>LR990281.1:14807142-16008928 GCA_905147355.2 Apotomis turbidana
TTAAACTCGAAAAACACTACTTTACAGGAGACTCAAAAAACCGTTGCGGCTTAAATTTATTCAGACTTTTGATCACTGTACTTCAACCGCTATACTTACAAATAAACTTTAAATGCAGTTTTAATACTTAAAAAATCCTCTTTCACGGGGTAATATTCTTAATTCTCCAAAGTTAACGGTTAAAAAAAAAGGTGACTTATATCCGTGCCAAAAAGTGTTCTTAAGGACATAACTGACTTTGTACCCTTTTTCACCCATAATATTTACACTATCCGGGAATATAACTGAACTTATATCAATTTTCACCCTTATTTTAGAAAGTGAAAATGGACATGCTGTTCGGTTTATTTGAAGTTATCTCCTTTTATAAAGGAAAAATACATGAACACCCTAAATAAGAAAGACCTGACTAAACGAAACCTTTCATTTAAGAGCTTTATTTCAGACATAATCCTAAGAAAATAAACTTTTACCTTTTTGCACGCAATTAATTTAGGTGTACTGTAATACAAACACACTTTTACCAATGGTTTTTTAAAAGTTATATCCATTTTTTGCGGTGCAGTGGCAATAAAAGATCTTTATTTTTATTGATTCATTATTACAAAAATGACAGAAAAAGTCAACATTAGCCTATAAAACTATTCTCATAGTTTTTAACTAAATTTGGACTTTCCTCAATCAATCGTCTAATAGAAATACATATTAAGCGATACAAGATGATAACTAAAACGAGATAAGTACAAAATTTAGTTTTTCCAGTTGAATTACAATTACAAAAACTACGTATGAGACCTTAATACTAAAATTTGATCGCAATTGTGAATATTTAGACTCGGAAAATAACATGTATCACATTTTGGGTGTCAGCTTGTATAATTCCAATTCTTGTATAAAATCAATTCTTGCCTGTACTCTGTTGGTGCCAAAGATAAGGAATCTACCACATCCCCAGAACATAACAAATTTTCGTAAAAGATCTTACACTCGGGTTTATCAAATTTAACAAAAAACTGTTTTTTTACCGATATCCGTATTGGACCGCTGTTAAGTCTTTCATATACAGGAAATAATGAAAATGTTTCTCGACGGCTTTCAATCAACTTATGCTTATACTTATTTTTGTGGTACTCAGCATAATCCATCTCGCTGAATCTAGGACAAGTTCTTCACTGATTTTAAGTTTGTCAGTTACTCCTTGAACAAACTTTGATGTTTCGTCAAATGGTTATCGCATTAGCAGTCTCTGCTGTCTTTATTTTTAAATAATTTGCAAAATGTCTATTCTTTGTTGTTGCGTCCATTAAATTACCTAGCAATGAACTGAACCCTTTTGTTACATTCTCCTAAAGCCCAATTAACTCTCAAATATTTTTTTCTGAGTTCTTCTTGTATATTTATTGCGCATTTCATTTTACAATTTCCTAGCATCTTAAACTCTCTTTATTTTTTTTGCTTTCATACTTTTTACCAAAATGTCTCCTCTTTTTCCATTCCTCCCTATGTTTATTCTCTCTTTCTCACTTTTTCTAGGCTGTCCTTTTCGTCCTTGACCAACTTTGTCCCAAAACGAAAGTTGCTCTGCTTCTTCTGCCGTTCCGGTTTCTTTCGTTTCTTGTAATTTTTCTGAGTTAGAATCAGTGAGCACTACGATCTGCCTTTTTCTGGAGTGCTAATAGAGTCGACGAAATTGTTGCCACCTTTCTCCTCAACAAGTTTGAGCATTCGATCGACTCAAGATCGGCCTGCCATTCTGTGTAACAAACTAAAAAAAATACTTTTAATCCTAGGGGTGGCTTCATCATCAGACCAGCCCCATAGTACCATATTATTGTATTGTCATGTTAAGTAGGTAGTAGGTACTTGGGAAAGATTTTAGCTCAATCGGTTGCAAATATTCTGCTTCAAAATTGAATTGCAAGATCCCACCCGAACAAACATAGTTACATAGGTACATTGCAAGTACAATAACTTGTAAAAAAATGCCTACATCACTACTGTAGGTCATTCTACATACTGGTGACCCAAATTTTATAATAGGATGATCGATTAGACTCAAGTGTACTTAAAATAAACCACAGCGAAGAGACTTTATAAAAATAACTTTTTGATACAAGTAATAATCGTGGTGTAACATGATATATCTCACCAGTATAAGTCAATATACACCAATAAATACTAAATAATTATTTGTGACTATGGATTAATTTCGATTTATTTTTATGAATTATGGGTAAATTGCTCGTGCAAATCGGTACAAGTAAACATTGATCATTAAATACCAGATTTATTAAAAGATTCAATTCGACTTATATCAGTAATGTTTAACATTAAGTCGTGAATACAGATTAAAGTCGATTTATATTCTATAAGGTATGTAATCTTGTTTTGTAAAAAGGTATAAGTAAACATTGATCGTTTAACACAGGATGCGTCAAAAGAGACAAATGAACTTAAATCGTTCTCCACAAACAAAACTCGAAATTGTTCATTGTTAACTTTAGTTGCACCATATTTCACGACATAATTCACCAGATATACTGTTTGGCACAATCCTAACTTTGTCATTTTAAAAGATAACTTAGCTCCGATTACACCAAAAGATGCGCAATTTTTTTTTGTGAATTTTGGTGTATATAACGCAAAAAGGTCATAAGTGCACTTTAACCCCTTTTCACTAGAGCCACAGAAATGTACTGGTTAGACTGTTTTAGAACATCTATTAGTGTATGTTACTAAAATAATTGGTGCATAGTGAGCTCTCTATATCTGTGGCTCTAGTGAAAAGGGGTTAAAGTGCACTTATGACCTTTTTGCGTTATATACACCAAAATTCACAAAAAAAAATTGCGCATCTTTTGGTGTAATCGGAGCTAAGTTATCTTTTAAAATGACAAAGTTAGGATTGTGCCAAACGGTATATCTGGTGAATTATGTCGTGAAATATGGTGCAACTACAGATAACATTGAACAATTTGGTGTTTTGCATGTGGAGAACGATTTAAGTTCATTTGTCTCTTTTGACGCATCCTGTGTTAAAGGATCAATGTTTACTTATACCTTTTTACAAAACAAGATTACAAACGTTAAAGAATATAAATCGATATTAATCTGTATTCACTACTTAATGTTAAACATTAATGGTATAACTCGAATTGTATCTCGTATGAAATCTGGTATTTAATGATCAATGTTTACTCGTACCGATTTGCACCAGCAATTTACCCATAATTTATAAAAATAAATCGAAATTAATCCATATTCACGAATAAATATTTAGCATTTATGGGTGTATATAGACTTATACCAGTGAGATGTATCATTTTACACCACGATGATTACTTGTATCAAGAAGTTTGTATTATAAAGGCTCTTCGCTGTCGTTTATTTTAAGTACACTTGAATCTAATAAATCACCCCATTATAAAATTTGGCTCACCAGTTAGACTGACCTACAGTAGTGATGTAGGCATTTTTTTTTAAGTTGTTTAACTTGCAAAGTATGTTACTATGTTTCTTCGGGATATTGCAATTCCATTTTGAAGCAGAATATCTGCAACTGATTGAGCTGAAATTTTGCCCAAGTACCTACTTGCTACTTAGATATGACAATATAATAATATGGTACCATGGGACTGGTCTGGTGCCCGGAAGGTGGCCCTAGGATTAAAAATATTTTTAGTTTGTTACACAGAACGGCAGGCCGATCTCGAATCGATCGAATGCTCAAACTTGTTGAGGACAAAGGTGACAATAATTGTGTCGACTCTATTAGCACTCCTGAAATAGGCAGAACGTAGTGTTCACTGATTCTGACTCAGAAAGTTTACGAGAAACGGAAGAAACCGGAACGGCAGAAGAAGCAGAGCAACTTTCGTTTTGGGACAGAGTCGGTCAAGGACGAAAGCGACAACCTAAAAAAAGTGAGAAAATAAACATAGGGAGGAAAGGAAAAAGAGGAGACATTTTGGTAAATAGTATGAAACAAATATAATGAAAGCAAAAAAATAAAGGAGAGTTTAGATGCTAGGAAAATTTTAAAATGAAATGCGCAATAAATATGCAAGAAGAACTCAAAAACAAATATTTGAGAGTTAATAGGGCTTTAGGAGAATATATAACAAAAGGGTTCAGTTCATTGCTAATATAATTGAATTAGAGTTTAAAAACACAAAAGAAGACGCAACAACAAATAATAGACAGTTTGCCAATTATTTAAAAATAAAGACGAGAGTGTTATCGCATTTGCAGAGGCTGGTAATGCGATAACCATTTAACGAAACATCAAAGTTTGTTCCAGGAGTAACTGAAAAACTTAAAATCAGTAAAGAACTTGTCCTAGATTCAGCGTGATGGATAATGCTGAGTACCACAAAAATAAGTAAAAATGGATTGAAAGCCGTCGAGGAACATATTTCATTATTTCCTGTATATGAAAGATTTACAGCGGTCCAATACGGATATCGGTAAAAAAAACGGTTTTTTGTTAAATTTGATAAACACGAGTGTAAGATCTTTTACGAAAAATTGTTGTGTTCTGAGGATGTGGTAGATTCCCATCCTTTGGCGCCAACAGAGCATAGGCAAGAATTGATTTTATACAAGAATTTAAATTTTACAAGCTGACCCTCAAAACGTGATACATGTTATTTTCCGTGTCTAAATATTCACAATTGCGATAAAATTTTAGTATAAGGTCTCATACTAAAAGTTATTCGTAATTGTAAGTCAACAGGAAAAACTAAATTTTGTACTTATCTCATTTTAGGTACTTATCATCTTGTATCGCTTAAGAAAGTTGATTTAATATTTTATTATTTTTGATGAACGACCAAAAGTTAAAAACGATAAGAATAAATTTATATGCTGATGTTGACTTTTTCTGTTATTTTTGTAATAAAGAATAAATAAAAATGAAGATTTTTTATTATCACTGCACCGCAAAAAATGATATAACTTCTAAAAAACCATTGGTAAAAGTATGTTTATATTACAGTACACCTAAATTAATTGAGTGCAAAAGGGTAAAAGTTTGTTTTCTTAGGATTATCTCTGAAATTAAGCTCTTAAATGATAGGTTTCGTTTAGTTAGGTATTTCTTATTTAGGCTGTTCATGTATTTTTCCTTTATAAAAGGAGATAACTTTAAATAAACCGAACAGCAAGTCCATTTTACACTTTCAAAAATAATGGTGAAAATTGGTATAAGTTCAGTTATATTCCCGGGTAGTGTAAGTGTTATGGGTGAAAAGGGGTATAAAGTAAGTTATGTCCTTAAGAACACGTTTTGGCACGGATATAAGTCACATTTTTTTTAACCGTTAACTTTGGAGAAGTAAGAATATTACCCCGTGAAAGAGGATTTTTTAAATATTAAAACTGCATTTAAAGTTTATTTGTAAGTATAGTGGTTGAAGTACAGTGATCAAAAGTCTGAATAATTTTAAGCCGCAACGGTTTTTTGCGTCTCCTGTAAAGTAGTGTTTTTCGAGTTTAACCCCTTTTCACTAGAGCCACAGATATAAACCTGAAAGTTTTAAAAGCTTACAGACTGTAAATATGATTGACCATATGACCAGCATAGAATTCATGAAGTGTTAATAATTAGGTCATATGTGACACTGAACAGGAAAACGTCCCATTGTGATGCTTACTATAAGTAGGCTTTGACAGGTTATTTGTATAAAGATGCAAACAAATTTCGGCCTTATGGTAACCCACTATGGCACACACAATGGGACCTTTTATAAACACTTTCACATTGCAAAATTTACATAGGAACAGACTAAGCTCACATCTCATTCCGCTCTATTATGAAATAATACTTAACATTCTGCAAGAAATTAGATACTTAATAGAACTGAATTTGTCATTTAAATAACACTAGCAATGCCTGGAGGATATAATTACTCTATTTATTTATAGGTCAAAGGCTACATGGGACTGCTACGTTATGAAGGGTTTGGCAGTGATGACTCTAAGGATTTCTGGGTTAACCTTTGTTGCTCGGAAGTGCACCCAGTGGGATGGTGCGCCACGCGCGGCAAGCCACTGATACCGCCGAGAAGCATAGAAGACAAATATACTGATTGGAAGAAGTAAGTACTATATCGTATATTTTAGCAAATCTAGTGTGGATTATGTCCACAAAACACACACAATCCAGCTAATCTAGATGAAAATGCATTGAAGTCAGAGGCACCTCTAGCCCATGTAGCCCACATAAAACACTGTATATTTAAAAACCCTTTTCTCACTCAGGATAAGTTGTAGGGATAACTAGCAAGTTGTTAGCATTTACTCGAAAGGATTTATCATAGCATTTGTTTTCTAGATTCCTGGTAAAGCAGTTGACTGGAGCCCGTACATTGCCGGCTAATTTCTACACTAAACTGAATGATAGCCTCAAGTCACGATTCAGTATTGGTTCTATAATGGAAGTAGTAGATAAAAATAGAATATCACAAGTTAAGGTAAGTCGTAATATATTTTAGAACCTAAGAAGGAAGAGAAGTCAAATGCAATAATCAGACGCAATTAGATTTTACTTGCAAAGTATTTAATATCCATTTGTATATTCCGTACAACTGTTTAGCTTTCTTTAAAAAAAGTTTTTAAATAAATATTGATTTTTCAGGTTGCTAGCGTATGTGAAATAATAGGTAAAAGATTACACGTGAAATATTACGACAGTTCTCCAGAAGACAACGGTTTTTGGTGTCACGAGGACTCTCCACTTATTCATCCTGTAGGATGGGCTTTCCGAGTTGGCCATCCCTTAGATGCCCCTCAGAGTTACTGCCAAAGGGTGGCCACAGGGCGGTTTTTACCAAATGACACGACCCCGGAAATGTTCTATAAGTATCCCGCCAATGAACCGCCATTATTTGTGGAAGGCATGAAGCTCGAAGCCATCGATCCTTTGAATCTGTCAGCCGTGTGTGCTGCTACGGTTATGCAAATTTTGAATGAAGGGTAAGTAAAAGAAACACTGTTTATCTTTTTTTTATGTAGGTACCAATCAGAGTTGGGCAAATGTTATTTTGATTGAGAATAAGAATGGACGGCCAGACGTCATTCACATTCAAAAAACATAAAATATGTTTTATTCTAGAGCACTTCATTCTGAATGGCATAAAATAAAATAAATCAAGAATACGTCATTCTGATTACCGCTCACGCGTTGAATTGATTAGTTTGTGAGAGGTTCATTTAAAATGACGTTATATTTGAATGAATTTTATCTTGATTTAGATTAATTGTTTGAAATCGGCATTGTATGTATGTTATTTCTATCATCAAGTTTCGCATGTTAGTGTAACATGTTAATTATTCCACATTCCCAACTCGCCCCCCTTGTCCCCATTGCCAACTCGTCCATATTGCCACTCGTCCATATGCACATCTCGACCACAATGCCAACTCGTCCACATTGCCGACTTGTCCACACTCCAAACACGTCCTCATTGCTAAGTAGTGATGAAAGAGACTCAGTCTTTTAAGGCCTTTTATTAGGACTCGACTCCTTTTTAAAAAACTCTACTATTAATTAAGACTGGAGGTTGGACTTATTTTTAAAAGGACTCAGTCGTTTTACTAAACGACTCAAGTCGTTTTAAAAGGACTCAGGCGATAGTCTTGCTGGAAACAGCTCAAGCTCTTAAGGCTTGTAGAAGTTTAACAGCTGGCATATGAAAATATTTAGTATACATAATTTGAAACTTTTGTAAACCTTATCTAAATTATGACATATTAAAGACCACGATGCTTGACATGTCTTTTTTGATAATTTTGTTTCAAGATAATATATATAAACGTGCCATTTGGTCAGATGTACCAGTTTCATAGAAGGTGATGAAATTAAAAATATTTTTTATTTAACAATCCAGTGGTACTTTTAGCACCGAAAATTCATGTACAATATTACGTTTATTTTTTAACATTAAGCATTAGTAACATTGTTCATGGACTTTTGTTCTGATGCTGATGGTGACGGTAGATATCGTTTCGTTTTACCTGGGAACGTAAAAAATACCTAAAAAATCGTCAACATTGATAGGCCAATTTGTACTACCTTTTGCGTTTTATTTAACGCAAGGTTTAAAAAAAATAACACATGCTGTAGTTAATGTTTTTTTTTACAAATCTTAACATAAACGTTTATTTTTACAAATCTTAACATAAACATTGTATGTATAAGAGGAAAATTTTAGCCTATTTATTATTATATTATTAAAGTATCTTATAGTTTAGATATATAGTTTACATATTACTATATATCCGTCTGTCTGTCCGTCTGTCACCAGGCTGTATCTCATGAACGGTGATAGCTAGAGAGTTGAAATTTTCACAGATGATGTATTTCTGTTACCGCTATACAGAATAAAATACAAAATACAGAATAAAATAAATATTTAAGTGGGGCTACCATACAACAAACGTGATCGCTTGCGTTAACTTTGCGCCTCATTTGTATGCGGCGCCATACATACCAGGTGCAAACTTAACCCAGCCAGTTAAGATGGGAAGTGTTTGTACGGAACCCTCTGTGCGCGAGTCCGACTCGTGCTTGGCCGGTGTTTTTTTTGGTACAATAAAGTGTTTACATACATAATATATAACTATAGAACTTCCATCCACGATGATAAGCACATTGATGCCCTAATGCTTTTATTGCCCAATCGATTACGTTTTTTATTAATTAAATTGCCTGATTTAGAAAAAGCTTGTTCACTAGGAACACTTGATGCTGGTATGCACAATATATTATATGGCATCTGTGCCATGAATACTGTTTAATAGTCCGTCTGTCACCAGGCTGTATCTAAAGAACGGTGATAGCTAGACGGTTGAAATTTTCACAGATGATGTATTTCTATTGCCGCTATAACAACAAATACTAAAAATAAAATAAAATAAATATTTAAGGGGGACTCCCGAACAACAAACTTGTTATAGATTATGGTACGGAACCCTTCATACGCGAGTCGGACTCGCACTTGCCCAATTTTTTTATGTTTGTTACCTCAGAACTTTTGACTGGGTAAACTAATTTTGATGATTCAAATTTTTTTTAACTAAAAAGAACCGACTTCAAACAAAATTTTAAGTCGGCAATATTAAAATAAGAATTATCAGTCTTTTTCAATGACCATAAGGGTCACAAAGGTACGTAGGAGTTTCAGTCTCCTTTACTCTACATATTTTTATTAATTAATGCCTGAACCTGAACATAACATTAATTAAGTTCCTACTGTAGAAACTCATTTTCTAATTTATACTGCGCACACGCTTTCCGACTCGCGGTTTCGAGGTTTATGAGGCGTGAGTCCTTTAAGTCCTATAAGTCCTATAAGCCTTTTAAATTGTGACTTAGTTGTTTAGGCATGAGGTTAAAAAACTACGACTCATTTTAGTCTGTAGTTTTAGTCTCATGACTCGACACCTTAGGGTTTAAAAGACTAGTCTAGTCGTGAGGCGTTAAAAATGAGGCGAGTCTTTTTAAAAGGCCTTAAAAGACAGAGTTTCTTTCATCACTATTGCTAAGTCATCTATATTCCAAGCTCGTCTACAATCAAGTCAAGTCGTCCACGATGCCAGCTCGTCCACGTTGCCAACTCGTCCATATTTCCAACTCGTCCACAATCCCAACTCGTCTACATTGTCATCTCGCCCATATTGCCAACTCGTTTTCAATGCCAACTCGTCTACATATTCAACTCGTCCACATTTCCAACTCGTCCACAATGCCAACTCGTCGACATATCCAACTCGTCCATATTGCCAACTCATTCACCATACCAACTCGTCCACATATCCAACTCGTCCACATTGCCAATTTGTCCATATACCCAACTCGTCCACATTGCCAACTCGCCCATATTACCAACTCGTCTACATTGCCAACTTGTTCATATTGCCAACTCGTCCATATTACTGACTTGACTCGTCTTCATAGCAATCTCGTCCATATTCTTCTCTTCATAGCAATCTCGTCCATATTCTTATTCAACTCAGCTACATTCCCAATATTACCGTCCACATGCAAGCGGATCGGATTAACTACATTTTGTCTTCATTTTGTTAAATATCCATTTCATTTAGGTACCATACCTCATTCCATCTTCCAGAAATGTAGAATTTATTTTTAGAAGGACTTTTAATCAAACAATATTATTTGTAATAATGAATCATAGATTTATTTATTTGAATGACGATTAAATTAGTTTTACTACATTCTTTCTGCTTTGATTTATTGTAAAACTCGTCATTCAAAATAACCTATTCTTGAATGACGGTCAGTTGATTTATTCTTGCGGTGCGTCAATTAAAATGACGATTTATTTCTGAATGCCCAACTCTGGTACCAATTAATAAACTAAATGCACTATGAAACGTCAAATGACGTCTTGGCATCAGAGTAGTGTTGTGAATTTAAGCTTCGAGGTTTGAACTAAAAGACTCGAGTCGCGACTTATGAGTGTAGAAGCCTCGAACCTTAAAGCCTCGAGCGTTTAAGCCTCAAATTAAAAAGTTCGTGTTCACGTTACGAGCATAGAAACCTCGAGTCTTCAGGCCTCAAGCTTTAAAGCCTACTAAGCCTCGAAGGCTTAAGTCCACAAGGTTTGGAGCATTCACAAGTCTCAAACGCTTTGGACAAATTTGATCAATCTTTGACTATAATTATATAATTATTTGATCACTTTTTATATAGTTTTTTTTGAAGTTGTTACTTGTAAGGTAAGTAAATATAGGAGACTTTTTAACCGACTTCAAAAAAAGGAGGGGGTTCTCAATTCAATATTTTTTTTTTTTATGTTTGTTACCTCAGAACTCCGTCATTTATCAATCTATTTGGAAAATTATTTTAGGTCCATGAATAGACATCTCAAGGTTGGCCCCATAAAATTTTGTTAAAGATCTGATGACGAGATCCATGAGGAATCGAAGGAATTCCTGAAATTTTATAGCCGCTCATAATGTTTTTCATATATTTTCTAAAATTATTTAAGTATTTGCATATGGTATCATCATCTTCTAATGCTGAGATCATGATGGAAGGTACAACTCCTTAACGGTTAGGAGTTAGGAAATAATGCAAACGAGATTCATGCCTTCAAGACCTCCCCGATCATCCCGCCATAAGTATTTTACATGAATCACTAAAAAGAAAAAAAAAATAACAAAAAAAAGAACCGACTTCATTAAAATTAAAAAGCCAAAAATAACCCGTTCAAGTACAGATTACATTTGACTCACCCTTTGAAGTCGGTGCCAAACCTCACGTAAACTATAATATATAAATATAATAACTGAGTGGACTATAAAGACTATGTGTATAGTATTACCACACCTTCAATAAGAGCATATACGCAGGAGTATTAATCTAATACTAACCTGTTGTTAAGCAACTAATCCGATACAGAAAGGTTTATAATATTATTTTAACGCTTGACTCAGGAAGTCGCCTTCAAAGTTCGGGGGGCTTGAGCCTTCAATGGCACCGAGTTCTTAAAGCTTGAGCTCTCTTTTAAGCTCGAGTCTTAAAGACTTACTATTAAGAGCTCATCAAAAGCTTGAGTCGTTAAGGTTCTGAACCGTTATTGAGCTCAAACCTTCAACGCTCGAGTCTTCAAAGCTTGAACCTTCAAGGTTTGCGAGTCTATAAGGTTCGAAAGTCTTCAAGACTAGTCTTCTAACAACACTACATCAGAGGCAATCTTTTGTACATAACAATGAAAGGGATGTCAATATGTTTCTTAGGGTGTAGACGGGTAGAGGGTGAAAAAGATAATTCCAAATCCGTCTTCATTTAAGAGCATTTCATTTATACACAAGAGGTTGTCGCTGATCCAAGCAATATGCGTCTTATGTCGCATTAAACCATTGTGTTACTGTTAAAGACTAAAGTTTAGTCTACGTGTTTAGTCGTTTTTTTTAGTAGTCAAGAGGTTAGGTATGTACATCTCATTCACGATCATGTTGTTTCCTACCAGGTATATGATGATCCGAATAGACTGCTATCCAGCAGACGCGTCGGGAGCGGATTGGTTTTGCTATCATCAGAGATCGCCTTGCATATTTCCCGTGGGATTCGCATTAGCGAATAATATACCACTGGTTCCACCTGCCGGGTACGTATAATATTATACGTATAACCTACCTTGTCATTTAAAAGGAAACCGTCTTTTTGACAATTGTCGAATGCCGATTGCATCGATGACACGTATAACTATAAAAGTAAGACATGTTTTACGTGTAGGAAAGGGCATATATATAATACGTGCGATTTTAGATTACTATTTGGGTTCGGGTGAAATCGGAGGTTCAAATCTCGACTGCGTAAGCTGCGAGCAAGAGAGACAGGTATAAACCCGAAGTTCCAGCTCTCCCAATAAGGCTTGACCCGCCTCGTCAGAATAGCCAACTCCTTATGTATCTGTGAAAATTGTTAATAAAGTTTTATTTATGATGTATTTATACAGTTACACGCCAGAAGAGTTCAGCTGGGAAGAATACCTGTGCGGCGGCCGTGCCGCAACACGAGCACTGTTCGCAGCGCGTGGACACCTCGTGTCGCACGGCTTCGTGTGCGGCATGCGGCTGGAGTGCGCCGATCTCATGGATCCACGGCTCGTGTGCGTCGCCACTGTGGCGCGTGTAGTCGCCGACCTGCTTAAGGTATGTTCGATAGATACCAGAGATCTATGGCAACACGAAGACTGTTGGCGGCGCGGCACGTCGTGTCGCACGGCTTCGTGTGCGGCATGCGGCTGGAGTGCGCCGATCTCATGGATCCACGGCTCGTGTGCGTCGCCACTGTGGCGCGTGTAGTCGCCGACCTGCTTAAGGTATGTTCGATAGATACCAGAGATCTATGGCAACACGAAGACTGTTGGCGGCGCGGCACGTCGTGTCGCACGGCTTCGTGTGCGGCATGCGGCTGGAGTGCGCCGATCTCATGGATCCACGGCTCGTGTGCGTCGCCACTGTGGCGCGTGTAGTCGCCGACCTGCTTAAGGTATGTTCGATAGATACCAGAGATCTATGGCAACACGAAGACTGTTGGCGGCGCGGCACGTCGTGTCGCACGGCTTCGTGTGCGGCATGCGGCTGGAGTGCGCCGATCTCATGGACCCACGGCTAGTGTGCGTCGCCACTGTGGCGCGTGTAGTCGCCGACCTGCTTAAGGTATGTTCGATAGATACCAGAGATCTATGGCAACACGAAGACTGTTGGCGGCGCGGCACGTCGTGTCGCACGGCTTCGTGTGCGGCATGCGGCTGGAGTGCGCCGATCTCATGGACCCACGGCTAGTGTGCGTCGCCACTGTGGCGCGTGTAGTCGCCGACCTGCTTAAGGTATGTTCGATAGATACCAGAGATCTATGGCAACACGAAGACTGTTGGCGGCGCGGCACGTCGTGTCGCACGGCTTCGTGTGCGGCATGCGGCTGGAGTGGCTTGTGTGTGTCGCCGACCTGCTTAAAGTATGTTTAGTATACATCAGTAACGTAACACCTGATCTTACAGTTCTTATCTTGCCAATTTTGACACCGCTTGCCCGAGGATTTATTTTTAATACCACATCACATCGCCCGGTAGACTTGTAAGGTAAGTTCTAATACGCTAGGTACTGGTTTTCCTTTAGTTTCAGTATATAGTTCGACTGTTGGGAACCTTTAGTTGCAGTAGTTCAGTTGAATAGGCCGGGACCGAACTACTGCAACAGTTCAGTTTGACGTCATAACTGAACGAATGAGACTAAAAGTGTTGCAGTAATTCGGCCCCGGACTATTCAACTGAACTACTGCAAAATCGTAATATCCGAACGAGCTAAGCTAATATTGTGCGCGTAACGGTTCTTATCGTGCCTTGGAATTAGTTATAGATGGAAATCACGTCAATCATATTTAATTTTAGCGCAGGCGGCACGACGAAGAACTGGCGGTCAAATCACTACATAGTATAAAACAAAGTCGCTTTCTCTGTCCCTATGTCCCTTTGTATGCTTAAATCTTTAAAACTACGCAACGGATTTTGATGCGGTTTTTTTTTAATAGATAGAGTGATTCAAGAAGAAGGTTTATATGTATAATGCATGCATAATTTATCAGCATTGCACCCGTGCGAAGCCGGGGCGGGTCGCTAGTATTGAATAAGCCATGTCAATCTCCAGGTCCACTTCGACGGCTGGGGTTCAGAGTACGACCAGTGGCTGTGGGCGCATAGCACGGACATGTACCCGGTGGGCTGGTGCCGCGCCGTCGCGCACCGCCTGGAGGGGCCCATGCAGCCGCCGCCGCGCCAAGTGCGCAAGCCGCCCAGCAAGAACCACCGCCGGAGGCGTCGACATCAAGGTATAGTCATCGTAATCGAGCTAGTGTCACCAGTATCCTACCAATAGCACGACTGTGATGCGCGACAAACATTGCCTGTCTTTTTAACCGACTTCAAAAAAGGAGGAGGTTCTCAATTCGAACTATTTTTTATTTTTTTTTCTATGTATGTTACTCGATATCTCCGAGAATCGTGAACCGATTTTCAATTTTTTTTTTTTATCGAAAGGGTATAACTCCGAGTTGGTCCCGTTGGCACATAGTCGGGATCTGATGATGGAATCTTGGAGAAATCGAGGGAACTCTTCAAATGTTATAGGGACATGTACGGCGCTTTCGGTAATTTATTGATAAAGTCAAGAATTTACATTCAGTAAATAGGATTTGGTGTAAGGAAACTGATGATGAACACACATACGAATCACTAAAAAGCAAAAAAAAAAAAAATTTACAAAAAAAAGAACCGACTTCAATAAAACTAAAAAGCCAACAATAACCCGTTCAAGTACAGATTACATTTGACTCACCCTTCGAAGTCGGTGCCAAACCTCGCATAAACTAAAATATATAAATATAAGAACTGAGTGGTTTGGGATCGACTTCGAAGGGTGAGTCAAATGTAATCTGTACTTGAACGGGTTATTGTTGGCTTTTTAGTTTTACTGAAGTCGGTTATTTTTTTTGTTGAAAATTTTTCATTGCAATATTATGCGAGTAAGGGTGATGCTGAGTCGCGCAACAAACGAAGACAAGATGTGCTCGCTCTCCAGGTCCACTCGACGGCTAAGGCTCGGAGAATGACGGTGGCCAAAAGTACGCAGTGGTTCTAGAACGTCGAGCGGTATTCACAACGACGACTTGATTGATTCGTAGACTCAATCAAAATCCGATCTGGAGCTACAATGCCATCAACAGACTTTCGAATACACAGATCCGTCTGTGATCAACGGAGATTAACAATCCATAAGCGACTTGGATATACCCGACATACATTTAGCATTGGTCGATACATTCGAAGTATATTCCTGCTCCCCGCCCAGGAATATAGGGAACTTGACATTTACTCTCTAGTCTGTGATTGTAGATCCAGCAACAAACCAAGAACACCTCGTTGGTTACGCACGAAAGTAACGCTAAAATTACTACCAAGGTATCTTATTTCGTAGATTTTGAAATGTTTGTATAATATTCCAGTGCCAAAGGTCCAACCTCAACCTCCGAACACGACCGAAGAAAGCTCTCAGAACTCTGACATGGGCGACACAAAGAGCTTGTCGCCGCCGACCAGCGTGTCAGAGATCTCCGCCGACGTGGAGTCGAGACCCGACGACATGGCCAAGATGGATGTCGAGGATTCGTCGACCGTAGAGACGCTGCAAGAACGATTGTGCGAAGAAACGAATCAGGAGTCTATGGTATGTTTTTTCTGTTGGTTTTTTGTTACTCATTTGTCACTGACGAAGCTAGACTACTCAGAGATCGCTGTCGAGACCGGACGATATGGCTAAGATGAAGAAGAATCATCAACCACAGAAACACTGCGAGCAGATGAGCGATTCATGTAATCGCGAGACGGATTGAGAGTCTACAATATGTTAATTTCATTAACCAATAACATGTTCGATCAACATTTGTAGCTGAAAAATTCAATATATTTTTCCTTTCCATATCTTACGAGTTTTACCTTCAGACTCCTTTCGGGTTTAACTGATAAAAATATGTACTATTGTACAGCAGAGCATACCAACGGACGCATCGCAGGACTCGAGCGTGCACACGGGCCCGGTGTCCCCCGACACGTCCAGCCCGTCGGACAAGCTGATCCCGCGGCTGGTGAACACGTCCAGCCCGTCGGACAAGCTGATCCCGCGGCTGGTGAACACGTCCAGCCCGTCGGACAAGCTGATCCCGCGGCTGGTGAACACGTCCAGCCCGTCGGACAAGCTGATCCCGCGGCTGGTGAACACGTCGGGCCCGCTGGACGCGCTCAACGCCGTCGAGCCCGAGCTCTGGACACCCGCGGACGTCGCCCGCTTCCTCACCGTCAACGACTGCCAGCCCTACTGCGACAACTTCACCAACATCACCGGCCCCATGCTCCTCCAACTATCCAAAGACGAAATCATAGAACTCCTCGAGATGAAGGTCGGTCCCTCGTTAAAAATATTCGACCTCATCCAGCAACTCAAATGCAAAATAAAACAACCGCAGTGTAGATTGAACTTCAAGTAAGTTGCGTCTCGAGTCGACAGATTCGGAACGAAAAACAGTGGCCTTTAATGCACTTCCGAGATGCACTTACAAATAAACGTGTCTTTATAAGCGTGCGGAAGAGTGAAGTTAGTTATTGTCATTGGCATGATGTAAAGCTGAAAAGCCGACAAGGTAATGAGACGAGATGAATGTGTGTGCAAGTTTTATGTGACAACATTCGTAATGTCTCATCCTCAAGGCTTTAAGTTCTGTCTTGTACAGTTTGCCGCTGAAGTGTAGATTCTTGGTAATCGACTAAGCTGTCGCAAGTTTTATTGCATTAGGTATTGACAGGACAATTCTAGCAGGTATTTTTCGCTCTTATGCTATGCTTAAATCATTCCATCAACTTGCGCGTTTTATTATGATTATTTATATGATACCATGATGAAAATTGTATTTTCGTCGTTTGACGTAGAAGTGCGTATTTTATCTTACAAGTTTCTTCAAGTAAAAAGAAGTAATGTTGAATTCCATATTTTTTTAATTTGACTATTTATTGCAATCAATATCAAGTGTATCAAATATATTAAGTGCCAGCTGTCTTACGTCATCACTATTTTAAAATAGTTTTCTCCTAGTAAAGATAATTAGAGGCAGAGTATACTACTGCTCACAAATCGTGATTAATGATTACTTATTAGTTGAACCGCGGAAAACCTGCTAGAATGACTTGTCTGTTACTTTCTTGTAACTTGTATTTATTTAAAATCTAAAATCATTTATTTTAGTGTTAAATTGATACGTCTAAAATGGGGATCGCAATTAGTACGGCGAATTCAGTAGATGCTTGACGAGACATTGTTGACTAATCTGATATACCAAAGTATCGTTATAAATGTAACTGTATTCTTCAAACTAGTATACAAAATGAACGAGAAGATAACAGTGAAAACACTATATTTTGGTGTTCTTATAGTAATAAAATGCGCTCAAACGCCGACTGCTTTTTGAGAAGCTACTTCCTCTCACTGCAAATTTTAAAGACGGAGATTAAAACTTCATTTTCTAACTAGGGAGTAGCTTTCTATTGCATCTCCATAGACGAATTTTTGAATACAAGTACATTATGCCTTGAATTAGTGACAAAATAAGTTTAATCAAATGAATTATGGATAGTTTGACTTAAATTTGTGATAAATTCAAACTTTGCTTACAAGCAATATAGTTACGGTGCTTAGTGGTATTATTAGCTTTGCTATTTTAACGGTAGATGCTTACCTTGGCGGAAGCAGGCTGTTACGCTGTTAGGTGGTTTTCTTTAATTGAAACGGTATCTCAGTTACGTGTACTATAGTCATATTTTTGGATGTAGATCTCCTCTGCCATATCAAGGTACTGCCTACAATCATCACAAGAAACTGTGTATTATTTTTAATTGTGTGTGTGTTGACAATCACTGACTGCATGACGGACAAATTAATTATACTCCATTTAATTATACACGATAGTGAAATCATAGGTATTTTTTGCATTGTATTGAGCCTTATTGTTAAACGCGTGTTCAAAGTGGTAACTCATTTTTATACGTTAATTTAAACATAGCTCACTTATTTACAATATACATTATAATCGAGATCTGCAGTTTTTTGACCTAGCGCAATTTTATTGTAGTACCTACTTACAACCAAAATACTTGCATGTTCTATCACAATATGTATTCTGAATACATTTCTATTTGTATAAGGTACATACTTCTGTACGTATAAGGACAGAATGACAGCACTGAAACAAGACACCATCATTATTATTATTCATACGGTTGAGGAGATAAAGCGTACTTTACTAAGTTATTAGTTTGTATTTTTGGCCGACATAGCCATTACAGACTTAAATTACAGTCGTGATTTGTACGCGATGATAACATTTAATTTCAAACTCCGATTCAGTTCTAAATAATATGGATCATCTTGTTGATACAAACTTAAAAAAAAAAAGTCAAATTCATAGCTTTAGCTTCTACGAGTATTGTCTTTTTTCTTAAGTTTTTTTAAAGGCCCAAATAGAATACGACATTAATGTCTGTTCCTTTGTTCCTTTGATCAGGCAGTAGTGTTCACACACAGATATTCTAGTGTCTGACAAGAGTGTATACTGTACCCCAAAGTTTCGTAGTCTAAACATAGCTTTAAAATGAAATCGGCATGAGTGTCACGTCTTTTATACATTTTAACGCATTGTTATCCTTCATATTTTGTGTGAGACTTTTAATGGGTTTGAACGATTTTAATTATAAATAAAGGCATTTAATAAATGTAAAACCTTTTTATTTGAATTATATGGACGACTAAACACAAGGGCGTTTTGTGTCAGTTCAACTCGCATCACGTTTATATTTATTGTCACCTTATTGGAACAGATTAATTTCCATTACCAATTAATCTCCTTATTTGTCGAGAAATCTTGAAGCATTTGATTAGTTATTAGTCTGAAACAGAAAAAAAACATTACTGAAGAGGCCGCAAAATAGGGGATTGCCGGCAGAGTGTCAACGAGACCGTCTAGATAAGAAACTGGCAATCCCTGTTCGCGCCGATGCTTGTATATGTATATTGCGTGTCTCAAACATTGGACAAAATGAAAGTAAAAACAATGTCAAGGAATTGGGGCCGCCACAGTTGTTGGGAATTTTCGTTCGGTTTCCGTACGGAATGGTGTCAGCAAGCGAAACTCCGCTTATGACAGACGGAGACACTTTCTGACGTTATTCAGTACGGAACGAAAATTCCGAACGTCTGTGGCGGCCCTCAATGTCATAAATTCGTAATTGAAATTGATACAAAAGGTTACTTTGCTGTTCTAGACTCGACAATGTAGTATGAAATTGCGTTACTGTTCTCTTCCTCGCCTGAAACGGGATACTTAAGCTTTATTCATAAAGAACATAATGACAATATTTCATTGCATGTTTGGGAAACAATATATTTTCAGTAACTTCTGCCGCGCATTAAATATAGAAGTCAAATTATTCAGTAACAAACGAATTATTTGCAAAATAATATAAACTTACCGCATGGTGTGATTAGGAACTGAAGAGGAATAAAGCGCGCAACAGAGCAGGTTTCCAGACCTTTGAGCGTGGCACTTGTGATATTCCGACACCCATGTAACTTCACACATTCCATCTAATACATCCGTTTCATCTGTAATGAACATATTTTGCAAATGATTACAACACGCGTGAGCATATTTGGTACAGATGAACGGTGCATCCCATAACTATATCTTCTTCTTCTATATATCGACGGCAAAAAGCGTAAACGCTGTAAACGCCAAGGGAATTCATTGGCGTTTACGCTTTTTGCCGTCGATATATAAAAATCGTGTGCGAGTGGATTGAGTGACCACCCTTCAAAAATGAAAAAAAAATGTGCTGATCATTTAGTAAAAGTTCTAAAACAATTGTAAAACTAATTGATGAATTTGTAAAACGATAAATAAAAAGAATACATTCACTAACGTATGCTCACTCAGTTCTCTCAAACAACCAACGAAATCTGTGAATGCGTTTATTTAACATATAATATTTATATCCTAATTTTTAGTAAAAATTATGCTTAAGGTAGGTAATAATTTGTAGATCACCTGGTTACGTATTTAAAGTTTTACAAATTATTTCGTATGCTCACTCAATCCGCACACTTTCGAAAACCCAATTTCTGATGAAAATACTGCAGATTGAAACTTCTATATATGTATATAAAATAGAAAACAAACTAAACTAGAATAGAAACTTCTATATTAGTAAAACTCATATGGGAATTTGTAAAATACAAAACAAACCGCTAACGTGGCAGATTTTTGGATAATACATGTTTGTAAGTGCTCACTTACACAGTCCACTTTTTAGATTGTATTTTAAGAAGTGGAGTGTGATCTAAAAAGTGGACTGTATCTTAGATTGTATTTTTAAATGAAATTTGAATATCTTTAAAAGCAGACAACGAATATGACATTTTAGATGGTGGATATTTAGTAAAAAAAAAATACTAAAAGTTGAACTACTTTTTACTTTCCTAGATACTAAAAATCTTAAGATATTTACATTTTTAACTTACGAATAATGTGTGGACTGAGTGAGCACTTACAAACATGTATTATCCAAAAATCTGCCACGTTAGCGGTTTGTTTTGTATTTTACAAATTCCCATATGAGTTTTACTAAACTATATACATATATAGAAGTTTCAATCTGCAGTATTTTCATCAGAAATCGGGTTTTCGAAAGTGTGCGGATTGAGTGAGCATACGAAATAATTTGTAAAACTTTAAATACGTAACCAGGTGATCTACAAATGATTACCTACCTTAAGCATAATTTTTACTAAAAATTAGGATGTAAATATTATATGTTAAATAAACACATTCACAGATTTCGTTGGTTGTCTGTGAGAACTGAGTGAGCATACGTTAATGAATGTATTCTTTTTATTTATCGTTTTACAAATTCATCAATTAGTTTTACAATTGTTTTAGAACTTTTACTAAATGATCAGCACATTTTTTTTTCATTTTTGGAGGGTGCTCACTCAATCCACACGCACACATAAAAATCAATTGCTGTTCGTTTGTCTCGCTAAAACTCGAGAACGGCTGGGCAGATTTAGCTGATTTTGGTTTCGAAATGTTTGTCGTAGTCCAAGGTTTAAACGGTGAAGTTTAGCAGCTTACAGACACAGACCCAATTCCACGAAGACGGAGCCGCGGGCGCAGCTAGTAGGAAATAAAAAAGAAACAGTTGCAGAAAATATTAATGTTGTCCTAAATGGTCAACAACTGGCGTCTGATAAAAAAATACGCACAACCCAAAATAACAAGATGTAATTATGTATACGAACCTTTACTTTCTCCATCTCGTATTTTGGAATCACGGGCCAAGTCTCTAGCCGTCGTAACGTAAAATGTCCTCAGTATATCCACTTTGTGCGCACCGGGCATACCCCGACTCTTCGGGTTGGACGCGTGGAGGTGGCGCGAGAAAACGCATCTTTTGTTAGTCGTATTGATTAGAAGAATTCTAAAAATGACATTGGAGGTAAATAATACTATGTGAATGAAAATTAGAGGGAGGTCTTTATCTAAGAGTGAGACACAATCCTCTTAATACTCTGTACAGCTTTGTCACTATATTTTAATCGAAAACACTACCATAGAATTAGCAAGTTGGTTATAGTGTTTGCATTAAGCCGTTAGGCAGCGCCATGCGCCAATCACAACACAGATCATCACTTTACCAGAATCGTGACTGTTGTAAACTTGTAATACATACGCGCCCATAGAGCGTAAATAACGAACGTTCACTTTATGATCGCTAGTTACTAGTAGGAAATAAAATTACCCCAAAACACATGGTTCGAAGTTGATGCTTATCGGGAAGTTCCTTGGATGGGTGACTTTAGCATCCTTGATGACCTGGGCGAAGCTCTCCCAGCATTGCAGCACTATCTCGTCGATCTGAGAGAGGGCCGGCGTCGCCCCACACACGACCAGAATGTAGACGTCCGCCAGCAGTTTGCAGGTCACCGCTCTAAACGCTACCTGTAGGAAAAGTACTATAGAAGCCTTGGCCGGAAGAGACGCCGCCACATCACATTTTCATTGCAGGCAGTTCAGGCAGAAAAAACATGCAGGTGCTATACACAAACAAGTGATTCCATATTACTCTTTAATCGCTCTCTGAATTTGATTGTGCTTCATACATGTGGAAGCACATTGCGAGCACTAACTTTCGGCAGTTCTTTCGCCCTTAACCCTTAAATGCATGAATTAAAAAAACACAATATCATAAAATATTATTTTATTTCAATTAAATGTTCCTTGTTTTCAACCAGTAATTCATTTTTGTTTATGTAAGCTGCATCTTACACCATGCATTTAAGGGTTAAGTTGGCAGCCATTAGCTAGAACTGGAAATGCGCTCGCTAACCTTGACGTCGGGATGGCGGGCGTCCTTTTTTTCTTAAATATCTCTGGAGTTAAAAGAGCACATTGCTCCAATTTTGGCGCACATTTGGCACATTGCTAGCACTAACTCCTGACGTATACCGTAGCTCCATTTTTTGATGTACACCGGCCATCCTGATAATCCACCGGGTTGCCTATTATATCGCAAATGAGAGCACATAGTTAGAGATACATAAACAGCAACATGCGAATGCAGAAGCCCAGCCGAGTGTTGTTTTGTGATCTAGTGGTCTAGTATAGGTACCTAGGAACTTAAATTTTAGGATTAAATAAATAAATAAATTAAATATTAAGGGACAATCATACACAAATCGACCTAGTCCCACACTAAGCAAAGCTTGTACTATGGGTACTAGACGACGATATACATAATATATAAATACATATATAGATAACATCCATGACCCAAGAACAAATATTTGCCCCGGCCGGGATTCGAACCCGGGACCGCCGCTCAGTAGGCAGGTGTCTGCAAACCGAGCCAAACGCGTCGTCGATTAATACTTGCATTTGGACTTATATGCGGTAAATAAACCGGGGTGTCCCTCAAAGGTGCTCCATCTTGTGTAGCAGCTAGCAACAACAGCAACCGTGCCTCCCGTGGGTCCAACTCGCTGAAGTCTGAGCTTGTGGCTACCAGGTGCCCATGGATACTGAGGCAGGCCCATCGGCCGGTTACATTTTCTGCGTAGTTGTCTAACGCTTGCTGTAAATAATTGGTCAACAGGTTGGTTTTAGCCATAAAGAGGACTTCGATGAAGACTATCAAAGGCGTGGTTACGGAAAAAGAAAGATTACTTGCAGCAGATGGTGTGGAAGGATGAAACAAAGAAACTAGAACCCTGAGTTATCGAAATTGTAACTTGATTAGTCGTGGTCTACTGATTATTATATTATTTTCATCCAAACATGCTTCATGTAGATAGATTACTTAGTTACTCAATTAGTTACACTATTGATTTAATAGTCAGAATCAGAAGTGCCAGAACAGACCATCCTCCTAGCCTTTGTCCCATTTGTAGAGAATGAATTCTCAATCGGGGTCGGCTACCTAAATCCCAAGATTTGGCGTAGGCACTAGTTTTAGTTTCAGAACAGACCAATAGAAACAATTTAGAAAGTAAAATCATGCATTCCTGTCAGTAGAATTCAACAGAAAGAGTTTACAGCAGTTTTACTTAAGCATATCAATAGTCATATTAGAATACATACGAAACGAGTTACTCACGTCGTAGAAGTCGAATGTCGCTCGACATGTATCGAATCGGTACGCGATTCATCATCAGGAGCAGAACAGTCGCGGCGGCCAATCGAAACTGCGCGCTAAGGGTGCGTCTCCATTGAACGCGGAGTGGAGCTGAGACGTGCGGAACAGACCAATCACCTGAGTAGAAACCTTTATCTCAGCTCCGCTTAATTTTTGTGAGTGATCGATTCCGCACGCCTCCGCTCTGTTCCGCTTCAGTGAAGATGCACCCTAACGCTCTCCACGCGGCTACTAAATGCGAGCGTCACCAGCGGAAGCAGTAATCTAACCTCATCATCACTCATATTCGACTTCCACAAGTAAGACGTTTCATATGTATTTTAATGTCTGTGACTCACAGGAATTTTCCATATCAATAGAATTAGTATACCTCATCAGGATTAGCCCTTCATCTAAATAGATAAAAAGTACGTAGAGTAGTTTAAAGTCCAGTGCAACCCTTTTGAAGGAACCACCACCATTTCTTGTTTCACCTGCAGTTGTTGAGCTTGTGGGCTCAATATACTCTGAATGAGATCCAAAACTAGTGTAGGATGAGGACTAAGCACCGCCTCAGGATCTAGAGATTCCAACAAATAGTCTAGAATCAGGTAGCACTGACGCAAATCTCTCTTTATTTGGTCAATGTTCTTAAGGTTCTCGAGCTCTTTCTTGCCGATGCAGAATATCATGAGATCATGAACTGTTGAGAGCAGGAGCTCCAAATCACACTCTAAGCCGCCTGTTGCTACGCCTATTAAAGTGACGCTGTAATTAATTAAATTTTATATTTACTTAAAGCTGAACTTTATATGTAGAGCAATAGTGCAGATGATACAGAGTATTAAAAGCTAAATAACTTATGTTTATCTACCTATAGAAGCAAAACATTAAATTTTTTAACTGTACCTAAGTGTCCCCTTTGAAATAAATTTACCTTTTGCAATATTCCTTCCACAAAATAGTCCCATTATCCACTTGAGTGTTGACCATTGATAAATTGTGGCATTTGCTGAACATATTTATTCCATGCAGGGAAGCAATAGTTGAGAATTGAATCTAGAAAAATACACTCCTTAGATTTTATGAATTTAATTGGGTACATAACATACATACACAATTTGGAGTAATAAAAGAAATAAAAAGCATTTGTGTAAGTTTGGATACTAGTAGATAACCATAGCAAGTGGAGAATGTCCTTAGCCGAAGGCTGTAAGAATCGCAACAAAAGCTATTGTCAGGTTTTAGCCACACAATGTGATAAGAGACACCAGAATAAGAGGAGGGTGAATTCACCAACTTGATCATTTAACAACCCTCTAATTGAAATGCCAATCTTGCAGATGTCACTGTCGCTCCTGCATCGGGCAATATAGTAATTTTAAACACTGCCATGAAAATACTGTATAGTAATCATCTGATAAAGATGTTAAGGCCTTTGATGATGATAATAGACTTATTGGAATATTGTTTATTTCATAATAATGTTACAGTTATGAAACTATTACAGTATTATATGAATTATAGTTGGTTCCAAACTCTAAAAACTAATTATGTCAAGTTGACACAGCGGAGATACAATCTCAATACTATTAGCATAATAAAGTACACAGCATAAGGTGGTTTTAAATTTTGACAGAAATTCTACTCAGTATATGTCAATAATTTAGTAGTAGGTACATACTATAACTACTATACTAATGTACTGAAAATTAGACAGGAATGAAATACTTAAGGTAAAAGCTTATTACACTCATTTCATTACATAAGTACAAAAGTAGATGTTAATGAATGTACTTGTTTTGAAAGTCATTTACCACTTTAAATAATTAACTTAAATTAAAACATAAATGATTTATATCGTTATACTACTACTCACGTTTTCATTGCTCCCTCGTCTCCTAGAAAATATAGGCACACCGCTTTCAGTTGCTACGGCTATTACTAAAACAGACATATTGTCTTCCTTTTAAGTTCTAGACAAGACTTAGTTTAAGCAAAGTAAAGAAATAAGTATTCATTACTTTAATACATTTCTTTTTAAACTTAATACTCCGGTTCTATGTATTTACAAAGTCAAAAGTTGCACGAATGAATAAAAATAAACAAACGTAAAAAAAGTTGTTAATTTTTTTAAATCGTTAACTGTCATAAAAAAACTATTTAAGATAATGTTTAAAAATATGTATCACTGGCTGTCACAATGTCTATTGCCATTAAATTCCACAAAAATAAAATAATTATACTTTTTTATTCAATCTAATGGCATTTTAAAAAAAATTATGCACAATTTAGGCCAGCATTAACATTGCACACGAAGCTATAACCATAGTGTATATTGAATGAATTATAAGTTTTCATATTATGTTTTTACTATTACCACGGCTCCACATTATCGCGGTCAATTGACCGAGGTGAAGTTGGCCGAAGTAATGTTCAGCCCACGCCATATTGCGGATTTTTCTTGGTACTTATTTATTTTACTAGTAACCATAGTATATATAACCTTAGGAATCTCTACTAGCGAATTTGAACGAAGTTGGCGGAATATGATAGTATGGATATGGAGAGGCTCTTTTGGGCTCTTTGCTGCGGAAACCCATACTTCGGCAAACCTCGCCGCAGCCAACTGCGGTCAACTTCGTGATAAGTATAGCCACAATAAAAAATTTTTCTCCGGAATGACGGGCGAGAGATCTGGTCTTGGCAGACTTTTTCATTTGGGATTGTTACGATGCATCTAAATGCGCCTCGTGTTGGTTTAATGATCTAAGTCTGCAGAGCAGGGCTACTGCGATGTTCGAAGTTCGTATAGTGCCGTGCTGTGTTGTCCCGCTCATCTAAATATTGTTTGACGCGACATTGAGGGATGGCTCTGAGCGCATTCATTGGTTTCAAGGCTACAACAATGGCCGGCCGATACACCTAGTCAGATTTGCAAGAGTCAGATCACGCTAACTTCCATGCAAATGAACTGTCAAACCATACAAACTGACTCACTTTGTAAAGCCTGACTTATATATTCCTGATATAGGTATGAGGATGCGCCATATTGCGGAATTTCACTGGAACTAATTTCTTACACTGGCAATGATTTTATGATGGTTTGTCAACAATGTCAATATCATTCGTGGTGATTTCATTAAAAGAAAAATATTTAAAATTGTTCAAAGAAAATGCCGAAAAACATTCACAGTTGTGAACGTAAGATTATAAATAAAGTGTACCCGCGTTTACTACACGAAAATCAGTTAGGAAAAGAGTGCATTCCAGTAAATGATATTACGAGGTTAACATAGTGGAACTGGCAGGTATTTAAACTAATGTCATTATAGTGGTTTGCGATTGGTTGCAAAATTACCGCCATATATATTTTATAAATAGCGCCCTCTTGACAATCCTCATATATTTCTGGTCAGGCTTTACTTTGTATAGTTTGACAGTTCATTTGCTTGAAAGAGTTAGCGGATAGTTGACAAAATATATTTATTTAGAGAAGGAAGTAAATTTATTTCCAGTAAATAAAATAATTTTACAACTTATGTAAGTACTTGGTAGTGTTAGATTAAAATATAACATTAAGCACCAATTAAACTTAAATTAAGTACGTTAATACAGTAAATATATAAATAATTGAGGAATTATTTTCAATAAATATTTTTTCTTATCTATAAATGTATAGATGGTAACTCTGTCTTAGGACCGTTTTCCTCGTCTGACGGCCTTGCCGGACCTGTGAAGAATGAAACAAGCTTAGTTACTTTCTTTCTATAATAACTAAATATTGTATTGTACTGTCACTACATAGTATAAAACAAAGTCGCTTCCGTCTGTCTGTCCCTGTATGCTTAGGCTTTTTTTTATTAGATAGAGTGATTCAAGAGGAAGCTTTACATGTATAATACATGCACACACACCTGTGCGAAGCAGGGCGGGTCGCTAGTCTAATATAAAAAATAAAAGTACTTACAAGATTTCTATAGTCTATTCCACATAGCTTTGTGTATATGACATCTGTCAATTCAGTACACTTGAATTTAGAGTTAAAAATAGTACAGAGCTATATGAAATAGAAATTATAGTTCATTTAGAAACCAACCAGCTATGGCTATTCATTTGGAAAGGGGCATAATTTAAACATTTTTATAGTTAAAGCCTGACCAGAAATATATGAGGATGCGCCACATTGCGGAATTTCACTGAAACTAATTTCTTACACTGGCAATTTGTCAACAATGTCTATGTCATTCGTGGATCGTGGTGGTTTCTTTAAAAGACAAATATTTAAAATTATCCCAAGAAAATTCCGAAAACCATTCACAGTCGTGAACGTAAGATTATAAATAAAGTGTACACGTGTTAACTACACGACAAACAGCCAGGAAAAGAGTGCATTCCATTAAATGATATTATGAGGTTGACATAGTGGAACTGACAGATATTTAAACTAATGTCATTATAGTGGGTTGCGATTGGTTGCGAAATTGTTGCCATATGAATCTTATAAATATCGCCCTCTTGACAATCCTCATATATTTCTGGTCAGGGTTTAATATGGATAAGGAATCTATTAATGCTATTTTATATTGTTGTAGTTATCGAAAAGTCGATAATGATATTAAAATACCTAAAAAATAGGCTTACTCACATTATAGATGTCGAATAAGTATTATTCGACATGTTTCGGATCGGTACTCGAGTCATCATCAGGACAGCCGATCAGTCGCGGTGGCGGCCAACCAAGTACCTATGGTTCGAAACATATCGAGCGTTATTCTACTTGGACGACGTCAGTAAACCCATTTTGTAGGTAAGTATTTCAAAGACTCACAGTCGCTTTTTTATGTAAGATAAAAATATTCTAAAAGAATGAATCGCTAAATAAAGTCCTAGCTTTTATTATTGCATATTGATAGACCAATCTGTCTTATTTATTCCTCAAGGCCAGTGGCAAGGCGAAACTAGCGCGAGGTTTGGTTGGGTGAATATGTATAATATGATAGTGTGTGAGGCACGTTGCTGCAGAAACATACTTCGGCCAACTTCGCCTCGCTCAACTTCGCGATAGTGTGAGCCGGATTTAAGCTTTTATTCTGAACGAAGTCTGACCCTAGCTCCCAACTACTCTCTCGCGAAGCTAGCCGACGCTGGGCGAAAATGATAGTGCAGGCGGGCACTTCGCTGCTGAAACCCATAATTCGTCCAACTTCGCCTCGGCCAACTTCGGTCAACTTCGCGAGTAGTGTAGCGCTAGGTGAATCTGAACTGAAGTCTGAATGCTGAATGACATTTTGTTTTGACAGACGTCAATTGTTTCGTTTTCGTATTCTTTGCCGCGCTTTTGAGTTTTGTTTTGATACTGGTATAAGTATAATATCTAGAAAACAAGTTACCGTTTTTGCTCAGTAATATTGGACCGGTTAAAGCGATGAAGATTGCTCCCATAGGAGCTGAGATGACGACACTCAAGACGCTAACGGTTAAAAGTGCTTTAGCATAGTTTAGTTCGACTGGATCTCCAGAAGTATGACCGTTGTTTATTAGATCCAATGCTGCTGGACCAAGTGCTGCCTGAAACATGAAGGTATTTGTTTATTTTCAAGCAACTAGCACCAACGAAATGGTGTCAATTTCATATCATCATATAGGTACCTATTTATTTTTAAACTACATTGCTTTAATGTTCGTAAGGTAGGTACTAAAAAGTAATATCTCAGGTTTATGAACGTCTTACAAAAAAAAACCCAATGGTTAAACCTTTGAGTACTTAGTATAAAGTTCCTGCATTGTGCTAGTTCATTGAGTGGAAGGGCTATAACTATCCATAGCATCTATTGCTGTGTATATGGTCTCATCTGATAGTTGTTTCTCTGACTTTAAAACTTATAAATTTAACCCTCATTAATATCAAGATTATCTATCAGTGATAAATGTTTTCCTTTGGAGGGAAGAATGAATTTAAAAAAATATATTTAGAGGTACTTATATATATTTATAATGAATATAATGAATTAAACTTTAGGTACCTGTACAGTAGCCTTAGCCGTCCATGTTAAACCGATAAATAATTTCTCTTTAAAATTCAGTCCACAGCCGAAGCTGACCAGAAGTGTGGCAATCAAACGCACCAGCAGGCAGAGCAGGAGACAAGTTGCACCCATAGCAACCTCATGTGGGTCCAAACCACTTATCTAAATGTAAGTAATCTTCATTATAATTTCTAGGTGGCTGTACATTATATTATGTTCCATAAGGTTTAATTTGGAGGGGCTATTTTGAATCCAGGGACTATTTGGTAACATGCAAAATTAAATATTTTAATAAATTTTCCCATTTGGAACAAATGTCTTATACTCACCTAAAACAATTATATTATATCAATAGTAAAACAATAAACTAGTTTTAAAGCTTTATTTTGCTTAGTACCAATATACTAAATAGGTAACCCTTGGTATATTCTTCATATGTATTGTATAGGTACAATACAGACATGTCAAACAATAAAAATCCACCTCCCAAATGTTATATTTATTTGTGGCTTAAATATGTGATGGACGAATTTCATCAGAAACGGATTAGGAACTAAAGAAAAAAATTCTTTTTTGGTACTACAATTGGTGTGTGGTGTGTGTGTATGTGTGTTGGGGGTCCTATTTAACTTTAAGATGGATATTTGATGTGGCTAATCAGTTGGTACACCTTCATTATCAAATTTTTGGACCAATCCATATAATATGACAAATTTCTGATGGTATTTGTACTGCTCTCCAATATGGGCTAGATTTGTGAACATTTAGTAACTGAATCAGACTAGATTTTATTGCGATGTCACATTTGAAAGTTTAACTTTTCGCTACGATAAACCAGATAGACTGGTTATCCAAATAGATTTTTGCCTTTACGAAGGGCGCACTTGACTAACTATATTTTTATTCAGTAATCTCTTGCATTAGAAATAAATATGGTGGTCATTCGTTTATTATAATATAATACAGAACATTAAATAAATAAGTTCTAAGGAGTACAGTAAACGTAAAAAGTTATTTGTTTACTATTTAATAATGTTGTGTAAATCTGTCGCAATATCAAGACTATGATGTTGTTTGGCCACACTATTATATTTCGAGTTAGCAGTAAGTATTATTTGCTAACGCCTTAAACAAATTCACCTTGCACTTAGTTTACAAGTTACTTAACTATCAATTGTTAACTAAGTGCAAGGTGAATTGGTGGTGCCTACACGCTTTATTCATTAGGGGTTCGTAGGTATTTCCATAGGACGCAACTAAGATATTTATCTACTTCAAGAGATTTTCTGGAAAGTCTAAGGCAGGTACCATGGAGGTCTTGATTATAATGATGTGGAATACTTTACGGAAGTCTAAACTTACTTGCCGTAAAATAATTTGCTAAAACATACTCTAAAGCTGACACATTAGCACATTACTAACAACCGAATCGTAACAAACAATCGCGCTGACGTGTCTCATTTCATTACATTCCATGTCAATTTAAAAAGTATTTAACACTTTCTAGACATTTTGTCGACGCGTTTGGCGCAGTGGTTGAGCAACTGCCTACTGAGCCGACGGTCCCGGGTTCGAATCCCGGCAAGGGCAAATATTTGTGAGATGAACACCAATATTTGTGCCTGGGTCATGGATTTTCTATGTATTTAAGTATTTATTTATCTATATAAGTATGTATATCGTCGCCTAGTAACCATAACACAAGCCTTCTTGAGCTTAATTTGGGACTAGGTTGATTTGTGTGAGGTTGTCTGATATTTATTTATTTATTTTTATTTCTTCTAAAAATGTTAAATGTGAGAGAAGCAACATACTCAGTTAAATCTTAAATGCGGCATGAATCATGATAGTAATTAAGTAGTCTCACGGTTTTATGCTGTTACGGTTAACTTTATGACTAAACGAGTAGGTGTGAAATAACGTTATATTTATACGGTAAATGCAAATTTGAACATAATCAACATTCAATTTCTAAATAAAACCTGTATGACTTTTGTGTTGCGCTATGTGCATCTGAGTAATCAAAAAGTTTACATGAGGTCTTAACAAAGTGCTAGGTGTGTGAAACTTTCGTTAGGTTAGATCGAGGGTTGACCAAGGCACGAGCCTGAAATGGGTGTGACACTTGCCGTAATTTGTGCTCCAGTAAACGCGAAGAGTATGGGCTCGAAGAAAATCCATAATATTCTGAATATATTGCTTACTGGGTTCTTATTTATCGGCCAACCTTGCTGCTCCCAGTAATATGCTGCGATGAATCCTGAACAGACGATGGCTAGAGGGCCTGAATAGGAAATCGCAAAAGAAATGTTGATCATTAAATTCATCTAAATTTTGAATAATTTTGTTGTGAGACTGTAAAAATTAATAAAAGTTTGGTATTTACCTGACCCACTCCATCCTAATAGACTTGACATAAAGAGAGAGAAAAGTCCGCCTAAAAATAAAGCTAAAAATCTCAAGGGCACCACGTAAAGGTCGCCCTTTTCTGGGATTTTCGAAAGCATGGCACCCCACAAGGACCCGAGTACAACGCCAGCGACAATGGACAGTGGACCCTGAAACAATACTGCTGGTTATAAATGGCATGCATTATGATTAAACTGTTCAACGCATAAATATTAGGAATATATATCGATGATGAAATCTAAAAAAATATCCAATATCTGGAAGATGTTTACGCAGAAATAAAGTGGTATATATTCTAGTGATCATCCTTGCCTTACGTTACATCAAAGTTCTAAGTCGACGGAACTAAAGATAAATGCCAAAAGGAGTATCAAACTTCTCGACATGATTTACAAAAGAGGGGAATTTCACCACAAAATGCTGTCTCGCGGAATTTAGTATTTCGGTAAAATAAAGGCGATGGCGGTGGGCGCAGCATAGGTACGTTGTTCGAGTATTTTCCAAGTTCCTCCTCTTTCCCCGTACCTACCTTTATTATATTCCACGTGGCAGAACCCGTGGAAAACATGGCATTTAGTATGATGGAAAATACTGCCACGCTGACCGAGTCGTCGATGGCGGCCGCCGCGAGCAACAAGGTTGGTATACCTTTAGCTACGCCATACCCTTCATCTTTTAGGCGAAATAGGCACGGGACTACCACTGCTGGTGACACTGATGCTATCATAGAGCCGAGAAGGAAACCTGAAATATTTTGTTAAACTAGATTTAAGACCTGTGATGTGTTCTGGGGTCCAGGAGTCTTCCGCATTTATGGTAGCGAACACGGTGGTCACTTCGGAGTTTTTAAACAGTACTTTTACAGCAGTACAATTACTTATACTGTAAGGGTAACGTTATGATGATTTTAGCAAGATCGATAAGTATTCATGTTGTCAGCTCTCTATAACTCGGACGTTAATATAAATGCTTACAAATAATAGGTACTTTTAATGGAAATTGTATGAATTTAATTTTGTTTTTTGTCTGTTTGATTCGTGTGGTTCATAGGTAGTCACAATGTAATCATGAAGGTGTAATGGTTAGATACTTATTTTTCTTGAATAAATAGCTTACCCCAAATCCATGGTAATCCCAGGAGGAGGTGGGTTGTTACGGCAATACTTATACACTCTGTTGCCCATGGTAATAGGCCTAGCTGGAGTACTGCTGCGTAGTGTTTTCTCAGTACTTTAGAGTCCAAGCCGAGCCCTGCTCGCGTTAGTATGATAACCAGAGCCACTTTTCTAAAACAAAATGTTATAGGCACAATATAAATACTATGACTGTTATTTTTCTTTGTTTGAAACTCATAACTCATACCTAGTTGTCTAATAACTGGGCTTAGATAAAACTTGTTAGATGAAACGGTTGAAAGCTTTTAACACGTTTCATGTTGTTGACCACAATTCATAAGCTATAAATGAATACTTTAAGAAAAATCGAATATAGTGCCTGGAACTTAACTAACCGCAAATCCTGGTTAAGTTTCCGATACTCATTGGTCATATGTACAAGTCCGAGGTTTTGAAACATTAACCCAGTCAGCAACATTCCTATAAGTGCTGGTAAAGTGGTGATTTTGAGCCACAACCACCCGATTAAGTACGCCGCGATGACTAGCAATGTCATGCTGAGAATTTCGCCGTTCAAACTTACCGATTGCCCTATTTCTGCATATAAAATTCCCCATGATAGTAAGACTGAAAAATAAAATTAAGAAGTATAAGAATACAATTGAGAGGCCAGATATAAAAAAGAGTAAAAAATAAAACTATTCCATTAAATGTGTTTAATGCAATTACAAAAAACTAAATAGAATTCTCCCGTTATTCCTTCCGAAAGCTTAATACTTACAGAACATAATAATTAAAAGTTGCTGCGCGCTTTGTCTATAAGTGGAGAAAATTGGGAAAGGGAAGATCTTCCTCCACCACGAGGGCTCCCAGGATGGGGTTGGGTCTTCTTGATGGCATCGGAGACAGATTGTTTGCCACCACCTATCAAAACATAAATAAAAAATACTTTTAAGCAATAATAAATAATTAGCAGTAGTAGTATTTAAACTGTGAAGGTATACCTACGTAAATACGATTTAAGGAAGTCTTTTTAGGCTGCATTTCCACCAGCACGGCTAGCATAACTGTGACACGCGACTCTTTCTCGCGCGACATATACTACATGTCTCTATCTGTACAGTACTATGAGATAGGGACGGATGATACCCAACCAGCAAAATCGCACTAACAACAGTCTAAAGACTACAAATTTTCGCTCTTATATTGATCCTATATCATCGTATAAGCCTGGATTTGGGCGCAAATTATAAGTGTATTTACTTTATATCGTCCTAATATTAGTCTAATTGAATACTGATTGCATTTACAGTAATCTTGCCAAAACTAATTTAAGCTGCCTTAGGCTAATATCGCTCTCACGTAAGTGTTTTGTAAGCCCACATAGACGCATATTGGTCCAACGTTAGAATCTTGTGAGCCTAAACAAGCTTATTTTGATTACTTGTATGTCTTGAGTGAAACTGCAGCGTGACAATAAAAAGTAAATATTATTGTCACAACTGTTTATGAATTACCTAATAGTGATGGTAACGTAATAAAATAACGTGTTTGTGAAAATCTTGGTGTGCGTTTATGTTGCGTTGGGCGGTAAGTTTTTACGTTGGAAAATATTATTTACTGTAAAGTGGACCCTGTTTTACACTTCAAATTTCATGCGCCTACTCAAATATTCAATTTAAATATCCTCTTATAATTTTTTATTTCTTTATTTGTGGCGATAACGGTGCCATTTTGATAGTTGCATTTTTCCAGCGCACTATTAGACTACTGTAAGATCATTTACGCTAATATTAGCATTCTGAATACAAGTAGATCAAACCATCTTATATTGATCTTATAATAGATTTATGAAAACCAAAAAAGTATGCACTTATAGTGGTTTTATGTTATGCTGATATTAGTCTGACATTCTTATAAGAACATTTGTTTTGTTTGTTTATTGTTGTTTATTAATTAAAGTATACAACTTAAATATATACAGTTCCCTGCAAAACAGACCATTATAAAATCAAATCAACTTAGATAATGTGGCTATAAGAACAGATATTCTCAAGTACAATGAGTCTTCGTAAATGTTGTTGTAGGAGTAAGAGGCTTATAATAGTATTATAAAATGCGCTTATATACATATATGAGACTAGGTAATAAGACTGAGAGTTCTTGAGCCCGTACCATCTTATCTAAAGCTAATATAAGAGCAGCAGCATCAGCAAAACAATTATAAGAGCGCTATAAGCCCACCACTCTTATAAAGTGCGCAATCTAAGACTTTTTTGCTAGTTGGGTACTATCTCGCGCGACATGAGTCGCGTGTCAAAGTTATGCTAGACGTGCTGAGATGTGCGAGGATGCGTAGCGAGGGATGTGTTTTTGTTAACCAATGGAATAACTTCATTTACTCATCCTCGCTCTGCGCAACTAATTCTATTGGTCAACGAAAACATATCCCTCGCTCTCGCTAACGCATCCTCGCACTGGTGGAAACGCAGCCGTAATCTTAGATTTAAGCCTAAAATAAGTAATGACTTACTTGTTATATGATTTTTGATGCATCTGACTTGCTCCAACTGATAAAAAAGAATTATGTTAATAAATTATGAATATATATACATTTATTTATATATAAATTTAGTATGCAATGACATGAACTATTTGTCTAACTAACTACATATAACTGTGTAATGAATTGATGGTAATTATCTACTAGAAAACTACTGGTCACAACTAATGAATTCAGCAAACCCAAAATAGTCCCTGACTAATTAAACCAACGTTTGTATTGCAAATAGTGGCTTATGATTAAAATTTCGGTGTTTTGTAATAACAATTCTACAAAACAAATATGTTTAATTTGGTAAGTTAAATAAGTAATTAATCTTTGTAGGTATGTAAACATGATGGCCTAATGCCCTACAAATAAAGACACTGAAAACACAAATAAAAAGCGATTAAGTATAATAAAATACCTGTGTCTAGGTTTGTCATTTCCAAGTGATTCTGATCACTTCCTCGACCTGAAATGTAAACAAACAGGTATTGCCGAGTGTTATTAAATCGTATAAAGCCCGACAAATACCAGTTTCAAAGTTTTTGTACTAAAAATACGACTATCTCCGAGGATAATCTAAATAATACTGAGCACGAGTCGCCGCGCGATGCAACTGTATAAGATTTGTTTTCATACTACAGTCGGCAGGCTAAACAGCCTCAGTAAACACTCACACAACTTCCAAGAAGGCCGCGAAAAGTCAAAAGTCAATAAGATAAATTTGTTGATACCCAACATACATTTACCACGTGACTGTCCACCGTGTAATTGTGAGTTTTAGCCGAGAACTTAATATGCGTATATAGTGGATATGCATAATACCGGGAGTTGATGTTGATACTGATTTATAGTTACAGTGTCACACACCGAATCTGAAAGAACTCTTAAATACATCGACACTTTCACCTACGATGCAGTGCGAATAGGACTGAATACTTGGAACGTCCAACGGTTTAGTGGCGGCGGATAATATCTGTATAGGGTCGACTGCGATGTTCTCAGAGGATTGCTCATAGTCATAGTATTTGGATTTTATGACAGCTGCCAAAGTTGACGTAGATCCTTGTAATAAAATCGTAACTTCGGATGGGAATAAGAGAGATGTTGTCAACATTGACCGTCACTCGTAATATTTACGCTGTTTTTCTTGTTGCATCTCGTTCACAGATCTTGTTTTTTTTTCATAGGTATTTCCTTACTCTATGTCTCGTTTCCTTAAATATGGCTGACATCAAATCGGTTCATCCTTTGAGCACCTACGATGCCCACAGACATAACGACAGACAGACCTTAGACAGACACACAGATTTAAACTTATAATAGCCTTTTTTTCATCAGGGTCGGGGTTAAAAAAGTGGGAAATCGATGAACGATCCACAAGATAATATGCATAATTATGAAAGACGCAGAGGAGATGATATGGTTTAAATTCATGGTATAAGAAAAGAAGGAATGACAGGCAAGACTTCGTCATCACGTTATGATTAAATAAATAAATAAATAATATTAAGGGACAATCATACACAAATCGACCTAGTCCCAAACTAAGCAAAGCTTGTACTATGGGTACTAGACGACGATATACATAATATATAAATACATATATAGATAACATCCATGACCCAAAAAGAAATATTCGAGTTCATCACACAAAAATTTGCCCCGGCCGGGATTCGAACCCGGGACCGCCGAATCAGTAGGCAGGTGTCTACAAACCGAGCCAAACGCGTCGATTGGTTGGTTGGTTCTTTCAATCTGTTCTTGTGCTGCCAGTGGTGTATGAATCTTATACAATCGTAATCGTATCGTGAGCTGCGCTCAACCCGAATTCTCAAACTCACTTCCTTCTCACCGTACTGGTTTTATGTCCAATTCCTTCGCGATTCAAGCAATTCGTTTATGGAACGATCTCCCTCTCTCCATTAGGAAAGCTCAGAGCAAATTATCCTTCAAGCGCATGGTGCGCAAACATCTCTCCAAATAATTTCAGGATTGATTGTCTATATGATGTTTTACAGGGGTACACATATATATGTATATATATATTTTGTATTTATGTATGTGTATTGTAATGCATATGTGTGTATGTATATTTTAATTTATATATCACTTATTGACTTTTGTCTCGTTTTATGTTTTTAGACACGGCTTTTTATGATCCTGCACCAACTGCTAGTTTCTGTTTGGCCCTATGGTTGACTGGTAGAGAATGCCTTATGGCATTAAGTCCGCCATTTGTACTTTTACTTTTGTATTCTGTGCAATAAAGTTTAGATAAATAAATAATAAATAAATCGTAAGTGTTTTAAATCAGTTATTACGACAAAATAAAATTTAGTCGGCGAACAAAACAATTGTAATGCATAAACGCATTTTTTTTTGTGAGACTAGCGGTGAACATGTTTTCCTTACAATTATTTTGTCACCATAAAGGGGCAACTAATCAATGACGTAGAAAATCTCACTAACCGGAGTGTCATTCCTTCTTTTTTTATACCATGTTTAAATTAAGATCGCTGTGACAGAAGCGTGGACAGAAGAGGCTAAGGGAAAACCGCCATCGGAGCGAGCGTTTGGAATAACATAATATGCAGTAGGTATATCTGTACCTACAATATGTAGAAATATTAAATGTTTAACAACAAATGTGGACTTTAGTTCTATACTTTTATACCGTAGGTATAAAATTATCCGAGGGTACGAGTTCTTAGGTCCTAATTTCCGAGAACTAGGTAGGTACCTAAACAAAATTCTTAATGGCAGTAGAAACTTGCTAAACGCAGCGCAGCAGGTTGTTTTGTTATTATCAAACTATATTTTGATACGGAAATGCTTGACATTTTAAAGCATATTGAGAGATTAACAAGTACTTACTTTATTTTAAGACATGCCATTTCAGTACGTATACCTAATTTTGCTTATTCAAGCGATCTATTGCAATTTGCAATTGACTAAAAAAGTTATTTACAACATAACCTAAAAGTAAGAACAATATATTTACCTGCATCTTTCTTGTCAAGAAAAGGGCTAGTAGCACTCATTCTTTTGGATAATTTAACACAACTGGACGAAAAATTAACTATAAAGACTAGAGTTATTCGAGAAGCGGATTAAAAAAATGCGTAGGTATGTTTGTTCAGTCCATGACGCAGGCGGACACTAATTCAATGAAACAAATAGCATGTCTTCGGAAGGTCGACTCTTGACCCTTACTTCATAATCTGTACATTTGTATAAACTTGATTCAGATAAAATAATGCTAGGCCCAAATATCCATTATGTTTAATTATATGATTTTTAATTGTCGAAATTAATCAGCATTGCGTATTAAATGCTTTTTATAGCGCCTGCAAATAACGTGTTAGCAAAGTTGCGTCCTTGTGGAAAACGTACTCGTTGTGAGATTTTTGTGAAAAAATTATAGGTTGTGGGTATTGTAGAGATGAAGCCTGGCTAGCAGTGGTCACTGAGGACCGCGCAGATAATAGGTTGCTGCGATTTATTTTCGCAAGCTAAATTCAGGGGCTAACCTAGGAGGCATAGGGTCGTAGTTTGGCGATCGATGGCGATTAGGAGATTGTTATATGGATGGAAAGTATACAAGTTACTGTTGCATTATACAAAATGATTTGAAAAGTATTTAGTCAGCCAAGAAAGTGGTCTAGCACTATTATGTCTAGCGGATGCAGCCAAACAAGGCTTCTTCTTTCTTTGCTTTCTTCTTCATCTTCACATGTATAAGAAATAAAATTCCGGCCAAGTGCGTGTGGGACTCGCGCACGAAGGGTTCCGTACCATTATCTGTAAGTTTGTTGTATGGGAGCTCCGCTTAAGTATTTATTTTATTTGATTTTGAGTATTTGTTGTTATAGCGGCAATAGAAATACATCATCTGTGAAAATTTTAACTGTAGCTATCACCGTTCTTGAGATACAGCCTGGTGACAGACGGACGGACGGACGGACGGACGGACAGCGAAGTCTCAGTAATAGGGTCCCGTTTTTACCTTTTGGGTAAGGAACCCTAAAAAGGTCTAGCACTTTTGAACCTTTAATACCTACTCATGAAATAGACTCGAAAAGTAGGTAGCCAATTTTTCTGTAAAATTGAATTAGACAGATGATATAATTTGTTTCTTTTGAAGTATACTTATGACCGATTCTGAAGAAGACTAGAGTAAACAAATTGGTCATCCAGTGAAAACCGATGGATAGATTTGGCGAGTCTAACTGATAGTTTTTAGTAACTTACACATTTTATGCGCTTTCACAGGCCACGTAGTGTGAAGAGATGAGAGCCACGTGACATAAAAGGCGATGCGCGTGAATATAAATGGTTGTAGAAGAAGATAAAAAACGAGAGAAAAAATTGATGGAATGTATGCAGAATGATATGTAGAGAAGATTACGATGACCGATAATATCCAATCAGTTTTAAACGAAAAAATACATACTGCGCCGATGCAAAAAATAGGATACGGGCAAGAAAATGATAATGACGTGCTCTCATATAGGTAGTAGAAGGGGTCTACCCAAAATGGGATCATCATCATCATCATCATCATCATCTCAGCCATAGAACGTCCACTGCTGAACATAGGCCTCCCCTTTGGACTTCCATATATACCGGTTGGAAGCGACCTGCATCCAGCGCCTTCCGGCGACCTTTATAAGGTCATCTGTCCATCTTGTAGGTGGACGTCCTACGCTGCGCTTGCTGGTCCGAGGTCTTCACTCGAGCACTTTTTCCGTGGAAAATCCAAAATGGGATAAGGGCATGGAAATTATAATGGTATAGATGTAGTCTCTTATAGTTATAGCCTAGGTAAAAGGGGTCTGCTCAAGTATGACACTCATCAAAGGCCGAAAACGGTTTTAGGAATATATATAAAAATGGAAATGTGGTTTGCTCTAGATACGTGCAAGTTCAATGTCAAGCGGCAAAACTAAAGACGTCACGAGTACGACGATCAAGTCTGCAACCGTTACTTACCGCTCCGTTATTTTATCAGCAGTAATCTATTTTTAGTAACAATTTAGGCAACTGTACTAAAAAGTATTTATCAGAGGGAAAGTAGTAAGTGACTGCTGCGAATACAGTCAACAGGTTAACATTACCCAAGTTCTTCTGAAAACCTTTAACTGGAATTCTACCATGTGTCAGTTGAACACGTTAACCTACCTTATATTTATGAAGGATTCGAGTATGACAGGCATTGTATATGTATGGAAAAAAAATCCAAATTAGTAGACTGGTTCAGTTTTATCTCCTTTCACAACAAATTTCAGACCGGTATTGTAAATCGAGCACGCGTCCAGCTTTTTGGAGATGCGTCGAATAACTTCAAGCCACCCAGTTCGCGGGAAGGTGGAGCATGGTCACGGTTGGCCTTCTTGGGCATTTCTCTTTGGTGACTGCCGTCGCCGCACGCGCCATCTCTACCGGCTTGTCGCGCGTCATTTAACTTTGCAACTGTTAGGTACATGTCATGTTTCACGCGCGCTGGATTCAAATTTGGAACATTCGCGAATGTTTTATAAAAAAAAATGTTTTGTGGCATTTAGTGAATTTTGAAAACTGCCAGTGACATAATGAGTGTTAAATGTATATCTGTGTTTAAATGTGCGCTGGTGGCGTTATTGATTTTAATAACTATAGATATAGGTAAGTAAACCCCCTGCTGTATCACAATTTGTACTTACCATTGTTGCTTTCACCGTGCCAAGTACACGATAGGTAACTATAATTAAGTACTATTTCACACTACCTTAAAAATATTCCATAAATTGGTGATTATTTGTTCGTTTTAACCGTCTTATTACTTTGTACCCAATATTGACGAACCGTGTGAATGGTGGCACCATTTTCGGTAGTCTTGAAGAAGTTGCGGATTTTTACAATTCTTAACAAAATGATGTTGATTGCTTTTAAGAATTTTGCCAATATTGCGGACAGAGTAATAAGACGGTTAAATCGCTCAAATCACTAATATTTTACGATCGATGTTTCTAAAACACAAGCATAATTTACGTCACCCTAGCAAGGCTGAAAATCACACTTCCTGGCCAAGGAAGGACGTAAAACTTACACAAACCACGGGCGGTAATTCGTAAAGCCCCAAATCGCATATTTAATATGTCCCTCACCTTCAGTTCGGGCCACAAATCACAAATATCTGCGATCTGGGACATTCACGAATTCACCGCCCTAGGTATGTAATGTACTATTAATTGGCCGAGAGAAAAGTGCGGCTCTTTTCCGCTCCGATGATATTTCTAATGCCAACGGTCTCGTGTCTGATCACCGCGGTCTCGTGCCTGATCATTTTCTATTAACACGCATCGTTATGCAGACGAGTATCTCACTGAGATCGATTAGCACTTTCCATATTATCTCGCTATTATTTTTAATTAAGAACCAAAATAGAAATCAAAGCGTCGAAACTTTTATAATTTTATGATTTTGCGTTAAGCGGTTCGAAATACTTCAACTTTTTTCTTTCACAATTTGTTTTACTGTTTAAATAAACCTAAGTAAATCTTCTTTATATTATAATGTAAGTATAAAGTTCGTTCACTTTGTACATGTACAATTTGTACAATTGCATATTGGGTTAAGCTTCGGCCAGTGTGCTAACTTGACTTACAAAATTTGCCAACCGATAATCACGCTAATTTACTAATTACTTGAATTTACTCGTATATAAGAAGAAGAAGATTAAGTACCAATATTTAATATAAATATTTAATTCAAATTACCTTTACATTTCTCTGAAATGCATAAAAAAGAAAATATTTTACGTCTTCAAATAAAAATACTTGAAAACCTGACGTCCTCTAGCAATTTTGTAGCTAGATTCAGCGACATAAAACATACTTGTGATGTTGTGTCAATCTAGAGACAAACCAAGAGTAAAATTTTGTTGACTAGAGTACGAATAATGGAAAACAAATGAATGAATACAAAATTTGTATTTCTAGTTTAGCTGATGCTGGTGAATATTATTATTTTCACCAGCATCATAAATGCATTTCATATACTATAATTAATTATAAAAACGGTATAAACTCACGTAAAAATTGTCAGGAACATTTCATATATCACGAATTTTTCTTCATGCCCCACCGGACGTGACGGATCTTTTTATAGGAATGCTCTGATTGTAAAACAATACCAACATCCAGCTTCCGATGACTTTCGCGTAAAAGTAAAAGTGAACTGCATAATCGACCGAATGCGGTTCAATGGTACGCGAAACCTGTTGTTTTTATCTTTCACGCTATCAGATAATGCGTTACCATTTTTTCGTAAGAAACGAAATTTACTTTTCTGACGTATTTATGTGAGTAGATAATTATTAATTAACTATACATGGAAAACATTATGGAATAGACCCGCGACAGGACAGGTAGAGAAAGTGGTTAAGGTAGCTTTAGGTCCGTTCACTTACGTGATCCCTAATAACTAAAGGTACTCATAAGGCCATTTAAATTCATGTGATAACGTGCGCGAGTAGGCTCAATGGATGCAATCACAAGCTCTACTATAAAAAGTACCGACAGCAAATTACTTGTAAGTACGTTTTGTATTTGCTCCTAATCGTAGATGAAAATATCAGTATTGTAGTTTTAATAAATGAATTATGGAGGAAATTGTCACCTTAGATAACGCTATAGAAAATGTAAAATAGGTTCCCTACTTTGTTTACGAAATATCAAGATTTAATAAATGATAATGAGAACTTTAGATAATCATCTTTTCATTGTCGTTTAAAAGAACATCATGTTTGCCGGTCATTAGGGACTATACACTGTATATTTATCTAAATGGTACCCAACTGGCACTCCACTATGCAAATGCATAAAAATACATATATACACATTTATTACACAATAAATTGCAAAATTAAAGTTGACTAGTAGGGGAATTGTAAAACGTGAACTAAAACAAAGCTCCCGCATCCATTCATACCGAATAGTGTCATAAAACCCGCTATTAACATACTATAACACATATTATAGACACTTAATCGCCTCCCTAAAATAAACATTCAATAATGTAAATTAGATTCCGATGATACTCGTAATACTTTCACCTTCGAAGCGTAGGTTAGCCCGAGCCAAACCTTAATTCCGATTGAACTTGATTTCCTTTTTTAGCCGATATTTCACCCAACGCTGTTATGAAGTGGGTCTACCAGTTTGTTCGCCTTTCATTGTCGGTGATATGTTTCGATGTATTAAGAAATTATAAAAAGAAAAAGAAATACTTTATTTCTTATTGTCTGCAACTTGCTACTGTTGAACATATTATTTAGGAAATATATTGAGGTAATTGGTAAGGAGATGATGATAATCTATATATTTTTAAATGTCACCTTTATTTCGTAAGCAACTGCTGTATTGACTTGGTAAAGATGTCAGTTTGGACTGAATGTGCATGTACCGTATTCGTAAAGCTTATACTGATTTATTTCATCGGCCATCTTTGGTCATGTTCGTTGGATCTACCACTATTGTTTTCTTCGAGTAGGTAAATCAACCATTATTTGTTTGTATGCAGAGTTAAATAAATAAATAAATATTATGGGACAATCATACACTAATCGACCTAGTCCCAATCTAAGCAGAGCTTGTATTTTGGGTACTAGACGACGATATACATCCATCCATACTTTAATTATTAATTATTAATTAATTAATATTATAAATGCGAAAGTGTGTCTGTCTGTCTGTCTGTCTGTTACCTCTTCACGCTTAAACCGCTGAACCGATTTAGATGAAATTTGGTATATAGATAGTTTCAGTCCCGGGGAAGGACATAGGATACTTTTCATCCCGAATAAATGTAGTGTTCCCGTGGGATGAGCGGGTCACACCGCGGGGCACAGCTAGTAATATATAAATACATATCTGCCGTGTCAATCCTATCTCATGTATCTCAAAAAACATAGTTTTGAGAAAAAGCAGTTTAAAGTTTTTTTTCGTAAATTGTTGATAATTCAACGATATCATGCAATAATTAAAAAATATATATTTTGAGTGATCAGTGAAAGGCTAATGCATATTTTCTGTGTTGAAAATATTTTTATATGTGTATATTTATTTATTTATGAGCTCTAACAGAGTTAGGTGTGACAGGCTCGCCATACTAAGCCTGTCATGCAACAATCTGTATCTAAAGATACAGGACTTAGGCATATCAGGGCGTGAAATGCGAATTATATTTATAAAGCTGCTGCTGGCTGCATGGTATAATTTTTTTTATAATGTCATAACAAGGAAGTGGGCAGGCAAGTAGAAATATTTTTACCTAAGTAGGTACTTACTAAAAGAGAAAAAAAACTCGTGCTATTCATAAAAAAACGTACTTATATTTTGTTTCAGAATGAATGAATGAATGAAAATCTTTATTTCGGACATAATAAAATCCATAGCATATTAGTAGGGTCTTAAACTAAGGTTAGTATGTGCTTAAAATTAAACGAGATATTTACATATTTACTTTACAAATAAAGCTACGCCTTTAACTTGCTCTGTCCACCATCTTTGTATAGGGCAGTCACATCTCCCAGCAACTGCTTTTAGAATGCTGTTAGGACTTTGTCTCAGGTGGCTCCAAGTTGAGACTATCCGTTTCCTCAGGATGGCTTGGAAACTATCAGTGCGAGCTTCCACAAACATGCCTGTGGCACTACACCGACTAGGGAGTCCCATCAGCATTCTAAACGCATTGTTATATTGGACACGCAGAGCGCTGAAAGTCCGCTTCGTATACCTAATCCACAGACTGCTCGAGAAGAAAGATTGGCTATAAGCTTTGAAAAGCGTTATCTTAACTTCATATGTACATCGAGCAAATCTGCGGACAAGCATATTACTGCGGACTGCCAACGCTCTGCGCTCCCTCTCCATATCCATATCGTCTTTCAGATCCCTTGTGAGAATGTGGCCCAGATATTTAACTCTATCCACGACCTTCAGCGGAGTATTTTTAAGTAAAATAGGAGGTACATAGTAGGGCTTGATCTTTCCCGCATTAAATATCATGACCTCACTTTTAATCGGATTGTACTCTAGTCCGTGGGCTAAGGCATATTTCTCACAAGTCCCAAGCAGTATTTCCAACGCGCCGATCGACGGACTCAGCAGCACCATATCATCATCATAGGTCAGGTTATTTATACAAGTGCTTCCCACATAGCATCCTGCATGCATGCTGCTGAGTTCGCAAATCAACTCGTTAGTTCGTTTGAATAGCTTAGGAGAAGTGATCCCGCCCTGCCTTACCCCACATTCCAATTTATACTCGCCTGACAAAATGTTAGCCCACCGGGTCTGATTGAGCTGATTGCTGTACCAGTGCCTAAAGAGAGCCACATTTTCTCCCGGTATGCCCGTCCTACTCAGCTTTTGCCAAAGCAGATCATAGTCAACCCGATCAAATGCCTTGGACAGATCCAGGAAACAGGCATACACAGGAGTTTTCCTTTCCGTATAATACCTGACCGTATGATTGATCCTGATCGTACATAAGATTGCACTGTCCGTGGACAGTCCGGCCCTAAAGCCAAATTGGGCGTCATGTATATTTATATGACTTTCCAGCACGGCGTCCAACATACGGTCAAGTACTTTGGCGGTAGTTGTGGCAAGTGAAATTGGCCGATACTTTGCCTTAACAGACAGGTCTCCTCTTTTATTCTTAACCACCGGTACAACAATCGTCCTCTTTAGTGCTTCAGGAAGATACGAGTGCCCAACACATAAGTTAAACAGCATGGAGAGAAGACGAGGCAAATGGAACCCCGCATACTTAAAGTGTTCTACACTTAACCCGTCATGTCCTGGAGACTTACCCTTCTGCATGTTGCTTATTACCGTTCTAATTTGTTTCGCTGTAAAGAAGGCAGTACGGCTATCTCCAGTAGTCACACAACCTCGCTCTCCCTCCACCGCAGATTCCCCGTTACGCAAAGACTTTACAGTAAAATGCGCCCTAAACAATTCTGCAATTTCTGTACAGTCAGACTTGCCCTCTACACTCACCGGGAGGCCAGGCTTTATATTTAACTGTCTAGTGCCTTTCCAGAAGTCTCTAAATTTCTTATTTTTGTGCGCAAGGGCCAGCTTATCCATTTTAATCTGTTCCTGCCGGTCCTGGCACCACTTTAATTTAGATTTAAACACTTTCTTGAAATGCTGCGTCAACCACGTCGTCAAAAAAAAGTGCACAAACTACTAATTCACTAAACGAAAACTGCTTTAACAATTATTTCGTGACACCGCGTAATGACTAATGACCGTGATCGCTTGCTATACGAAACTAAACACTAATTCGTCGCCGATACAGGTCGGAGCGGGGGCGGAAGAAAGAGACGGGTAGAGAAAGTACTGCGCGCGCGACGAGTGACAAGCAGGATCACGCGCAATCCAGTCGCGGCTAAATCGTGTATCTTAAGTTACCTGATATAGAATTTGCGCGACGTTTACAAACCTTGTCACGCCTAATTGATGTAACTTAAGATACAGTATTTAAGCATAATTTACCATGGCAAAATCACAGTTACATGAGTTGTGTGACAGGCCCGTACAGGAAATTGGTCAGATAAATTAAAAAACCTGGTATGTGGGTCCATAGAGGTACTCGAAAAAATACGATTTAGAGCTGTTACTCGTATCTCATGTATGTTAAGATACATGAGATAGGATTGACACGGCAGATATATAGATGATATCCATGACCCAAGAACAAATATTCGAGTTCATCACACAAATATTTCCCCCGGCCGGGAATCGAACCCGGGACCGCCGGCTCTGTAGCAAACTGCGTCTACCGAGTCGTCGTCGGCTTAATAAGTATGTCTGAGTAAAGATAAGTTTCAAAAAGTTTTTTTGAGACTAAATTTTAATGCTGACTGTACTGTACTTTCTCACACAAACGTTAATTACTCATCAAGAGCAATGAAATGAGCACGAACACGATGGATTTATATTGTGCTGTTTAGGAGTTCCTACGGCCACCTTCCGTCTCCATTATTAGAATAGCTCCAAGACACACCAAATTATGTTATTGTCACGTGAAGTACATAATCCGAAAGAAATGCTTTTTTACGATGTCACAACTGCCACCTAGTTGGTTTGTATGGTCACAGAATTGTAATTGACTTTAAGCAATCTGTTAAGGCTTAACTCTAAAACGATGATGAAAGAAAGCAAAAGTACGAGTCGGTATACCTTCAAGCTGATTTCGGCCACGATAACTGCTTTCAACTCCGATTTGTCGTAGGTCGACTCGTATGTGATACAAAGTACCTACACATTATTATAAATAGAAATATTAAACACTGCCATAAAAATGCTGCATAACAAGCTACTGATAAGATTTTAAGACCTATAGTGATAATGATAGAAATATTGTACCAATTTCATGCTATTTGTCCCCGACACCATGTCTGTAACTCCATTATTGTTACATATGTAGTAGACAGTCATTTCATTACATCAGAAACTGCACTATATATTTTAACGGTAAAAACGTATATAGTTTTATCGCCATTACACAGACTTAAAGGTATCCAGAAGTTGATGAATCAGCAGCTACTGCACAGCTGCGGTATCAGATCAGGCAGACAGTACCTATATAGATAAAGGATTAACCGTTGATCTCGCACAAAAAGAATTTGATACGTATTACAATCACGTTATTAACCCCTAGCCGGGACATTTGAAGCTTACGTTAAAACGTCAGTTAGTTTTAATTTGATAGAATTGCAAGGGGTTTAAGCTATGCAAATCAAGAATTAATTTAAAGCTGTAGGGTTAGCATAACTTTGACATGCGTCTCTTTGTCGCGCGATTAACTTGAAACTACCTGTCACTTCTCATTCAATATCGTGCGAGAAAGACAGGAGATGCTGACTCGCGCGAAAAGCGAAGTCGCGGTAAGATATGCTAACCTAGCCCTGCTGCATAGTTTTATAAAGGAAAATATAATGATCACCTCTTCTACTAACTTATGTATAAATAAACAAATGTAATAAAGAATCTTGTCAAAAATAAATAATTTACTACATTATATCGATTGAATGAGTTTAACTCATACCTACAGTCAGCTGCAGTGCAGAAATAAGTAAACCTACTGGTTTTATATTGAGGCGTATATCTCTTTGTGAGGTCGAATTTAACTTATCTTTTAATTAGATTGGTACCAAATGGACCAATGCAAACCCTTTTTTGGACAATAAATCCTAAGTTTTTTATTTTTTTTACTTAAGTATACTTGCTATTACCTACTTACTTGCCCGCGAAAGCTTCGCGCTTCGGTTTCCGACGTCACAAAAAGCCGTTACTGTTCAATGTACCTATATAGATATAGATATATTGCTAGATTTTTGTCTTGCTATTCACTCTTTTGATTATATTTTGTCAACAGTGCCTCAAGTCGATGGAGATCTTATGTCTATGCTGGACTTCCGCTACTGGCGCTGTGTTATGAAACGAGAGTGGAAGTGCCCTGACTCAGAAATCAATTTCTTCTTATATACGCCGTAAGTAACACAAATATCCTACATATGTACTAAGGGCTGCAGAAATGCATGGTCCATTTATGAATGAATTTATTCATAAATGGGCCATGCAATTCTGCAGCTCATTGTACATAATACTTTTCTCCAGTTGTGTAAGGTGTTCAATAAGTTCCCTTTTTTTTATTTTGAATGGACTGATCGCCGTCCTCAAAATTAATATTTAAGTAAGGCTCCCATACAACAAACGTGAATTTATTTGCCGTTTTTTGCTGGATACTGTCACCACTGTGTATCATGAACCGTGATAGCTTGACAGTTGAAATTTTCAAGTGGGACACAACAAACGTGATCGGTTGCATTAACTTTGCACCTCATTTGTAAACGGTGCCATAAATACCAGGTGCAAACTTAACTTAACCCGACCAGTTATAATGGGATAAGTGTTTGTACGGAAGCCACGGTGCGGACTCAGACTCGCACTTGGCCGGTTATTATAGTCGGGCCACAAGCGGAGGCGCTCCCTTCTATGGCCGCCACTTGCCGCTACTGCTCCGCCAATGTCATAACCAGATTGTTACTCGATCATAAGATTATTAATTGTGCCTATATATAATTATATAGTTATTTATAGTACGTATACCAGTGTTTTGGGAGCAGGGAACGGCCGTTCAAGCAATGGGTCGACGTGCGGCACATGGATCTCCTGGACGCGTACGGATGGAAGCAGAACAGAAAGAACGTGCTAATCATACACGGGTTCAATGGGACCCATTCTAAGAACCCTATGTCATTTTTGCGAGATGGTGAGCATACCTCCTACGGTCCTACCATAGGAATAATATTACTTACCCGATATATCTTGTTAACATTGTTAATGCAAATATGTGTAAAGGCTGTTGGTTGACTCGATCAGGCGTAAACACACAACTTGATTAATTATTTATCGGGCGATTGCAAGATCATGGAAGAACTTAGCTCTTATTGTGTTGGTCCACAGCATACCTGTCCCGCAAGGACTACAACGTGTTCATGGTCGACTGGGCCCCGCTGACCAGATTTCCATGCTACCTCTCATCACTCTCCAATTTAAGGTAAGGTGACTAATAACTCTTTTGATGATTAAACTATACAGCTTACATCATAATTTTGTAGTTCACAGTGCCTTGGTTTAATTACTCTAATGCTGTATAACTAATATGAATAAATAAATAGATAATCGTAATGCGTGTGCTGTTAGAAAGTGTCATAATAATATACATAGGTAGGTATTAGGTACCTATCTTAGGTTAGAGATTAGATTTTTTTATTTGCGATTTTGGCTCACCAGCCACTGTGATACTAATAAAGATGGGAAAACTACCGTTTTATAGTGGGTACATATCATATATGACAGTAGGTATTTTATATAAAGTATTCCTGTAAGTTTATGGAATATATATCCATATATTAGTTAGTTCACTGATTTGTGTCTGTATTACTCTGTATACTCTGTAATCCTGCACCTACCTACTACATATTTCTGTTTAACCCATTGATTGACTGGTAGAGAATGCCTTAAAGTATGAAGGCCGCCATTTGTACTTTTCTTATTGTGCAATAATGTTTAAATAAATAAGTAATTAAAGTTCAGTGTAATGATGATGATGAGTCTTTACATCTTTATCTTTACATCGTAGAACGGTTACTCACGTTGTTGAACTCCAATACGACAATGTTTCGCTCTATTTCGAGGATCTACAGCGAACAGAGACGAAATCACACAATCCTGATTAAGGTCCTCGAACCATTTTCGAGGACCATAATCATGAGCTCTATTTTCTAAAAGTTAATCGAACTTGTGGTTTCATCGTCGTGTTTCAGACTAGCATCCCAGTGCACGGCTCAACTGTACTCATACCTCACGCAAGCCGGAGCGACGGCGAAGATGATTACTTGTGTCGGCCATTCGTTGGGCGCCCATGTCTGCGGGATGATGTCCAATCACCTCACCAAGAAGCAGTACAAGATCATAGGTAAGCGAGACAATTTAGTTACAACACATCTGATCTGAATCGGCCCATCATTATTGAAGATAGTTGTCACTGGAAGAATTATGGTGACATCAAGTGAAAGAAGCCTTTCACTCGGTCAGACCAATTCACAAAAAAATCAACAATAACTTGGTCATACCGCCCAATTGGTGGGTTGGTGGCTAATGTTACGTAGGTGAGCATGGTCCCGCTGCACTGTGATTGCTAAAAATAAACATGAACTCTATCATTTATGTGACTAACAAAAAAAATATTTCTTAACACGTTGCAGGACCAGAGTACGCCTATAGACGTTCACTGTAAAGGCTTAGCAGCGGTTAATTGAAAGTAGTGTCCGTCAACGTGTTTTTTAATTTCATATAAAATTGCCAAATTTCTTTAGAAGCTACCTGTTTCCTCAGTGTAGCTATACCCCATGCAGGAAGCCTGTTAAGCAACGAGTTCTTTTGATAATTCAGATTCAGTCGTACTTCTTCTTCTTCTATACAAATAACAATAGTCTAATCATGAAAACTATCAAAATTCTCTTCAAGTTCCATAAATAAAAATAATTTGCAGTAAAAAAATAGTATAATAATATTATTTGTACATCAGCATGCGCAACTGTATCGACCACTATATTACAGTATGTATTTACAAAACAGATGTTTATTTACTTTCTTTCCATGTCACATTACAGCTGCGGGTGTTTAGGTAACGCCATTGTGATCGTTTTGGTTTCTAAATAAGGAGCAATGCCATCTTCCCCTCTGAAATAATAAATAATAATAATCATTGTCTCAGTAAACAGCACTTAAAAATCTTAACAACATAGGATATAGTATATTACTGCCGAGGCCGGGAAAAGTCAGTTCGTGGATGATAGTTCTATTTGTTATGAAAAAAAGCTGCACTTTGTGATGGAAGCAAGCCGTTTTGCACAGTGATAATATAGACCAAAATAAACGATTTCACTCGAGGCGAAATTAGTTTCACCCCTTAGGATAAGAGATGGCGCCACTTATTAAAAAAAAGTTTAAAAAATTGTAAGTCCTGAACGGATACCCCGATTTTGACAAAAGAGGTGCCAAACGGCAGATAGTTACCCAATTTAACATAAAAAAAATTGAAAACAGGTAAAAATTTATTTTGGATACCCAAAAAAATATAATTTCTGAAAAAACTATTTAAAATTTGTGATTTTTTGGAATTTTACTCGTAAAAATGTATGTACATGGTACTTTTTTCATTTATTTATATTAATATACAACTAATTTTACATTTACGAAAAAAAACCGCATATCATTAGCCCGTATAGTTTCAAAGTTATTGAAGAATACAGACATGGCGCCGCTGGGTCAAAAAATCTTACAAAAAATCTTAAACCTCAACGGATATTCCGATTTTGATAATTAAGGTGCTAATCGACAGATAATTACTTAAATTAGTTTCAAAAAATAAAATTAAAATAGGCAAAAAGTAAAAATAAATACAAAAAAACATACATTTTGAAAAAAAAAAACTGCAGTTTTTTGGGGGTTTTATGTAATTTCATACAAAAAAATGTATGAATGTATGGCTTTATTTTACTTATGTATATTCTAACACTATTAATTGATCGATTAATAAAAAACCGCATATCAAGAACTTGTACAGTTCCAAAGTTATTGAAGATTTTACTATAGGGTGCCGGTGCGATGTTGCCGCCGCACGTGCTACTTATGTACATGTATTTATAAAAGTATTCTCCCGCTTCGAAGGTACTGATTACCCTGAAAATATAACCACAATTGAAAGTACAAATAATAATCATCCCAAGTAGCACACAACACATTTATATCCCTTATACAGCTTAAATTAGAGTTTTAACGAGTGAATAGGCTCTTTTACAACCTGTTTGCTAATATCGCAAGTATATTAGATGCTAAATAGCATTTCTGAATCAATATTTTACTTACTTAACGTTTTATTTTCACTTTAGTCTTTGCAGGCTTTGCATTGTAACGTGCAAGTTAGCCCAATTTGTATCCATAATGTTCAAGGAGTTTTCAAATTGAACTAACCTTCAACTATTGTGGATTCCACCTACATTTGATGCCGTTTCATTCCCAAAAAGAAGGACTTGGGACTCGATATTTCCAAATTAAAACGTGAACCCACACTTGGTTAGCATGAAACGGTATTCAATTTGCAGCTGAAATAGATGGACGGTATCTCAAAAGCTTGTTTAGTTTAGTGTTTTTTAGTTTAAACAGATCTTTTCGAATCGCATTAACAGTAATAATATATGCTCTGTTGGAGCATCGTATAGCCTGTATGTGAATCTGGGACACACAACAACACAACGTTACGATTAATTGAGAACCAATGAATGACATTAATATAGTGATTGAATCTTACACGATTTTCACACATTACATCAAAATAATAAAACGGGACTTAATTGCGGTAATTAAACATTTTTGTTATAATAATGAATGCCATTAATTATGTAAACACACCCCAAAAAAAAGAAACAAAAATGGCCCTAAGTAACCGTTTCACATGAGCAATACACGTATCCAGAGAATTTCTATAGATAGCGATGTACTTGCAAAAGCAGTAGTTATTTCAGGGTATAACATGCATGTTTTAACATAGGTCTCTTTTCTTATTGTATTGAAATTAGACGTCTTGTCATACTCTGTGAAAGCCTTGAAGTGCAGTCATCATTTCATTAAGTATAACTGTTTTGTAATCTGCTACTAGTACGGCCGTCGCACTGACGACTGAGTACAATTTGAATGCTTCAATGCTTTCACAGAGCTGGCGACAAGCCATTCGCCGACTACTTTAGCTGCCATTGAACAACATGTTCTGCGTGTAGCGTTTTAAGCGAGCCAAATGTGCAAAAAACGTCTTAATTTGGATATATATCCTGTCCAAGTCCTTTCTTTTTGGGAGTGGAATGGCGTTGGAAGCAGGTTGCAGGTGCGATCCACAATAGAACAGTCATTATGGGTGCAAATCGGGCTGTGGCAAATGCGTTGTTGCAGCCGATGCACCGGCCTAACTTGCACGTTACAATGAAAGTTTAGTGAAAATAAAACGTAAAGTAAGTAAAATATACTTGTGACATTAGCAAATAGGTTGCCGTTAAAACTCTAATTTAAGCTGTATAAGGGATATAAGTGGAGTTGTGTGCTACTTGTGATGATTATTATTTTTACCTTCGAAGCGGGAGAATACTTTTATAAATACATGTACATAAGTAGCACGTGCGGCGGCAACATCGCACCGGCACCCTATAGTAAAATCTTCAATAACTTTGGAACTGTACAAGTTCTTGATATGCGGTTTTTTATTAATCGATCAATTAATAGTGTTATAATATACATAAGTAAAATAAAGCCATACATTCATACATTTTTTTGTATGAAATTACATAAAACCCCCAAAAAACTGCATTTTTTTTTTCAAAATGTATGTTTTTTTTGTATTTATTTTTACTTTTTGCCTATTTTAATTTTAATTTTATTTTTTAAAACTAATTTAAGTAATTATCTGTCGATTAGCACCTTAATTATCAAAATCGGAATATCCGTTGAGGTTTAAGATTTTTTGTAAGATTTTTTGACCCAGTGGCGCCATGTCTGTATTCTTCAATAACTTTGAAACTATACGGGCTAATGATATGCGGTTTTTTTTCGTAAATGTAAAATTAGTTATATATTAATATAAATAAATAAAAAAAGTACCATGTACATACATTTTTACGAGTGAAATTCCAAAAAATCACAAATTTTAAATAGTTTTTTCAGAAATTATATTTTTTTGGGTATCCAAAATAAATTTTTACCTGTTTTCAATTTTTTTTATGTTAAATTGGGTAACTATCTGCCGTTTGGCACCTCTTTCGTCAAAATCGGAGTATCCGTTCAGGACATACAATTTTTTAAACTTTTTTTTAATAAGTGGCGCCATCTCTTATCCTAAGGGGTGAAACTAATTTCGCCTCGAGTGAAATCGTTTATTTTGGTCTATATTATCACTGTGCACAACGGCTTGCTTTCATCACAAAGTGCAGCTTCCGGGCCAAAACCGTCCATAACAAGTAAGACTATGAGTATGATTTTGAAGGACGAGGCGTAGCCGAGTCCTTCAATAATACGAATCTGCGAACTGACATTCCCGCCGAGGCTTGTATAGTGCTTTTCTCCAAATATGCTTGGAAATAATAACCAATCTACATTTTAATTTAATGTATCAGTACCATGAAGTTCATTTGGTACTTATTTTTTTTAGGAATAGGAATAAAATTTCGGGTCCGAATCATATGTTTGATTTAAAACAAAATATATGAATAAGAATTAAATATATATGAAAACACAATAACAAAAAATATGCACATAGGTAATTATAAATTTTAGTTAAATGAACAACTTCTAAACACACTGTTTTTTTAGAAACCATACCATATTTATCATTCGGAGAAGATCATAAGTTCCAAATAACTTTTATATTGATTTGGACACAATCATTTCTGTTTTATTTTTTATTTGTTTACGTTTGGTACACTTATTAATTTTCAAATCACTCATTAAATATCATCATATTATTAAAATTAAAACCATCGTGAGAAATCTCTAATAAATAACTAAGAATCATGAAAATAAATTAACCGCATATAAAATTATTGGGTCTCCTTCGCAATCCATAATATCATATGTCCTAAAGTCAAATGCCATACCACATTTACTCTAAACACTTTTGACATATCAATCATTTGTCATAATGATTATTTGCCATAATGATCTTACATCCTAATGATCATAAACCATAATATTACATTACCTAATGCTCTAAATACCTAATATGTTTTGTACTAATCTATTACCACATAAAACTTACGAGTCATAATATACAAAACCATAAATCACATGTCCTAAAGTCAAATGCCATGATGATTACTTGCCATAATGTTCATAAGCTATAATAACATTACCTAATATCCTACTTTAAGGCAGGTCAGACTTGGGTTAGGTTAGGTACGACGACGAGCGGAGCGAAATTTGATATTCGGGGTAATGACATTCGTATTTTCAATAATCGGTTAGGAATTATGAAATTCGGAGTTTTAAAAATCGGAATTAGTAAATTCGGAATTAAGTTATTGGCTGAACCCCGAAAACTGTAGGTTAGGTTAGGTTTGTATTGTGACCACGTATAGCGGAGCGAGCGAAGCGAGCGGAGCGTCAGACTTGTTCAACCCCGAAAACTGTAGGTTGGGTTATTGGCTGAACCCCGAAAACTGTAGGTTAGGTTAGGTTTGTATTGTGACCACGTATAGCGGAGCGAGCGAGCGGAGCGTCAGACTTGCTGAACCCCGAAAACTATAGGTTAGGTTATTGGCTGAACCCCGAAAACTGTAGGTTAGGTTAGGTTTTTATTGTGACCACGTATAGTGGAGCGAGCGAAGCGTGCGCAGCGTCAAAAGACTTGCTGAACCCCGAAAACTGTAGGTTGGATTATTGTCTGAACCCTGAAAACTGTAGGTTAGGTTAGGTTTGTATTGTGACCACGTACAGCGGAGCGTCAGACTTGCTGAACCCTGAAAACTATTGGTTAGGTTATTGGCTGAACCCCGAAAACTGTAGGTTAGGTCAGGTTTGTATTGTGACCACGTATAGCGGAGCGAGCGAAGCGAGCGGAGCGTCAGACTTGCTGAACCCCGAAAAGTAAAGTTTGAAAATCTGTGCGTACAAAACTATACAGCATTAAAATTGTGTAGGCTCTATTAAGACATACGAGGGCTGTTCCGAAAATAGTTAGTCAACGGCGTACTATTAATTGTATTCGTTTAATTTTACTGTAGCCTAAAGGCAAATTTCATTACGAACTCTTTCGCGTAAGAGTCACTGGCCAGTGACATTCAGTTATTTTTTTATGAAATCAGAAAAAAAACATGTCTGTCACTTTTTGTTCGCAAAAATGGAGCTAACGCGGGAAGCATTTCGTGCTATGATATATTATGATTATAAACGAGGGTTAACTTACAAGGATTCTCATGAAAATTTAACTAGTGTTTTTGGGGCCTTATCCCCATCTGTTGCCACTGTCAGTTACTGGTTCCGTGAATTTAAGCGTGGGCGGAGCGACATCAAAGATGAGCCTAGACCGGGGCGACCGCCAACGGCAGTCACTCTAGAAAATGTTATCAAGGTGGAATGGCTAATCAAGGAATCTCGAAACATTACCCACCGAGAGATTCAGGACGAACTGAATATTGGATCCCGGGCAGTTTCTACCATTTTGCATGACCACCTTCAAGTTCGGAAGGTTTCGTCTCGATGGATACCACATTTTCTCACACAGGAGCAAAAAGACATACGTGTCGATTGGTGCAAATTTATGCTAAAAAAAATTGATAATGGTAATTCACAACAAGTGAGCTACATTGTGACATCCGACGAATCTTGGATATATAGCTACGACCCATTTACAAAACAGCAATCAACACAATGGGTCTTTGAAGAAGATGATTTACCTACTAAAGTAGTTCGCGGTCGAAGCGTCAACAAAAAAATGGTTGCTGTTTTTTTTCGACGTAGTGGACCTGTAGCCGTAATTCCACTTGAAGATCGGAAAACAGTTACCAGCCAATGGTACACTGAAGTTTGCTTACCACAGGCCTTCCAGGAGCTGAACGTCAGTCGTCCAAGTACTGGAGCTCGGGGCATCATTTTTCATCAAGATAATGCTCCGGCCCACACGGCTGCCAGAACCACGGAATATATTAGCAAATCAGGAGTGCAATTGCTACCACACCCTGCATACAGCCCTGACCTGGCTCCGTGCGATTTTTTTCTGTTCCCCACGTTAAAAAAATCATTACGTGGGCGACGATTTTCGACGGCGGATGAAGCAGTGGACGAATTCAGGCGACTTTTTTTTGACCTTCCGCAAGAACAGTTTTTCTCCTGTTTTGAAAGTTGGTTCAGTCGTATGCATAAGTGCATAAAGGCAGCAGGGGAATACTTTGAAAAGTTGTAAATAAAGTTTTATTATATTCCTTATAGATTTTGTTTAACTAAAAAATTTCGGAACAGTATGATGATTATGGCAACTAGTATTAGGATATATAACTGATAGGACACTAGATCATTAGTACTTAAGATAATAGTGCAAATAATCATTAGGATATTCAATATTAGGATGATCAATATTATGGCATTTACATTAGGATAAACGTTATTATGGCAAAAGATCATTATGACCACAGTTATTATGGAATTTACAAATAGGACAAAGGAAATTATGGATTCCAATATAGACCCAAGATTATTATTCAAATTGTTTGTCCGTTATTCGAAATTTGTCGACATTTTAAATACATTGACAGTAGCAGAGCAAAAAAATGTTCAGTGCAAGAACTAAACGCAGAGAACAATTAAAAAGTTTATAATACTTTTAATTTTTTAAATTTAGTGGACAATTGGCTGTATGGTGAATTATCAAAGTCTTTGAAAAAATTAAAAGTAAAAATGCAGTAACCGACCAAATTAAGATTACCCTCATTTGTATGAGACGTTATAAACGGAAGGTGTGTTTTTTACTTAATCGCCTTATTTAAATAATATTGATTTCCCGGCTAAGGCCAATAATATATATTTTTTTAATTTTCATTAACGCCTTCTAAATATAACGAACGATTTCGCGGTCCAGTTTTACTACATTAATGGCAACATTTCCAAGCAAGTTGGAAAAAACACTTTAAATGTGGTTAACTGCGTTTGGTTTACATGCAAGTATCGTGGGTGCTTGGAAGTCTTGTTTTCGATATTGACGAAAAGGGTTTCATTCCACCTACTTGTTTATCTGACATGAAGTGTTACTTATTTGTATTGTTAGAAATACTTACAATTCCCGTCCAAAACCAGAATCCTTGAAGCCACCAAATGGAGTTTGACTCGACACATGATCGTAGATGTTGATCCTAAACATAACATTTTTTGATTTAATTTAAAGGGTAAGTACAATTTTTGGAAGTCTATTAATTTCTTTTCGCTAGTCCTTGCTGTAAGGGTTTATAAACTGCAGCTATTTTTTTTAGCATGGTTTTCCCATTTTTTTTAAATTGTGAATTTGATAGTTCGTAATATTCTTGGCGGAAGGGATCTTTGCCTTCGAAACCCAATAAAAAAAAAATTACGGTTGACCATGGACCAAGTAACCTCTGGACATGACAAGCGAATAATAATACCAGAAGGGAACGGGACAACTATTTACAGAAACCTTTAAGAGCGACAGAGAGATAGACAAGATGTTTTGTCCTTATCAGAGTTCCGCTTTTTTTTGTTTAGCGGATGATTGTCAAATTGACAGAGCTCCGCTAAATACTGCCGGGCAATTCAAATGTGCGTTGTAGCCTACTATAAAACAACGAATATTATGGATAATTTTACATTTCGAAAGTTTATATATGAATAATAGTGAGTGCTATTAGCTATAGATTTGTAAAACAATGGTGCGTTGCTCCATAATTGGCTGTAAAAGCGACACAGGCCATAAAAGTGAAAATATAAGCTTTCATATGTAAGTGCGTCGTCTCGACTTTGCTTTTGCTTGATTTCTGCATGTATATATTTAATAATTATTTATGTATATATTTAATAATTATTTATACGATAAATAGCACAGCAAAATCATATCAAAACATCAGAAATCTGCTTAAAATCTCATTTTGTACTATCTTATTTTTAGGTATTACCCCTACAAATTCAATAGTCTTTACGTCTTGTCAGTGTCAGTAGTCTTCACTCTTTGTCTTCACCTTTACTTGACGTTCAGCCGCGTGTTTTCCTGCTTTTTAATTTGTCTGCTTTATTCGATTTTAAGGGATACCAGTTTAGGAATTGGTAAATTACCGTTAACTCATGGAGTTTTACAAATATATTTTTTTGTTTTAGATTTCCAAAACATGATCCTGCTTTACTCCAATGTTGGATACGTGCAACAGGACGATCGAATTGGGAACCAACCAAAAATGCTTGTATATGTTCACGACAATTTAAAGGACAGTAAACATCTTGCCTCATGCCTCCTATGGGCTATCTTGCTGCTCTCTCGAAATTATAATTAAATTTATGTCAATAAATATATAATACCATTACATTTTGACAGTTTTTTTGTAAAGTTTAATAATACATTTTAAACTAATTCACACCGCTAACATTGTTAGCTAGTTGTTAGCCTAACAACTAGCACTGGAAAAACGGGAGAATTATTTGGAACCTGGTAACCCTGTGTTAGTCATGTACTTTGCTGCTGTCCCTTTCGGGTATACGCATATGCCGAATCCATAGGTACTTCATCCAAGGAAAATTTCAACGGGTTGACACTGACATGTGTCAAAATTTTAATGGTTTGAAAAATGATTTGAATGGTTTGGTGTCAAAAATTTGACGAACAAGAATCATACATTGGTACGTACCAAACTGAGCCAGCTCTGACATATTTAGCAAAACTCATTGCAATGGTGATATCATTCGTGATAACACCGGCTCCTAAACCGTAGTTAGTGTCATTGGCTCTGTCCACTATTTCGTCGAAAGTCTCAAACTTGAAGATGCTCTGGACAGGCCCGAAGATCTGCAAAGAGATGTAAAATTTCGCACGGTTACTTATTTTTTAGGGTTCCGTACCTCAAAAGGAAAAAACGGAACCCTTATAGGATCACTTTGTTGTCCGTCTGTCCGTCCGTCCGTCTGTCAAGACCCTTTTTCTCAGGAACGCGTGGAGGTATGAAGCTGAAATTTATATCAATTACTCAGGTCTACTGTCCCTTGAAGCTGTGAAAAAATCAAACTTCTAAGCCAACGCAATCAAAAGATACAGCCGTTTATGCCGCAAATTTTCGACACTTGCAAGGGAATCAAAACCTACAGGGTGCTTCCCGTGAACTCAGAATCTTGAAATTTGGTACGAAGCAACGTCTTATAGCATAGATAAAGGAAAAATTACGAAAACCATAATTTTTTTTTTAATACCTAACTTTGCACCTAATTTATATGGGGCGCTATACATACCAGGTGCAAACTTAACTTAACCACTTAGGGATGGAAAGTGTTTGTACGGAACCCTCGGTGCGCGAGTCCGACTCGCACTTGGCCGGTTTTTTAAGAATAAGAGTAAATTGATAATGTTCATCTCTTGTTCAGAGACCCGTCACGTGAGGGTTGGGTGTTACGAACTCTCCGTCTAGACACACGGCGGAGTACACTGTTGTTCACCGGGCTAGGAAAGCTACAATAGACCAAGCAATAATTCTCTGGTTTGGTGGCGGCAGCAGCGAGCGGCGCCCATAGATGGGAACGGAAGGCCCGAGCGCTGTGACTCGCTCATTCACCAGAGCTTAAGCGAGACAACGTTTCATCATAACTGCTGTCTATATCGATATCACTATGTTTGTTTTGGTGTACACCCAACGATTCACGAGTCGCGCTTCCCTTGAACGAAGTCTTTATCACATTGTTACAACATAACTGTAGTAAGTACACATTGTAAATATCTATGTATGTTTTATGATACATCATACAATGTTCTATCACGTTTCTCTCAATGCCACTATTATTTGAAGAATCAAAGTTGTACGTACTTCTTCTCTTGCGATCTTCATGTCATCTTTCACATCGGCGAACACAGTGGGCTGGATGTAGTATCCCTTGCGTCCTAACTTGTCACCTCCAGCTACACATTTCGCCCCACCTTGCTTGCCCGCTTCAATGTATCCAAGTACTTTTTTGTACATTTCTTGATCGATCTGAAATAGACTTGATTTAGTGATATATGTTCTGTGAAAGGAATTAGAATCCAATTAGAAAACGCTGTGGTGAATAATAAAAAAATAGGTAGTAGTAGACCTCAGAATACCTTTGTAATTCTTCCTGCTAAACTAGCAATTAATTAGATAGGTAGGATACTTCATCTTCGCCATCGATACCGTTCCATTGCATTCCTTATTACATCATAAAATTATCAAGCCGGTTCATTACGATACAAATTGAAATCCATCTTAACCACGGAGCGGCTCGGGCACTTACTATGCTGCTTATTCTTACCACTCGTGTCTTAAATAGGTAAAGCCATTGCATATTTGTTGCCAATAACATTGATAGGGTTCTAAGGGGTTAACTTATGAAAACAACTAGCTGCGTTGCGCGGTGTGACCCGCTCCCACGGGAACACTACATTTTTCGGGATGAAAAGTAGCCTATGTGTTAATCCAGGTTGTCAACTACCTTCATACCAAAATTTATCAAAATTGGTCCAGCGTTTGACCGTGAAGAAGTACCTACATACACATAAACACACTCACAAACTTTCACCTTTACAATATAAGTGTGATAACTAACCTGAGGACCTTGTTGAACATCGTCGAAGGGATTGCCAACAGATCGCCGTTTGGCGATCTGAGCAGCCTTCTGGACGAACTGGTCGTAAACGCCAGACTGGACGTAGGTCCTTGTACCGGCGCAGCAGCACTGCCCACCGTTGGCAAACGCAGCCGCGTGGGCGATTTGAGCGGCTTTCTCCACTGCAACGAAAACATAATGTGGTCTTTTTAGATCTGCAGAGAAAATAAAAATACCCTGGCGTCTAAACAGTCTACGGTTAAACTTAGACTTAGAAAAAGTTCAAGGCAAAGTAAAACATAATTGTGTGATTGGTGAGAACTATAATAGTTGCCTAACAATAAGCTATGTCTAATAGTGATAACTCTGCAATAAAAAAATCTGTCGATCGTACCATAACCTTCAAAAATACAATGTATAATAGAAGATATCATGCGGTTCTCAGGTTATCCTATACAGACTAAGTTTTGTCATCATGGCTCCTAGCGGTAAACCGTAAGAATACCTTTTAGACAAATTATAAACTAACATACCGTCAGCATCGTTGAATACTACTAGAGGACTTTTTCCACCCAATTCGAGCGTAACTCGCTTCAGGTTTGCTACGGTTGCAGCTCCCATAATAATGCGGCCAACCTGAAAGAAACGATACTGAAGCATTAAGTCATTCTCGCAACGAAAACTTAAATTTTTGGTCATGTTTATCTCACTGAGCACAAGATACCTACCACGTAAATGAATAACAAACTAAGTATACACTAATAAGTTCGTATTATATATATCTAAGTGTTATTTTATTTAACACCTATCACTTAACGCTCTAACATAAATATACACCTTCTACGACTAGGTATTTTTCCACATCCGTCAAGGTCAATTTCGTCATTTTAATGTATCGCATATTTTTTTGCAGTATCTAACAAAACAAGAAAATATTAAACATTATTAATTACCTAATAAACATGTCATATTGTTTCATGTTGACTTGTTAAACTGACATTGACATTACAAACAAGCTACAACACCAATTTAATTGTTAGATATATATATATATATATATATATATATATATTTTAAGCGTACTTAATATATAGCGGTAAATTATGTAAACGGTGCCTTAGGCAAACGGTTATCATTTCCTATTATTATCGTTTGTGACAGTAGTTTTTAAAATGTGAAATATTTAAGAATTCTTTAAAAACCTTATCTTGGCTAACTATGGAGCGGACTGCTGACTTCAGCAAATCACTTATCATCAACTCACCTCAGTAGATCCAGTGAAGGCTACTTTATCGACATCCGGGTGGTGAGTCAGGGCGCCGCCGGCCGTCGGACCGTAACCAGGGATCACGTTTACCACTCCTGGAGGGAAACCAGCTTCCTTGATAAGAGCGGCCACGGCCAGGGCGGTCAGCGGAGTCTGCTCCGCCGGCTTCACGATAATTGTGCATCCTTGAAACGTTAAAAACGGCCATGATTATCAAGGTTGATACAGCATGCAGCTAATCCATTGTATGATTTCATTGAATAGGAGTTTACTTCCGTGACTCTGTGCCGATCGACCACGTTTCTTGACATTATATGTATTCTCTGAGTACAATAGTAGTCGCACCATGAAAAAAAAAACGGCGTACGTTAACATCAGTGAGAAACCCTGCATATCTTGTTAAGATATCTAACCATGATCACTTCGATCTGTTTTCCATGTCATAGAGTTTACAATTGTAGCTGGCAATCGCTTTAACGAAATACCCTGAACCTGACCTGCTTAGTCAGAGGTCAAGATCAAGAGCCAATCCGCTAAAATTACTAGGCATAGATATCAGATACTCAAGTCCCACAAAGTAGAAAACAAGTTCCAATCTACCTGCTGCCAACGCTGGTGCAATTTTCCAGGTCATCATTGGAATGGGGTAGTTCCACGGAATAATCTGGCCGCACACGCCCACGGGTTCTTTAAGCGTGAACGATAACACTTCTCCGTCTGGAACGTAAACATGTCTGATTAAATTGTATGAAGGCGAGTAATGATTTGACCTATTTTTCTCATTAAGCGTTGATCACGCATTGTAGCGTAAGATGTATCATGACCGTTACGTCAATTAATTCAATGAGAGATAAGAAAAGCAATGGTTGCACATGTATGGATTACAATAGAGATTAGGATGTAAATTGGACAAAACTAATATAATATAATAATAGGAACATATGTTATAGTGACTCTAAATCTTCCGTGTCAGTCGCCCCGGGTTACAATAATTCGGCGATTAGTGGATAAAACAAATCTCTTAATTTTTGCCTTCAATATTTAACTGCTGTAAAGATGATGAAATTTACCTGCTGGAATAGTGTTGCCCAAAATTTTATCGGCCTTTCCGGCGTAATATCTAAGGACGCTCGCTGAGAAGTAAACTTCTTCTTCGGATTGTTTGACGGGCTTCCCGCAGTCCAGGGTCTCTAATTCAGCCAAGTATCTGGCTTGAGACTCCAGGAGGTCAGCCAGCTTCAAAAGCAGCAGGCCTCGCTGCGATGCGTCCATGGTGCGCCATGCCGAGTACCGGTGAAATGCTTTCTTAGCGGCGGCTACAGCCAAATCAACGTCAGCCTAAGACAATTTTACAGATTAGACATATTCTAATATGAAATAAAATCACTACATAATACCTACTCGTAGGTTACTTTCTAATGATAAAAACACCAGAATTGACTTGTATTTGCCTATATTCGAAAAAACCCGTCGATTCCTCCTACATTGTATTTACTTATAACTTCTAACCAGTATGGGTCCAAACAGTAAGTATTAATCTATTTGTACCTCGTATTTGTATAGGTATGTACCTATCTTGCACCAAAATCAAAACTTATTATGTATCGATTTATGAAAACAATATTTTTTTTTCTTTATCATAAGCAAACCCCGTTATCAAGCGGACAGTTTGTTGGCTACCTAACAGTAGTGATGTGCATTGTCAATATAAAACTCTTTTTTAATAATATGTCCTCAAAAACGGTTCTGTGACATGATCACGCTCATTCTCCGTGCTAATCTTATCTTTATGAGACGAAGATGTAATGAGTAGAAATCACGAATCAAAAGGTGAACAGATTTTGTGTACTTATACGAGCACGAGAGTAATTTGGAAATTTTTTGATGTTGAGTTTATCTGAAATATAATGTCTGAAAATTCAATTAAAAAAATAAGACTCATTGACATTGCACATCTCTTTGATGTTGAGTTTATCTGAAATATGTGTCTGAAAATTTAATAAAATAAAATACTTTTATTGACATTGCACATGTCTAATTTCAGGTAGCTAACACGCTGCCCGCATAATTCTTGCACAGATTAAAAATAAAAATTGATGTCTTGATCTTAACAGAATGCAGACTGAGTGAGACTACAACTATAAGCGACATTCCGGGATATGACTCATATTTTACATCGCATAACATTAATCAAAACGGAGGGGTGGTAGCCTACATCAGCAGTGAGTGGTCTGTGGCAAATTTTACTGATGCTTGCGGATTAATGCTGAATCTATCAAACTCCATAATAGTCCTGGGAATTTATCGTTCTCCTTCTTTCCAAAACACAAATAACTTTCTAAGCTCCCTTGATGAAATTTTACAACCTTTTAAACAAATAAATAACATAATCTTAATGCCATTAGGCATTAAGTTCGCCATTTGTACTGACTTTTGTTTTGTGCAATAAAGTTTAAATAAATAAATAAATAAATAAATAAATCTTGGCAGGTGACATCAACATTGATATTCTTGAGTTTGACTCGTTGACTTACCTGGGATTAAATGCAGAACACAGCCTCGAACCAGTGATAAGTAAGCCTACTCGTCTAAAGGCCTGTTTGGATCACATTTTTCTTAAATCTAAGCATGCTAGAAGAACTTGGAATTGTTTGCGACAATGACATAACCGATCACAAAGTTGCTATTATGGGACTCGCAACACATACAAAACAAAATATAAATTTCGCTAGGATCCGAACAATAATAGACTATGAGGGAATCGCTGCTGATCTAACTTCGTACAACTGGAGTAGGGTGACTTCCATATCTGATTTGGATAATGCTGTGGAGCTATTCATGGATGTGATAGGGAAAACCATCAAGTCATGAACGATCTACCACACTCAGCAGATCGAAACATACGCTTCAGCCATGGATGACCCCCGGATTACTACGGTGTGCTCGTCATCGCCATAGACTACACGCGAAAATTAAACAGAACCCGAATGATGAGATTTCAAAACTTGTCTATCGCCGCTACAGAAACTTTTATTACGATTTGCTGCGTAAATTGAAAAATAAATACGAAAGTGAACTGATTCAGGCACAATGTAAGGACTCGAAACAGTTGTGGAAAACCCTCAAAAAAAATTAGTAATACCACAGTAAGGAGCAGTTTATCCACCGAGCTCTTGAGTGTAAAACATGATCCTAAAGATTCCCTCAACACTTGCAATCATTATTTTTCTTCAGTCGGTCGGAGCCTCGCGAGTGAAGTCCTGGTTCATACGAGCGAGTCGGAGCAGAGCCTTGCCTCCAAAGTAATCGTGAGCAATGGTCCATGTCATTCGCTGTTCTTCGAACCTACAAACCAACAAGAGATTCTCAATATCATAGCGCAACTTAAACCTGACAGCACTCCAGGTTTGGATGGTATTAGTCCAAGATTTATCCAGCGTTTTAGGTATATCTTATGCGACACCCTGACCTACATCTTTAATTTGAGCCTAACTACAGGACGTTTCCCCCGAATTTGGAAGGTAGCAGTTATCACCCCAATTCACAAAGATGGTCCAAAAAACCGGCCTGAGAATTACAGACCAATCTCGCTGCTGAGTGTTTTCTCAAAAATCCTAGAGAAGATAGTTAACGTCCGTATCACCAAATTCTTTGAAAAGCATGGTATTCTATCGCCCAGACAGTTTGGTTTTAGGTCGAAAAGATCCACTGAAGACGCAGTTACGCTTCTTACCGACTTGATCTCTGGAAATCTGGATAACAATCTCAAATGCACCGGAGTCTTCTTGGATCTAGCCAAGGCTTTTGACACCGTCTCACCTGTAATCCTTTTGAATAAACTTGAACGTATTGGTGTCAGAGGTCTTGCGCTGAATTAGTTCAGCAGTTACCTCTTCGATCGTAGTCAATTAGTTAAAATTGGTACGCATATGAGTGAGCCCCTTACGGTGCATTTCGGGATTCCACAGGGAAGCATATTAGGCCCAACCCTTTTTAACATATATATAAACGATATACATGACATAGAATTAGAGAAAGCTCAGGTGATATGCTATGCCGACGATACCATCGTTCTATTTCACGGAGAGTCATGGGAGGATACTTTTCACGCAACAGAGTTGGGGATGTTTTCTGTTAACAAATGGCTAAAAAGGAACCTGCTGACACTTAACCAAAATAAAACAAAATACCTTTGCTTTCATAAAACCGTCGCATCGAAACCCCCCGACAATCTACAAATAAAAATACATTCCTCTGAGACGTGTCTCTCTGGACCTTGTAATTGTAATCCCATTACCCGTTCTAATACTATAAAGTATCTAGGGATGATGATGGATGAAAATTTAAATTTCAAACACCATATTCAGTGTCTGTCTAAAAGGCTAAGGAAAACCATTGCAGTCATAAAAACTCTTAGAAACTGCGCAGACCGCAAAGTGCTGAAAATGGTCTACACAGCTATTACTGAGTCCTTGGCCATCTATTGTGTTAGCGTTTGGGGCAGTGCAGCGAAATCTACTATGTTAGCGGCAAAACGGGCACAAAGATCGGTATTGAAAGTAATGCTAAGAAAACCGTTTCGTTATCCGACTTCCCAGCTGTACAAAGAAGCACACGTTCTAAACATTCGACAACTTTTTATCCTCCGCACTTGTATTGCGACCCATAGGCGCCTGCTCGGCACAGAGCTACAAAAAGAAATGTTAACAAAGCGTATTTATAAACTTAATCCACCAGCGGTTAGATCCGTATTTGCAAGGAAATTTGGAGACTGTATAAGGGCAACCGTCTATAACGCAATCGCAAAATACTGCAACATCAAAGACTTATCTGTAACCAATGCGAGACGACTTATTCATGACTGGCTTCTGACATTAAACTATAACGAAACTGAGGAGATCATGTAAGCTCCTCCTCACATAAAATTACAGCTCTTAAACTTTATATTATTACTAGAGGCCCGTTGCGGCGTCGAACCGCCGCTAGAATACGGAAATCCGGAAGTGTTACCGAAAATAACTACTTTATCGATAAGAAGTTTTTGGCGAACGAAGAATAAATACTGTAAAAAAACACGTTAAAACTCTGTTTTATATATATATATATTTAAAGGGCTTTGTCGCTAAGCGACCACATCGCAATTTCGCAAAATTATTTTTTAAAGACGGTAAAACATGCCAGGCTAGAGCTAGGCCTGATAGCAAACTGCCAGCTTCATCGTGCCAACTTTTTCAACTCTTGTAAAAATAACTTGTGCATTAATGACATGTGATCTGCTGATCTGTTTCACAAATAAAATGCATATTATTCGGTAACATGTTAATTATTCCACATTGCCAACTGGTCCACAATGTCAGCTCGTCTATATTCCCATCTGGGTCACAATGCCAACTTGTCCACACACCCAACACGTCCACATTGCCAACTCGTTCATACACCCAACTCATCTGCATTGCCAACTCGTCTATATTACCAATTCGTCTCCATTGGCAACTCGTCCATATTCCCAATTTGTCCACAATGCCAACTCGACCATATTTCCAACTCGTCCATATTTCCAACTCATCCACATTCCCAACTCGTACACAATGCCAAATCATCCACATTGCCCACTCGTCCATAAACCCAACTCATCTACAATGCCAACTCGTCCATATTACCAACTCGTCTTTATTGCCAACTCATCCATATTCCCAACTCGTCCACAATGCCAACTCATCCATATTGCTAACTCGTCCACATTTCCTACTCGTCCATACACCCAACTCTTCTACAATACCAACTCGTCTTTATTGCCAATCTCGTCCATATTATCAACTCGTCCGTATTACCAACTCGTCTTCATTGCTAACTCATTTATATTCCCACTCATCCACAATGCCAACGCGTTCATATTACTTGCTCGTCCACAATGCCAACTCGTCCACATTTCCAACTCGTCCATATTCTCACCTCGTCCACAATGCCAAGTCGTTTACATTACCAACTCGTCCATACACCCAACTCATCTACATTGCCAACTCGTCTTCATTTCCAACTCATCAACAATGCCAATCCGTCCACAAATACAACTCGTCCACATTTCCAACTTGTCCATAGACCCAACTCGTCCACAATTCCAAGTCGTCCACATTTACAACTCGTCCATGTTCCCAACTCGACGATACACCCAACTCGTCTATACAAACTCGTCCTTATTATCAGCCCGTCTTTATTGCCAACTCGTCCATATTCCCAACTTGTTAATTTTGCCAACTCATCCACATTCCCAACTCGTCCACGTTGACAACTCGTCCGTATTACCAAGTCGTCTTCATTGCCCACTCGTCCGTGTTCCCAACTTGTTCATTTTGGCAACTCATCCACATTCCCAACTCGTCCATATTCCCAACTCGTCCACATTGAAAACTCGTCCATATTACCTACTTGTCCGTATTACCAACTCGTCTTCATTGCCAACTCATCCATAATGCGAACTCGTCCAAATGGCCCACTTGTCCATGTTCCCAACTTGTCAATTTTACCAACTCATCCACATTGCCAACTCATCCACATTTCCAACTCGTCCATATTCCCAACCCAACTCGACGATACACCCAACTCGTCTACAAATACCAACTTGTCCTTATCAGCTCGTCTTTATTGCCAAATCTTCCATATCACCAACTCGTCCGTATTACAAAGTCGTCTTCATTGTCAACTTGTCCGTATTACCAACTCGTCCATAATGCGAACTCGTCCAAATTGCCCACTTGTCCATGTTCCCAACTTGTCAATTTTACCAACTCATCTACATTGCCAACTCATCCACATTTCCAACTTGTCCATATTCCCAACTCGACGATACACCCAACTCGTCTACAATACCAACTTGTTCTTATTATCAGCTCGTCTTTATTGCCAAATCTCCCATATCACCAACTTCTCTCAGTCTCTCAACTCTTCAGTGCCAACTCGTCCATATTCTCAACTCGACCACATTTCCCATCCCGTCGACATGCAAGCGAAAGGACTTAGTTTTTTCTTGTAAAATACCATTTAATTTACCATGACTCATGCCATTTTCCTTGGTATTATTTTTTTGATGGACTTATATAATCATATTTATAATAATCTATCATAAATTTACTTATTTGAATGACGTTTAAATTAGTTTTACTACATTTTTTCTGCTTTGATTTATTGTAAAACTCTCCTATAAAAATAATCTATTCTTGAATGACGGTCAGTTTTTCTGGTCTTTCGAGTACCAGTCCAACTCGCACTTAACCGGCTTTTTTCTCCACATTTTTAACAGGTATGCGAAAAAAGTTTCCATATGAACATTTTAAAAAGAAAAACAACCTGCAATTTAGAGCATTGACATAATAGCCCCCAATAAAAAAGACATTAAAAGTTGTCAGAATATGGTTACTGTCATTCATTGTCAACAAACTGTAAAATTATTTTTGCATATTCGTACATCTTTTAAGTGTTGCGGATATTATGTTGTCGACTCAAAAATAATATTTCTTCATGCTGAACAACTTACTCAGGTTTGTGAGCAAATCATGCTTATTATTATTTGGTCATCTTATGTCAAAATAGGGATCACAGGTCACGTGGTTAGCGCACAGTAGTTTTTTCAAATCCATTTTTCAGTACCTTTTCAGGAAAAAATTAAAATTCCAAGAGTTTTATGCACCTCTCCAGCATGAGACGAATCTAATGACATATCATTTATCAAAATCGGACCATAACTGTAGATCTGATGGGATGTACAAAAATCGGCCTCGCGTAATATATATATAGATTATATACTACAAACATTTGTTTTAATATTTTGTAACTTTATATTTGTAATTTTGGCAATCAGCAAATAATTATATTTAAGTATAAATTGGTTGCCCAAGATACAGGCTGCGCCTAGTTTGGGAACGCCTGATTAATTTTCGCCAGTTTTTTTCAGCTATGTGCATACAATTACTTCTTGTTTGTATACATGTGAATGTAAATAATTTGTGTGTGCCAATAAAACTATTTTTACTTACTTTTTACTTTTATAATAATGGGGTTTGATCATTATTATCAACCTTAGAGCTTAAACCAACCGGAGGAGCATTCGCAGTTTATTTCCAAGTAAAAAAGTCTGTCAAAAGGTGAGGGGGGCGAAGTAACATACATAGAAACAATCTTCACACAAATTCAAGTCTCTCTTATTACTACGCAGTGCACCCACACTAAAATAACACAACAGCACTAATTTAAGCCGTCACACTAATCCAAATTCCTTAAAAATGTTGTTAACTATATTTTTTTGTTCGTAATATTCATAGAGTATATTGAATGTTTTATAAGTAATATTTCAAACAAAATATATAGAAGTCAGATCTTATTATTTTAAATATAGAAACGTCAAACGCCAAAATAGTTGCCAACCGTCAGATTTTATAACGATTCGTTCCAAATTGATTTGTAAACGAAGCTTGATTTCAGATTCTAATTAAAACGTAAATAATTAAAGCTTCAATACACTTTACCTGTGTATATGTATGTTAAAATGATATTCCATCTTTTTGTAAATTAGACGTAGTAGAACGTCTTTCACACCCAAAAACAGCACATAATATAGGCTTTTTCGTGGAGCTTCCTATCATTGAAATCGATAATCAAAATGCGTAAAATGGATTATTGAAGTAGTTGTATCATAACCGCTATGATATATATAGGTCTTGTACTCGTACTTTTGTTAAAGGGGAACCCCTGTCAGTAGCCAATCCGGTTGGTTTAATGTTCTAATTCTTAAGGTATCAGCAGATTATTTATCTTTATTTTGACATTTGTGCATAAAACACTCTAAACAATCAAAACGATCAAATTTATGTATGTCTGTTAATGCATTAACAGATTCGCAATAAATCGAAGGACATTTGTTTATTTGAACTTTGCTTCCATTTTATCTGAGTCAAAACATACAATTAAATCCTGAAAAAAATAATTACCTTATCGCCTTCGGCAACCCGGGTGATGACTGTCTCATCCTGAGGGTTGATGGTTGGGAAGGTCTTTTTGCTGACGGCATCCACCCATTCATTGTTGATGAATAACTGCACACATAATAAAATTACGTTTTCGAAATGTATTGATAAATTATTTCAAACGTATTATGTTCGTCATCTAGAATTGTGCATTTTCTGGGAAAACATTGCATATTTTTAAATAAATTGTCGTTGATTGCGATGGAGCGATCGCAACTGCGACTGAACTGCTGGAAAGAGCTTCTGGCTAAAACTCACCGGCTAGTACAATAAATTACGTTGATTCTTGGGTCTGTTACCGGGTGAAAGAAAATCGAACAAATAAATTATCAGTCCATGATGAGACTGTACTCGTATATTCCATTAATCAGGCATGTTTTGCTTTTTTGCTTAATGATCCTCAAATTTCACATGGTCTGCTATTGCACGGCGTTAAATATATAACATTGTGAGAGGTGTATTTCTTATTTATCATGGCACAATGTTTTTATCGTTAGTACCTATTCTACCACATAACTGTTGGCAAGCAACGATATCAGTTATCGTTTTAAGAGTACAAAATAAGTTTCAAGTAAATAACACCACACGAAGATAGAAGCGGTAAACTAGGGATAGTTACAATCATTTAATTTTAATTTTATAATGAAATATAAATACCGGTTTGATTTGAACTTTTTGTGCTCCCGGCGCGACGTTAGGTTAGATTTTCTAGAATAATGTCTAACCTAATCTAACCAATATTATGTACCATTTTCATTTAATATCTTTTCTTTAAAAAACTTTCAACATGAACTCAACCTTACATGTACATATATCTAAAGAAAAACTATCGATGTTATATACTAAACGAAAACTCTTCATTATATTGATTCTGAACTTGTGTTTATTGTAAAAAAAATTAACACAGCAAAGTTAATGTGGAATAGCCAAAACCCTAAAATACACAGTCGTCCTACAGATACCCTACGTGATTTTACGAATTCGTCATTACATTGACAATTGACATAACCATTGCAATTAATTGTAATGAAATGATATAATAATTTAAATTCGAACAAGAATAATCTCTTATCTCAAACTACTATGTTTTTATTTTATTAACGGTAAAAATCAATGGCCAAAACGAAAAGATACCGGCAAATGAGCTAGTAAATAAACCCGTTTGATTATATTTCCAAAAAAATGTAGATAGAAATATAATACAAACTATATATTATTATCTTACCTTAGTATATTTGACGTCTACTCTCACCATCTTGGTGTTTATTTCAGTAATCGACCGGTTATTCTCGACACGGGCGTCTCGTCCGATGGCCAGGGTAACACTGCATATGCGGACTGGACGCTGTTAACTACATAAAAACGATTTATACTTACATTTCGTTTCAAATTCAACCGTCGCATGTACTTCATAAGACGTAAATTTGCCGTGGCAAATTTAATATCAAACAATGTCACGTGGTCCCGGTACTTTGAGCGATCATATTTAAACTGTACTCATATGCTCTAGTATGTTGGAACAAGGTTCATGTTTGACGCAGAATTATTGAGGGATGGTTGTAGACCGTGCCATACACAGAATATGTTTTTATAGATGTTTTACATTTTTGTACGCATGCGCAGAACGATGCATTAAATGGTGTAAGTATACACTTTTAAAAAAGAACTGACATGAAAAAATATGAACACCAACCACGATTTTAGGTTTTATCTATATGTCACCGTACTTATGAGGACCCAAGTACGAAAATCTACTTGCATTCCTAGTTCAAGGTTTACGTTAGCGGCATTGAGCTTAAGTTGATTGCAATGCAAAGGAATTCTTTGTTCATAGAAAAGGGGCAGTTATATTTGATAACTGTTCTGGCTAAGGCCAAGGGCTCCTCACTTCGCGCCGCGTGTCAAGAAATATATCTACAAATTTCGGGTCACGATTAACGATTGTGACCCGGCCCGCTCATCACTCCGCCTTTGTTCGGCTAGGGTCGGCACTTTCGAAGCGGATTATATTTTTATTATTTATATGTATATTTTTATGATTATTTATTATTTTTAACCGACTTTAAAAAGGGATAGATTCAGTGTTTGTCTGTATTGAATCGTTTTGTACGTACCTATAAACCGACTTAAACATTTTTTTTTTAATAAGAATATACATCTACGGTTTTTGTTGTCATTAAGTCAGGATCTGATGAAGGGACATTTGCCCACTAGATCTCAGGATTGGTTCAACGCAAACATGGAAGTGGTTTTCGTTTTTTTACTCACCTCAATGAACATTTTAGAGCCGGTATCATAAAATTGACCTGATGATGGATCACGGAAGTGCCTACTGGATCTCAAGACTGATTCAACGTAGGCAAGTGTGATTTTCGTTTTTCTACTCACTTTAATGAACATTTTCATTCAGTAACATAAAATTTACCTGATGATAAAACCGCACATGTTTAAGTTAAACCAATCCAACTATCGAGTAGGCACTCTTAGAGCCCATCATCATCATGAAGGTCGCGCCACGTCCGTCTTATTTTGGACGTATTTATTAAAAGTACCTTGTAAAATAAGTAGCAATACCGAGAAGTAGTTTGTCTTTTGTTGGTGTAGCTAACCCTAGGAGTATGACACGCCCCAAAGAAGCTACAACCAACAGCGTCGCACGTCATTTAAAATTACCAATCAGATACAAGTAGGGTAATTCCTTTGCAAAAGCGGCAAATAACAAAGTAGTGCGGCTTCTGTAGTGTCTTTATTCTGTGCTAAGGTAAAGATTATTAGGGATCCATGTACGATTGAGACGGGTGCGTCGTGGACCCGGGTATGTCCTAAAACTACGCCCAAGACCACCGTAGGATGGGCAGCAGCATCCTTGTTTTCGTACGGTGGACATTACTGCGATCGCCAACCCGCATGCCAAGCGTGGCGATTACGGCAAAACCCCCCAATATGAATAAACAAAATAGACGGCCACGGCCCCGAGTTCCGGTGACCCCCCGTGCCCCGGCGACGGTAGCAGTCAGGGTACTGGCGGGGTCAGGGGTGCGAAGAATCTCCGGCAAAGATCTGGCTACCACCACCGACGAAGATCGCGGGTAAAAATTGGATGAGGGCGGCGCAACATCGATCGTTGTGGAGAACTTTGGGGGAGGCCTTTGTCCAGCAGTGGACGTCTATAGGCTGATATGATGATTCGTTCCCGTTTCACTTAGTTTGTGCTTAGAGCTAATTATAAGTGTGCTTAGAGCTAGTGATTACAGATTTATTCTAATACCTTAGTGATTTGCAATGCAATACAGTACAATACAAGTAGGTACTCTTTATTGCACACCTCACAAAACATATAAGAGACATACAACGCAAGAAATCACTAGTAGAGGTAAACAACAGATGGTCCTATCGCTAAAGAGCGATCTCTTCACAGACAACCTTTAATATATAAAGTATTTTTTAAGATGGCATTAAGTCCACCGTTTCTACCTACGTTTTTGTAATGTGCAATAAAGTTTAAATAAATAAATAATAGTAGTTGATGTGATTGTACATAATGAAGGGTATTAAACACGAGTGTGGGTTTATGAAACGAGCCGAAGGGAAGTTTCATAAAAACATCACACGAGTGTTTTCCCTCCCTCAATGTCTTCCCTTCCCTTCTTCCCAATGACCTTCGATCTGTTGCGATAGATTTTCCCATATTATAAATAGCTAATCATAATAACATAGTTTTTCCACAGCAAAATACCGTATCAAGTACCTTTCACATGTCACTGACTTTGAGATACAGGCCGTCAAAGTTTACGATTTTTTCGGGGAAAAAGTTGTGGAAACGGTTTTTTGCGTTTTTCTCGAAAAGTATTGAGAAAAATAGAAAAAGCTTCACAACAAATTTTGTGGAATATGGTTTAGAACAATAAAATGTAAGATATTTTCTACATATACACCGGTGATAAAAGTAGAAACGAGATTAGTGTATTTTTGGTCCTTCACCGAATATTTTTTTATAAAATACACAGTCGTTAAATCAAAATTCGGGTCACTACAAAGTGTTAAGCATAGACCATACTACAATATATATTAAATAGGACATTATAACTCTATAATCCACAAACTAGATACGATGTAAAAATCATAAAATTGGCTGATTTCTGTAGGGAGCCCCTTAATGCCTAATTATGTACAGTTACATACACTACTTTATCTAGCCAAATATCATAAGCCTCCATGATGCATTCAGGAGTCGCACAGTATGACAAATATTACCCGGTAATGGCGGTTTTTGGTTATGAGCAGCTGTCATAGTTTTTTTTAAATTCAGAGACAAGCTAGAGTCGGCCCCAACTATCAAATCGTTCGATATCTTATAGTCCGTGAGCCCGCTCCAAGATTGCCTACGTAATATGACATCATGATAAAATGCATGGCACACGGTCGAAAAAGTTGTGCTGAGCGAGAATGAAACGATTGTCGCAAAGAAAATTGCCCCGAAGTTTGAGAAAATCCTTCATTTCCGGTAAAAAATTTAGGGGTGTACTTACGTCATGTGACATCAGTACGTGACACGTGGCATCATTTAGCCCTTTTATCGGAGAGCTTGTAAACATAAGTCTGCCAGTTCTTCAATGGCCGGAAGTCCTTCAAAAGTATATTTTACTCCGAGGTAGAGGAGGTAGTGGTAATAATGTTCAATGCGCACGATTTAACAATTTATGCTCTATTGCCAAGGAGTTCCGACTCATCAGTCGTGGTGGAAATTGAATAGAACTATCTAGGGTAAGTGAGGGTAATAATGTACTAGTCGACGGACAAATTTAATAAAATATATAAATACTATATAACTTCCGGCTATATATAACTTCCGGCCAATTTTCTTTGCGACAATCGTTTGATTCTCGCTCAGCACAACTTTTTCGACCGTGTGCCATGCATTTTATCATGATGTCATATTACGTAGGCAATCTTGGAGCAGGCTCAGGGACTATTACTTACGTGCGACATTTGACAAATTTGATTGCAAATTGACAATTCATTTCGAACTAAACGTCATCTCGACTGATATTAGAATAGAGGTCAAATCAAATTTCTTTGTTTTTCAGAGATGTTCGAAATTTGAATAAATAATATTATCGAAATTGATGTTATTATTTAGCAATAATAACATTTTTACAGATAAGAAATTTGTTGTAACAAAACAGACAATTTATACAAATTGGTCATAATGTGCGGTTCTTGAACGCATCATGGAGGGTTTATGATATTTGGATAGATAAAACATTTAACACACGAAAGATGCATGCAAAGTTAAATCTTAACCAGGTGAAACGGACTTTGGTTAGCCATCGTGACATCAGAATGTTGATTATCCTGTTCGAAATAGTGATATGATGAGTAATTACTCTTCTCCTAGGCTACACCTACACTGAGAAGTTTTCATCAAATACATAGATGAATTCAGTTAAATTTATGACGATTTCACGTAAAGTATGGAGCATACTGATCACCAAAAGGTACGATGAAACTACTGTCGCTGTTGCTCACGATATCATCACTACATAGTATAAAACAAAGTCGCTTTCTCTGTCCCTATGTCCCTTTGTATGCTTAAATGTTTAAAACTACGCAACGGATTTAGATGCGGTTTTTTTAATAGATACAGTTATTCAAGAGGAAGGTTTATATGTATAATACATGCATAATTTATCAGCATTGCACCCGTGCGAAGCCGGGGCGGGTCGCTAGTTACATGATAAACTGTCACCACGCGTTTAGTAGGAAGCAGACATATATGTGACTGTTTTAGGGAAAAGGTCCCACTTTGTCGAGGGAATAGGTCCCACTTTGTCGATATGGAGTTATGAGTAGTTCCTAATACTACAGAACATAAGCTATCTTTTGGTGAAAGAATAATGTCTCTAGGTGCTATAGTTATTTTTTTTTAATTCTTCGAATTTGCAAAACTGAAAAAGCGACATCAACTGAGAAAACGTTGGTTAAACTTTGGGACGGCAAAACACACTTGTAGGTGGAAGTTATGGAGTGGTTGGTATCAAATGAATTGCCATACTTTAAGGATTTGAAATTAGTCAATATCATATATGTAACCTTAGTAGTTTCAATGTTACGGAGGCTTGAACGTAAAAACGGAACGAAAATATATCAATGTGAATATGTTTTTTGTTTTTCTATATTTATAACACGACATGCAGATTTATCATTAAAGTTGTATTTCTAAATGTATGTGTATGCTAAAAAAGACAGAAATAATTCTATGGATCCCTTTAATTAGTCATTATGTTAAAAAGTTAATAAAAAATCAACTGAAAAAAATACAAATGACATGTGTGTTTTAATATATAACATACGATTACTTAAAAAATACACTTATCAAGCATAAAAAGTATGCAAATATGAAATATTAAGTACTTTTTTATTACAAGCTTTTATTTCACTTGCATTGTATGTATGTATGTAAGTATGTTTATTCGGGTGGAATTTTGCAACTCAATTTTGAAGCAGATATCGTTAACTGATTGAGCATACTTACATAACTTTGATGACAATACAATAATATGGTACCATGGGGCTGATCTGATGATAGAGCCGGAAGGTGGCCATAGGAACTCTATAATAGAAAAAGCAATCCTACCGAGTTTGAGCTCTTTAGAATCGTCTCAGTGAGCATTTGATGGATATCCAAAGAAAAGTACAGTCGGCTATAAAAGCTTGTCACTAAAATGTAATTTTTGACAGAAACTTTTTATGAAAATAAAGTTTAGTGATTTTCTATAGGGAGCTCCCACTTTGTCGATTTACTAAACTTTAGTGCTTCTTCAGTAAAATGTATGTGTTTGGTAAATTAATCCCATTTTATGTATGAAATATAGGTTTGTTATTGTTAATATAATAGTAATTTATACTTATGTCGTTTGTTTGATCTCTTTTTACGGAATTTGAACTGAATTTATTTCCGACTCAAACTTAGTGTCCCACTTTGACGGTTTAGTGGTCCATACGCTAAATAATTACTAGGGGAGAAGTGGCATGAAAGAGCCAGGTTTCTTTACGGAGGAAAAAATACAACCTACAATGAAAAAAAATATAATTTGTTTTTTTGTAATTTATTCTTTACTTATTTGAGTATGCAATTTGGTACAACTAAATCTTAAACAACATACATATATCAATGAAATATGCATTTAAAAAAAGTGTCATTTGACTTTTTCATCACTATTCGGTATTGAAAGAGCTGCTACAAGTTTTGAAAAAGCCGGTTCGTATTACAACGCATAATTATGAAAATTATCAAAAACAACAATAAAGGCTGTTGAGATGTTATTCCGTTTCGGTAACATCACTATGCATGTTTTTACATCACTAGCATACATGATCTGTGGTAACTCTCTTCTCTCTGTCATGGCGAAACAATGTAGCTTGTGCATTTCATGTGTGTAAAAAATAAATAATTATTAGAAAGATAAATCCTCGTTTCTTCTACAAAAAACCATAAATCAACATGGTAGCAGAGACGTGAAGTGATTAAAGATTGAAAATAGTTGGGTTACGATCCACGAGTACGAGACTGAAAGGAAAAATAAAGCACCAAAAATGGCGGCTGTGGCGGCGTCGTTTTTGCCTGTGTTGGGCGAAAATACTAATTTCAGCCATTGGAAATTTCGCATTAAACTGCTACTAGATGAAAAACAAATCGGATATATACTGGAGGAGACGCAGCCAAAAGAAAAAGAAGAACAATTTGCGAAAGATGACGCCAAGGCAAAATCCATCTTGGCGCAATGTGTCTGTGACAAGTATATCGACATAATAAAGCCAGCAAAAACCGCTAAAAACATGCTTACTTCATTAGAAGCAATTTTCGAACGCAAAACAGTATACAACAAGTTTTATCTGAAAAGAAAATTAATAACACTGCGACACGAGAACGACAAGGACGACTTACAACAATTTTTTTTGAAGTTCGAAGGATTGATCGGCGAACTGTCGGCAATAAATGTAAAAGTAGACATTGAAGACCAAATTTGTTATTTGTTGTCTTCTTTACCTAAAGCGTATGACCAAGTTATAACATCCATCGAGACTATGGCTGCGGAGAAGCAATTAAATTTAGAATTTGTCAAGGCGAGGTTACTTGACATGGAAACCAAACTGAAAATGGACAACGGAAATGACTTGATGACGTGTTATTCCTGCGGGAAGTATGGCCACAAAACCCCTTCAATATGGGTATCAAATAAAAGGTCTTGACTAGTAGAATAGATTACACTATGAGAAACAAATGAAAATCTAAAATGGCCGCCAACAAGATGGCAGGTGATTTTTTTTGCACTACCCCTTCAATATGTCGCGTCCAGTGCGTCAAGCGACGTAGACGCATTGATGTACAATTAAATATTAATTGTGATATTTAGCGCGGCCCGGCCGCTGCTAGCGAAACGACGCGATGAGTCAACACGTCGTGAACGATTTCCTCGCCTTTCTGCAGCAGAAGGAGAAGATACTGCTGGAAGGCAAGATGGATGCGGTGACCGCTGTCCACTTTAATGAGTGGGCATCGAAATTCACCGTCGAAGACATCTGTCATGCGAAGCAGGTGTTGTGCCAGTCCCTTGGAGTTGTTGGCACCTATGTTCCTCATCGGAAAGGGGACGAAACGGGAAAAAAGACCCTTGCGGATATTAAGAAAATCCTGAAGGAGAACGAAGAACGGATTCCGGAGTTTGTGGCGGCAGATGCCTCTACCCTGCCGTCCCATGTTCCGGATGAAATTGACGTACGCTGCTTGTATAAGGATATCGTGGCCCTAAAAACAAGTTTAGCCGATATAGTTTTGAAGTTTGAAGCTGCCCAAGCCACTATCACTGAGTTGCGCAACGAAGTCAACAGTTTGCGAAATAGTGCTCCAACTCAGTCGGTATTAGCATCAAGTTTCAAGACCGATGACCGACCCACCGCTAGAAGCGCCGAGTCTGTCAGTCAGTTTGCGTTCTGCTGACACTGTAAAAAGTGCCGCACCCGCCGCTACACCGCCCGCGCGCCCCCCGCCGGTGCGGCCGCCTCTAGTTTCAAAGTTGCGTCAGCGTGCTTATGCTGACGTTGCCGGTCAGTCTGTCGCAGCTAACCGGGCCTCAATACGGGTTCCTGATAAGGAAAAGTCCTCCCGCACCAATTTGGATAAGGAGGGGTTCACACTGGTGGAAAGGAAGAGCAAGGCGCGCAGAGTGCCCCGCAAGACTCTGAGTGGCACTGCCGAGCCGGTTGGTTCTGGTCTTCGGATTGCCACACCGAGTAAGGCGCTCTATGTGTCGCGCCTGCATCACTCCGCCGTGGCTGATGATGTGGTGGAGTACGTTCGCCGGAAGACTGGCTTCACGCTGAGGGTGCAACAGCTGCAGTCCCGCCATTACGTGCACTTCAGCTCGTTTGTGGTGCGCGTACCGCGGCCGCTGCAGGACACCATCGCAAGTGCAGACTTCTGGCCGAAGGGTGTTGTGTTTCGGCAGTTCCGGGGCAATCTGCCGAATCCTGCGCCAGATCAGACGACGCAACGGAGCCACGCTGTTACGTCGCCTACATCAAACTAGATTTAAGTTTTTATTTTATTTTATGTTTAATTTTGTAGTTCACAGTGCCTTAGTTTAATCACTGTAATGCTGTGTAAGTAATTTGAATAAAAATAATAAATAATAATAATAAATATGGGTATCTTAAAGAAAGGGCTTGAATAGAATACTGTAATATGCTTTGAAATTTTTTAAATCTAAGATGGCCGCCGGAAATGCCAGATTTCCATATGGGTATCAAATTAAAGGTCTTGACTAGTAGAATAGATTACACTTTGAAAAATAAATGAATATCCATTATGGCCGCCAACAAGATGGCACTTGATTTTTTTTCACGACTCCTTCAATATATGTATTAAAAGGAAGGGCTTGAGTAATAGAATACTGTAATATGCTTTGACAAATTTAAAACCTAAAATGGCCGCCGGAAATGTCAGATTAATTAATTGTTTCCATATGGGTGATGGCTATCAAAAGCCTTGAAAAGCTGATCATTGTTGGAACACGGAGGGCAAACGAACCCGGGGACGATCCCCAACCAGATGGACCGATCAAGTGAAGGGCCCTTCCTCAACCAAGTTTTGCTCGGTCGTCAGAGATGCGATGAACAGGCACCGGTAGAGGCATATCATCAAAACTAGGTGTAGAGCATCCATATCCACCGATGACCACGATCCTCAGTCATGAGGGAGCGACCACAGAGAGAGAGATGGATATCAAATGAAAGGGCGAGTCGAAAGCTGCATAGTGGATAATAGAGTTTAGAGCAGTCAATACTTAACAGTAATATGAATGATGAATTTTAAGCAACTAATCAATAAAAACAATATGAGGCTAGGATAACAGGCCAACGTGAGAGACACAGAGAACTGGTAGCGTCCAAAATACCTGAGCAATATGAGGCCAGGATAACAGGCCAACGTGAGAGACACAGAGAACTGGTAGCGTCCAAAACACCTGAGCAATATGAGGCCAGGATAACAGGCCAACGTGAGAGACAAAGAGAACTGGTAGCGTCCGAAACACCTGAGCAATATGAGGCCAGGATAACAGGCCAACGTGAGATACAAAGATAACTGGTAGTGTCCAAAACACCTGAGCAATATGAGGCCAAGATAACAGGCCAACGTGAGAGACAAAGAGAACTGGTAGCGTCCAAAACACCTGAGCAATATGAGGCCAGGATAACAGGCCAACGTGAGAGGCAAAGAGAACTGGTAGCTTCCGGAACACCTGAGCAACGCAAAGTCAGGTAAAATAACCAACGGAAGCGTACCCTGCAATCATCTGAATCATCGGGAATCATCTGCAAATGTTCGAAAATGCTATTAATACTTTGTTCAGTCACGTTTGTGAAATTTACACTAAGCGTTGCCACTCGTATCCTAATCAAGTACATACAGTACGTACAATACTGGCGCATTAAGATACCTGCAGAATTATCTTCAATAATAACGTTACTTTTATGTTCCCGCTGCCAAACACATGTCACCAGTAATAAAACAATAGCACCATCAAATGCTTTCTGGAATAATCTGGATCCAGGTTCTATACCAGACGTGATTGAATCGCTGACACAGGCAGAGCAACGTTTACTGTGCAGAATCATACCCTTTATTAGTTTAAAAATTACTGGGCTATAAAAAACCCTTGTAATAATGAGGCACTGAATGAATAAAAAAGAATGTGAAGTAGGTATGTAACAACATTAAAAACTAAAAACTTCAAAATAAAAAATGAGTAAAAAAGTGTTTTAAGTTAAACGGTTTTATTGAAAATGTACTAAAGGGTATAAAATAATTCGGTAGGTCCTAGGTACCATGACATCACCCCACTCTCCTCATCAATCTAGGGCACTGATCAGACAAAAAATAAAATCGTTGGGCGTGTGAAATTTCTATCAAGTCAACCGCTATATCATAATAAATGCTATTTACATATTTACGCAGGTTACGCGCGCCCAACTATTTAATTTTTTGTCTGATCAGTGCCCTGGATTGATGAGGAGAGTGGGGTGATGTCATGGTACCTAGGACCTACCGAATTATTTTATACGCTTTAGTACATTTTCAATAAAACCGTTTAACTTAAAAAACTTTTTTACTCATTTTTTTTTAACTAACGGGATCTATATAACTATTTCTGTCTGTTTTAGCTTGAGAATACATTTATATTCAAACCACTAAGAGAATGATAAATCTGCGTGTCGTGTTATAAATATATTGTTGTTCTGTTTTTATGTTCAAGCCTCCGTAACTTTCAAACTACTAAGGTTACATATATGATTTTGACTAATTTGAAATCCTTAAAGTATGACAATTAATTTGATACCAGGGCATTTTTCAAATTAAATATTTGATACAAATATCGCTGTCCCATGACTTTGGACTCCCTTTTTTCTATTAAATATTGTTCTAAAGTATAATGTTTGTTTGTAAAAATTGTAAAGTTACTTATATTCTATTGAATTAAGGTAAAGACTGCCTTTAAAACGCACTTAAAGTATTCTTTTTGTCAAAAAAATCGAAGAAAAGGTACCGATTTTTGGGTGTCCCACGTACACTTTGCTAACTTTGAAGCGAATTTTAAGTATATCTGTCTCGTTCTAGGCCTGACTATGGCTATTGTGTGAAATGATTATATAGTCTTAAACTGATTTTGAACCTTATCTTTTAACGCCTAGTGTAATAAAATTGAAAAATTACAATTTGTTTTATGTCCTCCAAAACCACCTCGGTGGAAAATTCCACTACGTCACGTCATTTTTACCTACTTGACAACAAAAAACTACCAAAATAGTTGTGTTTTTATATCAGTGGCAACATTACTATCCTAACTATAGCCGTTGTTTAGGTATGGCAGTCAGTATCGCTTTAAAAATGCAAAAAGTTGGACGTGCGTCACGGAGTGTCATATTTTTTATCCAATACGAACGGGACGTACTGAAGGTAAGGAGCCACTTTGAGATTTGATTCTTATGAATTTTAATTTATTGACTTGTGCAGTAACTTATTAAGAGGTTAGAAGTAGTAGATTGCAAGAAATCAAAGGACTAATTCACTTTAAGTAACTGCCGGCATACTTACGTCACATCCTCTACGATACGTATTGTATTAGGGGAACAAAAAAACGTGACGTATGGAACGAAAATGCATGGTTTACATGCCGCTGGTTTTAAGTGCACGGATTACCATTAGCATCGTATTTTTATTTATTTATAAATAGTAAAGTTGAGCAAAATTAAATAGCAGTAGTAGGTAAGCAATTTAAAAAAAGACTTAAATACCTAAAAAGTTGTACCTATAATTAAATTAATCTTTTCATCGAAACAAAAATCTCTAATTTATGAACAAAAATATAATACAGCTACTACTATTATGTTACACTTAAACCTAATTTAAAATTACAAGATAAATGAGCCAATTTTACAAGCTTCAGCAATACCACGTATGAATATCTTAGCCTTGCCACACAATTTATTGTTTAATTACGACGGCACACAAAAGAAATGGTTAGAACAGTGGGTACACATAAGCAGTTTCTACAGAGTAAAAGGAGTAAGCAAAAGCAGATAGAGAGTTAAAAACTAGGTTTTCAGAGTCGTTACGCGTTTTCGATGAAACGAAACGTCACCTCTTATTGACAAGTAACCGTTTCGAAAACAAGTTAATTAAAAAACAGTTTCTTTATAAATTACGGCATGGTTTCATTAGTTACTAGGTGTAACGCTATTTCAAGAACCAGCTTTTCATAAAACGTTTAGTTAGCTATTATTATACATATACATTAACCAAGTTTTTTTCTTATTTACATCAAAAATATTTTAGAAGACCCATTTATACAACAATTAATATCTAGTCCGCAATTAAGTAATGTTTACTCAACTAAAAACTTTCGTCGAATGCAAAATTCCACGAAATACAAACGAAATTTCAAATCAAAACAGGCTCCAATAAGGGGCCAAAAGAATTACTAAAGTTATTATAGTTTTTTACGTAAATTCTGTTTGAACTTTTTGTATTAGCGGGGGCCACATCTCATTATATCGTAAGATCAAAACGAGGTATGAAGTAGAGACACGAACATGAAAAGACAACGCTTATTCATAATCAATATAATCATACTTATTATTATTTTTAATCCCGAAATGACTTTATTTTATAGCCATCCTGAGTTACGATCAAAACTAATTTTAAATTAAAACCTATAAATATACAGATAAAACAATTACAATAAAAAAAACAGTTAAAGAAATAATAAAATTACTAAAACATGTTATGTACATTTAATTAATTCTAATATTCAATTACTTTTTAAATGATTTAAGGAATTAGTATGAGTTGTCTTTTTATGATGCCTCCATAGCTGGCTTTTATCTTGCCTTGCGATGAGATGACCTTCCTCTGATTATATTAGACTTTTCGGATTCATTTCCATTATTGAAAAAAAAAAAAATATTTGTGACTTATATTTTTGACATATTATTACTATTTTCATGTTTACCCAAACAAAAAAAAAAATTTTAAAGTTTAGGACTACATAGAAAAATTGCAGAAAATATGTACATTAAAGCTAAGACTCAGTTTTTTATTTATTCTCAGTTTTGTACATTTTGTATAGGCGTAACACGTATAATCAAAGCTGAGAAAACGAACTGGTTATGGAATGGTACATATTTTCTGCATTTCACCCAAATATATTTGATATGCTGGTCAGACTGTGTTGGCATGTTCAGTGGTGGACAGTACTAATTAGTACCACTAACTGTACTATATTAAAAAAAAAATGGACCGAAAATTTAGTAGAAGTTGTAAGCTATTTTCCACGCCATGTAAACCTTTTATGTCGTTCCTTAACGTGACAAATGGTCCATTCCCGTCACTTTGTCCTACTGTGGCTGTGATTGAATTTTTAAGATTTTATATTAACTATTAAGGATAATTGTACAATTTAGATCTAATTCGTTAGAACAACATGTAACAATGTTGATAAAAATATAATTTAATGATAGTTTCTTAGTATAATCTCAATTTAAAATGATAGTTAAGCTATGATGAAGACCAAATAGTAACGTAATGGAAAGATTTTATTTTATATCTTTATTGTGATACTTAGAATTGCAAATGTTATTCATTTTTAAAAGAGTATTATTGTGTTAAATTTCATTTATTAAAGACTGATTTGCAAACAATACATTAATCTTTACTTAAAACGTACCTAAAGGTTGTAACGTAATGGAATGTCACAGTGGTAGTAGTTAGGTTCGAAGTAGATTATTTGCCAAATTAAGTAATTTACATTGAAACACGTATTATTTTCAAAGAATATAGAAGAAGGAGAATTTATTAAAAGCGTTTTTATCAAAAAAAAATTTTTTTTTGCTAGGTGGAATTCCAATACGTCACGGAACATATTTTGAAAAATGCTCACCACCCACTCCATAACTTCAAAGTACAAGTGTGTTTTTTGCCGTCCCAAACTTTAACCAACATTTTCTCAGTTGTCGTTTTTTCACTGTCGCAAATTTGAAGATTTAATAATAATAAACTATAGCACCTAGAGACATCATCCTTTCACCAAAAGATAGCTTATGTTTTGTTATATTACAAATTACTCATAACTTCATATCGACAAAGTAGGAAGTTTTCCCTAAAACAGTCACAAATATGACATCGACGATTCTTGTAGATATACGACAAAGTGGGGGACGCTAGGCACAAACATTGAGGCCCTAAAAAGTGCTTAAATTGGACATTTATGCGTCGACATTAAAATCAAAGCTTTATTACAGTTTTTACTGAAAGCCGATTTTCGGTAGGTTTTGCCATATTTCACTAAACTGCCCGTAACTCCGTAACTAGGATCGACAAAGTGGGACGTTTTACTAAACACACTCACATATAATGCTTTGTAACAAACTATAGTGCTGTCCATGTCCTTTTTCGCTGTTTGTTGTAACATTCAGCTTCTCTGCAATATACTTTGGGCGATGAAGACCAGCACGAATGGTTACGTCTAGTGATGATAGCGATGCCGTCGACTTGGCAACTTGAACTGGCGTTTATTGATTTTCTTTTGACGTTTCCTTTTTTATTTTCATTGAAACAGGTTCATGTCAATGTAGATTTTCTTACTGCATAAAACCCTTGTAATTATAATTACAAATAGTCAAATAATCTTTACGATATGCAGAAAAAAACCATCGGTCCGCAAAACGTAAATTATGATTATGTCTGCAGAGTAGAGATGGGCGCTCATGGGTAAATACCCGATAAATACCGGGTAAATACCCAATCTACCGGGCAGTAGTCATAGTAGATTGGGTATTTACCCGGCCTTCATCGAGTATTTATTTACCCATGAGCGCCCATCTCTACTGCAGAGAGACATTACCGTGAACATTAAACAAGTTAAACTTGGTATAACCAGTTTGGATAAGAATTAGCGGCCTCCCAATGGTTCGAGCTTATATGAACAAAAGTAATTCTACTTCTATTTATAAATCACTCCTGTGGCACATAGATAATCCCATTAGCGGGTTATACTCCCACACAAAGTCCGATTCACTGGTAGTAAGGGCTTAAATAGTCCTGATACAGTTCAAGTCATGTTTAAAATAAACTCCTATACAGATATTCCATCGCGTGTGTCGACGGTTTATTTAATATTAATTGTTACTTACAGAAACAGCTCCCCTTGTCCTTCACATCCTATAGAAACATACATCTACCCAGTTCCTTCCCTTCGTTCCCTTCAACATGTCTTCGTTTCTTTCGTCATTATTAACATTAAATAAATGACCTACAAATTGTGAACGTAACTCTTTATCGTATTCTCTAACAGTCAGTTATAGGGCCGGGTCAATATGATTGAAAACTGCTAATCACTGGTCTTGTCTGGTTATGAACTAGATATAAGTAGCTTGTGGATATAGCTATTGTTGTTTATTAACACGCACTGTAATCCCATTAAAGATAAAACGTTTAGTCATCATCTAAAAAAAGAGGAAAGGATAAATCAAAATAACAAAAACATTTTGTAAACATGTATAATGGTTACAGAATACTTACATAATAAATATCAATATAAATGCGTCATTGCCATTAATAAGATAAATTAATAGAATGAATAATATCGGTTCTTGCGTTTACTTTTTGGTTTTAAAACAGGGGTTTTTTAGGAAGGCTCAGTGTCACCGTCTTGCTTTCAAGGTATTGCAGAATACCATCTTCTCCCCTGGAAGAAAAATATTAAAATAAGTTATTTTATATTATATAAGCACAATAAAATAGTACTACTTAAATTGTTAATTACGTTAATTAAATCAGATAGGAAACAAATCGTGTAATTAAAATTAAAAATAAGCAATTCTGACTTACAATTCGCGTCCAATACCGGATTCTTTGAATCCTCCAAACGGCGTTTGTGGCGCAACATGCTCATAAGTATTGACCCTGTAAACAGAGAAGAATTAACATATAAATTCTGACTTCAGTTATAAGGATGTATGGAAAGAACAAACCCTCTTGTCAAGTGTGAAGGTGTTAGAAGTATCTTATCAATTTTATCATTTTTTTGTACGTTTTCCTATCGCGAGAATATATAAAAAAAGCGGGTTGTTACCCACACCTCTCTTAACGCTTCTCTGAACCAAACAGGCTTTGAAGCTATCTACCCCGCTTCGAAGCTAACTATTGTAATTTTTACGGCTCCTTATAATTTAGCCATATTTGTCTTCTGCCCGTCTGCTTAGAGACCCTTAGTACTATACCCCGGTCGGCGAATGATGATGATGATCGTTGGTACACTTCACAAAAAGTGATAAATTTCTAATAATACGATTAAATGTGAAGCTTTTATACGAAAAAACATGTTACATATATTTTTATCAGTCGTACAAAAGTTGTGATCGTCCGTCGATCCGTAATTTGGTGTAATTTAGAAAACAAAAGCTCAGTTTCTATCTTACCACAGAGAGCCGGCTCGGATGTGGCGCACAAATGCAAGCGCAATGTTGACATCGTTCGTGATCACACCGGCGCCTAGGCCGTAGTTGGAGTTGTTGGCGCGGTCAACCACCTCCTCGAAGGTCTCGAACTTATGGATGCTTTGAACCGGGCCGAAGATCTGGAAATTATATAAAACGAAAGATTTACAATATGAACATTGGCGCGGGTCTGCAAGAGATATGTTGGAAGTGAAGGGAAGTTAATAAGCAATCAGATACTACTAAAGTCAAGCAAAGTGTAGTCTCATTAGGATAGCTAAAGACATTTTAGGATAACCTTATAACTTTGATATGTACTTAAATGTCATAACAGAAATATCTCCACTTTATAGGTACGATTTGTCTCTGCCATCATCCTAATTGATACTTATTATTCAGAATTTGGCAGTTCCGATTTGTAACTTTATTAAATATGTGACAAGAACTAAGAATAGGCAAGACGAATTCAGAACGTGACAAAATTGATTAGTAATAAAATATTTTATAACATAACCCGTAAGAAAGGCGATACATACTTATTAATGCAACGCAATAGATACCTAGGTACCCATACCCATACTTCGGTATTAGTATACTACCCGGGCTAAATACAAAAAACTATTAGAACTTCAAAACGTTTTCTCACCTCTTCCTTCGAAATCTTCATGTCATCAGTGACATCAGCAAACACGGTAGGCTGAACGAAGAAACCCTTGTTGCCGATACGTTCACCGCCGGCAACACAACGGGCCGACTTCTTGCCTGCGTCGATGTAACCCATCACTTTGTTGAACATCTCTGGGTCAATCTACAATGTTGATAATATCTTACATTATTAGTAGATACATTACATACATTACATTACAGGCGGTGAATTAGTGAATATTTCAAATCGCTGGTGATCTCTTCTCGGCCCCCCTAAACCGAAGGCCACAAATACGCGATCTGGGTCTTTACTAATTATATGGTTTGTCTAAAGTTTTACGCGTAGCAAGCAGTAAAAAAACGTACAACGAAACCTGCTTCTATTTTAAACATTAGATTGAAAATGTATCTTACCTGTGGGCCTTGCTGGACATCTTCGTAAGGGTTGCCAACGCTTCTATTTTTAGCAATTTCCGCGGATTTGGCAACGAATTTGTCGTAGATGCCCGACTGAACGTAGGTCCTTGTACCAGCTACGCAGCACTGACCAGCGTTTGAGAAGGCAGCCCTGTGGGCAATTTCAGCAGCTTTTTCGACTGTAACATAGTATAAATAACATGTAAGTATTGGTGCACTGTTTAGTATATTTATTAAATATACAGAAAGCAAGATAAAATGTACTTCACAGATAAATTAGACATAACAAAATATGAACATGTTATTATTGTTCACCATAGTTAAATTGAAAATAATAAAATGAGATTATTTTGTATGTAGACAAGCATTGCCTTAGAGCAATTAGTTCCTTTCACATTTTCTTAGAGTTATCTTTTCATTGGTTTATGTTGGACCTGCTGAAGAGAGACATAACATTGTAATGGATACGATTTTGCCAGTCCTGGTAATACCAAAGTCTATAAAAAATATCCGACAATAACAAATCAAAAATTACAACATATGTACATGGGTGTGAACTTGTCATACATAACGATAAACCTACAAAACCTATATGCAACACTACGCACTTCAACTGATGTAGCTTTATTTAGGTCGCTAATACGTGGGGTAAATCTGTAGTAGGGCATAAATATCTATTATCTTCCGGTTACTTATTATATGTATAGTGTGTGATCTTACCATCGGCATCGTTAAAAATGACCAGGGCACTCTTGCCTCCGAGTTCCAGAGTGATTCGTTTCAGATTCGTAACGGCTGCTGCTTTCATGATGATACGGCCAACCTGTATGTTTAAGATATACAGATACATATTATGTGTTTGTACACATCACGAATGCAGTCTAAAATTATCCCTTTTTAGGGTTCCGTACCCAAAGGGTAAAAACGGGACCCTATTAGGTACTGAGACTTCGCTGTCCGTCCGTCCGTCCGTCCGTCTGTCACCAGGCTGTATCTCAAGAACGGTGATAGCTAGACAGTTGAAATTTTCACAGATGTATTTCTATTGCCGCTATAACAACAAATACTAAAATAAAATAAAATAAATATTTAAGGGGGGCTCCCATACAACAAACTTGTTATAGATTATGGTACGGAACCCTTCATGCGCGAGTCGGACTCGCACTTGCCCAATTTTTTTAGACACACAAAGTTAAAGGTTGTTAATGTATGCAGGCAAAGAGTTTGCATGTATTACTTTCGATTTAATTGGTACTAGTGGGAAGGCTGTGTCTATAAATTCGAGAATCTGAATGCAACAATGAAGGACAGAGGGTTATGAGAACCTAACTCTTGGATAGACGCTGAGTCTTACGTATACTTTGTATGCGTAGACTCAATTAGCAATTCAAACTGACGGACGTTGGTTGGATAGAATACATTAAATACGAAGTTCAGCGTCGTAGTATCTATTTTTAAAGCAGAGAGGTAAGCAAATATTTAACGTTCAGATTCCATAAACTGGTGTTTCAAGTTTTAAAATAACTATGAAGCGTAGTATAACTCAAGTTCCTACCTCCGTAGAACCAGTGAAGGCAACTTTGTCGACATCAGGATGGGCGGTCAGGGCGCCACCAGCGGTAGGTCCGTATCCAAGCACTACGTTGACCACTCCTGGTGGGAATCCGGCTTCCTTCACTAACGCTGCCAAGGCCAAGGCAGTGAGAGGAGTCTGCTCAGCAGGCTTCACCACCACGGTGCACCCTGATAACAAATTGTCAATTAGTAACGTTTTAGGAACGCACCGGCAAGCGCAGCGTCCATTAATGGGACGTCCACCCACAAGATGGACAGACGACCTGTAAAGGTTGCGGGAAGCCACTGGATGCAGGCCGCTTCCAACCGGCCGATCTAGAAGTCACTGGGGGAGGCCTATGTTCAGCAGTGGACGGATTATAAAAATGTGCTTGCATAAAATTCTAATAATTGATTTTTTTTTATAAATTAATTTGCTATCACGGAAATAAGTGAGAAGGTACATATTAAAATTGTTTACTATACAAAAAATCTATAAATCTATGTTTTAAAAATATTTGTTTCAAAATCAATTGTACGTAAAAACTTTGGTTGAAATCAAAAAATAATATTTCTTCACGTACGAGGGGTGATCCTAAAGTAATGATAATCAGTATGAAAGACACATAAAATGATTAATAAAATAATTTATTTTTCTACGCAATCTACCCACTTAGACCATCATTTCTCCAGTGCAGACCACGAATTCCTTTAAAAAAAAATCTTTGTCTTGACCCTCTAAAAATGCCTCCACAGCGGCCATTCAAAAATGTGTTGCCTCTAAGATCTTCCTTCAGCCGTGGAAAGAGATAAAAGTCGCTGGGGGCTAGGTCTGGCGATTTCTCCGATTGGTGTGATCTTACGTCTGGCGTTCCCCAGGGTGGCATTTTATCTCCATTGCTATTCTCTCTATTCATCAATTTAGTTGCGTCTAACTTAGTGTGCTCTTACCATTTGTATGCTGATGATTTGCAGCTATACACCCAAGGGAGTGCCAATGACTTGGATCGCGCTGTAACCGACACCAATGATGACTTGAAGCGCATTTCAGCTTGGTCACGCAGTTTTGGGATCGCTGTGAACCCGTCTAAATGCCAGGCCATTATACTCGGGAGTCCCCGCATGCTTGCCATTACAGACATGACGAACATAGCCTCTGTAGAACTGGCATCGGAAGTGAGGAACCTGGGGCTGATCCTCGATTCTGGCCTAACATGGGAGCCACAGGTATCTGATGTGTGTCGCATAGTGACTAACACATTGCGTTCGCTTTACCAGCTCAAACACTTTCTTCCTGTCGGCACCAAGACTCTCCTCATTCAAACTCTCATTCTACCTGTCGTCGACTATGCTGATGTGTGTTATTCAAATATCTCGCAAGCCTCCTTGAACCGCATGGATCGTCTTCTGAACAATTGCATCAGATTCATCGTTGGACTGCGTAAATACGACCATATTTCTGATTTTAACTTAATTGGCTCCCGATTCGAGAACGTAGGTCGTTACGAGTCCTATGCACGGTTTATTCCATCTTATTCGATCCAGCCGCTCCTGATTATCTCAGAACCAGATTTCACTTTGTTACTGCTCGACCAGGCTGTACTCTCCGCACTTCTCGTACCCTCACGCTCATCGTCCCTCCCTATCGCACCGGGTTTTTGTCAAATTCTTTTACCGTCCAGGCAATGCGACTCTGGAATTATCTTCCACTCCCCATCAGGCAGCACAAAGCAAACCTATTTTTAAGCGCATGCTACGCAAGCATCTTTCTGATATATCTGTCTAAAACAATTGTTTCAAGATGAATTATTATCGGTATGATGTTATCACAGGGTACATGAATCTATATGTATGTAGTATATTATAATTATGTATTTGTGTAAGTTTAAGTATGTATATTATATTTTATTTAAATTTGTTTTCTTTTTATAGTCTCCGAACGTTATACTCGTAGACCCTGCACCAACTCAATGTTTCTGTTTAGCCCTATGGTTGACTGGTAGCGGTGGTAGCCTAGTGGTTAGGGCATGCGACTTTCAATCCGGAGGTCGCGGGTTCGAACCCGGCCCGTACCAATGAGTTTTTCGGAACTTATGTACGGAATGTCATTTGATATTTACCACTCGCTTTTCGGTGAAGGAAAACATCGTGAGGAAACCACCTAAGCCCAATAAGGCCTAGTTTCCCCTCTGGGTTGGAAGGTCTGATGGCAGTCGCTTTCGTAAAAACTAGTGCCTACGCCACATCTTGGGATTTAGGTAGCCGACCCCGATTGAGAATTCATTCTCAAAAAATGGGACAAAGGCTAGGAGGATGATGATGAGTCTCCGAACGTTATACTCGTAGACCCTGCACCAACTCAATGTTTCTGTTTAGCCCTATGGTTGACTGGTAGAGAATGCCTTATGGCATTAAGTGCGCCATTTGTACTAGCTTGATCTGTGCAATAAAGTTTAAATAAATAAATAAATAAAAAATATGGGGGGTGTTTCAGCAATTCGAACCCTGAATCACGGATGGCAGCCGTCGCAACGCCGGCCTTGTTAGGCGGTGCGTTGTCCTGGTGAAACAGGATGCCAGCTCGAAGTTTACCCCGCCGCTTTTCTTTGATTGCCTCTCTCAATCTGCGAATTTAGTCAGCGTAGTAGGAGCCCGTAATAGTGGTTCCAGGGTCCTTTTCCAGGTATTCGATCATTATGACTCCCTCAGTATCCCAAAACACTGAATTTCTTCGGTGTAGGGGAAGACGCTCGCTTCCAGGTTATGGATTGCTATTTGGTCTCAGGATCGAAATGGTGGATCCAAGACTCGTCCATGGTTACAAACCGACGTAAAAATGTTTCGGGATCAGTTTGATATTTGTCAAGATTCGACTTCGAAATCTCACATCGTATTTTCTTTTGTTTAGCCGTTAGCATTCTAGGCACCCAACGAGCGGATACTTTTTTCATGTGTAGTTCATCAGTTAAGATTCTTTGAATGCTGCCATACGAGATGCCTGTGAGCACAACTATTTAGATGCCTGATAGTCATCCTTTTATCTGTTAAAACAAGATCATGAAATTTTTACGTTTTCTCCAGTAATGGCGACAGATGGACGGCCTTCGCGATGTTCATCTTGAGTGGATGTTCTTCCCAAGTTAAACTCCTTTGACCACCGTGCCACTGTGGAATACGGCGGAGCGGACTCGCCCAGTGTTCCCACTAATTCAGCGTATCTTTAGTACACATTTTTTTCAAACAGAAGTATTTAACCGCTCTCACCTCACTTTTCTCAATTTTTGCGTTATTGTTCCGATTGCGTGAAAAAACATCTGCAACTCTCTGACCGATACATATTTTTTAATTTTTCTTTTTTTTAATTTACTAAGGAGTCTTTATGGTCAGTATCGGCATACCTATTTATTTTAATCCGATTCAATAAGTATAGTTGCCGAGAATCTTCTTGAGCCTAACCTTGACTGCGCAGTAGCCGATTTACGTACAAATATGCATGCGCAGATCCGCCATTTTGGGTCAAGAAGATTCTCGGCAACTGTATTCAGTTATCATTACTTTTGGATCACCCCTCTTATTTATTATATTTTGGCGGTCAGCTATCTTATTTGTCCTTACTACTAATATTGTCAGGAGCAACCTACCTGCAGCCAAAGCGGGAGCGATCTTCCAAATAAACATGGGAATCGGGTAGTTCCATGGCAGAATCTGTCCACATACGCCAACAGGCTCTTTCAATGTGAACGTTAGGACTTCACCGTCTGTAATAAAAATAGACAGTTAATTAAATATCGTGAGAAAGTTTTAAAATTATGCTTACTGTGGAGACTTAAATCAATGCATGTGCAATATCTCACCCGCGGGAATCGTGTTTCCAAGAATCTTGTCAGCCTTTCCGGCGTAGTATCTTACGATGCCTGAAGACCAAAGAACCTCGCCATACGCTTGTTTCACTGGTTTGCCGTTGTCCAAAGTCTCCAGTTCGCTCAAGTATGTGGCATCCCTGTCCATAAGGTCAGCCAGTTTGAGCAGGAGACGACCTCTTTGGGAAGCGTCGAGAGTACGCCATTCTGAATAGCGATGGAACGCTTTTTTGGCGGCTTCCACTGCGATATCTATGTCAGCCTTGAAAAAAAAAAAACAGGAATCAATATTTACTTCAGTTCCCGCTATTATAATTATAACTCATTTAAAGGTCTTCGCACATTATAACAACTCCACGGCGACTCGATTCTATGCCAAATATTGAAATTTAAGCCCTATGTCATATTTACTAGGTTTAATTTCAAAAAATGTACGACGCGTCGTCTACTCGTCGTCCACTACCAATATCATTTTTTGAATGCGTATTGAGATCGGCGCGCGGCCGCCATAGTAAAAATGTATGGAGAATCTTTTTGATAAATCTGGACCTTTAATAACAAACAATAATTGAAATATTTAATGCGGACAATGTAAGCATTCATCTTTTTTTTTATGAACTGAAAATCAGAATAGACTTCCATTGTTAAAGTATAAAAAAACACTTAACGCCTGCTTACGATTTTACAATTTTCGCCCAACTTTACTTAGTTTTCTAGGGTAAAATATTAATAATCTTATAATTTTTCCACGGAGAAGTTGTTAACACATTCTTCTAAGTGCTAAATTGTCTACTTAACGGCAACTGCCTATTTTTCACATTTGTATCCAACGTCTCAGATGTTTTTTTTTGTTTATAATAAATATATTGTGTAGTAATCCTTGTGTTATTGTTTTATATTCTTAATAGGTTTTTTGTTTTAAAATGAATGTAATTGTATTGTAATTAGGCTAAAATTAAACAAAGTGAATGTGTCCCCGGTGATCAGCTAAGGTACTGTAACCGAGCATAAGGTGCAGGCTGAAAAACAGCGCTGTGCAGCCTACCCAGCTCACAGCATACGCTGAGCCTGAGCCTTTTGCCACTTGCCGAGCGAGATGGTACAAACGAGGACACAATCAACTGTACTCCCATAGATTAACACGTTGAAATAAGGTTTATATTCGTTTACAAATGTAGGTACAGCTATCAGTGTCTTCGACAGTGTAGTACTTATATTATTGTTTTGTTTGTTTTTAATAAATAAATAAATAAATATCAGACAACCTCACACAAATCAACCTAGTCCCAAATTAAGCTCAAGAAGGCTTGTGTTATGGGTACTAGGCGACGATATACATACTTATATAGATAAATAAATACTTAAATACATAGAACATCCATGACCCAGGCACAAATATTCGTGTTCATCACACACATATTTGCCCTTGCCGGGATTCGAACCCGGGACCGTTGGCTCAGTAGGCAGTTGCTTAACCACTGTGCCAACCGCGTCGTCATAATTCTGTCATGTATTTTTGTTGTTCTGGTGGCAATAAATATTTTTTTATTTATTTATTTATTTAATGTGAATCAATGAGAATTCATTCTCAAAAAATGGGAGAAAGGCTAGGAGGATGATGATAGTGTAGTAGTAGTTGCAAGTACCTTGTCTCCCTCAGCGACGTTGACGATGACGGACTCATCTTGAGGGTTGACTGTAGGGAACGTCTTCTTGCTTACGGAGTCCACCCATTCGTTGTTGATGAACAACTGTGAAGGAAATAAACTATTTAGGTACTTGGAATTAAAGTGCAAAGTTATTGATAAATAGTCAATTGTTTACGTATGTATCTTATATTAGTAATTTGTTTATCGTGTTCAATTGGGTCTTATCAAGTATGAGGTTTAGTACCTACTTATCGTTCTACTGGAGATCCAGGTTGATATTATAGGTATATTATTAATAGATATCCGATAAAAGTGATAAACCTTCCTAATTAAGTAATTACTTACCGTTATTGTTGCTTCTACATGGGTAATAAATTACATAAAATAAAATATAATATGTATGCTGTTAGCAGTTTTTGGACCATAATAATTGATATTATATACCTACATTCGGATAAGTATCATCTCCCTGTCTCACACACTTTCCCGTCTCGCACTTAGGCACTGTAAGTAGGTACGAGCCTCGACGCAGAAAAGTTCGTTTATTACGAAATCATATTTATTTTAATATTTATAACAGTTAAAATCAAACAAATAAGTTATCTAGGTTCAATAGGTCATTCATGATAATGGTGATGCCGTATAGGGCCTAAGCATAATTACCTACAAGATACGACATCGCATCGTCGTACGACGCGATATCGTGCCACGATGCAACGTCGTGTCGTGCAAATGCATAAATCCAAAATGAACTTTATTTTCATGTGACAAAATGCAAAATTAAAATTCATTTTACAATCTCACGTCGTCTCGTGTATATTATGGGTTAGGTGTGCCGTGTCACCTCTCGCCTTCTTAAGTAGGTAAGAGTATTTTAAAAAAAATGTGTACCTACTTAGTTCAACATAAAATTGGTATTGATTGTTAGTATTACAAATAGAAACTGTATAACACTAGTATAAAAACGTCGCTAAATTTTTAAAAGACACGCGATACATTTTCCGTTAAATAAGTAAACTGTCTTATAATTTACTATTGATACACATATCAAAGCACAAAGAAAAATTGAAATGCCTAACCTGGCGGAAGAGACCGGGAATCGAACCCGGTAACTCTGGATTACTGGTTCAACGTTGTATCAATGGTACAATATTAAAAAAAAATGTGGTGTAATAGTTGCCGGAAAACTTTTTGAACCCAAATGGCGGATCTGCGCATGTACATTTGTACGTGTATCGGCTACTGCGCAGTCAAGGTTATGCTCAAAAAGTTTTCGGCAGCTGTAGGTACCCACATTAAAAATAGACATTACATGTTTCATAAAACTGTCTTATAATATTTTAGATTTAAGAGTAACAGCGATAGCTCACAAATTGAGTATACGGGAATCGTTTTGGTATTTATTTAGCAAATTAATGCTAACCGTGGCCATCGTTGCATCGCGTCGTCGGTAGCAACGGAAACCGCCATACCATACATGCTCGTTTATTGGGATTACGTCGGTCGTCCAATCAATATTTAACTATGCGATCGACTTAACCTTGAATTTACCATACGCGCAAAAATGTTATTATTGTTAACTCCAGACGCCCACCAAACATAAATTGGCGAAGGTGTTCGAATTGTTGCTTCGATTTGGCACGAAAATATAAGTAGGTACATTTTCTCTTAATATCTTAGTTGTGCCTAACTCGGATAGCACCATATTGTGCAAAATTGTCTTAAGTAATAATAATAATACGTAATAAAGTACAACGATCAGCGGCATGACTTGCAAAAACGTTAAGGCTAAATATAGGTTCGTCTCATAGATTAGGAGAAACTTGCCACATACGAGTATTTACCTATGTATGCTAGCCGTGCGGGTTACTCGATCGGTCAGATTGTATGCAGCGCTGACAGACTAAATCCCGACCCTCGCATTTGTACAGAACTACCCACGAACATGGCACGAGGTCGGTGTCCGCGGGTAAGTTTGATGTGCCTATAGTTAAAAACTATTACGGAGACAGGACACTAAAAAAACGCCTGCCATACATTTTTAACAGCTTACCCGAGGACATCCGTCTCGAACAAAATAAACGGATATTTAAAAGAAAATTTAAAAAGCATTTACTAGCTACATTCCGTAGTCTTTAAAAAAAATATACAGATTTTTATAAATTATACTTTTAGTTAGATATTGAAAAGTCTTCCTGAAGACAAACTGTCATAACAGTTTCGCAGGGCTTTAGATTATACGTAATCTTTGTTGTAATATTAATAAATAAATAAATAAAAATAGACATTTTAAGTCGATATGACCATCTTGCAGCTTCATGGAATAGAGAAGCGTAACATACCTAATTCGATTTCAAGGTGTACCACGTTTCTTACTATATCCGCACCTCTAGCACAACTGTGATATGCGACTTTTTCTCGTTCTAAATATATATCTTTCTCTGCAGTAGTGTGAGACAGTGACGGGTGAGGGTGACGCTATGTCACGCGACAGAAGTCGCAACGCAAAGTTGTGCTATAGTAGGCAGAAATGATCTTGATGCGGATTTTCAGAATGACACTTCAGTTTATAGTGCCTTGGAGTTCTTGTGTACAGTGGTACAAAAACCTTCATCAAGTATGATTCGATTTGACACACTAGGCCTTTGAATAAAATCTCATGTTCTTTGTTTTTATACAAAAATAAAATTGGCTGGGTTCGATTTAACAATAATAGTGGCGTGGCGTGAAACAAAATCTCTGGGCAAGCCGGGACTAATATAGCCTTTTTACAATAACAATAGGCAACATTACGAAATCAATTTAAGGAACGTGCGTATTGAGATTTTCGATTTGAAGACAAATATTTAAACAATTTCGTACCGTAATAGTAGGTAAGGGTGCATCAACATGGTATGAAATGTATGTTCACTCTATAGCTTTGTAATTGGTTGGAATTCTAATTGTGCATTGTACCGATCATCCTCGAACAAACTCAATAACCGGGCGGGCTTCAAGTCCACAATGACAGTTGATAACAATGAAGCGTTGTTATTCTGGCTGCCGAGCTACTGCCACAATACCGGAATCACGATGTCTGTAATTTCATCTGCCATACAATAGCGCTATTTGTGAATTGTGTTGTGATTGCTTAGAGCGTACCGCACATAATACAAATACACGAATAACAATTTGCTATAATATGTGCAATTACTTGGTCATTTCGTCGCTCAATGACTTATATTTTTTTGCATTTCCTATATCTCGATATATGTATAGGAAATACATGACCAGCGAATGTTACAAGTTTTTTAAGGTGAAAACTAAGTTCAAATGTCGTTAAATAAAACCTAATGACTGCAATGCTAGTGAAAGTTTATTTGCCGGTAGTAGGCCGGTATGCAGTCGATTGAAACAAGATGAAGTGGAAAATAGCTCACAATTACCGAAGTCATAATTTATGCTATGCTAACGTACAATTCGTAAAATAAGAATAATAAAACATGAAGAATTAGTTATTTTAATATTAAAACTAACACTTACCTTGGTGTATTTGATCTCTACGTTGGGCATGTTGAAATAGTTTTAGTAGCACACGTGCGTCACCGACTTCAGTCTCCCACCGAGTGTTTGGATGTCTCGCGTGCTTTACCACGACAGTTTATCGGTGGGCGATAAATACAGAGTTTGATTATTTACTCAGCGAAGTACATCGACGTCGTCGTATTATTATTATTACAACATAACTAAAGTAAAGCCCTGTTTTTTTTTTCTTAAGTTAAAACCACGCGCGGCTGGAATCAGTTGGCAACAAATTATTGTTTCGCGTTTTAATCGTCAGTTATTAATTTATTCCCGCCATACACGCCAAAATTACTATTAATAGTACTCGCATGGTTTATACGTATAATTAAATTGACCAGACGCCAGAGGTTAGTATTTCAACTTTTCTTTTTAAATCATATTTGTGTTATTGTTCAATTGTTTCGAATTTAATTTTATGATAGTCTTCTGAAAATGTTTTTTTTTCCGACACAAAACAGCATATAGTTATGGTTTATGGTTTAAGACATTTATTTCTCAAAAGATTTACATAAATCACTTACTGAGAAAACAATAATTTACTTATTTCTAAATAGGAGAGGGTAGCATGCTAAAACGGTTGATGACATGATGACTTACGTATAAACGCGCTTGGTAACAACAAGCAAAATGCAACAAGGTAGTGCGGTGCGTAGAGGCCGGTTAAACTGAACTACCTGTGTAACCACTGGTTAAGTGTAGGTTATATAATATGCGTGGTTTAACTGCTAGCAAAGTGTGTTTAACTGTAATTTTTCATTATTTAATTAGGATACCTATGCAAATTACATATAAATTTATGTTTTAAGAAATTAATACTTAATTATAATATTAAAAATTATAATAATTATGGGAATACCTGTTTTTTTTATTTTTTATTATTATTATTATTATATATTTTTTTTACTTGGAAAAAATGGGAAGCGGAAATCCTACCTAGAGTTTTTATTTATTACGTGTTGTTTTAGTGCTCTTTTGAATACTATCATTGATTTGGCATCTTTAACGTCTTTTGGTAATTTATTATATAATTGAGCTCCTTCGTATATTATATTCCTTTTTCCATATAATGTTCTGGTGGGTAATGATTTTTCTTATTAGAATGCATGTGTTGTATATATAATTTTGAGAGACATTTAATATTATGGTTTCCGTGTACACAGTGTTAGTGGATGTAAGGCGCTTGTAGTTAAATAATACTTTTATAATTTTATTTTGCGAAATTTGTAGAGGTTTTAAGTTAGATTTGGAGGCAGATCCCCATATTTCTATTAAATATTCTAGATTAGGTTTAACGAGTGAATTATAAATTGTGTAGCGAACCTTTTTTGGCAGGCATCGAACAATCCGTGGCAATGCACCTGTCAATGATGTGATTTTGGAGCGTAGGGAGTCAATATGTGGTTTCCATGATAGTTTATTATCCAGAATAAGACCAAGGTATTTTTCTTCTTCTACGGTTTGTAATCGTACAGTATTTATTACTAGGGGCTCATGATTTTCAATGACTTTATTTTTGCCGCAAATATGATGTACTTGGTTTTAGACTCATTAATCGTTTATAGGTTACAGAGAAGCCATCTGTGGAGTAGATTTAAATCGTCCTGGGCTTGCTCTATAAGAGTATCTATTTTTGAACCAAAATAGAATAGGCAGGTATCATCCGCGTATAATGTTAGGTGTGCCTTCAGTCCAATATTATTCATATCATTAACATAGATTAAGAACAGAAATGGTCCCAAAATAGATCCCTGTTGGATTCCGTATTTAATGTCATGAGAATTGCTCTTCATTTGGCCCAGTTTTGTAACTTGTATACGGTTCTTTAAGTATGATTCTAAAATTTTAAATGCATTTCCAACAATGCCAATGGAATACAGCTTTGACAATAAAAGCGTATGGCTCACTGTATCAAATGCCTTTTTTAGGTCAATAAAGATGCCTAGTGCAATGTTTTTCTTGTCTATATTAACTTTTGTTTCTGTAAGAAGATCTGAAGTTGCCGAAAGGGTAAGGGTATTTGACTTTGAGCGAAAACCGTATTATTTGTCAAAGAGGAAATTATTATTATCTAGATGTTCTGTTAATCGCTGATGTATAATATTTTCAAATATTTTTGATGTAACTGGTAGAACTGGTATGGGTCTATAATTGCCGGGATCCAATTTATCACCAGATTTAAATACGGGTCTAACTTTGGCTATTTTAAGTGAATCAGGGAATACTCCGATCTCCAGGCACCGATTAATACAATTTTCTCCAACTTGCTTGGAAATGTTGCCATTAATGTAGTAAAACTGGACCGCGAAATCGTTCGTTATATTTAGAAGGCGTTAATGAAAATTAAAAAAAATATATATTATTGGCCTTAGCCGGGAAATCAATATTATTTAAATAAGGCGATTAGGTAAAAAACACACCTTCCGTTTATAACGTCTCATACAAATGAGGGTAATCTTAATTTGGTCGGTTACTGCATTTTTACTTTTAATTTTTTCAAAGACTTTGATAATTCACCATACAGCCAATTGTCCACTAAATTTAAAAAATAAAAACTATTATAAACTTTTTAATTGTTCTCTGCGTTTAGTTCTTGCACTGAACATTTTTTTGCTCTGCTACTGTCAATGTATTTAAAATGTCGACAAATTTCGAATAACGGACAAACAATTTGAATAATAATCTTATATGCGGTTAATTTATTTTCATGATTCTTAGTTATTTATTAGAGATTTCTCACGACAGTTTTAATTTTAATAATATGATGATATTTAATGAGTGATTTGAAAATTAATAAGTGTACCAAACGTAAACAAATAAAAAATAAAACAGAAATGATTGTGTCCAAATCAATATAAAAGTTATTTTGAACTTATGATCTTCTCCGAATGATAAATATGGTATGGTTTCTAAAAAAACAGTGTGTTTAGAAGTTGTTCATTTAACTAAAATTTATAATTACCTATGTGCATATTTTTTGTTATTGTGTTTTCATATATATTTAATTCTTATTCATATATTTTGTTTTAAATCAAACATATGATTCGGACCCGAAATTTTATTCCTATTCCTAAAAAAAATAAGTACCAAATGAACTTCATGGTACTGATACATTAAATTAAAATGTAGATTGGTGATTATTTCCAAGCATATTTGGAGAAAAGCACTATACAAGCCTCGGCGGGAATGTCAGTTCGCAGATTCGTATTATTGAAGGACTCGGCTACGCCTCGTCCTTCAAAATCATACTCATCCACGAACTGACTTTTCCCGGCCTCGGCAGTAATATACTATTGCAAGACTGTGACATATAAGATTTTTAAGGCCTTTTAAAATTTTACTCCCCCATCCTTACCCCGTCTAATCCCGAACTAGTGTTTTGATTTAGGTCATCAATTATTTTAGCAATTTCGTCAGTGGTCGTAGGCTTAAAATTAGCAAGCTCTTTCTTTAAAAGTGCAAGGCCACTTGGTGTAACATTGTGATATTCTTGTGGTATTTTATTGGCTAATGTAGACCCTATATTGGCAAAGTAGTTATTGAAACATTCACAGACTTCTTTGATGTCTGAAAGTATTTCCGATCCTATCTTTAACTTAATTTCAATGCTATCGGATTTGGCTTTGTTATTTGAGAGGTTATTAATTAGATCCCACATCTTTAAAGGCTTTCCCTTAAATAAATTAAAAGCTTTATAGTAATATTCGCTTTTGGTTGACTGTATCAGGTTAAAAACTTTATTTCTTTCTACCCGCAGTTGTTCCTTTAGGCGTTGGTCATCCGTGACCAGCTTACTCTTTTTCCATAATGTATTGCGATGGTTTATTGCTTCAATTATATCTCTGTTTATCCAGTAATTTTTGGGTGGGTTGAGAATTTTAATTTTAGTTGATTTGCTTTTATTGATTTTACTTATAAGATAATTCTCTAAATCCTCATACTGCTTAAATGTGTCATTGTCGGTAATATGTTCCACAGATTTATATAAATGAGTATAGTTTACAGATTCATATTTCACTCTTTGTATTGGGATTTGTGGGCATCCCTTCATTTCAAAGTAGATTTGTTTATGATCAGACATGTTAGATTCAATTATGGCTATATGATATTCATAACCTTTGACATTGGACCATATATGATCCAGGATAGATTTAGTTTCTAGAGTTTCTCGGGTGCTATATTTTTTACTTAGTTTGTTCAGAATAGTATATCCGTGTTCACGCATTTTTAGTTTATATTCTTTAATGTTCTTTGTTTTTTCCATTAGATTGTAATTGAAATCACCCAGTATGAGAGTTCTTCTTCTGCGTTGCAGTTGTTCTGACAAAGTTTCTAAGAAACTGTCTGTGTCTGTACATCCGGGCTTATAGATTACTCCGATGTCCAAGCCAAACTTCTCAATGTGTACCCAAAGAAAGTGGTTATCATCTTCAGTTTTTTCTTCGATGATATGCTGCTTTATGTCATTATGTACGAACACGGAAACAATCCTCTTGAATGCGATCGAAAATTGTAGTATAGTTTGCTAAATTTAGTTCGTTTCCTTCAGCTTCCGATTTTATCCATGTTTCGGTTAAAGCTATGATGTGTACCTTCCCTATGGCTTTTATTATGCATCTTAGTTCATCCATTCTTCCAGCGGTCATTAAACTACGAATATTCAGATATAACATTGAGAGAGATTTATTGGTTTTCATGAGGTCTTTGTAATTACTCACAACTTGGTGCGTTATTTCCTTTCTTGTTACACTAACACTATTTTGTGTTTTAGAAGTTAGTTTTTTGACTCCAATTGTATAATTTTTGGAACCCCTCTGATATATTTTATGCCAATATTTGTCTCTCCGCTACTTGTACGATTCTGCAATTCTTCTTTTAGTTTTTTCAGGTGTTTCTGCTGATATGGCGTTTTATCAGAGTAAAGTTGTATGTTGTCCCGGTTTATTTTTGATCGGTTCTTGAGAATAGCTTTTACAGTGGAAGCATCGTTAAAAGTTGCTTTGATTGGTCTTACCTTCCCCGGCATATATTTGCCCAGGCGCAAGTTTGTTTTTGGAAGGGGACAGTTTGCATCAGTCAGTTTTATCAGTGTTTCGACTTCTTTAGCATCTTCATCATCTTCAGTTATGCATACAACATAGGTATACATTTGGAAACTCGCCATTGATGAGCCTAGCAAACGCGACAACATTTGTTCCGTGTTACGGTAAAAGTAAAAAGTCATATAATATAGTAAGATATATTTTTTTAATAGGTACACCTAGATGTCAGAATAATATTTTTGACTATTTAAATCGGGCCAATCACAACGAGTCATATGTCAAATTATAATTACCAATGAGAATTGCGTCATCTATGAGGTTTTTTTTCTTAAACGCATAATATCCTTTAACCACATTAAAATATGAGACATTACATGTTTCATAAATTTATAAAACTAACTAGCGCCCTCTCTCGCTTGCTCGTTCACCGCTGTAAAGTGGTGCGGTAAGATGTGAATATTAAAGTATTCACATAGATGTCGCTATGGTGTAATAAAAATTGGGCAAGTGCGAGTCCGACTCGCGCATGAAGGGTTCCGTACCTATGTATATGTATACATAGGTATAACAAGTTTGTTGTATGGGAGCCCCCCTTAAATATTTATTTTATTTCATTTTTAGTATTTGTTGTTATAGCGGCAATAGAAATACATCTATCACCGTTCTTGAGATACAGCCTGGTGACAGACGGACGGACGGACGGACAGCGAAGTCTCAGTAATAGGGTCCCGTTTTTACCCTTTGGGTACGGAACCCTAAAAACCTTTCAAATAAACAATGCAAAGATCGACACACAAAGCGTAAGGAAAAATTCGTCAGGTCTACGTGGAGCGAGGGTAGCGAAGTGGCTAACGCGCTACCTACCGGGTTCGATTCCCGATCCCTTCCACCAGGTAGCTTCTTTTTCAATTTTTCTTTAAGCTTTGATCTTTGTATTCATGGTTTAAATAAAAATTGTGGTGTTACCACAAAAAAAAAATGAGACATTACATGTTTCATCCATACTTCCATACTAATATTATAAATGCGAAAGTGTGTCTGTCTGTCTTTTACCTCTTCACGCTTAAACCGCTGAATCGATTTTGATGAAATTTGGCATAGAGATAGTTTAAGATCCGAGGAAGGACATAGGATAGTTTTCATCCTGGAAATTATACCTAAAAGGATTAAAAAGTGAGTGAACATTTCTTTTGGGGTGCGGTGACCCTGTAGGAAATGTAATTATTAGACCAAAAGCACAATTGCGCTTATATTTGCTTAGGCGCTTTTAATAATCCCTTTTATCAAGTTCCACGCGTACGTAGTCGCGGGCAAAAGCTATAAATTTATAAGTTTAATTTATTTATATCTATTTATTAAATATTAATCTATATATATAAAACTCAAAGGTGACTGACTGACTGACTGACTGAGATAGTGATCTATCAACGCACAGCCCAAACCACTGGACGAATCGGGCTGAAATTTGACATGCAGGTAGATGTGATGACGTAGGCATCCGCTAAGAAAGGATTTTTCAAAACTCACCCCCTAAAGGGGTGAAATGGGGTTCCAAAGTTTGTATGGGGAAACAAGATTAGTTAGACTATTTTATTCGAAACTTCACAGGAGTATTCCTAACGATAAATGAGTAAACATGTGTTTCAGGTTTTTTGAAAATTCAACCCCTAAAAGGGAGAAATGTGGTGACAAAGTCTGAAAATCAGCATGGGTATTGTTTTTTATGGTTTATCCGGTCGCTGATTACAAAAACCGCAACGATATTAAAATCCAACGTGGCGGACGTGAGTTACCATCTCCCCTGTTGGGGTGAAATGGGGTTGAAATGTCTAAGTACTAAACCGCTGGTTCTAGAGAGTTCAAATTTGGCACGTAGGTTCCTTATAAGGTGTAGGGGTGCACTAAGAAAGGATTTTTCAAAATGTACCCCCTAAAGGGGTGAAATGGGGGTCCAAAGTTTGTATGGGGAAAGAAGAATAGTTAGACTATTTTATTCGAAACTTTACAGGAGTATTTCTAACGATAAATGAGTAAACACGTGTTTCAGTTTTTGAAAATTCAACCCCTATAAGGGAGAAATGTGGTGACAAAGTCTGAAAATCAGCCTGGGTATTATTTTTATGGTTTATCAGGTCGCTGGTTACGAAAACCACAACGATTTTAAAATCCAACGTGAGTTACCATCTCCCCTGTTGGGGTGAAATGGGATTGAAATGTCTAAATACTAAACCGCTGGTTCTAGAGAGTTCAAATTTGGCACGTAGGTTCCTTATAAGGTGAAGCGGTGCACTAAGAAAGGATTTTTCAAAACTCACCCCCTAAAGGGGTGAAATGGGGTTCCAGAGTTTGTATGGAGAAACAAGATTAGTTAGACTATTTTATTCGAAACTTCACAGGAGTATTTCTAACAATAAATGAGTAAACACGTGTTTCAGGTTTTTTTCAATTCAACCCCTAAAAGGGAGAAATGTGGTGACAAAGTCTGAAAATCCATTGGTAATGCTTTTATGGTTTATCGGGTCGGGTCGCCTGTTGGGGTGCGATGGGGTTGAAATTACTAAATATGAGTACGGGTGTAATTTTTATGGTTTGTTGGGACGTTAATTACGAATATGCCACCGATTTTGAAATTTTATTTGTGGTCATGAAAATTCTTGAAAGCATTTGCGCCAAATTGCAATTTAATCGGTCCAGTAGTTTTGCAGCAAATCGATTGTAACAGACGGACTGAAAGACAGCTACACGTGATCCTATTAGGGGGTTCTTTTTTGCTTTTGAGGTATGGATAGAGACCCGCGTTATCCTAATAGATTAAAAAAATAGTATTTGGTGGCATCTCGATCGTCGTCAATCGGTACCTATAGGCGGGCGGCGCGTTGGGACGGGAATCCCGTCACGGGATACCTGCGTCCGTAATAAATACATTAAAGCGTTTCAATAATAAGTCATTTCAGAATTCTGAATTACGTTTATCTGGCTCAGAATAATACATTTTTTATTCATCAACGAAGAGAACCTTTGTACATGTATTTCTTTTGTTTTAATGTATTTCTGTTTTTGTGTACAATAAAGTGTTTACATACATACATACCTCAATATCTTACAATAGAACATGACGTAACTTAAGAACATGGCTTAGAATCATTAAACCAATCTCGAATATCCCAAATCGATAAGCGGAGGCTCGGGACATTATACAAGCTTTATACAAATAAAATGCACACATATCCCGGTGTCTTAGCTTCACTTCGAGTTATGAATTTTGAAGTGAACTTTATTTGGTACAGTAAAAGCTGAGATCGCTTGATTTGAGTGCTTGAGTTTTCGGTTTGATTTGATAAAGTGGAGTTATGATAAAATAAAAAGTATTTCCCAGTAATATTAGAAAAGCAAAAGTCTGTGTATGTTTTGTTACTTCTTCACGCTAAAACGGCTGGACGGATATGCATGAGGGAAATGCAGATTGCAGATTATACCCTAACTTAACAAATAGCCTACTTTTAATCCTGAAAAAAAGAGCATTGTTCCCGTAGGATGAATTCTATTTATATAATAAAATAAGAGCGGTGACAGGTAGCCGTAGTTACCAAAAGCAATCTAGTGGATAATACATACATATATATATTAATTCTCTCCCACATCTATTGATAGAATCGTACATTTATTTGAAACAAGAACGATATTGATACCAATTTTTTACAAAAGAAGAAGAGGTGGTGCCGATGATAAAGTCTAAATCTTTACGGTAGATGGCGCTACGATGCCACCCTAAGGCATGTCGAAGCAACTGGTTGAAAAATTCAATGGCTCTGACATCTGGTTCGGTGGTCCAATTGGGAGGACGCCCGTGTTGGCCCAGAAAGCCGTTGGAAACGCAGGTTCGAATCCTGTCCGAACCATTAAATTTTTCAATTTTCACTTCATTTGTAAACATTTAGTTTACGTTAGCAGACGTTACTGCTTTAATAAAAATAAGATATTGAAACCATTGGATATATATATTTTTATTTTTGTTACGTTTATCTGTTACCTATATGTTTATGTTTTTTATGTTTTATTTTGTACGCATATTCTAACATAATGTTGAATCTGTAAAAAATGAAAGTTTGCAATAGAAGAAGCGGAAACACGAGGTTAAATATAAATACCGTGTCTTTTATTGGTTATTGTTAAAAAATGGTTTCGGAAAGTGATTCCAGTGACATATACATTAATTTAACTCACTCATGAAATGTGCGTGTAGTTCAACTCGCACCTGGCCGGCTTTTCGCATTTTTTTTTACCTAGGCGTAAATTGCGTTGTCTTAACCCTTAAATGCATGAATTAAAAAAACACAATAGGTATTATAAAATATTATTTTATTTCAAATAAATGTTTCTTGTTTTCAACCAGTAATTCATTTTTGTTTATGTAAGCTGCATCTTACACCATGCATTTAAGGGTTAAGATACATAAGTACATCTCCCTCTTCCTAGCTATTATCCCATATGGTGGTGGGATCAGCTTTCCGTACTTTGCTTCTCCACTTCGCCCTGTCCTCGACGTCGTCGTCGGATACTTGACACTCTATCATATCCTTTAGCACTACATCCTTCCACCTAGTTTTAGGTCTGCCTCAGGATCTTCGACCAGGGATGGAAAGTGGCAGTGCCAAGTTTCCTATGTAGTCAGATGGTCGCATTTTTACGTGACCATACCATCGCAGCCTACTCTCCTGGAGCTTATCGGCGATGTCGCGTACGCCCAGACTTCCTCGCACATACTCGTTACGGATTTTATCTAGTCTGGTAACGCCACACATCCACCTCAGCATCTTTATTTCGGCAACTTGGATGGTATGCACGTGCCTCTGAGTTGTTGCCCACGTCTCGCTACCATACATAAGAACACGTCTTATAATGCTCTTATATATGAGACCTTTGAGTTTGACCGGCATTCTCTTGTCGCAGGTGACACCAGTTACTTCTAGCCATTTCAGCCACGCAGCTGCTATTCGGTGTTGAACGTTGCATTCTAAGTTCCCAGAGCTGTGCATCATACTGCCCAGATATCTGTATTGATCGCACATGGTGACTATTTGTCCATCGATTGGTAATCGGGTTTTCGTCAGTTCCATCTGGCTCATTTAAGGACATAAATTGGGTCTTTGCAACGTTATTCCCTTGTTTTGTCAAATTTTTTTTTGCCTAATTTCAGTTTGCCTAACAACTTTTAGTACCTATAACCAACGGTTTGCCTAATTTCAGTTTTCATAATTGACAACATTTCATATTTTTAAGACTATGATTTTATTACTTTTCTGAATTCTGCTTAAAAAGATGAAGTAATCTCTGTTTTTATTTATTTTCTGAGATGATTATTTATTTTATTATTAATTTATAAAAACATACTCATTTTAAAATGTGGCAACACCAAAACCAGAACTTAATGGAACGGTTACTTTAGTCGGTTTTCTTATTAAAAAAAAACTTAATAAAACTCGGTATGCATCTGTCATCAGTCCACGTCAAATAAAAAAAAAATATTTTTTTTCGCTCTTTGGTTTAGACAACAACCCTATTCAGCCCGTATTGTCTTAGATTGCAGTTATTTGATGTATTTTCTTATATTTCTTTAAATACAGAAGAATAAATTCAAAGATTTTTTTTAAGGTACACGACATAAAGCCCTGTCGATCTCTATATTAATTTCCACCTGTTATAAATATGAAATGTTGTCAATTATTGTTTCAATAAATGATCACTTTATCGAAACTCGTTTAGTCTAATCATCACTTCAATTAAAGTTTGTTTTGTTTAATATTAGTTCAACTAATTCTTATATTGCCGAAAGTTATTCTAACTAATGATTATATTGCCGAATGTTATTCGAACTAACGCCCATCACGTTGAAACTCATTTTATGAACATAACATTTAAGGCAGGTCCGACTTGGCTTAGGTTAGGTACGACGACGAGCGAAGCGAGGAGGAGTGTTAGGTTGAACAGCGACCCAAACGAGCGAGCGAAGCGAGCGAGCCGCGCAGGTCCGACTTGGCTTACGATTCCTAACAATATCTATTTCACCTTAAGGCAAATCCGCCTTGCCTTAGGTTAGGTACGACGACGAGCGAAGCGAGGAGGAATGTTAGGTTGAACTGCGACCCAAACGAGCGAGCGAAGCGAGCGAGCTGCACAGTTCCGACTTGGGTTACGATTCCTAATATTACCTATTTCACCTTAAAGCAGATCCGACTTGGCTTAGGTTAGGTACGACGACGAGCAGGTCTTTCGGTATTCTTACGTGAAACAATCATTAGGTATTGAGATTTTAAGGATTTTGAACGTAAAATAAAAACAACCGGTCAAGTGCGAGTCGGACTCGTGCACCGAGGGTTCCGTACAAACACTTTCCATCCTTAAGTGGTTAAGTTAAGTTTGCACCTGGTATGCATAGCGCTCTATACAAATGAGGTGCAAAGTTAACGCAAACAATCCCGTATGTTGTATGGGAGCCCCCCTTAAGTATATATATAACAAACGTAAAATAATATACTGTGCAAATTAGGCAAACTGAAATTATACAAAAATTGTAGTAGGCAAACTAGCGTTTATAGGAAATGTAATTATATTAGTTGAATAATAGATAAAATTAAATTATATATAAGGTCACTGTGGGTAAGTCCGTCTATAAGGTAAGACCGTCAACACGTTATAACTTTTGAATTTGAAAGCGTACGCGGCTTTGGCGTTCGGCAGGTAAAGCAGTTCTTCGTTCTAGTTTAACGTACTAAAACAGATATCGCTGTTACTAACAACTTTAGAGCAATTCTCCTAAACAAGTCATTGCGTGTTTTGAACTCGAAGTACTAGTGTGACAGTCCTCAAAAAAATATATATAAAAAATAGATTTCGGATAAGTAGCCTAGCAGGAAATAACCACCTAAGTAATATAAGAACCAGCTATCTCTATTCTGTGTTTAAACTAAGCACAACTGGCTTAGTTTTGTAATTACGCGTTCTAAAAGTTATAACATTAAAATTTTGTTGAGTTGGGAAGTCCGTCTACTACGTTACAAGGCAAGTCCGTCTCATGCCGGACTTCCCTTAATGCAGGAGTTACCAACTGTTGTTGTTGAGTGTCACCTCTACCTCCGTAGTAAATTTTATCAAAATTGATCTAGCCGTTTAAGAGTGAAGAAGTAAAAAACAAACACAAACACACTTACAAACTTTCGCCTTTATAATATTATTATATGTAGTTTATGCAACTGTTACATAATGTAAGGTCTAAAACATTGTGCATTGTGTGATTTTTTTACTTTACTATTACCATTATTAAAGTCAATATTAATATAACCTCTCCTTATGTAACAGTAGCATAAATTACTATTAAAAATTATATTAGTTATTATTATAAGTGTAATTTAATTATTTGCCAAAAAGGTTTACCACCCCATTCAGCTAACATATGCCGGTCTTCCCTTAAAATTAGGAAAAAAGCGTTCACTCTGAATCTGAACTCTATTTTCACGGAGTTAAAGTGCAATTTGCATTATCGTGAATCATTCTAGTGAAGAATATGTTTCCGAACGTATTAGCAACTAAACTGTGGATAAAATTATTACTGGACGGACTTACCCTAAACTAGACGGGAAGACCGTCTACACGCCGACTTTTAAAAAAGGACTGTTTTTCGCTTATTGTGTGATTAAAACGTTGATTCACTTTAGCTATACTCGCGTCATTAAAATTCTTAATGTATACGATTACGACCATTAATTTAGGTTAATAATTTATATAGTTAGATCACTCCAAAGTAAAAATGAAATGAAGTATGCCGGTCTTACCAACAGTGACCTTACAAAAATTAGGCAATATGAAAATTCGCCGAAACAAGATTATGCAAAATATTCATTAAGCGAAATGACTTAAGACTAAACGAATATTAGGCAAACTGAATAAGAGACCAAACATAAAATATATTTATTACAATGGAAAATAAATTAAAAATATACATATTAAAACTTAAAATTAAAAAGAATCCCCCAGTACTGAAGCCGTCTGAGGCATCGTCCCCAGCACGCTCGCCGCGTTTCCCCTTTGAATGGCGAGGCTCAGTCTTTGAGCGAAAAAGGAGCCCGCTCTCATATTACCCGATACTCCGATTAATTTTTGTGAAATTTCTTTTACAATTTTCTTTGCATCCGAAGACCACGGGCCAAATGTTTCCACCGCCAGTGCCGCAAATTCGTAATTTTTATTTAAGAAGGCATATTTGCGGCGCTTGACGATTTGGGCATCTTCTGCGGCCACCCCGGTTTTCTGGCGGAACGTTGGACATGGGACGGGGCTAGAGTGTCCACACATGTAACATCCCATGCCAAAGGCCGCCCGAGATGCCATGGCACCAGTGTGCAGCCATCCGGTCTCTTCCCGTCTTCAGCGGAAAGTCCCACAGGCTCCAGAGTTGCTGGAACGGATGCTGTGCCAAGGGCCCGGCGAACGAGGTCGTTAAGTGCCCCGTGTCTATAAAAACGACCAGCGCTTGACTGGTAAAAGAGGCCGTGTCGTCCGAGGGTGTCAGCAGAGCCTCCGCAACGGCAGCAAGGGTGTGGCTCGCAAATTTTTATACCGAGACGGAGGCAGATTGCGATTCTAAGGGTACTTGGATCTAAGACGGAACCGATGTTGCGTGAGGGCAGGGCATGCAGCCAATGTCCCGACTCCGGCTCGGATACTGCCAGTAGGCGGGCCCGCTCGGTCGCAGTAAGGCAACTGTCTAATAGAAATTTGTGAATGGATTTTACTGTTATGTGATCCCAGGCAGCTTGGCTGGCTTTTTCAGATGGCGCGCTCTCACCCGGGTTCCTAGCGCTCCATGCTGACTCTGCATCCACCAGGTTCGAAACCTCTACATCAGTGGGATTAGAAATGTTAAGAATACCACTGATGAGGGTGACAGTACTGTGAATGGATGAGAGAAAGGCAGGAAGAGCAAGGTCGCCTGTGGAGCGTATGCCTAGTCCGCCATATTTAATAGGAAGAATTGCCTGGGACCAACTAGATAAATTTTGAGAAACGTTTAGAATTTTGCTCGTGGTTGTTTTTAATAGATCGTCGATAGTAGTGGTCAAAAAGGGAAATTTCCAGACAGGGCAGCAGCGTAAAATGAACATGAATTTGGGTGAAAAAAGACATAAACGTAAAATGTAGATAGCTACATGAGGGCTGATTTTAAATAACAAATCCGAAGAATCGCGAAAGTGGTTTAATTTTGAATTTATTTATTTATTAATTTCTCCAAACAAGGGTAAACCCTTTGCAACACTCAACACTATAGGCCACCGGCCTGGAACTGGTGTTTCCACGACAAAAGCGCCGTCTCCAACTCTACGCGGCTCTCAGTACAAATAGCTACATCGTCAGCATAAACGTCCACGTAGCTGAATTTGGCGCGTCCTCACTGAGTGAATCTAAAACCAAGCAAAATAGAAGGGGACTCAGTACTAAGCCTTGATGAACGCCTTCTGTGACCGCTATCGATTTTGTTTCACCCACCACTGTGCACTGTGCGCGCCATCGACCTTGCTCCTTTATACATGTCGGCAATGATGTTGACATATTGTTCGGGGACATTCTTCTTACGAAGACTCCACCAGATAGTTTCCCTCGGAACCCGGTCAAATGCCTTTTCCATGTCCAGGAATGCAACGTGCAATGGGTGGTTTTTGGCGCGATTCTCCTCAGCAATCGTGCTCAGAGCAAACATTGGATCGGTGGTCGATAAGCCAGGAACGAAGCCATAGTGGTTGTTAGATACATAAGTACATGATTCTTTAAAAAGAATAGGTACATTTATGTTTGCGATAACTATTTCATAACATTTCCTCACGTCCACCAAAACATCAGGCAAAACGATTGCCTTATCACAGTTGAACATTATTCAGCACAATCATCGCCAGAGGCCACGTATGCATAACTTGCATTGCAAAAATTTCTAGATGTACAGTAATAAATAGGATCGTCGAAAAGATTTTGTACTGTTGAAGGTTTTCAGTTCGTTCGTACGAGTTTTCGGCGCCGTCACCGCCTAAGTATAAAAGCATCCGAATATCCGATGCCTGTTCATAATTCATCCTGTCTGTATGGTACATGTAAGGACTTAACGCAGTGTCTTTGTTAACGAAGAGTTCGTTTGTCATTAGAGTTATCTAAGTTATGACACTAATAACCAATGTTAATGAAAGTCAGAGGGGCATTGGCACTTCACTATTTATCTATAAGGCACAACACATAATAATATAAACTAAAAAAAAATAGGTATATAAACATATCAGCTCGAACACAACAGCTGTCAACATAGTAACAGATACATTTTTGAAATAACGAAAGAACCCTGTATTAATATTATGGATAATGGTCAACTCTCTTGTGAAAATTACAGGAATTAATTTTACCTATAAAATAACTTGGTGGTGGTGGGTAAAAGCTATTTAGCCGGGTGCGCGATAGAAAAGACCAGATAGTGTTTTAATGTATACACTTACTGTATAAATGTTATCATATAAAAATAAAATAAATTATCTCACACACCGCTCTAACCTTTGGCTTTGTCTTTGAACTTGTTCCCGTGTGTCATGATAATAAGTTATTTAATAAATAGTGCTGATAACTATCCTGTTATTTGTTAACAATCTACTATTATTTATATTTATTTAAGCTTTATTGCACAAAGCAAAAAGTCAGTACAAAGGGCGAACGTAATGCCAAATGGTATTCTCTACCAGTCAACCATAGGGCTAAACAGATACTAGAATTGGTGCAGAGTAGAAATTTAATTGCACTGAGAGTAACTCAGATACAAGTATTATTTTATTATACAACCTATATAACTCGATGTAGGTACCTCGATCGGGGAACACCGATAGCTTATTTAATTTTAGACCTCATCCGGAGGCATCGGTCCAGAAATAAGAACATCATACTCCAGTGGATTCCTTCTCATATAGGTATCGGCGGGAATGAAGTCGCGGACAGACTGGCTAAGGAGGCATCTTCCGAGGGCACATTGCTGAACGTCACGCCCTTTTACACTGAGGTTCTGAGTAAAATCAGAAAGCACTGCTATGAGTTATGGAAAGAGTTTTTCGAAAAGCGATCGCAAAAAAGTGGGATCTGGTATAAGACCATACAACCCGAACCCTTACAGTCTCCTTGGATAACACATTGTGCTCTGACCCGGCCAGATCTTGTAGTAGCGATGAGATTACGCTCCGGACACATCCCTACTAATAAATTCAACTTTTTAATAGGAAAGGCTAATACTCCAAACTGTAGTGAATGCAACCGGTATAGAGGTGTTCATCATGTCTTGGTAGAATGTGTGCGGAGAGGGTCTCAACGCTCATGGGTTGGCCAACCCTGATTCAGAAGAAGCCAAAATATTGTATAAGTTTTATAAAAGTTGCGTTCAGTAAATTGTAATATACCATCAGAGAACGTATGGAGCGGCATGATCGTTAAACGACCTGAGCTCCTAAAATTAATAGATTAAAAAAAAAGCCTATATAAGTAGTAAATCAGGTACTTTTTTTGCTGTAGGATATTATTTAAAACTATTTTCAGTTGGGCTGCCTCAGCTGCTGATAGACAAACAATTGTTAAGGCTCCTTATCCGTTCAAAAATGCTGATTGGTTTAGAAATTTTTCGCTATGATCTAATTCTAATTTTAAAATATGGCTTCCATCAGGTTAATGATGATTTCGCCAATTTCAAGTTTGCTCGTAGAGCATGCCGTTGTTCGGTGAGGTTTTGCTTTTTGTAAAGTGATAGCGATTTACAAAAAACCACGCGGACTATCGGGCCTTGACCCAGGAAGGGCTATGAACGCTTCAAGTTGAATTCTTCATTAGCTATTCACTCATACGTTAGATCACTGCACAATACGCTATCAATACTACACATTGAACAACAAAAATGAATAAATAATGAACAACGCAACTTAAACGCTTGGCCGCATGGCCATCTTAAGTCACAAACCGGAAGAGAGCTTCGCTATGATCAAACATGTTTCTTAACATAATATCAATGTCACTGTCACTACTTAGATGCAATGGCCCTGGCCATTGCAATTTATTCGAATATGTTTGAAACCAACAGTTTGAACTTTTACTTGATAATTTTTGATTTAAAAACTACTCGAATTCTTTAAAATTTACGCAGAAAACTGTTTTATTTTTTCATTTAATTTCGACTGCACGCAATGAAAGCATGAAATAGGTAGGTATGTTACTTTCTAGAACTCAATAAATAGTGTTATTCACTTTAAAAAGTTGAAATTATCAATATATTTGTCACAAAATTAAAAAAAAAGTAAAAGGAATAAGGCCTCTTAAGTACGCAATTTAATGGAACTATTAAGTAACTACCTATTATAATAACAATTTTCTTTTACAATATTGAATTGAAGTAGGCAAGTTGCCGATCTAATATAATTGTATAATCGAAATTCACACATTGCGGTACAGGAAAGTTCCACATTTGCGCCTGTTTATTTTTAATGGCAATCTCAAAGTCCACAATTTTCATTTTCATTATTTTATCTCCATTAACAAATGGAGTCAAATAAGTCAAAATATCTAAATCTCAGTATTTCTGTAATTAATGGATGGCTGTTATTGGCCTTTTTATAAACCATTGAATGTAAATATAATAATTTACGGCTGTTGTTATCCTGAATACCCATAAATAAATAAACTTGCTAAGGTTTTGCTTGTGAAAAGTAAAACTTGTGACATGAGATTTTAATTCTGATTGAATTGTGCTATGGAATGCACCACATGTCTATATATTCGTTATTCCTGGTACAGACGGAGCTATAATATAGGTATGTTAAATCAATTTAAATAAATAAATGTCAAGTCAGCGGAAATATGTTTAAATTTGAAAGATAATAGTTATTTACGATACAAGTGTGGAAGGTAGGTGATTTCAGAAGAGTGTGATTTTTAGTCACGAGCGAGGTACGAGCGAGTGATTAAACAAACACGAGTCGGAAATCATCTTACACACGAGTTCCGTACAAAACTTTACTATGCATGTACGAGAAAATACATATTTGATTTGATTTATCCAACAAGAAGCCGTCGTTCACATTTTTTACTTCTTCAATAACATTTTACGGGTTTAAATTCATGATTCGTCCCTATATCTCGCCATTATTTCAGCAGATTTGCACAAAACAACTTCAAAGTAAACTAGACATCAATAAAAAATGGCGGAGTTATTTGTAAACCGCGCTTGACATATCTACTACTGCGCATGTGCAAAAGTATTTTTTTAATATTCGTCTTATGTCAAAATGGCACAAGCGCGTGTACATTCAGCCAAATTTATTTAATGAATAACGATTTAAAGTTCGTTTATTATTCAAATTTTATAACTTATGTAATTAATGACGTGTTAAATGAATTAATTAATGAAATATTGGTTTTATTGTACTTTTATACGCGATAATAATCGGTATTTGACTTATTTATCAAACTTTTTGTAAACAATAAAACCTCTTTGCGTCAGGCTGTCAGATACGGCTAGAAATTAAAAAAAAATATAATAAGTAAATAAATATCGGACAACTTCACACAAATCGATCTAGTCCCAAATTAAGCTCAAGAAGGCTTGTGTTATGGGCACGAGACGACGATATACGTCCTTATATAGATAAATACATACTTAAATACATAGAACAACCATGACCCAACCACAAATATTGGAGTTCATCACACAAATATTTGCCCTGGCCGGGATTCGAACCCAGGACCGCCGGCTCAGTAGGCAGGTGTCTACAAACCGCGCCAAACGCGTAGTTAATTAAAAGTAAAAAGCACTAGTGCGGAAAACTAGTACTTTCCGCACAGTTTGAATGCCTAGAATACGCTCTTTTGGAGCACATGCATTGTAAAGTATTAAGTAGGCATGAGGTCACGTGGTACAATACTTATATTCTATAACATGATTGAAGAACAGGTGAAACTTTTTCTAAAATATTGTGTATGGGTGGTTAATTCATATTCACAGTAAAAATCTGAAAGTTTGATCGCCAACGTACGTAGGAAGTTTTTCATATCTATACCTACTAATATTATAATTGCGAAAGTAGCTGTGTCCATCTTATGATGAGAGGCACAAGCAGGTAAAACCTTATAATACATTCAATTATACTCTATCTAAATTAAAATTTGCATGACCAGGTTCATTTTCGGAAAGAGTTATTCAGACTTAGGTCCTGCTCATTGCGTCTATTCGATAATAATTTAAAATTTATTTGCCCTTTGGTTTGGTTCTTTGCCACTTCCACTTGTTTTCGCAGTGGTAAAAGAAATATTTAAATGGATCACGTAAGCTCATACATACCTACTATTATTTTAAATAAATAGGAACCTAAACAACATTTCTCTCTCATTTCACAGGGTTAGATCCAGCGCGCCCACTGGTCTCCGGCTACGGTTCGCGTCTGTACCGGCTGACCCGGGGTGACGCTCACGTGGTGCAGGTGATCCACACAAACGCTGGCTTTCTGGGCGAGACTGGCTTGATCGGCCATGCTGACTTCTGCGTGAACGGCGGCACTACGCAGCCAGGATGCCAGGGACACTTTATGCGTAAGCGCACCTAAATTAACATTATCAAGTCACATACAGCCTTTTTCAGAAAACGTGGCGCCACATAACCCATTAATTATACTATCAGGGGTGATATTTTATGCGCCTTTAGGGTTAAGTCCGACGTTTCTAATGACATATATCCGAGATCTCAATATGCCTATTTGAAGTAACCATAATACAGTGCAAAATAAGGATGACATTTTCCTTTTCATTGATATGAAAACACTCTATTTTGATAGGCGTAAAATACAATATGGCGAATCATTTGGCTAAAGCGCAAATGAGACGCGCGAGCAATTTTCTTAATATCTCCTTTAATATACCAAAACTTAACAAAATCATGTTCGATATTCGTCGTGGTATAGCCGAAATATTGCTAAATCTTCACCGAATTCGGGTCATATGTAAGAAACATTAGTCAGGTTAATTGTGTAGTTTACTTAGCTTAATCATGCATTCTCAGGTATAGCTCGATGCAGCCACTTCATGAGTTCTTGCTACTTCGCGGCAAGCGTGCGACAAAACAGAAGCATCCGGATGGTAGGGGTGCCGTGCGACTCCAACTGCCCCAAGGACCGCGGCCGCTGGGGCATCCGCCTAGACAGGCGGGCGGTGCGACTTGGTGAAGCCACTCCGGACACGTGAGTTATATTATTATTATTGACTAAATAAATGAATATTAAGAGACAATATGACAATGACCTAGTCCCAAACTAAGCAAAACTTGTACTATGGATACTAGACGACGATATACAGAATATATAGATAGATAAATACATATATAGATAACATCCATAACCCAGGAATAAATATCCATCCATCACGCAAATATTTGCCCCAGATTTGGATTCGAACTTTACGTTCTTGTTAGGTTGTCGCCGTCGACGGATACGTCTGGGAGGACATCATCAATCTCCTTCGCGTTGTCTCAATATCCAGACATAATAATTGAGACAAGGCGGAGAGATGCACATGCATCTTCGCTCCATTATGCTGGTTATGATGATGATGATGATGATGATGATGATAGTGATGATGATGACGATGTTGACGATGATGATGGTAGTGATGGTGATTGTTATTATGATGATGGTATTGATGACGATGATGATGGTGGTGGTGATTAAGATAAAGATAATGATTGTGATAATGACGATAATTCTGATGTTGTTATGATAATGATGGATGACCATCCATTACTACCACAACCTGTACCTTCATTCCCACCACCACCTCAACTTCCACCGCAACTACCACTACCACCACAATGACCATCATCAACAATATCATCACGACAATCATCATCACCACCACCATCACGACAATCATCACGCATTTATCTACGAATTTCTTTATTATACTATTCGGTATTATCTCTAAACCCTTACATGAATGAATGAGAGAATGAATGAGGAGGGAAGACTTCATTGACTAAATAAAAGAGACTTAAATAATTATTCTGTAAAATGTATTAAGTTTGTAATGGCATCTAGCTGTAAGTTACAAATGTATTTTTAATAATAAATAAATAAATCTAATGTGTTAGAACTAATATACCATGAATAGAATAGGAATATATGGACCAAAGAACCTTGCTATTTTTGACGATTTATTCGAATAAAATAACGAACGAATTATTGGTCCAGTCAAATGAATTATTCGTGAAAAAAAAACCGCGATTCTCTTTTATTCGATAAATAAATTAAAAAAAAAACATTCTTATTTTTTTTATTCACAGATAATTTATTCGAATAATACCTAATTTGATCGTGTGAAGCGTTTTTATTATTTACGAAGTATTTTGCTGCTTCGTCCATTGTTTTATATAATAAATCTTTAAAAAAGCATTATCTCTTTCAGGTGTCGAGGTATGTACTGCGTAAGTCTGGACCACGAAGAAGCCTGTCCGTTCGACTAAAATATGAAATTAGTAAATACGTTATTTATTTTCATTGTAAATAAATTGTTTTTAGTAATTTATTTAGCTAGTTTAGTTATGTCTCGAGTGAATCAATAAATATGTTAAGTAATCACTTGGTTTTCTTATACTCATTGAATGAATAATTCACTACCACACAAATGTACTGTGATCTGCAGAATTGCATAGCTTATTTATGAATGTATTAATTTATAAAAAGGCCTTGCAATTGTGCAGCGCATAGTATATGTCGTCAATAATATACTTATAGGTAGTAGGTAATTTATACATTTCAAATGAATATTTAAATTAAATTTGGTGAAAATTATACGCTAGGTAATTAAATAAAAACAGGAAATAAAACGCAGTTGCTATTTTTTGGGTGTTAATGAGACTGTCAATATCGTACAGGAAAAATTACACTCCTCGTTATAAAAGTGCGCTCGAAAAGAAAGGTTTCCATAGAAAAAACTGCCGGCGAAATAGTTAGCAACTATTTGTCCTACGTCGATTTTTTTCGAATAATCATTCTGAAAATAGATAGGGTGTCGTTAATTTACGATTATTACAGTTACTATAAATCAATAAATATTAAGAGACAATCTTACTCGTACATAAATCTACCTCATTTCATTTTCAAAAAGCAACATTGGTTTTTAAGAGAGAAATTTCCTCTTGCTACTTTCAGATTTTGAATTGATAGCCAAAGAAAGCTTAAAAATCTAATTTGACTAAAGTAAATCATCAGCTCACTTTTAAAATTTGGCAACTTTTTGTTGCGTTGAACAAATTGTCGAACATAGGTCGTAGGAACAGATGTTGGCAGGGCTTGCTCATTTGAAATCTAGCCAGCTCTTTGCCGGTGGGCGACACTGTCAAAATTTTTCCCTGCAAAGTAAAATTAGATATTTGATGGTCAAAGAAGCAGCAAACAATTTCTAGTTAAAACGAATAAATTGGATTATTCAAATCAGTAATGTTATTTCATTTGTTTAAACTTCAGTGCACTAATACAAGCAAGTACCAAGCCAGTTTGATACTAATGATTATGCCAACACAATTTAAGATACGCCACAGGCGTCTTCCAACTTGGTTGGTATTGGTACTGCTTTTCGCAGTTTAAATTTGGGGTACCTTAGGAGAACCGTAAGGCTCTACGCACACTACGGCTTCTTGTTGCCGCGACAGTACATCTCTCTTTTTCTCACATCGAGCGTGCAAAAGAGAAATATGTACCTACTGTCGCGGCCACAAGAAGCCGTAGTGTGCACTGCCTCTAAGACATTGTTTATCAAATACTAGACGAGTCTGGCGGTGGACATTTATTTCCTTACCAACGTAATAAAATTCATTGGGCGACCTTTCGCTTTGAAGTTTCAAAAGGCAGTTTAGAAAATCTTCTTTATTTTTCTGCTTCAGCTTTGTTCTGCACCTCCTCTCGTAGTTCAGTCAAAAAGTATCATGTGAGCATTTTTAGATTTATAACGATTCTCCACAGAGAATTGGTTTTCAATACAATTTTAGTAGTGTAGATATACTTTTTCTGTTATTATTATTGTCTGAATGATACCTTAGCAGGAGAGCACGTTTTTAGAACTTGAAAGTTAATGTAGATTGTGGTGGCCCCTGTTACATTTGCTTCCAACTTAGTGCAGTTTTTGGGTTTGGGTCCAGAACATACTGTGAAGGATGTTATCTTCATATCAAATGGACCCTGAAATTAACTACAAAAATTAAATCAACAGCAACTGTTGTAGATTTCAAATCACACGAATATTATAAAGGCCAAAGTTTGTGAGTGTGTTTGTATGTTTGTTATTTCTTCACGCTCAAACGGCTGGAACCATTTTGGTAAAATTCGGTATGGAGGTAAGTGACACCCTGGATTAACACACAGGCATGCGGAGCGCAGAGTTTGAAATAGTCTACAATTAATTCCATGAAAGGTACTTACAAAATTTGTATCAGGTGGTTCGCATGATAAAAATGAAACTAAAATAATAAGAATAATTACATGTATGTGCATAAGTTTGAACATGTTTACTACCTCTAGAAATTTAAAACAAAAAGCAGAGTATATATTTATGGTGACACACATGATGCGGACCGATTATTGCAGGATATAAGCGATTAGTGATTAGTATCATAAATAGTTGCAAGCCTGGTTAAACACGCCAATTAACTTATTCATTTCCTATTTGGAAATACACGAAATCATTAAAAAAAAAACATACCTAATGGCTTCTTCTCTGGCCAAAAAAGAAACAACAAAGAAACACTTTAAAATGGATTGAGATGTCCACTGGAAAGATGTATGATGCTAACACATATTATAAAAAAAATACCCAAATAAAAAGATGTTGCTATATTAAATTTGTTTGCATAAATGCTCTATTTCTTGGGCGTCATTGAAACTTTTAAGATACTACAAGAAAAGTTGCATTCATCGTTGTAGAAAAGGGATCGGAAAGTAATATTTCCATAGAAAAAACTGCCAGCGAAGTAGTTCTTGCCAATTTGGCCAATGTCGACTTCCCTCAAATAATCACCCTGAAACAAAATTTTAAGTAAGCGCTTGGTTGGATAGTGTCTCAAGATAGATCAAATAAACCCTGAATTGCCTTTCATAGAATGAGCCGAAACATACGAGGGTGTATCAAAAAGTACCTGTGTTAGAAATGAAGACGCATATATTTTTTAAAAGTTTTATTTTATTTCCTTACACTTTTCTAGCGTTTCGGCCACTTCTTTAACCCCTCCAAAAAGAAGGATTTGTCAAACTCTTCAAAATGCGCTTCTATCTCAGCTATACCTCCTCGTTTGAGCTGAATTTTGGTCCCCAGAGCCATGTTAACATATTGGGGAACAAAAAAGTCACAGGGAGCCAGATCCGATGAGTAAGGCGGGTGTGGTATCAATTCGTAACATATTTGGGTTAATTTGGCAGTGACAATTTTGGACGAATGTGCTGGTGCGTTGTCATGATGGAACAACACTGTCTTCTTTGCCAAATGGGGCCGTGTCTCCTTTATTTTTTTATCACACCGATCCAATAACTCACTTTAGTACGGCCTTGTGATTAGCTTTCCCTTTTTGTAAGAAATCTATAAGGAATATTCCCTTACTATCCCAAAAAATCGTGGCCATACTTTTCCGGCTGATGGGACCGTTTTCGCCTCTTTTGGGGCAGATTCGTTAGAAAAAATGCATTGTTTAGACTGCCGCTTGGTCTCAGGTGTATAATAATGGATCCAGGTTTCATCAACAGTAACGACACGACGGAAAAACTCCTGCGGATTTCGCTCAAACAAGCCCAAAGACTCCTTCGACATTGAAAGCCGTAACCGCTTATTCATCCGTGAGCAATGGCGGCACCCATCGGGCAGACACTTTTTAACTGACTTCCAAAAAAGGAGGAGGTTCGATTTTCGACTGTAGGTATGTATTTTTTTTATGTATGTCCACCGATTACTCCACCAATTATGGACCGATTTTAAAAATTCTTTTTTTATTTGAAAGAGTATACTGAGGTAGTTCCATTATAACCGAGTTGGGATTCGATGATGGGATCCCAGGGAAATCAAAGGCAACCCTCAAATTTTATACGCACTCATAATGTTTTTCATATATTTGCTAAAGCTATTTAAGTATTTGCATATGGTAGTCATCATCTACCTATGCTGAGCTGATGATAGAAGTTGTAACTCCTTAACGGTTAGGAGTTAGGGGATAATTCAAGCGAGATGCATGCAAACAAGACCTCCCCGATCACCCCGCCATAAGTATTTTATTTTAATCACTAAAAAGCAAAACAAAATATTAACAGAAAAAGAAAAAAAACTTAAAACAAATTACCTTCAAAAAAATTTGAAAGAAAAAAAAATACCGCCAAAAAGCCAATAAACAATTGACAGTTTTCATATTTTTATTTGATAAGGTTAATGCTACACGACGGTACTGCCAACTTTCCTAAGTAACGCCACCTGCCATCAAACACCGGGTAGTTACTATTTGATCCACCCTCGTAATAACAACACACGACATCGTATCGTTGTACGACGCGACATTGTTCCACGATGCAATGTCGTGCCGTAGAAATACATAAATCCAAAATCAACTTTATCATCATTTAACAAAATTCAAATTTAAAATACGGTTTTCAATCTCACAATGTCACATCGTGGCACGATATCGCGTCTTACCACGATGCGGAATCTCTGATGCAGAATGTTTTAAGCTATACAATGGTATAAATACTATAAATAACTCAATAGTGTTTTTTTTTGTTGTTTTTGAGATGCCGCCATTTGCTTTAAGGGGGCAGTGCGTATACTGGTACCTAGCAATACTCTTCTTGCATGTGGCGTGAGACAGTTACTTAAGGAGTTAAAGTGATACTTGTATCAATATTGGTTTGAAGTTTATGGGGTCTTATTTCATTTTAAACCATAATTGAGTGCACAAAAGTTTAAGTTGGAAATGAATGTATATTAGCTTACCTTTACAATTTCACATCGCTTTGTAACATTGTACAAGGACTCGAATAAAGGGCGGAGGAATAGATGTTCGCACGGCTTATTCATTTGAAATCTAGCCAATTCCCTGCCACTGGATGACGTCACAATTTTCCCCTTAAATCATATTTATTTGTCGTATTGCGCGTTAATTAATGGTGTTGATACTTTAAAAATAGTTATTTGTGCAACAAGAGAGCAAAGTTGTTTTTGTTGCGAGTGCTGATTTTGAGTCCCGAGCAAGCGAAGGATTCTACGTTTGAATCACGAGCGTAGCGAGTGATTCTATGTTAGAATCCTGAGTGTAGCGAGGGACTCCACAGCACGAGATGCAAAAAACTTTGCTCTCGTGTAGCACACACAACTTTTCACCTCATCAGCGAGAACATATTCGACATTTTGTGCTTTTCCTTCCAACGTATGTTTATAGTCTTCGTTGTTGATTTCAATAATATTATTAATCAGAAAATAGATAAGTGCTGCTTAAAAAGGAATAACAATATAATTTAATTGAAATTATAATCAACCAACCAACACGGTTATTGTCATTATTTGATCAAATTGGATGATTTAGCAGATACATGACGTGTTTATTTATAAATACATGTTATATTACGAGATTTTATTATAAATTGATTAATATTTTTACTCCTAAAACACCAAACAAAATAAATGCAAAAGAAAATAACAATTACAATATGAACTTGATATTTTTTAAGGTATGTTTCGAATATGCATCTATGATAAATGGTGAAATTATAAATTATTATTATATGTACAATAAGTAATAAGTTGAAAAATCTTATTTTATTTGAGCAATGATCTATTGTTTTATATAATAGGCACAATAATTTTAATATTTGGTCGTTAAATAAAAATATAATAAAAAAAAACGTTGCAATTAAAACTTTTTCGGGTGTTTTTAATGATTTTTTTGGTATAACGCGTATCCGAACTGTTCTCAATCGAGGTCGGATTCAAAAATCGAATTTCAAATTGATAAGTTTCTATCCCTCTCTTTTATATACATATGAAAGAAACAGAGTGTATCGAGATTCAAGTGATTAGAATTTTATAATTAACCTTTGGCTGAAGAATGACAATTCGTGGTCAGATATTGAAAAAATTAAAAAGCTACTTTCTACTCACGCTCGAAACAAAATCGCATTTTGTTCACTGTTATCTGACACCAAAATCGCCATGTTTGAGCTGGTGAGGTGAAAATAGTTATTTGTTATACAAGGGGGGAAAGTTGTATTTTACCCGCGAGTGTTTATTTGAAACACGAGCTAGCGAAAGGATGCTATGATTGACCACGAGCGAAGCGAGTGGTTCAAAATAGAATCCTGAGCGTAGCGAGTGTTTCAATACACGAGACGTAAAATAACTTTTCGCCCGAGTATAACACAAAACTTTTCACCTCACTACAGCGAGGAAAAAAGAATAAGGGTTTGTACTATATCTTTGAAAAATAACTGCAATAATCAACCAATTTGCCATTTATTAAAACTAAGGTCTAATTAGCTTTCATGTAGGTATTTTATTCGGGATTTTTCAGAAAATAAGCCCATGTCAAATTTTACTTTAGCTGCGTTGAAACGTCAAAATTCATTCTCCACATGTGGATAAAAAGCGATTTTCTCAATAGATATCAAACAAACAAACTGGGCTTTCCGTGCTAGTGAGGTGAAAATATATTACCCTTACACTTACCTTAGAAGGAGCGCAGCTTTTGAGGACTCGGAGATTTATGTAGATGGTTGCATCTCCCGTTATATTCGCCGTCATTACAGCGCAATCTTTGGATTTTGGTCCGTGACACACTTCAAAACTTTTTATCACCAAATTAAATGGTCCCTGCAAGTAACCAAGGCATTAAAGTGTTAGATTCTTGTTTGCGTTACTACCTGTTTTGTAATAGTATCAAGTATTATATCTGTGTTTTCACCTAATGTATTTATTCCAAGCATGTTTTACAATCTAGGAACTTTTCTTTTTGACTTTTGTAGATATATTTTTAAGTATTAGTATAAGCAAATACATCTAGATATAATAGGTACACAAATAAAAGAAAAACTTACAAAACTTGAGTCTGGGGCACATATTAGAAATGTAATCAAAAGAAAATGAATTACGATTCGTTTGACCATATTTAATGAGCCACGCCAAGAAGTGTCGAATTATAGTGATTTCGTAGTACGAAAGTGCACTACCAAGCCAAATTCAATTCATCCCAAAGCATGAGTGTTTTCAACGACTAACGACAGGTAGGTAGATAATTGTAAATAATATCCGTATCTGATGATTGCAAGCCTGGTTGAACACGCCAATTATTCTGAGTTTTAGTCATTTTAAAATAGACCTTGCAAACACCGGCCAAGAGCATGTCGGGCCACGCTCAGTGTAGGGTTCCGTAGTTGCCCATCCTTCACAATAGACGGGCTAAAAACAGCGGTTTTAAGCCTGAGGTGTAAATTACGAGAAAGATTTCAAGCTCTATAAAAAGGTCGTAAACGCCAAAGAAAGAGTAGTGGTGAATTTTTTTTTCATTCCAACACGTGTGTGGGGTATCGTTGAATAGGTCTTTTAAAAGTAATAGGGATCCCCAAACATTATTTTTTGATAGTCAGCAGGTTGGAAATATTCGCTTCGAAAATAAAAAAAATTGTGTTCCCCCCTGTAACTTTTCAACCACGGGTCAAAAAATTATGGAAAAAATCATGAAAATGAGGCCTTATAAGTATGGCCTCGTTGAATAGGTCTTTTAAAAATAATAGAGGTCTCAGAACATTATTTTTTGATAAAGTCAGCAGTTTTGTAAATACCTATTCGCTCCGAAAATAAAAAAAAAATGTGTCCCCCCCTCTAACTTTTCAACCACGGGTCAAAAAACTATGGAAAAAAACCGGCCAAGTGCGAGTCGGACTCGCGCACCGAGGGTTCCGTACAAACCTGCAAGGTTTACAAAGTTCTTATAATTTTTTTTTTCACGGGTTTAAGGCAATTAGATCTAAGTATTTGATATGAATTTCAACTTGATAGCTCTACGCGTTCACGAGGAAAAAAGTAATAAGTTTATATTTATTAAAAAATATATATTTTGTAATGTAACTAAAAATTTAAGGTTTTCGGAATTTTTCCTTTATGTGTGCTATAAAACGTTGCTTCATGCCAAATTTCAAGATTCTAGGTCAACTGGAAGTACCCTTTAGGTTTTGATTCCCTTGCGAGTACTTGCGAGTTTCAAAATATGCAGCTTAAATTGCTGTTTCTTTTGATTGCGTTGACATAGAAGTTTGATTTTGTTACAGCTTAAAGGTATTATAGACCTGAGTATTTGGTATGAATTTCAATTTAATACCTCTACGCGTTTATGAGGAAATGGGTAGTAAGTTTAAAATTATTAAAAAAAAATATATTATGTTATGTAACTAAAAATTTATGGTTTTCGTAATTTTTCCTTTATCTATGCTATAAGACGTTGCTTCGTACCAAATTTCAAGATTCTGAGTTCACGGGAAGCACCCTGTAGGTTTTGATTCCCTTGCAAGTGTCGAAAATTTGCGGCATAAACGGCTGTATCTTTTGATTGCGTTGGCTTAGAAGTTTGATTTTTTCACAGCTTCAAGGGACAGTAGACTTGAGTAATTGATATAAATTTCAGCTTCACACCTCCACGCGTTCCTGAGAAAAAGGGTCTTGACAGACGGACGGACGGACAGACGGACAACAAAGTGATCCTATAAGGGTTCCGTTTTTTCCTTTTGAGGTACGGAACCCTAAAAATCATGAAAATGTACTTTCCATCAAAACTATATTGAACGAACGGTCGAGCCGTTTTTGAGTTATCGCAAAAATTCATATATTTTTTTAAAATGACTTACCTAAGTGCCGCGCGGTGTCCGTACACTTCAAACGTTACACATATTGGTTAAGTGACATACTTTAAAACATTTCGCTCAATCTAGCGCGTATAATCGTAAACTTCCAGAGGGTAATAAGTAATTACTTTTATAAATTTATGAAACATGTAATGTCTCATTTTGTTTAATGTGGGTACACCACAATTTTAATTTAAACTATGAATACTCGTACAAAGATCAACGCTTAAAGAAAAACTGAAAAAGGAGCTACCTGGTGGAAGGGACCGGGAATCGAACCCGGTACCTCTGGATTACCGGTTAAAGGTTAACTGGAAGAGATCCCTTATAGGGATAAGTTCGCCTTTGTACCCATATGTTAATTGTAATAGATGTATTTTTAACTGTTTTTGTGTACAATAAAGCGTTTACTTACTTACTTACTTACATGTTTCATAAATTTATAAAACAAACAGCGCCCTCTCTCGCTTGCTCGTTCACCGCTGTAAAGTGGTGCGGTAAGATGTGAATATTAACGTATTCACATAGAGGTCGCTAAGGTGTAAAAACCTTTCAAATAAACAATGCAAAGATCGACACACAAAGCATAAGGAAAAATTCGTCAGGTCTACGTGGAGCGAGGGTAGCGAAGTGGCTAACGCGCTGGACCGGTAATCCAGAGGTACCGGGTTCGATTCCCGGTCCCTTCCACCAGGTAGCTCCTTTTTCAGTTTTTCTTTAAGCTTTGATCTTTGTATTCATAGTTTTAATTACTTTTACTTTGGCGTTTACGACCTTTTTATAGAGCTTGAAATCTTTCTCGTAATTTAAATCTTTCGCGTAATTTTCGTCTATTGTGAAAGATGGGCAACTACGGAACCCTACACTGAGCGTGGCCCGACATGCTCTTGGCCGGTTTTATTTTACTGTTTTGTTGGCGTGATACGTATACACATAGGTACTCATACCAAATTTCAGGTCACGGAGCTAAGCCGCGGACGGACGGACAGACGGACGTGGCGAAACTATAAGGGTTCCTAGTTGACTACGGAACCCTAAAAAGGAACAATGACGAAAACAAGCACTCTAATTTACAATAAAAATATCTTACCGCCGTTTTGTGCATTAAGGGTGTAATATATTCAATATAGGTACTTACTGTCTGTCTGTCTGTCTGTCTGTCTGTCTGTCTGTCTGTCTGTCTGTCTGTCTGTCTGTCTGTCTGTCTGTCTGTCCGTCCGTCCGTCCGTCCGTCCGTCCGTCCGTCCGTCCGTCCGTCCGTCCGTCCGTCCGTCTGTCTGTCTGTCTGTCTGTCTGTCTGTCTGTCTGTCTGTATGTCCGCCTGTCATCAAGCTGTATCTCATTAACCATGATAGCTAGACAGTTTAAATTTTCACAGATGATGTATTTCTGTTGCCGCTATAACAACAAATACTAAAAACAGAATATAATAAATATTTATGTGGGGCTTCCATACAACAAACGTGATCGGTTGCGTTAACTTTGCACCTCATTTGTATGCGGCGCCATACATACCAGGTGCAAACTTACTTAACCCGGCCAGTTAAGATGGGAAGTGTTTGTACGGAACTCTCGGTGCGCGAGTCCGACTAGCACTTAGCCGGTTTTTATGTTTTCTAAATTAGAGCTCACGTTTTTCTCAAAACAAAAATCTGATATTTTTTTATTGTTAAGGGCCTTATCAGTATCAATCACACTTGCAATTTGCGAGCGAGTTTTCTATACAAATAAGCGTCGCGGCGAACTCCTGCATGATCCGCCTTCATACAAGATTCGCTCGCAAATCGCAAATGTGATAAGGCCCTAATGGAACCGAATAGGCTGGATTCGTTTTTTTTTGCCTCGCCATCTATTCGCATTCATTTCGCGGTGGAAACGGCTGGACGGATTTTAACCAATTTTGGTATAGGGGTTGTTGTTACGGACAGCACGGCGAAACGTTTAGTTTTTAAGCAGAATGAATAAAGAAATATTATTTAAAAACTAGGATTAATGCTTATTTTCCCTTGTATAATCACTTATTTTTGTACAGAGCTCCCGTCATAGTAATTATATACTCGTAATCATAACAAAGACGACTCATCGAAAACTTTTCATTCGTAGACGAAAACAAATAAGATGTCATCTTTGTTTACACCCTAAAGATTTTTTTTTGATAAATTTGTAACTGATAAATCAATCCTTATACTAAACTAAGTAAATTCATTTAATATTGTACCGTCCGCAACCTCTCAAGAGCACGGCAAATCGACAAATAAACACGCGCTCAGCGCGCAACGCCTTAAGAGCGATAAGGCGAGTGTATATATCGGGCGGTGCGAGCGAGACAACCTCTTATCGGGGACAAAGAAACATCAGTAACAATTTTTGCATCTCACAGTCAGGCGGGAGCTTTCCCAGCTTAAACACGCTTAATTTTATGTTCACCTCATAGGCGTCAATCTAGTACATACAGTCAGTTAGTTTTAAGCTAAATGTTTTATATTTTAAGTAATTCGATTTCATAGAATTTCATTGATTTGTATAAAAGAGACTGCCAATTTGTATTAAGGGCAGTCCGCTTTCTACACAGCGTCCATGAGCCAAGCCCACGCTGCAAAGAAACTGCAGAACCAGCTTGACGCCCTCCCACGTGCGCCTCCCGGGGATAGCCCCCCACCACACCAGACCCCCAGACGCTCGAAGACGACCACTGCCCAGGAATCTCTTGCCTCCATGAAAACCAACCAGATGGAAAAGAAGAAAGCTACTGTCCTCAAAACGCTCTGACGCCATGACGGCAATAGCACGGAAACCCAACAAGTTTCAGAACGGAACCGTCAGATAGCCCAGCCTGTCGTCACGGGCTGCGAACCTGCCACAGCCTTAATGTGCCATGCAAAAGGCCCCCCACACTCCTGCAAGGAGCGTGAGATGATGACTGACTGACTATTAAGGGCAGTCGAATTCCAGTCGCTTTCAAGTCACATTAGAGCTTTCAGCTATCCACTTTATAACCATCTTGTAGTATCAGTGTAGCGTAATACCATCGGTTCGCGATTTTAGTGTTAATTAGACAGACTAAATTAGTTAAGTGTTAATTTGTTAATGTTACTCCGATCCGTTTATTGTTGTTAATTTGTGTTAAATATATATTTCGTTTTCCTTCCGTTACTCGTCCGTGTTTAGCTTAGTTTCACCTATTATATACAGTCCGTTCGCTCCGTATAGCTATCCCTGAACCTCGGAGTTGCCAGTGTAGACGGCCATCGACGGACGCGGTCATCGCCTACAGGGGAAGATGGATATCCAAAGATGGTTATTTAACAAGATAATTTTACCCGACCACGCGCCACGGTAGGGAAAAAAGTTTTACGTGATCTACGTTGCGGGCACCTCCTTGTAAATAATAAAAAAACACAGTAACTGACGGGATTTACTTTTTATGATTTCTTACCAAAATTTTAAACACCTGCATAAATAACTATTTCGATAACGTTAAAATATTGTGAAAAATAAGATTGTAGTCTGAGGTGATTGTAAAAAAAGTGCGTCAGTTGTTGGTAAAATATGGTTTATTTCTTAGGCGTCAGTTCAAGTTCTATATTGGAACACGAAAAATTACATTCGTCGTTATAAAGATACGTCCGAAAAGAGACATTTCCATAGAAGAAATTGCCGCCAAAATAGTTGGTTATGTAATGTCCGACATCTATTTCTCGCACGTACTCTCCCTGAAAAAGAAACAAAACACCATATTTTTATTATTTTCTATTTATTTATTTACTAGCTTTTGCCCGCGACTACGTACGCGTGGAACTTGATAAAAGGGATTATTAAAAGCGCCTAAGCAAATGTAAGAGCAATTGTGCCTTTGGTCTAATAATCACATTACCTCATTTTTAAATCTATTTAGGTATATTCCAGCCTTCCAGGATGAAAACTATCCTATGTCCTTCCTCGGATCTTAAACTATCTCTATGCCAAATTTCATCAAAATCGATTCAGCGGTTTGAGCGTGAAGAGGTAACAGACAGACACACTCGCATTTATAATATTATAGTATAGTATAGTATAGTGTAGTGTAGTGTAGTGTAGTGTAGTGTAGTGTAGTGTAGTGTAGTGTAGTGTAGTGTAGTGTAGTGTAGTGTAGTGTAGTGTAGTGTAGTGTAGTGTAGTGTAGTGTAGTGTAGTGTAGTGTAGTGTAGTGTAGTGTAGTGTAGTGTAGTGTAGTGTAGTGTAGTGTAGTGTAGTGTAGTGTAGTGTAGTGTAGTGTAGTGTAGTGTAGTGTAGTGTAGTGTAGTGTATATAGTATATAGTATATAGTATATAGTATATAGTATATAGTATATAGTATATAGTATATAGTATATAGTATATAGTATATAGTATATAGTATATAGTATATAGTATATAGTATATAGTATATAGTATATAGTATATAGTATATAGTATATAGTATATAGTATATAGTATATAGTATATAGTATATAGTATATAGTATATAGTATATAGTATATAGTATATAGTATATAGTATATAGTATATAGTTATTTCATAGAATGTTATTGTCGAGCAAACGTAAAGGCAAGGTTTTTTTTATACCTTGCAACTAAGCACTTGCATTCGCATCATGATTTTTTTATCAATAAAGATAAACCGGGTATCAAGGCAAAAATACCTTTTGTGTCTACCTCGAGCACGCCTAAGACAAACCACTCGAAGTCCTTATTTTATGTGTTAAGATATTTAATAAAATTGCAAATGAAATAAAATGTCTTCCTTTAACACACTTTAAAAAGAAACTGCACTAAGGCTGTGTGAATTATGCGTTTACTCCGTTAACGAATTTCTTAGTTTAAATTTTTAATCGAGTGATAGGTAATTAATTTATATCTCTATTTTGTTTATCCGTCACGGTAACAAAATTAAGATTTAATATTTGCATGCTTTTTTAAGTAGAGTATGGTGGTTCTTACAATTTGTAAATTATACCAGCTTATTGTAACCCATATTCCGCAACGAAATAATCATTTCATTTCAACATTCTCGACCATTTTTAAGAAAATGTATATTTTTATATATAAAAATCTTCATTTGATAATAAAACACAAATTATGAAATTACATATAATTGATTAAAAGATAACTAATATATTTACGTATATCTATCACAACAGACTCAAGATGTACACCAGACATCAAAGCAAGAAAAGGTTTAGCAAAAGTGGCTTTTAATAATAAAAATAATTCTATAACCAAATATAACCCAGAAAACCAAAATGAAACTAATTAAAACTTTTTTATTGGGAGCATAATCTTATATGGGTGTGAACTTCGATTATGACGCAAAAGGACAGAAAGGTACTGAGAAGCCTTCGAAATGTGGTGTTGGCGAAGCATTCTACGGAAACACCTTCTCCATCGAGAAGATTAGTTGACAGAAGAAGTCACAAATGAAGAAGCGTCTAAAAGAGTGGTAGCAAATAGGAATTTGTTGAGCACCACAGGTCCGGTCCGGTCCAGGGATAGTGGCACTACACACACCTCTCATATATGAATGTGCGTACGTCATATCTTTGAATTATTAAACGTCAGTAGCGATTGGTCAAGGATTTGTCATGAATCACGAACCAAATTCAAAACTTGGTTTACCGGAATTCTACTCAATCGTTCGTTCTTCCTGTGAAAAAAATACTGAATCCTATTGAAAAAAACTTGACTTTCGTCACTGTGAATAGTTTTTGCTTTATTATGAAAAAAAAATACCGAAAATTAATGGTATACTAGCTTTTCCCCGCGACTACGTCCGCGTGGAACTTGGAAGTATGGAAGCAACCTCGTACAACACGATAGATATCCACCTAATCACCTTAATTAATAAAAGGGATAATTAAAAGCGCCTAAGCAAATGTAAGAGGAATTGTGCTTTCGCTTTAATCATTACATTTCCTACAGGGTCAACAATGTCATCATGAATTACTTACTCACTTTTCAATATTTTTAGGGATAATTTCCAGGATGAAAACTATCCTATGTCCGTCCTCGGATCTTAAACAATCTCCATGCCAAATTTCATCAAATGTACTGATACAACATTGCATACAATTTTACATAGAAAACTGCCGTGAGTCTCAAACGTATTAAAATACATAAACGGGTTAACTCACGTCGTAGAAGTCGGATATCGCTCGACATGTTATCGCATACAATATTTTTCCTACGACTAGGTATTTTTAAATAAATGCAAACTCCCGCTCGGAACCATGAAAACTGAGAAGCAAATCTAATCTATTATGATTTTTTTTTTAGTAAAATATGAACTTACACCTAAAGTATATCTCTATACAGCCATGCAGTGAAGGTATATCATTATCAATGTTGTTTAGGTAACTTAAGAGGCCTTATTATTACTTTTAAAATTCTGAATTGTTTTACACATTTATCTCTATGATCAAACAAGTTTATTAACATATTAATTGATGTTACTATCTAGAACAGGAAACCTAAGTACAGTTTGAATTTTTCATTGATCATTTTTGTTTAGAAAACTACTCGAAATTGACAAAATTAACGAGGAAAATTAGTTTTTTCAACTTATTTTCGACCGCACGCAATGAAAGCATGAATTAGCTATGTTACTCGGGGAAAAGTATTATTCACTTCAAAAAGTTGGTTGAAATAATCAATATATTTTGTCATAATATGATTTTTTTTTTTTTTAATGGAATAAGGCCTCTTAGTAACTTAAAAAACTGTGACCTTAATTAACCTCATGGAAGCCAGAGTAAGAACTCCACACTACTCGCGAAGTTGACCGAAGTTGGCCGAAGTATGGGTTTCCGCAGCGAAGTGCCCCTCCACACTATTATATTCGCCCAACCTCGGCCAACTTCTGGTGTGGAGCTAGGGTTGCCCCCTGATATTAATAAAAATAGTACCTTCAAAATCTGGCAAGTTTTTGTGGCATTATATAAGGTCTCAAATATAGGCCTCAGAAATGCGTGTTCGCACGGTTTGTTCATCTGTAACCGTGTCATTTCTTTGCCGCTTGCCATTACTACAATTTTTCCCTGAAAAGTAAGTGATATTTAAAGGTGTGTAATGATAGGATATAACAACGTTTCATATTCTTTCACAAGATATAACAACATTTGTTATAATGTTCCATTTGATATAATAACAATAAGCATAATTTCATTTAGTATAAAAAAAACGGCCAAGTGCGAGTCTGACTCGCGCACCGAGGGTTCCGTACAAACTTTTACTTATCCCATCTTAATTGGCCTGGTTGAGTTAGGTTTGCACCTGAAATGTATGGCGCCGCATACAAACGAGGTGCAAACTTAACGCAACCGAGTTCTCCAAATATGATGTTTGAAAAGGACTATATTTTTTAATGTTTTTATTAGAAATGTATAGTTTCCAGCTTTTTATAAGTATTTGTAGTACCTTATCATTTTTGATTCCCTTGAGAGTGTCGAAATGTACGTTTTTGCGACATATAAACGGCCGTATCTTTTATTCACGTTAACGTAGAAGTTTGATTTTTTCACAGCTTCAAGGGACTGTAGACTTAAGTATATGGTTTAAATTTCAACTCGATACCTTCACGCGTTCTCGAGATAAAGGGTCTTGACAGACAGACAGACAGACAGACGGACAACAAAGTGATCCTATAAGGGTTCCGTTTTTTCCGATTGAGGTACGGAACCCTAAAAAACATTTGATATAACGATTGGTCACGTTATGTGCCTTATTGTTAGTCAATATACCTATAAGTGTATTATATGTATGTGTGTATTACCTTCGATGGAGAGCAGACTTTAATAACGGTTAGGTTAACAATCGCCTTAGTAAGTCCCGTTATACGTGCTTGGACTAAACTGCAGTCCTTAGCTTTAGGTGCATGACACACATCGTATGCAGCAAGGCGCAAATCAAAAGGACCCTTAAACACAATACAAAATAAGTATATTAATAAGCTATTTATACAAAAATAAGTAAAAAAAAATATTTACCTTATAATACGATTTAAATGTGGCTTATATATTTAAAAAAATCACGCGATTTCTCACTTTAATATTAGTACCAAATTCCTATCACACACTAAAATTTAATTATCCATTTTAGCACGAGAGAATGTTACATTGAATCATCAATTTCATTGGCTTATAAATCGGCAGCGAATTGGTTATACCTCATGCGACACTTTCGTACAGAAGTAAGTTTTGATTGTTTTACGAGCTGCCATCTTATAACCATGTGACTAAGTTAGTTGTACAATATATATAACATCTGTTTGGCGTTAGCAGCATCTATACTTTCTGAAATTTTATGATTTGTCCCGTGTGGCGCAGCTCGCAGTCATCACGACTGACCTTAGTTAAACAATTCCAGTAAAATTTAATTTTGACCAATTGATACTGAGCTGAAATTTGCATACTGTATATGGAAAAATTACGATACGATATAAGTACGAGATGGAGCTGATTCTGATGATGGAGCTAGAAGGTAGTCATGGGACCCCTGTAATAGAACGATCCAGACCCATAGAGTTTTGGATCATTAGATTCGTCTTGAGTTTTGCAAAAAAATGCAGTCAGCAGTAAAAACTTGTCGAAAAAGTACGTTTTTTTGTGATAAAAAATTATGTGGCAGTTACTTTGAAGGTTGACGTGAAAATACTGTCAAACAAATAATTCCTATTAAAACATTTAAAGAAATCTTAAACTTACATACGCTTTATAAGGTATACATAGTAAAATCGGTATATAAATAATAAGGTAACACAAAATTCCTTTCACCATTTTAGCGAAATTAATACGTGCGGCAGTTACCATGCCAATTGAAATAAAGTGGTATCCTTAGTTCCGATGAGTCGAATTTTTAAAACGGTTTCATTACTATATTTAAAAATAAGCATTTACCTTATCTGATGGCTACGAGCTTGGCTGAACACGGCAGGCTCAATGTAAGCTGGAGTTGTACTATTATCTATTCTGAGAGCTGTAGTTTAATATTCTGAGTAAAGCTTTAGGTAACATTTTGTACTCCACTTTTCAATAATAGTCATATTGTACTTGTAATGAGAGCTATTGTTGAATAGCGACTATAACGAGCGTAGAGTAATTACAAAGAAAAATTGTTCAATCTTGGAGCTGCTGAGCTGTATAGTTCTCCGGGATACAAACAGTAGCCTTAAAACATTTAAGTCCTCCATCTCGAAATACAAAATGACTGCCACTTTTGAAAGGTATTACCCTTAAAAATTCTAAACGACACCCGTAATAATTTAGCTGTATAATATTCATAAATATTTGTTTAGAATCTTTTTATCGATTCATATTTTTTGTATAATATTCTGCAATATCTGCGCTACAAGGATGTCTTAAAACGCTATCTGTCGACCACCGGCATATCATGCGACCTAGGTTACTGTGTCTAAGATGCGACCCGTGCGAGATGGAGATCGGACTGGCGAATTGAATTTTGAACGCGCTCGCTTTAATGGACGCCAAACGTCAGCACCGAAAGACTCAGCCCAAGCCCTCCTACAACGACACTGGACTTTCGAAACCAAATTTGGATTTGCGCGCCGCGCTCGCGCCCGTAAGGAACTATAGATTGTCAGGATGTCGCCGTCGACGGATACGTCTGGGTGGTGATCATTGTCATTAAAATATGATAAACTATGATGGTTTTTGGGCATAATGAATGACCCATCGTACACTGCGATGAAAATAGCTTGTTTTTTATAATTTAAACTAGTACCTACGTCTATTAAAACTTTCGTGAGACATATTTAATTATTGTATTAAGCGGTTTACACTCACGTGAAAATTGTCAGTGACATTGTGACGAGGTTCCCGCGGAGGTGTACGGGCAGCCTTCCCTGATGAAGAGCTCCATACGAGTTCGAAACATGTCGGGCCGTTCCTGGCAATTTTCATGTGAGTGTAAACCGCTTAATACAATAAGTTACCTACGTCAATATTTTTGAGTCTTAGTACTTTTTCATTTGCTCAGTGTTATGATGGTTTCGTGTTTTCCAATATTTTTTTGATTTGAATATTGAAACTATATTGATAATTAGACAATGATATTTATTAAAAATGCGTATTGATATTAAGATTTATTTTTTTGAGCAATAGTTTAATCATACAATGTACTTCGTCCGCGTTGAATCTTATTTTGAACATTTTACATCTTTATTATTTTCAGATCCAAACAATGTTGAAATTACTTTTCTCTTTCTGCACGTTGTATGAGATTTAAGTCAAGTGGATTTTTATGTTGGTTGCTGTGATTCAACAAATAATAATAATATTGAAGATCGGCTCCCATACAACAAACGTGATTTTTTTTGCCATTTTTTACGTAATAGTACCGAACCCTTCGTACGCGAGTCCGACTCGCCCTTGACCGCTTTTTAGTTTTTTTCCGGCTAAATTGCTCTAATTACGCGGAATCATTATGAAATCAGGTACAGCTAGTGCCATCTAGGAACGAATAGCTTTACTAAATTCGATGAGTTTTATAACAATATGCATTTGCATATAACTGCATTATATGTCTTTATACATGTTTATGATTGAATTTAATTCAAATTGTTGTATACATCCATTAACATAGCATACAATTTGTTTTTTTTTTAACTAATTGAATAAAATGAACGTGTAAGTATATAAAAGTATATAATTTTTAATTAGAACCGCTAGCGCTATCTGAGTCATTTACAAAAACATGTAGGTACGTAGTTAAGGGCTTTAATTAAAACAAAATTTAATTGATTCCTATGTGTTACGATAGTTATCCATATATTTTGTATGAGTACCTTTCGTAACACAAAAGAAGCGATCGTAATTTTGTTTTTATTAAGCCTTTAACTATGAACATGTTTTTGAAAATGACTCATCTATGAAAGAAACGCTTTACTAAAATTAGTAAATGCCTAAGCAATGCTAAGAAACGATCTATATCGTCAAAATCTTTTTTACTTTTAAACAACGATACGTATAGTAAATAAATTATTTCACTTCGATACATATTATATACAATATATAATATACAAAGAACATGTTTTTTACCTTCAAATTTTAAAGCAAGTATTTTACAACATTTATGTTCAGATAGAGATGACAAAATGATAAGAAGTCTGTTTTTGGTTTTTATTCGGCTAAATTGCCCTAATAACGTGGAATTATTATGGAAATCAGATACCCCTACGAACGAATAGCTTTACTAAATTGTATGAGTTTAATAATAATACGTTTATTAATTCTTGGATTCTAATAACATGCCTTTATACAGTTTCAAGTACCGCACGCAAGAAATGTTTGATCTTCATTGAAATTTTCAACCCCTTTTTCACCACCTTCACTTCAGGGCTGAATTTACAAAGTTTTCTTGTTTTTAATAAAATACCTTTTAACAAAGTTTCTAATTCCTAGCTTAAAAAAAACTTGTACCCCATACAACCTTTCGTCCCCTTTTTAACCCTCATCTAATCTCTTGTACACTTTATAAATGCAACCTAGTGTGCCAGCCAGCCAGCCAGCCAGCCAGCCAGCCAGCCATCCAGCCAGCCAGCCAGCCAGCCATCCAGCCAGCCAGCCAGTCAGTCAGTCAGTCAGTCAGTCAGTCAGTCAGTCAGTCAGTCAGTCAGTCAGTCAGTCAGTCAGGACACTTGCATTTATATATATAGAATATTGGAACTTAATTTGACACAACGAGTGACGTCCTTAATATGGAGGGTAAAAAATAAAAAAGAACCGATTTTAAAATAAACTGAAAAGCCAAAAATAACCCGTTCATGTACAGATTACATTTGAATCACCTTTTGAAGTCGGTGCCAAACCACTCAATTATTACTATGAAAACAGATGCCACACACATGAAGCCTTTAATTATGTATTACTATTTGCTTATAGAATACGAGTAGGTATTTGTGTTCGATAAAAGAAGTTTTCTCAAACATGCTCGGAAATGCATGCGTTAATGTCCCGATATGAGGACATGAAGTTTCTCGTTTATGGCTCCCTACATTACTTCTTGGCCTTAGGCCACGGAAGTTAGTATGAAAATCCATTTTTGTCCGCTGCTCTAATTTTTTAAATTTCTATACTAAAATTAAATTGGCAAAGGAAAAATTACATACAGCCAACCACCTCCAACAATCTGTAAGCATAATTGCGACACAAAAAATCCATGGTATTATACGAGTATTTATGTGCGGTTAAACATGGGGCTCCAATAGCTGGATCAAATAACGTATTTATAAAATAAAAAAGGTGGTACATTGAAAATCTTTTTTTCTGCTTATTCGTATTTCGTAGTGATTATAAAATTATTTTAACAGACATAAAAAATACTTCTAGTGATGAGAGTGACGGGGAACTTATGAACAAAGGATGACGGGGAACTTTATGAGGAGGAAAATTTAGTCATGCAAAATATGCTACGGGAAAAAAGTAAAAACGAATAATAGTTTTTACTTTTTTCCCGTAGCATATTTTGTTTTCTTTACTTGATTATCTAATAGTTATTTTAATTTTAATATTTCCTCACATCGTTTGAGAAAAGCACTATACAAGCTTCGGCCGGAACAGGGATTGCAGGACTCGTTCTATCTGGCCTCGTCTTCGACTCGGCCATCTACCCCAAACTCGTCCAGCAATCCCTTACTTCACGGCCTCTGCAGTAATGTACTATTATAAAGTTCGAATCACATCTGGTAAGCGAATCCCATTAGCTTTGTATCCGATGAACAATACCATTATCTGTATTGTTAGCTGCGGCCACAACTGCCACTTCAAAATGTAAGGCGTTATAAGTGCAAATTACTTTTACACTAAATTAGTCTTAAAGTCAAACGAAATAAGGTTTACTCTTAAACAAAGAGAACACAGATGTTGGTCACTTCGTAAGTGAAAGAGCAATGAAGCTCGTTTCGATGCTTATAAGACAATGAAGTGACCAACATCTGTGTTCTCTTTGTTTAAGAGTAAACCTTATTTCGTTTGTCTTTAAGACTAATTTAGTGTAAAAGTAATTTGCACTTATAACGCCTTACATTTAAAGTGGCAGTTGTGGCCACAGCTACCAATACAGATAATGGGTATTGTTCATCGGGTACAAAGCAAAGTGGATTCGCTCAGCCAAAAGAATTACTTCTATACGTGAGATTTGACACCGACTTTAAAAGCTGTGATTTCGATCCGAGGACATTAAAATGTACAGATAAACATAGAAAATCATTTATTAGGACAAAATAAAGACCAAGGAATACAACTTAAAATACTTAAAATAAAACTATACCTAAAAATTAAACTAAACTCGAACATAATAAACTTAAACTAAATCTAAAAATGGCCCCTGCGGCATAGTGCTAAAGATGCTGGCGGCATTTCCTCGCTGAATCGCCAAACTGATTCTTTGAGCGAGGAAACCGCCAGCTCTCCGGTCACCAGTAACATCAATAAGCCTCTTCGAAATATCTTTGAAGAGGCTTAAAGCGCTGGGGCCCCACGGACCCAGGGTCTCGACGCCAAAAGGTATGAAATTGTATTCAGCACCAAGACCACTGTACTTATTCCGTTTTATGCCTTCGGCCGCTTCTGCCGCTGCTCCGGTCCTAATTGAGGATCGGTGGAGATGTGACGGGGCCAGTGTGTCTACACAGGTTGCATCCCACACCAGCACGCATCCCTTACTCCACGGAATCAAATACATTCCGTCCGGTCTCTTGCCGTCGTCTCTTGAGATGCCGGTCGGCTCTAAAAGGGCCGGCACATTGATTGACGCAAGAGACCGGCGGATGATGTCGTCCAGAGCAGCATGTCTTGAGAAGCGGCCTGCACTGCTCTGGCAGGAAAGTCCGTGGTGACCCAGCATGTCAACGTCTTTGCCGCAGGGGCATAGGTGTGGGGCGCAGACCTGGACCCCGAGACGGAGACAAACAGAAAGTCGGACGGTATTGGGTTCTAGAAAAGTTCCAGTACTCACGGAAGGGTGCGCTTGGAGCCAGTAACCGGCCTCTTTGGTGCCTACTGCCAAAATTCTGGCTCGGTCTTACGTAGAGCACTGGCTTAGGATGGAATCTACGGTCAATTCACAGAATAAGTCGTCCCAGCTCCGTTGAGATTTTGAATTTTCCGGATAATTTTGGCCGAGGCAAGCAATTGACCAAGCCTTTTTTGCGTCTTCTAAGCCCGCAATCTCATAGTTTGTGGGTAACGCCCTTAGGATTTTACCTATGAGATTAGACGAGCTATGAACTGACGACAAAAAGGCTGGTAAAGCGACACTAGAAATTTTGCGGATCCCTAGCCCAGCGTACCGAATGGGAAGAGATCCTTGGGACCAGGACTGCTCGCTTAGCTGAGAATTGAGGAGGGATTCTAAATTCATTTTGATCAAACTATCTATTTGTAACAAAAGATGTTGATGATTCCAAAGTGGACAGCAGCGAAGCACATAGGTAAGTTTAGGGACAAAAAGACAATATTTAATAATTGAAAGAGCAAAATGTGGGCTAATTTCAAGCAACCGATGAGAATGATTTTGAAATTTCGAGATAGAATTTTGAACATAGTCAGAAAATGACAGATAAACTACATAGAGGTCGCTAAGGTGCAAAGGATTTCAAATAAACAATGCAAAGATCGACACACGAAGCATAAGGAAAAATTCGAAAGGTTTCTTGGCGTAAGTGTAGCGACGTGGTTAACGCGCTGGACCGGCAATCCAGAGGTACCGGGTTCGGTTCCCGGTCTCTGCCACCAGGTTACGCATTTCAGTTTTTCTTTGAGCTTTGATCTTTGTATAAACGGTTAATATAAAAATTGTACAGTAAACCCACATTAAAAAAAATTGGCATTGGGTACCTAATGTACATGTTTCATACATTTATAAATAACAGCGCCCTCTCGCTTACGCGTTCACTGCTGTAAAGTAGTGCGGTAAGATGTGAATATTAACGTATTCATATAGTAGAGGTCACTAAGGTGCAAAGCCTTTTAAATAAACAATGCAAAAATCGACACACGATGCATAAGGAAAAAATCGAAAGGTTTCTTGGCGTAAGGGTAGCGAAGTGGTTAACGCGCTGGATCGGCAATCCAGAGGTACCGGGCTCGATTCCCGGTCTTTTCCACCGGGTTACGCATTTCAGTTTTTCTTTGAGATTTGATCTTTGTATCAATGGTTAAACTATACCAAGTATTTTACCCAACTGTAACATCCTTATATTATATACTCGTATCTTATGTAGGTACTGTTGAGGAAAAAATGTTTGTCTGTAAAGTCGGTTTACGGACGATTATTTTACGTGATAACGTATGCCGGCTGATGGAGTGGAAGAGAGATACATGCGTCACAAGCCGAACGCTTAGGCCGATCGTGCCTCTCTATCGCTTGTTCTGCGCTCTCACTTGCACGCTAGGCTCAGGCGTGACAATGAGTCATGCTTTTTCGTGCGTGCAGCCGGCGTTCATTGATCGAAAAAGATTCTACCTATCCAACTGTGGTGAAAACGGAGGGTTATGTGTTTAACCTGTTTGTTTTGGTTTTTCAGAGTAAAGGTACATTTTAAAGATCTTTCGTATTTTTATTGTTTTATGACTTTCTGTCCTGTGGGCAATAAAAAGAAATGACAAAGCACCTCTCACATTTTGACAAGGATGTGAGTGCGAGAGTGACGGATGCTTTGTCATTTATCGTGTGATAAACGTGACCATCATAGGCCCACAGGTTTCCTTATCACCTGCCGGACATCGATCATTTGCCATGCATTAAACGGGTTTACGTTTAGGACCTGGGACTTATAGTAAAAAAAGTGTTTGAGCAGCAGAAATTGCATTCGTTCCCGTAGAGAACTGCTTTGAAGCTAATGTTCCCGTAGAAAAATTTCCCGCCGAAGTAGTTTAATGCCATTTTCTCCATGTCTAGTTTGATCTTATATTCACCCTGAAAAACAAAACGGAATCACACTCAACACTTATAAGTTGTTGTTGGCAATGCTGGGAATAAAGCAGGTGAAATTTTACTACCCCGATTAATTCAGTGAATAAAGGATTTTGACCTTAAAAACGGTCCGGTAGTTTTGAATTTTTGATATGTTGTCTAGGATGGTTATTCAGTGCTTAAGCATTTTAGCTAGAAGAAAGCTTCGACAATGTTATAGCGAGTTAAATTTGCTACATTTTCCATTTTATATATTGTTTTTAGGACAGATAATTACGGAGATATGTAAAAAATAAAGTCACATTTTCCGAAAATTTGTGTGCATTTTGCATTTTAAGCACTGACTAACCATCATAGACAACATATCAAAAAATCAAAACTACTGGACCGTTTGTAAGGTCACACATAGTACTTTAGTCTCTATTCACCGTATTAGATGACGAAGCAGTGTGTAAAGTTGCACTGTAGCGATTGCTCCTTTCTTATCAAATGATGCTCAATGAGTAGGTTTTTAAATGGTCGACAACATGTACGTGATATTTATTTGTATGGCGTTGCAAACATTCACACCTTATTAGTCACTGGTTGGTTGCAAAAAGGTCTCATCAAGTGTCATGATCATGAGACTTAGGATCTGACTATACCTAATTGTACTTCCCGGATTTATTACAATGTCAATAGGCAGTAAGTATTAAAGGATCCTGGCTCGCTAGTTTGGTAGCTATAAGTACGCATCTTAACATTTATTACCTTTTGAATCATGCAATTCTTCGAAATAGTAAATATACTGTCCAACAGTGGTCTGAGAAACATGTGTTCACAGGGTTTGTTCATTTGTAGCCGTACCAACTCTTTGCCGTTTGACATGGCGAGTATTTTCGCCTGAAACAATTGAGCTCTTCACTATGTGAATGATGTTTCTTTACATTAATCCACAACTTCACATCCATATTTAATCATTAAGAATTAAAAACAATAATTATTGTAACCAAAAAACTCATTAAGTACCTACATAAAAATCGACTCTTTATTGTATACACAAGAATATCGTGGTAGCTTTGGGACTCTGTTGAAATTGTAGTGATTCAATGCAGTTGAGTTTAAAAAAGTTTAAAATAAGATTATAATACCTGAGGCATACCACTAGGTAAGTAGGTATAGGCTCGTACCTATACCTAGTAATATATTTAACTTTTGGTACTTTATGTGAGCAAACTGAGCAACGAGCCCATGATGGTCACGTTGATCGCTCGATAGATACATATAAATGGTAGATGGTCAGGCAAATATCACTTCCTACCTTGTTAGGGCTGACATTTTCCAAAATTTTGAATTTTGCCATCAGGATTGCACCGTTGAGGACCGTCCCTGTTGAGTCCAAGTACGTACAATTTTTATTCCTGGGACCAGCGCAAACGTCAAACTTCGTTAGTTTCAACTTAAATGGACCCTGAAATGTAATATATTCTTATAATGAAGCTTCAAAATTCTTACAAAAATGATTAAACTTAAAATTCTATGTTTTTACTTAGAGGTTGCTATTAATGAGTAATAAGAAATTACAATACTAATAATATGTATAGACCTATCGTAGGTACAGGTAATGAAAATGATTGAAAATAGATAGTAAATAAATTATTTTCCTTCAATATGCTTCTTCGACGCTCAGGACGCTGACCGGTCGATCAAACAAATACGAGTAGATAGAAATAGCATCGTACTGGTAGAATCCACGGTGCGCATATCCTTAGTTTCTGAGGTAAGAGAAGTCAGGAAACAGCGACTTGTCCCATATTAAGAACTTACATAGCTTTGAGACTGGATACTTGTAAATATGAGAGATAAAATTGCACAAATCACTTGACGATCCATGATTGTCCATAAAGTAATGCCTACGTGCAAACATTCAAGTTGATTATATTGCGCTGTTTATAGCAGACAGGCCATTTAATATTATTATACATTTATTAAAGTTTCATGGTTTGTTGCTCACGGCAATAAAGTTGACTCATATCCACCCGAAGTATTGTGATGCGATGCGCATTTGGCACAGAGTTTTAGAACTGAGAAATGCCTAGAAGACTGAATTTTAATAACACATAATTATATTACTCAATACTATACCATTATTACATATATCCTGAGCATGATAGTGTTGGTGGATTGTGATTATGTTTATGTGTATGATATTATTGTAAGAAGTTTGTTTGTTTATTTATTTATCATTATTAAACTCTTTACTATTCAGCAGGAAAATCAATCAGATTGAGACATAGTATCATTATATCGAAATCATCGGACCATACCAAACTGTCACTTTCAAAATGTCAAAGAAACCCTACTCGTATGTTATTATCAAAATTTTCACTATGTTACTGGCGATAGTAGCTGGTGGCATATGGATGGGAGTAGACAATTCACACAGACCGAGATTCAGGGATGAACAGACACTTGTGGGGGGCACGGTCTGGAGCCAAACGATCATCATATTGGGGCTCATCATATCAGACTTAGTAGACGACGATTTGGACAAATTGATTCATGCGTTTTTTATAGTGTCTGGTATGCTGATGTTTTCGCTGACTGGAGTAATACTCGTAAGTACCTATCTATCTTGATTTGCTAACATACAATGACATTTAGATGGTACAACAATGTTTGCAATGGGAATTTACTGTACACTTTACGCTGTCACCGCTTCACCGTGGAAACATATTTCCATGCATACCAAGAAGTTCGGCAATTCTTTCATCTGTTGAACTATTAAAAAGTGGAACTCTTTGCCGACACATGTGTTTCCTCCTTTATACAACATGGGACCCTTCAAACGAAGCGTGAAGAATCATCTCTCGGGCCAGCATGGCAGGGTCTTCTAAGGGCACCGTTGGTTTCTTGTCAGTTGCCATTGCGACATGTGGTCCCCTTTCTGCTTACCATCAGGCGAAATGGAGCCTCTATGTAATGTTGTGCCAATATTATACGGTCGATCGGTATGCAACGATCATTTACAAGATTTTTAGTGTTTAAGTCACAAAACGTGAGTAAAAATTTGTCATACGATGAGAGACTAGATGTTTTCAAAATGACTACTTTAAAGCTTAGACGCTCCTACATGGATTTGGCCTTGCTACACAAATTGATAAATGGGAAAATTATGGAACCGTATCTGCTGCAGTGTCTTCATCTTAAAGTCCCCAAAGTAAATACACGGCCTTGCCGTCGCACCACTTTTAGCCCCAGTCCCACCCGAACTAAACTTGGAAAATCACTCCCAATTTACAGAATACAATGTCTGTATAATGTTCTGTCCTTGGAATTTCCTGGTTTGGACATTTTTCATGATTCTTTACCCGTTCTTAGGCGTAAGATGCTGAAAACAGCTGAATAAAAAAAAATAAAAAATATTTATATTATATCAGTTATTTAAAATCTAGCAGAAAACTACTGAATTAATAGAAAATGTCATTGTTTTCTATTTACTCTTTCCGTCCGTTTAATTGCCCACGAATTTTTATAATCACATTTTGAATCTTGTGTTTTAGTTTAGTTTATTAATATTAATTAATGTTATAGGTTAGTGTGCCCTGAGTCAATTTGAATGCTGATGCACACCTGTCATTGGTTCATAAACAGGTTTTTGTGTCTGTGTATTTTATACTATTTACTAGGTTTTGTTTATGTACTGTTGGTGTGTCTTATAAATAAATAAAAAAAAATAAAAAAAAATATCCGGGCTGCAGGAAACACATTGAGACGTTCTCAATTATATATTTTCTTTTATGAAGGCTTGGTTTAAAAAGTTATATTTATTCAAGTACCTAAATAAGATTTCTGGCTCTATTTCGACATTTGTATGAAACAATCTCGACTCTTATTTATTCTTTTAAATCTTAACATGAAAGACAAGCACAAGGTGCTTAAAAAGTTGACAGAAATAGAGTTACCTATCCGATATGTTTAGGATCCGAGGTATTAGTAGCTAGTTGTGATCTAAGTCATCATCATCATAGGCCCTTCAGTCTGCGAAGCACCGTCTTTGGTGGCTGAAAGGACCGATACGCGATCGGCATTCCGACCGCAAACTTGACAAGAGACACTGGCCGTTGTTGATGTAGTAGGGTCGCCTTGATAACGTTTTTGCCTCTTATCAGTCATGCGCCAAACCATGCATCGTCGCACCACCTGCGACCATCCGCCACACACTTGCACCAATCTGTGCGCCTTTCCGTGAGTTCTTCCCAGGTTTGGTGGTCGATCATGTCACGCTTCGCGCAGTCCTTAAAGCGAAGCTGGAGCCTTCCAACATTACGCGTTGCGTGTCGTTTATTCTTTAAGTTATTGACGCTGCGAGCGAAGCGTCTCTGTTTCAGCTTGGCCCAAAAAAAAAACCTGTCCGGTCGTTTGGATGTTCAGATTTCCAGCTGTTCTCACCTACAGGCCGCATGTTTCAACCGATTCTCATGAAATTTTGTGAGTATTAGGTTCGATAAGTATATAGACTTTATAGTATGTTAGATCTTTGAAGTTTTTGAAAATAGCCATTTTGAAACAGACTCGCGAGGTTTACAGCGCACAGATCTTCTAGTTTAATGATGTTTAATGTTTCCAGGTATTCTACGAATTTAACCTATGGATGCGCAACCGTGCAGCGCAGCAGCGCCAACGCCGCGGGAGTATAATAAGTCTACAAATGCGTCGGTCTTTCAATTTACTCTATTTTATCATCGGCATTTTATGTCTCTTTGGCGCTCTGACGTCCCTTATTAATTTAGTATTAATTGTTTAAAGTTTAAGGTAGGTGAAAAGTTTTAAATAAAAGCCCGTAAACACTTATTTGGTATTTTAATATAGTTGGTTCCTTATGGCGGAATCAGTCCAGAAATATCTCAGACACACGGCAAATATTTAATTTCTCAGAATGAAATTGGCATCTTGAAAAGGGAAAAAGAAGAAGAGAAGGAAATAAATATCTTGTAAATGTTTATGTTGTTATGGGTTCCGTACCTCAATCAAAATCGGATAGAATTAGAACAGATAAAGAGAAAAGTAGATTTCGTGAAGTCAAAGAACTGGCGTTAAGAAGAAAGGGCTGGGCTGGAGAGCACCGACAAGTGAAACTGAAATAATAATAATCATCATCATCATCATCTCAGCCATAGGACGTCCACTGCTGAACATAGGCCCTCCCTTTGGACTTCCATATATACCAGTTGGAAGCGACCTGCATCCAGCGCCTTCCGGTGACCTTTATAAGGTCATCTGTCCATCTTGTAGGTGGACGTCCTACGCTGCGTTTGCTGGTCCGAGGTCTCCACTCGAGCACTTTTCGGCCCCATCGGCCATCTGCTCTGCGAGCTATGTGGCCTGCCCATTGCCACTTCAACTTGCTAATCCGGTGAGCTATATCGGTCACTTTAGTTCGTCTACGGATTTCCTCATTCCTGATTCGATCACGTAGAGACACCCCGAGCATAGCCCTCTCCATTGCTCGTTGAGCGACTTTGAGCTTTGAGATGAGGCTGATAGTGAAAGACCACGTTTCGGTGCCGTAAGTCATCACTGAGGCACTGAGGTATGTCGGACGAAATAGTAGAGGATCCCAATATAGACCTTCACCGAGATGTTTATATGATGAAATGTTTTTTATATTTCATTTAATATGTCAATAAATATATTGCATATGGGTTGCCTAACAAATTTTAGTCCAGGGCATGTTTTGTTAAAGTTGCGTAGTTTCCCAAACGCTGCCCAGCCGAGTTGGATTCGGCGGTTGACCTCTTGAAATAATAATGAATAAACTCAATCGGCATAAACGGAACCCTTATTTATAACAATCACTTTGTTCCCTGTCTGTCCACCACCTTTTTTTCCGAAATGCCTGGTGATAAGGTGAAGTTGATATCAAAATGTCAGCAACCTCTCGGAGCCGGAGCACTAAAAATGTCCATTACAATAGACTTATTTGCAGGAGATAAATTTACACCTACCTATGTCGATTTATGGGGACAACAGTTGGCCAGCGGTAAAGTTGAGTTGTCGGTCACTAAGTTTATAATTTTGTTGGAGTAGGTAATATGCAGTGCTTTCATAGTCAGTACGGAACCCTCGGCGCGCAAGTCCGACTCGTACTTAACTTGCTTTTTTATATATTCAATTTCAGCAATCCCTAAATAAAGTTTTTGATATTTGACCAGAACAATACTGCCCTGCTAAGCCGAAAGGCGATATGTCTGAGATACGCCTTTTTGTTTTTTTTATACCATGCGATAGCTATGACAATTTCGCATCTAATAGTATAAGCCAAATAGTGCTATCTGACTTAAAACTATTAAATAAACCACTAAAATGTTTTTTCATATCTCAATTTTGTATTAAATTACTAAGAGACTTCGCGGCATATCGATACTTTGAAACCAAAAAGCCTTATATTGACATAGGCTAGAAGCGCTTAAAAATACTTGACAACTAGTTCATTGAATTCCTAAGACAATAAGCGGTAACTCCGTTTTTCGAGCTGGTTACGAAGTTAGCGCTTTTGCGCGAAGTAAATGGATGTTATTAAGTTCGCTAAGGATTGAGATACGGCTATACCGAAATATATACCTAGATGTTGTAAGAAAATTTACCTTAACGTCTTAATGATTAGGTACACCCACTTAAATTCAACAGGAGAACGTATCGAGACGTGAACATAATCATAATGGTCATTTCTTTATATGTTTTGTTTGCGGAAGGAAGCAAATCCGTTTTGTTGTTATCAAAATCAGAGGAAAGTTTATAAACACAGTATATTTTATTTTAAATATGCAGTGATAAGCTGACGTGTATTGATACGAGTATCAAGGTTTTTATGTATCTTCGTAACTTTCCTTGAGGTTAAAATAATTTCATACATGAACATTAACGCGTTGTCAGTAACATTCAAATCAGTCCTGTCAGTTCGAAAACAGATGTATAACCAAAATAGATTATTTTATAGGTAACTACTCCTAAATTACATACGATAAACCTCAACGGTGCGGTATCAACACGTATTCTCTTGACGCGCGAGTATTTTGAACTACCTGCACTTGGAAATTATTGTCAACATCATGTTCGAAGCATCGAAGTAATTAAATAAACACTTTTTGAACGTGATGAAGTCCCATTTTGATATAATAATGTGTTACAAGAGATAACGAATAAAACAGTTAATGTTCTCAATGATAATTGTGCAACCGGTAGGAGACTACATTAAGGCTAACATCATAGGTGAAAAAGTTTTTAAAATTAGAAAAACTTCCAGCTTCAATAAAAAAAACAGTGCCAGCAGGGGTTTCTAAAATAAAAAATAAAAATCTTTTAAAATCTCTTTTCGGTTTAATACCTACAAAAAGGATGTCATTTTGGCGGGAACTACCCACTTTTGACTATTTTTTTCGTATAAAAAGAAAAACATTTTAACTATTGTATTTTTGCTTTTCACTACTATAATTAATAAAGTTTCAAATAAAAAATAAATGAAGTTTTATTACGATCTAAGAAGGAGTTTTTAGCATGTATAAAAATATATATTTTTGTAAAACACGTTCTATGAAAAGATCAAGGCTAAGAGCCGTATCTCAATTTTTGGAGCTATTTATTTTAACCAAAACAGCGATATCTCACAAAATAGGTATAATGATAGATTTTTTCATAATTTATGTATATCTATAAAATATGTGGTCATAAATATTTATAAATATGTTTTAACTTCTTTAAAAAGATTTGTTTTTGAAGGTGCGAAAGTATAATTTACAAGTAGTCGATTTTCTCAAAACTTACTCAGATTGAGATAGCGCTTTTTGGCTTATCAGGGCAGAATATGTCAGTGATATGCAATTATGATTGGTTCAATAGTGAGTCCACTACACTTTTACTCATTTCATCAAGGATGTTGACACATTCCTCTCATTGTTTTTCTTATACACCCAGTGTTTAATTATTATAGAAACATATTGTACAATTAAAGCCAGCAGTTCATTGAAAGCTATATTTAATTATATTCTAGTCTTAATCTTCAAGCGACTTTCAAAACGAGGAGGTTCTCAATTCGGTTGTTTATATTACTCTCGTGAAATAATAGAGATATATGCTAAGATTTCTCGGTAATAGCACCTACATTACACACCTATCTGGGGTTTTACGAATTACCGCCCTAGATATGTAATGTAGGTACTGTTACCGGGCTTTACAAATTGTGTGCGTGTGGATTAAGTGAGCACCCTTCAAAAATGAAAAAAAATGTGCTGATCATTTAGTAAAAGTTCTAAAACAATTGTAAAACTAATTGATGAATTTGTAAAGCGATAAATAAAAAGAATACATTCATTAACGTATGCTCACTCAGTTCTCACAAACAACCAACGAAATCTGTGAATGTGTTTATTTAACATATAATATTTATATCCTAATTTTTAGTAAAAATTATGCTTAAGGTAGGTAATAATTTGTAGATCACCTGGTTACGTATTTAAAGTTTTACAAATTATTTCGTATGCTCACTCAATCCGCACACTTTCGAAAACCCGATTTCTGATGAAAATACTGCAGATTGAAACTTCTATATATGTATATAGTTTAGTAAACTCATATGGGAATTTGTAAAATACAAAACAAACCGCTAACGTGGCAGATTTTTGGATAATACATGTTTGTAAGTGCTCACTCAGTCCACATATTATTCGTAAGTTAAAAATGTAAATATCTTAAGATTTTTAGTATCTAGGAAACTACAAAGTAGTTCAACTTTTAGTAATTTTTTTTACTAAATATCCACCATCTAAAATGTAATATTCGTTGTCTGCTTTTAAAGATATTCAAATTTCATTTTAAAATACAATCTAAGATACAGTCCACATTTTAGATTGTATTTTAAGAAGTGGAGTGTGATCTAAAATGTGAACTGTATCTTAGATTGTATTTTAAAATGAAATTTGAATATCTGTAAAAGCAGACAACGAATATGACATTTTAGATGGTGGATATTTAGTAAAAAACATTTTAAGTACAGTCGAGTTCATTTACATCTTCACACTTACGAGAACAAAAATATCTGAACACGACCCTATTGTCAGGAGCATAAAGTCGTATTCAGATATTTTTGTTCTCGTAAGTGTGTATGAACTCGACTGTACCAATAACGTCGAAATTTAATTTCCAATACTTATTTACGTCTAAGATTAGTCGTAGTTGAAAAGTTTATTTCCGCTTCTCATCATCTCTCATGCGATGTTTCACGTGGAGCGACGTATAGCGGTGTGTTACCTGCTTTAGTAGATACGGGCATATATACACAGGTATATAAACTACTTCCGATATAACAACGACGGTAAGAATAGAAGGAACTACATTGTTGTACGAGTACTTACGCGGACATCGTCTCTAGTAGGTGCAATGGCGATTGGATTGTAAGTAACCTAGACTCCTAATTTTTTTAAATTTTATATTCTACTAGCGACCCGCCCCGGCTTCGCACGTGTGCAATGCTATTTATAGGCACGCCCCCCCGCCCCCTGCCGGTACCGTCGGCCGGAGCCTCGCGACCACTGTCCCTGCATTTTCAATCGGTAATATCTTCGAAAATATTCATGCATAATGTGTTTAAGGTACTTTATCTACGCACATATCATTAGTGCTCTAAAATGCGTTCAGAAATCGTAGGAAATGACCAGCATTATTACAACCAATTTTACTATTGAGATTTTTTTGTCTGTGGTAGTAGGTAAAATCTGTACTGTAATGTTATTACAGTACCGTTTTTTGTAAGGTTACGAGTTTAAATTAGGAACAGCTGTCAAAACACAAGTTGGTCTCTATTCTAGTATCCATAGATATTAATATTGTTATCGATACGAAACGTCAATTCAGTATGTTTTTTTTATAAAAACCGCACGACATTTGATCTCGAGTGACATGAGAATATGGATACATTCGTTTTTATATGATTTAGAAAAAAAAACATTCGTCTTGACGGAGGTTCGAATTGCCGCCATTATTGTTGTCATTTGTTTGTTGGTTCTTTGCTGTTACGAATGTAGAATTGTGAAGTTTATTGTAATTCACATTTTAGTTGAAAATATTGTTTCAATGTAAATGTAAATTACAACTATTACGATAAATAATCGGTTTATGTATTTGTTCAGATTTATTTCTTACTGCATGAGTATATGTCGTTTTTAGATATTTTACAGGTAGCACTAGTGGTGCCGGTCATTTCCTTATGGCTTCTGAACCCATCTTAGAGTACTTATGTTATGTGTGTAGATAAAGTAGTGTATACAACTGTACATAATTAGGCCTTAAAACACTCGTGTGATCCTATTATGAAACTCGCTGACGCTCGTTTCATAAAACCACACTCGTGTTTTAAGGCCTCTCATTATGTATCAGTTGCATAAACTACTATAATTGGATAAGGATTAATGCTGTATTGCTTAAAATGGCTTCGTAAATAAGCCATTATTTCTCTTAAAAAGTAAAGGATAAAAAATGGTTATTGTGGGTTATCCCTAAGAGATAGACATATACCATTACGGACTTTTTTGTAGACCTTTTTAAGCTGTACAATACTGTAGTACTTTATTTTGATCTATCGCGTAGGGTTCAGCCAGCGTTTGCAATGTGAGCGCAAAATATGGGTTTATTTACGACATCACGTTAGAAACCTCTAAAATTATCAGTGTTTCTCTACTATATTATGCATGTATTATACATACAGGCTGTCCCAGAAGTACCACGTCACAGTGACACTGGAGGTAGGTCAGCTCAAGAGGTACACAACCAACCTAACATGACCTCAGTAAAAGTTGCACGGTTTTCGAGTTATTACCGAAATAAAAACTTTTAAGAATTTTCCCCTTTGTTTTACATTTTTAGTACCAGCATCGACACGGAAAGCTTTTAATGACAAAAAAATCTAATCTAATCAAAGCCATTAATCTACTTTAATTGTCATTGACATTTTATGATTTTATCCAGTCCTTTAGAATAAGCTAGCCTCCAAAAGGGAGAAAAACATTAGTTTTTAGCCCTCGTGCATTTGGCAAAATAATCGGATCAGATAACAGAAGAGTCATCGCTGTACGCAGCATCTTTGTAGCACATAACAGTGACTGCTTTCAGAGTTCAAGTTTTAAGTTGGCTCGATAGGGCTTCACTAAAGTGATAAGAATATCTAATGTTATCGCAGTAAGATACATGTGTTATACCATTTTTGAATCTGCATAACATGTCTAATTTATTGACGTTATTTGTTTGTTTCGTTTCTAATAAAATAAAAACATGACAGATGGTTAAAGTTGAAGTTCGTGTTTTTGTGACAAATTAAATCAAGATTAACTAAGTTTTCTTCAGCATTTTACAATAGTTACTGACAAAATAACACTTTACACTTTTGAATTAGCTATTCATGATTTGATACACGCAAAAAACTGTCATTAAAAGCTTTCCGTGTCGATGCTGGTACTAAAAATGTAAAAACAAAGGGGAAAATTCTCAAAAGTTTTTATTTCGGTAATAACTCGAAAACCGTGCAACTTTTACAGAGGTCATGTTAGGTTGGTTGGGTACCTCTTGAGCTGACCTACCTCCAGTGTCACTGTGACGTGGTACTTCTGGGACACCCTGTATAAACCTTCCTCTTAAATCACTCTATCTATTAAAAAAACCGCATCAAAATCCGTTGCGCAATTTTAAAGGAGTTTTCGGCAGTTTTTTTGCAACAAGCAATATTTAGGTTACGGATACACCAGCGCTTTTTTTTAATTCTTAGCATCACTTGGCACACTCTTGATAGAAGTGGCTTCTCACCGGATTTTTTTTTTTACATATAAAGCAAACGAGTAACATGCGAGAACGTATCCGCGCAATATGGCTGAATTTCTGCACCACATATCACCGCACATACCTATTTTCACAATTACACACCTTCGCTTCGCAATCTTCGCATCCTAGCACACAATTTAATGAAAATGCTCAGACTTTCACATCTTAGCTACACGCTCCCACAACTCCGATGGATGCTGCCCTCAGATGTCCATTACCCGTAACGCCTAGGGCCGAAACTGATTATGATGGTAGCGAATATTGCTATTTAGTCCTATTTGTTATGAAAAATAGCTGCACTATGTGATGGAAACAAGCCGTTTTACACAGTGATAATATGGACCAAAGTAAATGATTTCACTCGAGGTAGTTTTACCCCTTAGAAACAGAGATGGCGCCACTTATTTGCACAACCTGAACGGATACTATGATTTTAACGATTAAGGTGCCATAAACATAGAAAAAATATAAAATAGAATATGTGGTTCATGTATTTTTAGTTAGAATATTATTGTTTTAAAGGCTATTTACTCGAAAGAAACATATTTCACAGAAACACAAATCAATGAATTTTATTACCTATCTCTTTTTAGGGTTCCGTACCTCAAAAGGAAAAAACGGAACCCTTATAGGATCACTTTGTTGTCCGTCTGTCCGTCCGTCCGTCTGTCAAGACCCTTTTTCTCAGGAACGCGTGGAGGTATGAAGCTGAAATTTATATCAATTACTCAGGTCTACTGTCCCTTGAAGCTGTGAAAAAATCAAACTTCTAAGCCAACGCAATCAAAAGATACAGCCGTTTATGCCGCAAATTTTCGACACTTGCAAGGGAATCAAAACCTACAGGGTGCTTCCCGTGAACTCAGAATCTTGAAATTTGGTACGAAGCAACGTCTTATAGCATAGATAAAGGAAAAATTACGAAAACCATAAATTTTTAGTTACATAACATAATATATTTTTTTTTAATAATTTTAAACTTACTACCCATTTCCTCATAAACGCGTAGAGGTATTAAATTGAAATTCATACCAAATACTCAGGTCTATAATACCTTTAAGCTGTAACAAAATCAAACTTCTATGTCAACGCAATCAAAAGAAACAGCAATTTAAGCTGCATATTTTGAAACTCGCAAGTACTCGCAAGGGAATCAAAACCTAAAGGGTACTTCCAGTCGACCTAGAATCTTGAAATTTGGCATGAAGCAACGTCTTATAGCACACATAAAGGAAAAATTCCGAAAACCTTAAATTTTTAGTTACATTACAAAATATATATTTTTTTGTAAATGTCGATTTCGATTGTCGTAATGAACGAACTTTGTAAACCTTGCAGGTTTGTACGGAACCCTCGGTGCGCGAGTCCGACTCGCACTTGGCCGGTTTTTTTTATTAACAGACTCATCAACTAATAGAAATATTTTTTATGTATTCTTGATTCGCTGATAGATTTTTTATAGAATATTGTTTCACAGAAACTGTCTCATATAATGTTTAGTCCCAGTATGTTTCTTTCGAATATTATTGTTTCAGCACCGCTTGACTACAATAGCACTTATTTCGAAACATAATTCAAATAAAAAGGAGGCGTTAGTACGTTAGGGTTAAAGACCGAAAACTGTAGGTTAGGTTAGGTTTACAAAATTCTAATATTAAAATGTGTATAAGGTCAATTTTCAGTTAATTGACTATTGTATGAAACGATAATATGAGATTTTTAAATTATAAGAAACACAATTCTATAAATAAGTAGTCTAGGTAATAAGTTTTACATGAAATGAATATTATAAAAATCAATAATATATGATGTGAAATTCTATGACACGAATATCGAAATAATAAATTTTCTTTACAATAAAAATTTACGATGTAATTTTCTAAAGTGTAAGTAATCTGCGGTTTGACCATTCTATGAAATGATAATATGAGGAACATTTTATTTGAAACAAAATTATATAAAACTCTAGTATATGGAACAACGTACAACCATGTACCTACGTGGTACTTTTTAATTTATTTTACATTAATACCGATTTTTCGTTGAAGAAAAAAACCTTAAATTAATCATTATCTTGTATAATTCCAAAGTTATTAAAGAATACACAGATGGCACCGCTGGGTCAAAAAAACTATTTACTGAACGGATATTCCGATTTTGATAATTAACGAGCCAATCGACAGATAATTACTTAGATTAGTTTAAAAAAATAAATTAAAATTAAAAAAGGCAAAAAGTATTAATAAATACAGCAAAAAAACTTTTTTTTTGGGGTTTTTATATAACATCACAAAGTGCAGCTTCCGGACCAAAAGTGTCCATAAAAAATCACCACTAATTGTCTGAGCGGATCGATTGACTCCTCAGTGAGTTTTGCCACCTGTTTCATGTTTCAGTCTCTTCGTAACGGCCTTGATGGCCGTTGGCGCCTACTGGGTCACCAAATATGTGATGGAGACGACGAATGGGAAAACCACTACCACTACCGTGACTCCTCCCATCGATACCACTATCCTGCGCCTACTGTACAACAAGACAAGGAAGTAAGTATCTACATATTTTAGTATTTTAAAGAGCATATTCTGGTGTACATTTAGTATTTTTGATGAAACATGGGCAATTTTTGTAGTAGAAAACAGATATTAATTGAGGCATTAATTCCCAAATACCTACTACCCCAAAAACATATAGTTTTACATTCTCCGATATTATTAGAGGATCATAAGTTAGTGTATACAAGTAATCAAACAATTTATTTTTTTAGGGTTCCACAGCTGGGTAGTCCTCCGACATTCGTGTCCTAACAGATTTAAAGAAAATATAAATATAATTTATTGTTGAACACTATTCTTCTGTAAATAAGTCCCCAGGGTCCAAATTAAAATACTTTCAAATTTTTTTACTTGTACTTATAAATATTATGAAAATAGTGTATAAGCATTAAGAAATAAGTACCAGTATGATTTGTTTAAAAAAATAATCATTTTATGACCTGCTATGAATTTGAATCAATAAATAATAAGCTAACTTACTTTCTGCGCACCGTACCTGCTTTGGCTCTGCCCCGGGGACATTGACTCCTTTGATTCTATCTTAAAGGAGTCAATGGAGATCATACTCAATGTGTCTCTCGACGCGAGTCAGTGGCAGCAGGCTTCTCTCCCTATCCGTAACGGTGGACTGGGCATTCGGCGTGCTCGGGATGTGTGCTTACCAGCCTTCTTGGCATCAGCGAGCGGAGTCGTGGATCTTGTTTCCCAAATTTTCGCTTTGGACCTGGACAAAGCAATCATTCCGTACGCATCCGAGGCGCAGGCTGCTTGGGTGGCTCTCAACCCGGGCGCAGCACTACCGGATAAGCCGGAGCATCAGTGGTCATGGGATGACGTGGGTGTGAAGCGCGTAGTTGAAAGTCAGTTGGAGAGTGCTTCGGGTGTGGAGAGGGCGCGACTAAACGCAGTGTCGAGGCCAGAGTCCGGAGCGTGGCTACAAGCGCTTCCTTCCCCACACCTGGGTACCCTTCTTGATGACAATTCTTTGCGGGTGGCGGTTGCTCTCCGCCTGGGCTGCGATGTTTGTGAATCTCATCTATGCATCTGCGGCACCAGGGTGGAGAGTAACGGGCACCACGCCCTGAGTTGTTGTCGTTGTGCAGGGAGATTTCCTCGTCATCACGCTCTCAACGACATCATCCGGAGAGCGTTGGTATCGGCTAATGTTCCGTGTTTGCTGGAGCCTCCCGGTCTTAGTCGTAATTATGGGAAGAGACCTGATGGTGTGACCTTGGTGCCGTGGCAGAGAGGCAAGTGCCTACTGTGGGACGCTACGTGCGTCAGCACTTTTGCCGCCTCGCACCTTGGTCGCACGACCAGGTCTGCAGGCGCAGCTGCTGAGGTAGCTGCCTGTAGGAAGCGGGACAAGTACTCTGTACTTACCAGTAATTATATTTTTGTCCCGGTCGCTGTGGAGACGACTGGTTGTTGGGGTCCGAAGCGAGAGCTTTCATCGCGGAGATTGGGCGGCGTTTACGCGAGAGAGGTCTAGACCCACGTTCCGGGTCATTCCTGGTGCAAAGGTTGTCCATCGCGATTCAGCGTGGTAATGCGGCGAGCGTCATGGGAACCTTCGCGCCGGGAATGACACGGGGCGGGTTATTCGACTAGTGCCTAAGTTAATGAATGGTACATGCGGGATAAATGTATTTAAGTATTTATTTTAAGATTGTGATTATGTTATTGACTCTGTATTTGTTATAAGTACTTGGATGAAATAAAAATGGTAAATAATTTAATAAAAAAAAAATATATATATATATATTTTGTTATATACTTGTATTCCACACAAGAACTCGTTTCCTCACTCCTTTACTGAGAGCCTGTTACTTTATGTTATGATAGTTATAGTAGTAGTAGTATTAGTAGTTGGTATGATAGTTAGTGAGTGGCGCGGCACCTTTGATTTTCAAGTTCGGCCCGCATTTGCTCAGTTTTTATTTCATCGTATCTCTAATATATTCCAGTGGCTGACATCGATGCAATGGAACACGGGGGGAGCTTAAACATAATTCTACAGCACGATGACCTGACGTAAAAAGTTGCGACGACATTCCACGTTGCGTCGGCGACGTGATGTTAAAACCTGTATATATATTTATTATTGATTGAACAACAGGTCAGTCGAGTATAATTATTAAGGCTGCTTGTCCACTGCAGCGGAGCGGAGATGTGTAAATGACATTGCTCAAATATAAATGTACTTTGGGGCTTCACAAAGGCGCAGCCTGATTGGTGCATTTCCTGCGCTCCATTCCAGTAAACAGGCAGCCTGAAAGAGCGGCCAAACCGTTGCTGAAAACAAAATACACAGTCAAATATATGAAAACTAATTGACGCGAGACATTTGCGTTGCATCTTACTCATACTTAATTTTTTCTGATTATGCGTATGGACAAATGATGATTCGGGAAGATTAATATTCGGCGGAAACAAAATAGGCGAAGGATGTTCGGCCAAATAAGTTTCAGTCGTAAAAAAATATGAGATGGCACCCGCCGATCCTTTATTGAACATTTCCGCAACGTTCCACGCCATATTGTTGAACCATGATTTTTTTAGGGAGTATTCCTCACCGCGAGCATGTAACAAAAAAATTACAGGCCAATGCTCGCGGTGAGCACGCTCCCTTACGCAAAACGACGCTCCCTTACGACATTAATGGAATACAATTCAGGACTTGTACAAGTACATACATTTAGAAGTTAGGATCGCCGTCCGCAAAAGCATGCAAATATTATTTAGAATTAATGTATCAGCACACTGCGTTATAATCGTATTGTATATTTTTTAAGTTATACCACACTGCATTTGTTTATGAAATGTTTGTTTTAAAGTTTCCAATCCAATAGCTTTTCTAACCTTTTGCAAAATTTCTGAAATTTTCATAATATATCTGTAATCGTTTGCGTAAGAGTTAAGTAATATTGTTTCAACTATTTTATAAATAATGTATTATGATTATGACAACCTTTACACTAAGTACCTATATACCTAAATATGTTTGTAAGATTTAGCATGTTTTGAATAAAGTGTTTTGCATTTAAATTTCTATTATTAATCTATGATTCCGGCCCATAAGATATACACGACAAGTGAATATACAATAAAAAAAAAAAATCGCCATCATGAATACGAAAATTGTTATTATCAGTTGCTTGACTAAAAGGTACAATAACTGCTAACTTACATAACATATCAATATCACTCGCTCCCATGGCCATTGTGTGTAAATACACACACACCAGAAAATTATAATTTGGGTCCCTTCAAGCCCAGAGTGAATAGGCTACTGAACCAGCGAGCTTAATCTTCGGCCCCGTGTAGTCACTTCCCATCAGACCATAGTGAAGCCATGGCCGGTCAGATTGTGAATAAAATAAAAACATACGAACACGAATACGAACTGTATTGGCAGTAAAAGTAGATTTCTTGCAGTCTCAAATATGTACATCTTTTTTTTTTTTCAAATAAAAATAATATTTGGCTGCGACACTGGAGTACCTACCCTGGACAGTTTCAGTTATATTGCGCTGTGACACAACAACCCGAAGCGAATGTCGACTGCTTCGACCGTCAGTTTGTCGACGGACGGAATTTGTGTGTGAACGGAGGACACGCAACAGTATCCTGACCTTGAGTTAACGTGACTTGATATTATGGAGAATACAGTGTCCCTTAGTGATTACTTTGAAGAACTACAATCCTCCATACAAATGATTACGCAGTCGCTAGCGAGAGTAGCGAGTCCGGTCGCTGTAAACTCATGGTACGGGTAAGGGTATACAGGACTTCGACTAGTTACCAGACCCAAATACACTTGACTGCACGATGAACGTGGACTACGGGTGATTTCTAGATTCTGATGATGAAGCAAATAGGCAGGAACTAACACTCCATACAATTAAACAATAGATTTAATTATGGCATATAAGAATGATTAAGAGATGCACGGAAGGTTTCCGAAGTCCGATGATGGAGCAAGTAGGCCAGCCCTACACTGGAACTTTTTCGCCTGGAATTTTAGCCGTGATCGGGCTTGTAAGAATGATTTTGGGATATACTTTGATCTTGGGTGATTTGTTGACTGATTAAGGCGACTCCGTACGTGGAATGGTGATTTTTAAAGTCCTAAGGCTCGTAATCTAGCCAACGGAAAAATCTGAAAAAAATATATGTTATTTTTGACTATTTCTTCTAAAAAATTATAGTTGGATTTTTTTTTAAAGCAATAATTACTATGGAAAAAATAATGTTGAAATAGGGTCGTTTTCAATTTTCAATTCCCTAAGGCTTCTAAACTACAAGTGATATTTACACGGCTCTTTCGCAAGAACATTGACAATTCATTGATCTTTAATCGTATTGTTTAAAAGTTAGTAAAATGGAAATTCGGTCTAATAAAGCATCAAAAAAACTGAATTTCCGCGAGCGCGGCCGTGCCCGGGCTGCGAGCTCAGTGTAAATCTAACCGTCGAAGGGGAAGGCTGTGTCACTTGCTCTCGCGATCCATCTAGTTACGGAAAATTGTTATAGTACCGGATCCCGCGGAGCTTCGATCTGTCTTCGTGCGTTTGAAGTGTATTTTAAGAGAGTGTAGTTCGTTTTTTCACACGACTACGCTATGCGACGTAACAAAAAGCACTCATTTTCATATAGAATTAAATTCAACTGTTTTTTTCGTATTTAGGTATCTATTAATTTTAAGTACTTATAAAAAGATTGTCATTGCTTAGCATTTGAATACTTAAATATTCTCAGTCATGGGCCCACAACAGACAGGATTCCCAGAAAATAACACTTTTGGTGTGGGTTTTAGAACCCTTCTCTGTGTAATATTAGAGTACCTTAGGTATTATCTGATAATACAGATATTTAAGTATGATAACGTCTAATGATCTTTATGAATTCAACCCTAAGAGATATGAATATCGTAATGCAGAACAAGTATTGTTCGTTTGAATACCGTTGTAATATTCGGTAAAACGCTAATTTACGAATACGAATATTTATTGTAAGTATTCACATTCGTTGCGTCACTAGAGTACGGTACATGGCATATGATATAAAAATACATTATCAAAAATTACAATAATTTTCTAGTCCAAGAAGGCAAGTGACAATTTTGGCATGAGGGCTTATTTATGTACATATACCTACTACATATAGTCAGAATACATATTTGCATCAATAAATTTCCCACTTCATATTTAAATCTAAATGAGCGTTAGTAATTATTGACATATCCGCCGGGCCTAGCTAGACATACCTAGCCTGGCCATAAGTTCTGTTCCAATTGTTTACCGTTTATAAAATAAAAACCTGATTTTTATTACATATCGTTTAAAAGCCATATATTAATGATCGGATTACAGTTGAATTAATGAAAAAATATATAACTTTATTTAGACTCATCGTAATGCCTGGACTTGATTTTTGACTAATGCTCAGAATTTTTCTCTCTAAGTTTGCCAGAGGGCAATGAAACGATCTTGGATCAAATTAATCGATCGCGGAAGGAACGCCAAAACCCAAATAGCTTACGTAACCCAGACAACCGCTAAACTAAAGTAGAGCTGACACGTTTGCTGCATGTCAACCGATCTGCAGATCAAGAAATCTACACCCACCCAATAAAATTCGGCGTCACGGTAGATCACGATGGAGATGGTGGGACTAACTGGATGTATTACAAAAGGGTTGGACATTGCTGATCTAAATAAGGACGAGTGGAAAAAAGATAGAGGCCTTTACCCGACAAAGGGACGGCACAGGCTTATATGCATAATAATCTGAAGAAAAAAAAAAGCTTTTGAGTCATGTATAAGTACATTCGGTTATCGAAAGCTTGTTATTTTATTAAATCTTTTATCTATCCAAATATCATAAACCCTCCATGATGCGTTCAAGAACGGCACATTATGACCACCATAAAAATAGACTGTTTTTTAGCACCAATTTCTTATTTCGATAGTTTTATTTATTCAAATTTCGAACATCTCTGAAAAACAAAGAAATTTGATTTGACCTCTATTCTAATATCAATCGAGATGACGTTTAGTTCGAAATGAATTGTCAATTTTCAATAAAATTTGACAAATGTCACACGTAAGTAAGATATCGAACGATATGATAGTTAGGGCCGACTCTAGTTTGTCTCTGAATTAAAATAAAAACAATGACAGCTGGCAGAAAACTTCATTACCGCCATTACCGGGTAATATTTGTTATTATGTGCGACTTCTGAATGCATCATGGAGGCCTATGATATGTGGCTAGATAAAGTAGTGTATGTAACTGTACATCTAATTATGTACAGTTAAAACACTCGTGTGATGTTATTATGAAACGAGCCGAAGGCAAGGCAAACCCACACTCGTGTTTAATACCCTTCATTATGTACAGTCACATTAAGGACTATTTATTGTATTCATATATCACATTACACCGTCAAAATATGTTATTACCTTCTTAAACTTCAAAACCTACCTTTGCACTATAAAATGGTAAACATTTAAAACTAGCCTGGTTATGAATAACATTTTCCATCTTGAAATTTTATTTTTATCGGCTAAATTTCATATATACTGATTAAAAGTGATAAACCTCATTATTTATAGATTTAGGTATTTTTACCGGAAAAATCGGAACCCATAGGATCATTTTGCTGACCGTCCGTCTTTCTGTCACGACCCTTTATCTCGGTAACGCGTGTAGGTGTCGAGTTGAAATTAAAACCGTCTACACGTCGTAATTTGGTCTGCAGTCCCTTGAAGCTGTAAAAAATCGAACTTCTAAGTTAACGTAAAAAAAAGATACGGCTCTTTATGCCGCAAAAAAACGTATCTACGCTGGAAAGGAAAATTATCCAAGAAACACGGAGCTAACTTTCCAGGAGATCTAAAAAACTACGAACTTTAAAAAAAAAAGTTATTAAATATTCTGTGGACCTACTTTTTAAATGAAGCATTTTATAATTATAAACAACATCATGTTCTCTACATGTCGCTTTTGGTATTTTGTCTATTAATGGAATAATTTAAAATTTAGCATCGCTTACGGAAAATGGCTGTCAAAATAGAATTAGGTAAAATTATCTAAACGACACGTTTCCCGAGATATTAGTCAGGTAAAATAGTATAATCTACATTTTACACAACAATCAACACAGTAAACAATATCTATGTGCATACGATGCTCATTTTATATAAACAATATCATGATTTTTACATGTTGCTTTTGTTATTTTATCTATTAATGGAATATTTTAGGATTTAGCGTCGCTTACGCAAAATGGCCGTCAAAATAGAATTAGGTAAAATTATCTAAACGACACGTTTCCCGAGAAATTTGTCAGGTAAAATAGTATAATCTATTACACAACAATCAACACAGTTAACAACATATATATGTGCATGCTCATTTTATAGTCAGGTAAATATATAAATGTGCATAAATCAGCATGAAATAAATCAAGAAAAATTATCTAATCGCCTTTGTAGGAAATATTTCAGACATGAAAAGCTATTTATCGTACAATAAAACCTCACGATTAATGTTTTAATTAGAGGAAAATATTTATTTTCAAACATTAAAATTAATGAAGTGACATTTAAAGTTCTCTAAGACAAAAACTTATGGTCCAACTACGCAAATACAAAAAAAAACTGCTCTAGAAATGTTAAAGATTTATTCATCAGATATCACGTGAAAATTCAATTTTATCAATTTTTATGTGTGATCTGCTGAAAGATTTCCAGTAGTTCTAGACCAATGTATGGTAGCAAACGATAGCTATGACTAATGAGAACAGTACAAGAGTTCTCAAGACTGCAGCATTAAGGAATTTTAAATCACGAACTACGTGAAATTTCAAGTTTTACAATTGCAATGAGATAATATCCTATCCTAACAAGAATAACAAAACTACCTACAACTCTGTGTGGTATAAGTGACGTCTCGTAAGACACTGTTTGAGTGAGATGGCGTTTGGGTCCATCAAGCGAGTCCAAAGTAATGCCTTAGCGCCACAGACACAGATTTACACCGCAGGTGGGCCTAACGGCCTTTATAAATATATTGAATTACTACTAAATATGTGATATTTTATAAAACAGAACCGGTAAAGTTGTCTAACTACTAATTTAACGAAAATATTTGTTTTTTTAGTACATTCTGTGTGACAAATACGACTCAATTGTCATTCAAGCAATTCAAGATAAGCGACAGTAATCGATCAAAGTAAAAAAGGATAGGCGACAATGGTTTCATAGTATCAAAGCAAGTAAATTTGGATAAACGCCAATAGTTAAGATACGACAATCAGGTAATTTAATCTATGTTATTTTTTTTATAGAATCTTATATCGATTCTGTTTAATAATGTGGAAATACCACATTTTTTCTTTTTGGCTAATGCGCATAAGCATTTTAAACACACATGACACAGAGGGCGCTTCAGTAGCGAAGAATTATGGAATCAAAGATTTAGTGTGATTGACGTAACGATATGATAGCTCAGTTGGTAGAGCACTACGCCGGAAACTTAGGGTCGCAGGTTCAAGTCCTGCTTACATTGCAGTGGATCACATTCAATTTTTCTTTCATAATTTACCTTTATGTTAATTTTATCATAAAGACATAGGTAAAATGCCTCAAACGACATTAAAATATATTTTACGATCAGGTAAAAACAGTTAACCAACAAGTGCAAGGTTAGTTGCAATAAAGAAAAAATATCCAGGTTGTTTGATCTGTTTTGACAAATAAGTAAAAAAGCTCTAAGGTTCATTATTATGCAAAAAACTTTTTATGTAATCTCCATTTTGCAAAAAAAAAACTCAAAAATCAAGTCGTTTAGTTGAAAAAAAATGTACAGATGTACGGCTAAATCACCGACGGGATAAGCGACACAAAAGTCGTCAGACAGATATTATTATGTACGAGACCCAACCCATTCGATGCAGTAAAATCTGCCGATCCCAACAGTGTGTAAACTCGATATCCCCTAAAATGTCGCTTAGATAATTTCTACTTTCCAGCATCGGTATATTTTGACACTCAAGTAAATTAACATTTATAGGGTATCCATTGACCTTGAACATAGAAAAAAAAAACAAAAAAAAAATCGTCTAGTAAAATATCGTCAATATCAACAAGTATAGGGAAAAATCTGAGAACATTACTAATGTAGTCATAAAAAACTATCACTGTTTATAAGTAAAGGACGTAAATCCGTTTTCCAACGGTAAAGTTGAGTTTGTCGCTCTATTATTTATAGTTTATCTTTTCATTAGAGCAACATGACACGGGGGATAAAGCTGTGCCTCCACTACTATGTTAAAATATCGGTTCATCCGCTGGGTCACGATATGATTTATTTATTAAAAAACGGTATTTTTTTATTTCTGCATGATTTTACACGTATAATCAAGAATCTTGTCAGCATTTTAACTATTTTTGGTAGGTACCTACACATACAAAAGAAACTAAAAAATATTTTTCGATTCGAGACTTCCAAATTATGGCTAATTTCACTTGTTTTTTTGGAAAATAGCTTAAACGCATTTTATTTTTAATATTCTACTGTAGTGGGTATTTATAGTAGATATTTAGTAATCCGAAATAATTATATCATTGTTCAAATGATTTATTTTACTTCGAGATTTTTCAATGCCTTTAAATAAGGTATAAGGTTTGTTGATCTTCAACTCACGCTCGGACTATGCGAGTGTATGAAGCTGCTTGGACGCCACTCAACGAGATTATGAACGAAGTAATGCTCCGGGGGCGCACGGTCGGCGGGGGGAATAACGTTAGGCTCCGCCCAGATCGTCAAGGACGTTGGGATTAGGAGTCGCCTTAAGTGGAGCAGGCAGGAAATCACTGGTAAGTACTTCATAACCGAACTACGTATTTTAGCCGTGTTGATTAAGAAAAAGTCTACAATGGTAAGGGGGTTGAACTCTGCGGCGTGTCACGGAATATACCTACACGGGTCACAATTGGGAATTTTATTCGGCTAGGGTCGGCACGTCGTTTGAAGCAGAGCCAAAGCATCGATTATATTTTTATTATTTATATATTAATATTATTTTTATTGTTTTTAGCCAACTTAAAAAAGGAAGGGTAATTGTTGTATTGTATTGAATCTTTTTGTACGTATTTCTCCGTGAAATGTAAACCGTCTTTTAGGGCTTCGTAGTCAAATAGGAATCCTTATAGTTTCGCCATGTCCGTCTGTCCGTCCTTCCGCGGCTTAGCTCCGTGATCATTAGTACTAGAAAGCTGAGATTTAGTATGAGTATGTCTATGAATTACGCCGACAAACCGGTAAAAAAAAAACAAAAAAAAAAAACTTCTTTTCGGGTACCTAAAGTGGGAGTGTTTTTTTTTCATTTCAACACTAGTGTGTGGGGTATCGTTGAATAGGCCTTTTAAAAATAATAGGGGTCTACAAACATTATTTTTTGATAAAGTCAGCAGTTTTGTACATATTCGCTACGGAAATTCAAAAAATAGCGACCCCCCTCTAACTTTTCAACCGCGGGTCAAAAAATTATGGAAAAGTTCATGAAAATGAGGCCTTATAAGTACTTTCAATAAAAACTATATTGAATTAAATCCGTCGAGCCGTTTTTGAGTTATCGCAAAATTTCATAATTTTCTTTAAAATGCCCTAAGTGCCGCGCGATGTCCTTATACTTCGAACTTTACACATATTATATTTCCAGAAGGTAATAAGTAATTACAGTTGCTTTGGCGCTTACGACCTTTTCATAGAGCTTGAAATCTTTCTCGTAATTTAAACATTGGACTTAAAACCGCTGCCCGTCCATTGTGAAGGATGGGCAACTACGGAACCCTACACTGAGCGTGGCCCGACATGCTCTTGGCTGTTTTTTTTATTCAAAAGAGTATACAACTACGGATTTACCATTGTCATTATGTCAGGATCTGATGATGGGACGCTTAGCTACTAGATCTCAGGATTGGTTAAACACAGACACGTGTGGCTTTCACATTTCGAGCAACCTTAATGAACCTTAAGACCCAGTATTATAAAATTTACCTGATGATGAAGCCTACTAGATCTCAAGACTGGTTCAACGGTGACGTGTTTGGTTTTCTTTTTTGTACTTTTTTTATTGAACAATTGAACATCTAGAGCCAGCATCATAAAATTGACCTGATTATGGACCTTGGAAATGTCCACTAGATCTCAAGATTGGTTCAATGCCAACATGTGCATTCGATTCACCTAAATGAACATTTTGACCCCTATCATAAAATTTAGCTGATTATGGACCCTGGATTTTCAATCCCCACATTTATTATTTATTTATTTATTTATTCAAATTAGTTACACAGCATTACAGTATTAAACTAAGGCACTGTGAACTACAAAATTACATTTAAAAAATCTTAAATCCAGTTTGATTTAGGCGACGTAACTGCGTGGCTCCGTTGCGTCGTCTCATCTGGCGCAGGATTCGGCAAATTGCCCCGAAACCGCCGAAACACAACACCCTTTGGCCAGAAGTCTTCACTTGCGATGGTGCTCTGCAGCGGCCGCGGCACGCGCACCACAAACGAGCTGAAGTGCACGTAGTGGCGGGACTGCAGCTGGTGCACCCTCCGCGAGAAGCCAGTCTTCCGCCGGACGTACTCCACCACATCGTCAGCCACGGCGGAGTGAAGCAAGCGCGACACATAGAGCGCCTTACCACAGATTATATACAAGTTACTACGTAACAGATACACCACTTGTTTGGACGGTAGGCGTTGCAACCGCTATCGATGCCCCTCCATTGACTCGCTCCTATTGGACGCGGGTGACGCAACGTCATTAGAATGTGCGCTAGGGTTGCCTCCGTTATGTAAACGCTAGCTTTTTCTCGTGCCTTCGCTCGTTTGGTTAACCAGTCTAGTTCAGTCACCTCGGTAGTCAGTTCGGTTACCTTTGCATCCGACCGTTCCCTCTTTCCGCTTCTCTGCTTTCCGCTCTCCGCACGCCGCTCTCCGTTCTCCGCACGCCGCTTTCCGCTCTCCGCACGCCGCTTTCCGCTCTCCACACGCCGCTCTTCGCTCTCCGCACGCCGCTCTCCGCTCTCCGTAAGCCGCTCTCCGTTTTCCGCACGCCGCTCTCCGCACGCTGCTCTACGCTCTCCGCACGCCACTCTCCGCTCTCCGCTCTCCGCACGCCGCACTCCGCTCTCCGCACGCCTCTCTCCGCTCTCCACACGCCGCTCTCTGCACGCCGCTCTCCGCACACCACTTTCCGCACGCCGCTCTCCACTCTCCGCACGCCGCTCTCCGCTCTCCGCACGCCACTCTCCACTCTCCGCACGCCTTTCTTATCTTATTATCTTATTTTTCCTAATATCAATCGAGAGAAAGTTAATCGAATTAATTAATGGATTAAAAATTTAATTGCTAAAAATTAATCGACAATTAACTTCATCGAGATTGAACCAATCGGAACTCGTACGATTAGATTAACTAATCGTCAATTTAAATCGTTAATCGAGATTAAAAAAGTTAATATTAATCGTTAATCGATTAACTTTTGCCCATCTCTGCTGGGAGCGCGGAATGTTTTTTCGGTTTAATTATTAAAATAATACAGATTTTGAAAATGTAAGACGTACATTATAGATAACATCTCGTTATGTTATTATTATTATTAAAGAAACATAACTTTCCCTGCAGTATTTATGACATACTAGGGGTTTATGTTGCTTTTTTGAGGTAACTTTAAAAAAAACTATCGAGGAAACTACAAGTAATCGTGTTTCTAAAACATAACGTATTATAGAGTGAATCTTTAAATATTTTACTTATTGATTGTATTGTAGTATGTAGCTAATGTCTACATTTAGTATAGCATGCAGTATAGCTGTAGCCTAATGCATATTGCTTGGATAAGCGTTAACCTTATTGTAAAAATGTATATAAGCTAATGTTTTAAGTAATTAAACGTTCACTACTATCTAGAGCTCGGCATATACTTTGTCTCCCATCAACGTCCCTTGTCGACCACCTCATAACATATATTACATAGCGATCCTGCCCTAACGTTCCGAAGACGAACTTCTGAACCAGCTAGAACCTCAGAACCTCGCACCGGACGGTGCGGCAGGACACCGCACCGTCCGGGACACCACACCGTCCGGGACACCACACCGTCCGGGACACCGCACCGTCCGGGACACCAGCAACAGCGACAACGGCAGCCGTTGACCAACGGCAACCACCAGACTGACGATGCAGTCTCAAGAATGAAGATTTGAATTAACTTGAAAAAAGAAGAAGACAATTATGAAAGAAGCCATAAGAAGAAACAAGTCTCAAGAAAAGAAGAGCGTTGTCCAGGGTTATCCCAGCTCGCAAATCAAGTGGTGTCCAGGGTTATCCCAGCCCATCTCAAGAGGTGTCCAGGGAAATCCCGGCCCATGCTCGAGGGTGTCCAGGGTTAGCCCGGCCCGTCATCGCATCGCGCATCAGCAACGGCATCGTGCCTCCACGTACCTGCCAGCCGCCAGCGCATCAACGTCCCGCCATGCATCGCGCAACGTGACGACTCGTGACGACCTCAATATCGTTAGGCATTACTCCTACGTAAGCGTTGAATTAAATGCAAATGTCGTAAACAACTTACACATTTCTCAATTTCCGCGCGCACGGAAATGCATACCGCGCCGCGAAGTCCGCGCGTAAGCAAAAATTTTAAGTAGGTCACGCGCGTTCGCTGTCTACAAGTAAACTTTTAATTATTCATCATCATCATCATCTCAGCCATAGGACGTCCACTGCTGAACATAGGCCTCCCCTTTGGACTTCCATATATACCGGATGGAAGCGACCTGCATCCAGCGCCTTCCGGCGACCTTTATAAGGTCATCTGTCCATCTTGTAGGTGGACGTCCTACGCTGCGCTTGCTGGTCCGAGGTCTCCACTCGAGCACTTTTCGGCCCCATCGGCCATCTGCTCTGCGTGCTATGTGGCCTGCCCATTGCCACTTCAACTTGCTAATCCGGTGAGCTATATCGGTCACTTTAGTTCGTCTACGGATTTCCTCATTTCTGATTCGATCACGTAGAGACACCCCGAGCATAGCCCTCTCCATTGCTCGTTGAGCGACTTTGAGCTTTGAGATGAGGCCGATAGTGAAAGACCACGTTTCTGTGCCGTAAGTCATCACTGGTGACACACATTGGTTGAAGACTTTCGTCTTGAGGCACTGAGGTATGTCGGACGAAAAGACATTGCGTAGTTTCCCGAACGCTGCCCAGCCGAGTTGGATTCGGCAGTTGACCTCTTTCTCGAAGTTGGACCTACCTAATTGGACCACTTGTCCTAGGTAGATGTATGAGTCAACAACTCCGAGTACCGAGTTTTCAACAGAGACTGGGATGGGCACAACCTTGGCATTTGACATGAGTTTCGTCTTGTCCATGTTCATTTTTAAGCCCACCCGTTGAGAAACTCGATTGAGGTCATCGAGCATCATGCTGAGTTCCTCCATCGACTTTGCCATGACTACGATGTCGTCGGCAAACCGAAGGTGAGTGATGTATTCGCCATTGATGTTGATGCCAAGTCCTTGCCATTCCAGGAGCTTGAAGGCGTCTTCCATAACGGCCGTAAACAGTTTCGGGGACACAACGTCCCCCTGTCTTACGCCTCTTTTCAATGGAATGGCCTTTGTGCTCTGCTCCTGAACTCGGACCGACATGGTGGCGTTACTAAATATACAAACACTTCAACACTTCAATGTACCGATAGTCAATATGGCATCGCTGAAGTGACTCGAGCACCGCCCATGTTTCCACCGAATCGAAGGCTTTCTCATAGTCCACAAACGCTAAGCATAATGGCAAGTTATACTCTTCAGTCTTCTGTATAACTTGCCGCAGCGTATGTATGTGGTCTATGGTACTATAGCTTCTTCGGAAACCGGCTTGTTCGGGAGGCTGGAAGTCATCAAGTCTATTTTTGAGACGGTTCGTGATGACCCTTGAAAACCACTTATAAACATGGCTTAGAAGCGTGATGGGCCTGTAGTTCTTCAATAGGCTGTTATCACCTTTCTTGAAGAACAGTACCACCTCGCCTCTATTCCATGCTTCAGGCGTTTTGCCCTCGGACAAGACGGAATTAAAGAGCTTCTGGAGGACCTTAAGTACCGGTGTTCCACCCGCTCTCAGAAGCTCTGAGGTGATTCCGTCTTCGCCCGGCGCCTTGTTGTTCTTAAGCTGCTTCAGGGCCATCCTAATCTCGTACAGACTGATGTCCGGGATGTCTTCGGTATAATGCCGGGACAGCTTGGCTCTTGGATCGCCTACTAAGCTGTCAACGGGCTTTGCGACTGAAGTGTATAACTGACCATAGAACCTCTCGATCTCGCCTAGAACCTCTGCTTTGGTCGACGCTATGCTGCCATCTTCCCGTTTCAGCTTGGTCAGCTGGCTTTGTCCAATATACTTGTCCTTTGCGAACACTTTGGAGCCTTTGTTCTGCTCAATGGTCTCTTTAATACGGTTCGTATTAAAGAGCCGCAGATCGTGTCGCAAGGACTTCGATATACGTCTATTAAGCTGCCTATATGACCTCGCGTCATCGGGAGACTGCAACCGTAACGAGCGTCGTTCAGCCATGAGGTTTAAGGTTTGATCAGACAATTTCTGAGGTCTATCTTTACGGCGGGGTCTGAAAAACTTAGACCCTACCGTTTGGACAGTTTCCACTAGCCCGTCGTTGATCTCGTCCACTGAGACAAAGTTCTCCAGACAAGCGAAGCGGTTGGAGAGCTCGAGTTGAAAGCTCTCGGGGTTTTGAATATGGGCCCGAGTAGGTCGGAGCGTAGACTTCATCAGACTGGACCTTTCTAGTTTAACATTGATATTCAGTGTGCCTCTTACGATTCGATGATCACTGCCGGTCTTTACCCTATTGATCACAGACACATCACTGAAAATCCGTTTCTTGTCGGTCATGATGAAGTCAATCTCGTTTCTCGTGGAACCATCGGGACTTATCCAGGTCCATTTCCTGTGAGGCGGCTTCTGGAAGAAAGAGTTCATCATGAAGAGTTCCTCTTTCTCCAGAAAGTCGGCCAGCCTCTGTCCTCTAGGGTTCCGTTGCCCGTATCCAAATTGCCCCACTCTTAACTCATCACCGCTGTTCTTGCCCAACTTTGCATTGAAGTCCCCCATAACAACAGTGAAGTAGGTTTTGGAAGTATGTATCACATAGCCTCTACCTCCTCATCAGAATGTGACGAGGTCGGTGCGTATACCTGAATGAACTTCAACGAATATCTTTCGGATATTCTGAGTATTAGGTATACCACCCTGCTCGACACACTGTCGATGGTTGTTATGTTGTTAACGAGGGACCTGTGAACGAGAAACCCGACACCGCCTTGGGACTGTTGGGCGCCCTCCCGGTAGTAGAGCAGGTTACCAGACTTCAGGGTTACGGTGTCCTCCCCCTCTCTACGGACTTCGCATAATCCTACAATATCCCAGTGTAACCTGCTCAGTTCCTCGTCCAACTCGCAAATCTTTTCGTCAGTCCTCATTGTGCGTATGTTGTGTGTTACCAGGGCCAGTCGTCGTGGGGATGGGTAGCCGGATTTCGTCCGGGGATTCTTAGCACCCCCTGCTCCGCTATTACCTTGGCCGCTACCCGCGCCAGGGATAGCGGAGCTGCCGGAGACTGGGGGCCTGGTATTTGTGTGACTCATCATAAAGGGGGTTTTGCCATACGCGCCACGCTTGGCAGGCGGGTTGCCGCGCGCAGTTTTTTTTTTTTTTTAAGGTCTGGAAGACGCTGCTGCCCATCTTCCGGTATATTATTATTATTCCCTTAGCAGACTTCTACTGCAACCACGGGACGATATGGTGGGGGACAATTCTAAAGCCGGTCACCCCACGGCCCATTTAATTATTGGTGAATGTAATTTGATATTCACACTTAGAAATTTTATTGAACAATTATACTATAGCTAGTTATTGGATTGATCACCTAATAATTAAGTGACAGTTAATTGAGTTATATTTGCGTAGATATTTCTTTTATAAAGTATTACAATACGAAATTTTAATTGCAATTTTTACTCTCTCAGTACTTGGTAAGGTACGGTACAGATTTATGTTAGGAGGTGAAGGCACATTTTTATAATGTGTACTTGCATTGGTTAGTTCACAATCCTTTTACTTGATCATAGTGTGACCTACCGTCCTCCGTGAGAGTATTTGGAGACTTTTAGTCTTAATATATATTGTGTTTCTAAGTACAGGCGACGGACCTGATATGCCATGTGGGTGACCATGCCCATGTTTTGAGTTAAGGGTGCGCACGGACGCGCAGCCCAGTTAGTATATTATTAAGGGTGACCATGCCCTGGGTAGCCATTCCCGTTAATTATTTTTGGAGCGAAGACTCCATTGGTAAGGCATTAGATATTTTATAGGGTAAATGTACCGATACCATAATACCAGTACCTTATATGTGATTAATACACAACTTTAATGGCAAATTTTTATAATTTTTTTTTTATATTGTGAGAGATTATTTGATAATAATACTGATTATTTTGCTGAAACAGACAGGAATTTTCATAAAAATCATTTTAACTTTAAGTATAAAATATTTCTTTTGAAACAGTGACACTGGGACATTACGTTTTTTTTTTTATGGGGTGACCAACTAATTTTTGATAAATTTTTGTAAAGTGTATAAACTTAGTTATAATTAGTTTACACAGTGGTCCCCATCTTCATTTCGAATTGTAAACAAGTAACATGCATTTTTTTTTCTCCAGCACCCCGGGGGTGAAGGGATCTTACGGGGAAGCTGTAGTATGTAGCTAATGTCTACATTTAGTATAGCATGCAGTATAGCTGTAGCCTAATGCATATTGCTTGGATAAGCGTTAACCTTATTGTAAAAATGTATATAAGCTAATGTTTTAAGTAACTAAACGTTCACTACTATCTAGAGCTCGGCATATACTTTGTCTCCCATCAACGTCCCTTGTCGACCACCTCATAACATATATTACACAGTGTTACAATATATATTAAGTGTTATATTACAGTATAACTAAACCTTCAGTAATAACAACACAGCAATGGAATCAAACCAACACAATTATTTCGAAAAAAAGCTAGGCGTCCCCATAAAGATTTTTAGAGAAATACCCAGACTTTAATAGTTACGCGTCAATAGTGCCCCAGTAAACGTTAATTCTTAAACAAAATCTTTTATTCCGGAGAGTTTAATGTGTTCTGGAACAAATGAATTCATTTGCAATCGTCTTTGTTGCCACAAAAACAAAATGCCCGACTTTTATTTTTCGACATCGTACAGCCCAGGTTGCGCGGGAAACGTTAACTGTACGCCGTTCGCTCGCCGCGCGGCGTGGCAGCCCACTGAAGTTTTGTCCCGCCGTGTATAGAAATAATCCTTTTGCTTGAGCGAATCCACTTAGCTTTGTACCCGATGAACAGTACTCATTATCTGTATTGTTAGCTGTGGCCACAACTGCCACTTCAAAATGTAAGGCGTTATAAGTGCAAATTACTTTTACATTAAATTAGTCTTTAAATTAAACGATATAAGGTTTACTCTTAAACAAAGAGAACAGAGATGTTGGTCACTTCATTGTCATTATAAGCATCGATAGGAACTTCACTGCTCTTTCACTTACGAAGTGACCAACATCTGTGTTCTCTTTGTTTAAGAGTAAACCTTATTTCATTTGATTTAAAGACTAATTTAGTGTAAAAGTAATTTGCACTTATAACGCCTTACATTTCGAAGTGGCAGCTGTGGCCACAGTTAACAATACAGATACTGAGTATTGTTCATCGGGTACAAAGCTAATGGGATTCGCTTAAGAAATGGGCTTCGAACTATAGCTACTTAGAGATCGGAATTTTTCGCGCGGCCGCAACGAGTGGGGATAGCCTGGCCTTACTCGGTGTTGCAATCCGAAGACCAGAACCAACCGGCTCGGCAGTGCCACTCAGTCTTGCCAGGCGCCCTGCGCGCCTTGCTCTTCCTTTCCACCAGTGTGAATCCCTCCTTATCCACATTGGTGCGGGAGGACTTTTCTTTATCAAGAACCCGTACTCTACATGCCTTAGAAGGCAAGGAGGCCCGGCTAGCTGCGACAGGCTGACCGGCGACGTCAGCATAAGCACGCTGGCGTGACGTCGAAACTTGAGGCGGCCGCACGCGCGGGTGGCACGCGGGCGGTGGAGCGGCGCGTGCGGCACCTTTTACAGTGTCAGCAACACGCAAATTAACAGACTCTGCGTTTACAGTGGCGGGCTGGTCGTCACTCTTGAAATCTGATGCTATTACCGACTGAGCTGGAGCACTATTTCGCAAACTAGTAACTTCGTTGCGTAACTCAGTAATAGTAACTTGGGCAGCTTCAAACTTGAAAACTATTTCAGCTAAACTTTTTTTTAGGGCCACGATGTCCTTATACAAGCAGCTAACGTCAATACTATCCGGAAAATGAGACGGCAGGATAGCGGCGGCACCCATCGCCACAAACTCCGGAATCCGATCTTGGTTCTCCCTTAGGATTGTCATTATATCCGCAAGGGTCTTCTTTCCAGTTTCGTCCTCTTTACGGTGAGGTACATATGTGCCGACGATCCTAAGGGACTGGCACAACACCTGCTTCGCTTCACAGATGTCCTCGACGGTGAAACGCGATGCCCGCGAACTGAACTGGACAGCGGTCACCGCATCCATTTTGCCTTCCAGCTGCAGCTTCTCCTTTTGCTGCAGAAAGGCGAGGAAATCATTCGCGACGGGTTGACTCTGATTGGAGGCACTCATCGCGTCAATTTGCAAGCAGCGGCCGGGCCGCGCTGAATCTGCGCTCACACATGTCTGCGTTGAATCAATCCTGAGATCCAGTGGACATTTTCAGGGTCCATCATCAGGTCAATTTTATGACACTGGTTCTAGATGTTGATTGGGGTGAGTAGAAAAAAGGAAACCACACGTCATGTCTACGTTGAATCAATCCTGAGATCCAAAGGACATTTCCAGGGTCCATCATCGGGTAAATTTTACGATACTGGCTCTAGAATCTAGATGTTTATTGGGGTGGGTAGAAAAATGGAAACCACACATGTTTGCGTTGAATCAATCCTAAGATCCAGTGGTCATTTCCAGGGTCCATCATCGGGTAAATTTTACTATACTGGCTCTAGATGTTTATTGGGGTGGGTAGAAAAACGGAAACCACACATGTCTGCTAAAAATGTAAGTTAAAAACTTAGGTATTATCATGGATCACACTCTTTCTTGGGTGCCTCAGCTCAGCCATGTTAGTAGGAAGGTGTTTGCCTCCATGGGTTCACTGCGGAGACTTCGTAATTTTCTTCCCATTGCTACTAAAATTGCGCTTGCTCGGAGTTTGCTCCTCTCTATTTTGGATTACGCCGATGTTTCCTATGTTGACCTTTCTGAGGTGCAACTTAAGAAACTTGAGCGTATTCAAAATGTCTGCATTAGGTTCATATTTGGGCTACGCAAGTATGACCATGTCTCTAGTTTCCGTTCACAACTCATGTGGCTGCCTATCCGCCTTCGTCGTAACTTTCATATTCTTTCCCTTCTCTATAGTATTCTCTTTAACCCTGCAACTCCCCGCTACCTTAAAGAACGTTTTAGCTACCTAAATATTATCAGCTAGATCCGCTCAACCTTTTTTACTCACTGTTCCGGCAGCAAAATCAAAATTTTATACGAATTCCTTTACAGTTAAAGCCATTCTATTGTGGAATTCCCTTCCGTTAGATCTGAGGAAGGCTAAGTCACTTTCTATTTTTAAAGTTAAATTAAAAGATCACTATTTGTCGCTCCCGTAGCTTATTGTGTGCTATTGGTATTTTTTTTCCCTGCTAAGTCTGATATCAGCTGTGTTGTATCTATTATTTTTCCTGTTTTATATGTGTATAGGCCTATATTATGTATGAATATTGTATAATATATTTATGTATATATATATTTATGTATGTTTATCTTTAAATATATTTATTTAAGTTTGTGTCTTTTATATGTTATTTATGTTGCTGAATTTTTATTTTTTATCTCACCACCTACTCTTTTATGGTTTATTTTTGCTTAATCCTCTACCCAAAGGTTGTCTGGAAGAGATCGCTCATTAGCGATAAGACCGCCTATTGTCTACCATTTATAATTTAATGTTTCGATTGTAATATTTTTCTTGTTGGTGTGCAATAAAGAATTGTTGTATTGTATTGTATTGTCTGCGTTGAATCAATCCTAAGATCCAGTGGTCATTTCCAGGGTCCATCATGGGGTAAATTTTACTATACTGGCTCTAGATGTTTATTGGGGTGGGTAGAAAATGGGAAACCACACATGTCTGCGATGAATCAATCCTAAGATCCAGTGAACATTTCCAGGGTCCATCATCGGGTAAATTTTATCCCACCAAAAACATTCTGTAAAAAACTAGCCAAGTCTCGATGGAGCCGCTTGTTTATCTCTAAAAAGTAATTAAATCTAGACAAAGTCGTACCAAGTCTAAGGTTCCTTACTGCGATTTCTTTATTATTATAGTTAATGTTGTGTGACTAGGCCGTTGAAGGGTACACCAGTATGGGCTTTTATCTCGCTTAACAAACATAGGTAGTTACAAAAGATATAACATTACGTGTAAACAAAATTGACTTGTAGCGGTTCTGGCGACAGATTGGTGCAATGGTGTCATGGAGCACCTGGTTTTGTACCCTTGTGTTCCCTTCAACGGCCAAGTCACACAACATTAACTATAATAATAAAGAAATTGACTTGTAGCGGTTCTGGCGACAGATTGGTGCAATGGTGTCATGGAGCACCTGGTTTTGTACCCTTGTGTACCCTTCAACGGCCAAGTCACACAACATTAACTATAATAATAAAGAAATCGCATTAAGGAACCTTAGACTTGGTACGACTTTGTCTAGATTTCATTACTTTTTAGAGATAAACAAGCGGCTCCATCGAGACTTGGCTAGTTTTATACAGAATGTTTTTGGTGGGATTTCACTTCTTTTTGTAGAAACGTGGGCATATTGTTTTATAACAACCTGCTAATTCACTTTAGCAAACTTCACGAAATAATAAGCGAAATCAACGAAATAATCCCTCCTAATCCCTAGCAAACGTTTCCAAGCGCAGTAGAAGAATGTCGTAAACGACTGTAACGCGGCCGGTTGCCACTTCGTCATATAAGATTATCGGAAAAACAAACGACGGCGCGTTTTAAAATACAGTCAGCGCCATCTAGCGACGTGTGCGGGTATCACCGCCACTCTTAGTCCAATGCATTATATTTAGACCAAATTTTGAGCGAAATTAATATTTTGGTGTAATTTGTTTATTTAATTTGTGTAATGTTCGAGTAGAATAAAGTTAATCGTTCGACTATTTCTTCTTGTAAACTTGTGAATATAAGTATAAAAGCCAGTCTAGTCTTGTGTAGAGTTTTCCTTTAATTTTATTTATATGCGTATTAAAAGCAGAAGGGGAGGCATTCGCCCAGCGGGTACGTATTACAATGCCGAAGTTCAAAATACCGAATATCATAAGACCTATGGACAGAAGGCCGAAAATTAAAATGTCGAATGTTTATTTGACCGAAAGTTTAAAATCCCGAAAGAACGTTTGATGGAAAGGATGAAATACCGAATATTATAATCCCGAAGACTGTAATCCCGAAGAATGTAATCCCGAAGACTGTAATCCCGAAGACTATGATCCTGCCTGAAGGTTGTAATCCGGAATATTATTTAAACTCTCGAGAATTATCTCGTATTTCTGTAGTCTTACAGATTCTAATGTTTATTTTATACAAAGAATATTAACCTAAATTACGTAACCTACTTGCCTACTACTATACTTACTATTTATAAGTGAACTCTTCTGTAGAACTGATCTGCTCCGGCGCTGCGGGATGTGCAGCCCCTCCGCCCTAGTACGTTAGTACTCTTTATTATACTGTGGCCCTAGCGTAAGAAAGTGCGGGCATCAAGCGAGTCGCAGCGGCTGAGGCTGGTCGCCGAAGGTGACTAAAAAGCCGAAGCTGCGGAGGCGAGCGTTGACAGCTTCGGTTCCAGACAAGTTCGGTTCGATTGGCAGTCCATGACATAATGTTTTATCATAATATCGAATATTTAGTGTCATTCTTGATTTCCCACTTTCCCGGACTCTTTCCTTTTCTTAATCCACTTGCCACAGAACCGAAGCTGTCAACCCCGATTCGACGTGGTCTTGTCTGCCCAACCCCTAGAGTGTATATAAAAGCCCGGAGGCGCGGAGGGAGGGCAGCCCCCGGCCGCCGTAAGAAGCTTTCTTACGCTAGGGCGGAGGGGCTGAACATCCCGCAGCACCGAAGCAGATCGGTTCCACGGAAAAGTCAGATTAGTTTAGTGTCCTGACACTTTTAAAGTGCTCATTGACTTTCGGGATTATAAAATTTCGAGATTTTAAAAATTTCGGGATTATGAAATTCCGCGATTTTGAACTTTCGATTTTCTGAAAATAGGTAATTTGAGCTTCGGTTTATCGAATATCGGCTTTTTGAACTTTCGGTATTTTGACCATCGGTATTTCAACTGTAGGTATTATGAACTTTCGGGATTGTAATACGTAACCCGCCCAGCTGTGGGACGCTATAGGCTAGATTAAATTAGAAGATGTGTCCCACTACGCTGGATTTTTGCAATGACAGTCGATTTTTTTATGTACCAATAGTAGAAGGGGGCATTACCATATCTCTAATACATCTGAGGCCAGCTGAGGGTTCTTCATCAAATAAATAATAAATAAATAAATATCGGACAACCTCACACAAATCGATCTAGTCCCAAATTAAGCTCTAGAAGGCGTGTGTTATGGGTACTAGACGACGATAGACATACTTATATAGATAAATATATACTTAAATACATAGAACAACCATGACCCAAGCACAAATATTCGAGTTCATCACACAAATATTTGCTTCGTGAAAACGGCAGTGTTTGCTTCGCGCTTGACTTGGCGGGGGGTTGATATGTCCAGGGTCCACCATCAGATCAATTTTATGATACTGGCTCTAACTGCTCATCAAAGTGAACAGGAATGCAAAAACTGCACACATGTACTTTGAACGAATCTTGAGATCCAGTAGGCACTTCCAGGGTGCATCATCACAAAGTTCGGGCCAGATTGGTTTTGTTTAATACGTATTGAACATGTAATAAAAGTAGCGTGTAAAACAAGTACAATTAATGATACATAGTTTCCATGTTGTTGGCATAGGCAACCCTAGGAGTATAACACCCCCACAACTTGCTACAACCAACGAAGTTGCACCTCATTCAAAATTACCAATCAGATACTAGTAGAGGCTAATTCCCTTGCAAAAGCGGCAAATAACAAAAGAGTGCGGCTTCTGTAGTGTCTTTATTTTGTGACAGTGGCTAGAACAAGTAAAGTAATAGATAACGCTAGAAGATGAAAATAGCACCTACCTGCTCTGAGCGATTACTCTGTAAATAGATGCTAGTTCCTATGATCGGATCTATGTATTGATTTCCGTATTAATCAATAATGTTTTCGTTTATATTCATCATTACGTAATTCTTAAATGTAATCCATTGTTACTTGTTCTACAAATCACGTAACTGTCTCACGCTGAATAAAAACAAAAGGTATTTAATAGCTGGAATAGATTTGAATCCTTTAGTCAAACTAGAGAAGCCAATAGCTGCAAGCGTGTGGCGGACATACTAATAACATAGTAATACATTCACCTTTATCAAATATTTTCATTAGTTTCTAATATGACTTTCGGAACGTAAGTATCTTATAATGTTTGTTATTTTTTGTCACGTTTCATTGTATACAAAAAAAGAGTGTTTCGTTTAACTGACGTAGGGTATCAGTGGTGAGATGTCCATTAGAAAGCGATTCACACCGGCTTGCATATTTTAAAAATGTTGAGCAGCAAAGCCAATTTTGTTCCGCGGATCGTACAAGAATTTCTCCAACGTCACGCCTAGAAATGTGCCGGTCTTCTGGTTCTTTCCTGATATGTATTGAGTGAGAATGCTCTCAAGAAAATTTTCTATGTAAGTAAAACAATTTCTGTTTCTGGAAATTCTCGGCAACATCACATCAATCATCATTTTAGACACCAGCGTCTATCTATCTAGCAGCCACAGACGTTTACTTCTGAACATAGAGGCTTTCCCCATGATCCACCACAAAGCTTGCTACATTATTCGGTCTACCAATCCAGTTTCTATCACGTGGACTGTCCGTGCAATTCACCTTTGGGACACGCTTGCTTGTCTTAAAGCCTTATTTCTTTAAGATTTTTTTTTTTCATATTATGTATTATAATTTCAACCACCTTTTTGAAATTAATAATACTTACTTTTTCCTGAGTTCTAGATAGTAACATAGCTATTACATGCTTTCATTACGTGCAGTCGGAAATAAGTTGAAAAATCCAGTTTTCTGCGTGAATTTGACGATTTCGAGTAGTTTTTGAAACAAAAATTATCAATGAAAAATTCAAACTGTAAGTTTCAAATATTTACCAATAGCTTGCAATGGTCCTGTTCTAAGTAGTAGTACCTATTGATAATATGCTAAGAGACATGTTTGATCATAGATAAACATGTCTAAAACAAACAGCATATTTGATGGGATAAGGAGCCTTAAACATGAAGATCTGATCAAACTAGTTATTAAAATAATGTTGAATTTGTGAAACTAACAATTCGTGGTATATTTTATCGAACAGTCTGGATCATGCTGTAAAATCATGTTCACTGCTTATGCCTACGAGTAAGATACCTACAATTTTTTATTTTTATTGCAGGATTTTTTTTATTGCTGCGATAATGTACGGGGCCGTTATATACATCTGCGGGAAACCTCACGATGAAGATGTGAAAACTCTATCCAGTGACTCAATATTGAACTCAGACGGATTTGTGGGAATGTTCGCAGATGAAAACCGAAATATGTCCGATTGGGAAACAGCTGTTTCTAATCTGACTTTGAACCCGATGATGACATCACAGGCTTGTAAGGGCGTACAACCCATTTGCATTATTTACGAGGTTATAATTTCATTTTCTGTAATAATCTGTAATACATATTGAACATGTCATGGCGATGGTCTGTTGATGTGCAGGCTAACAGCCATTAAATTATTCACTCACTGGATGCAGCAGCAAGGCAACTTTTGGCAAATTATCATTTAAATTTTTATAACGCTTTAAAAATATTGGCGTTTGCTGCAAAGACCGTGGAGCCTGAAGAATTCAAACTTTTTTTTCTTCTTTTTCGGTCTTTTGTTTTTCACCGAAATGGCTTTATCCTTACACAGCCAGGCAGGGCCCAATCTGATCTGGTCGATCCGTTTGTCCAATTTATAGAAGTAGCATGTAAGCCTTACTATTCGTATTAAGCTTCCTACCCAGCGATAAATATGAGGGAAATTTTATGTACATACTAGTCAAGTTTAACACGCTATACTATGAAATTACTATATTCTGTTAATGATTATGGATAAATAAAATTAACAGTTTTAAAGGTACACAGTACTTTTATTAAAATAGCAAAAAGTTCCTGCAAACGTGATATCGTTTGTAATAAATTATTAACAAAACTGTTCTTACTTATATATTCCCGCAATAAAATATATTTACGGAAATGTAAAGCCATTCATTAAGTACCGATTGAACACTGATACGTGATGTAATTTTTTGTGACCGATTCAGTTAATTTACTAATACAATATTACTATATAGTCTAATACAAACACAGTCAAATTCCTTTGGATTAGAAAAATATTATCGCCGTTACATTGCATTAACCAACCAACATTTCAGAATATTCAGATTTAGGTGCAGCTTTTGTCTAATGTTGTGTACACAGGGTGATTCAGGAGTCATGAGCACACTAAGCAACTTTCACAATGGAATCAGTCAAATAATGGTGTTTGTAATTGATCGCTAACCATCCGCCGAAATGTATGGAAAGGCTGTCTGTTGTTTTGCGATTTTGTGGTTAGCCCCATAGTAAAAGTTGCTCAGCCCGCCTAACACCTCTATAACTCCTGGTCATGACTCCTGAATGAATACATAATGTAAACTCTTTCTTATAGTAAACGCTGTAAACGAATAAAAAATATTGGATAACAATAAAACATGCTTAGTTGATATAACGTTCTTGCGTTCGTATCTGTTCCGTTTAGAACAGTTTAGAACATTTCGACTATCCATGCAGATGTGATGCAAAAAGTCAAACTACATTTAAAAAATCGAAGTCAATGTTTATCTACAGACAGAGTTCAAAGTATTTTCACGATCATGGGTGTCTACTAATAAACCATTAATTACACTACTGATAAAATTAACAATTAATTGTAACTATAAAAACCATTATAAATTAAATCATGTGCAATTCTGACGCTACAGATAAATAAATACTAAGAGCACTTTACACGTGTGTAAACGAATTTAGTTTGTTCGTTGCTGACACCAATTAAACATTTTTGATAGTTTATTTTACAACTGAATACTGCGACTATTTTGCACTTTGGGCCTACTAAAGTTAGAGTACTAAGTAATATAATGCCCTAAAAATAAAACAGTATCAGTAGAGTGATATGTGGCGGTGATTTCTGGCTGTTATTTAAAAACTGGTCTTATTTGTTGTACTTAGTAAACTAATTCTAACATATTCGTATAGAAATTATGATTTTATACAACATAACGTTTCTTGTTACTTAAATTTATCAAGATATTGTTGGAACAGAAGTAATCGCAGATTGAAAAAGTCCCTTACCTATATCTCAAATTCATCTATAAATTTGATTTTAAATACTTTGTTTCTTGATATGATTCATATTCTTTAGAGATACTTGTCTTAACTTTATATAGCCCAGAAAGGGAGTAGCAGCGTGCGGGCGTATTACAACGTCATAACATGCTAATCTACGAAAACGTTACACTGAAAAAAATAGCCAGTGGAGCCTACTGACATTACAGTAAGACTTACTGCAATAACAGTTAGGCCTACTGACATTTCAGTAAACCTAACTGCAATAACGGTTACGCTTACTGTAATTTCAGTAGGCTCCACTGGCTATTTTTTTGAGTGTACGGAACAGTTAACATTTAAAAACTCAGTCACATTTCTTAGTGCTAAATACTTACAATACTATGCCACTATAATATAATTATATGAATACGTAGATTGTGATGCTTCGACATAAATAAATAAAAGTGGTAACTTTCAAGATTATTGATACTCATGGCTACCATGGGCGTCACCAAGAGACGAGGATATGTGCTCTAGCTAGACTGTACCCACAATTCATAATTTCCTCACCGCCTTTGGGTCATCGACTGGCGACACCCATGATTCATGACCGCAATGAGCTAACATAAAATTGTGCCGAAGTGTGTTCTAATTTGATCCACTCAAAGTCAAGATCCTCACTTCGTCAGTTGCCATTAGAGAGCATGCGGGTTGCCATTAGAACGAAACTAAGCAAGATGCTTCTCTATATGCAAAGTTGTATGAATGGATGACGTTATGTTTATGTCTACGGTAATTCTCAATGCAACGGATGAATGGAGGGTAATGACCGACAATGATGTGATCTATTGTTGTTTTTTCATAGGCACATGTATCTGTTCAACAGCGTCACTATTACCCCTATACTCTAAGGCTCTGAGACATGGGACACGAATACCGTAAATTTTGGTGCTATGTCCAACTGTAAATTTTTGTTCGTAGGTAACATAGCCAATATGATTCAAATCTTAAATATTGTCCATTCCACTGTTATGTAAGAAAAGTCCTCTAATATCCATTGCATGGTTGCAATATTTTAACCTCCGAGTACCTACTCACTGAGGCCTATAGAACGCAGGGTTATACCGGTTCACTTAAATCAAGTTTTGAAAATAGGCATGCCTGCGATAATACCGTAGCCATCGGAGGCGAATAACTGTATAAGATACAAAGAGGGAAGATATGGCAGTGGTGAATCAGATAAGAACAGCGTTTAACTCGTTTCTATGGCTGCGGTATGCTACGAGAGTGTAAAATCTACATTAAAGTTGCTGTGATGCTTCAATTATTTCCACCAAGTCAACCCAACTCAACACCACCTACAAAAAATACCATTACCAAAAGGTCCAATTGTGCGTGATTCTATTCATACTAATTCTCAGGTACTTCTTACGTATTAAACTATGATTTTTGCTTCTTGGTTTTTGAATGGATGCCATCCAGGCCTTTGCCGAAAGGCGTTTTTGAGTTCGTTGTCAGGTAGTAGGACCCCTGGGCACTGGAAACAAAAAGGATTAAAATTATTAAAATAGGAATTAAGTTTTTTTTAAGATGCCAAAAAAAACAAATGTCTGTATGCGTGGGACTAAATACATTTAGAGTGCTCTGAGTCAGACTTCACTGTTAAAGTTCGACATTCCTACGAAGCGATTAAAACATTCCATGCAAATATTTCAATATTTACTTATATACTTTTTTATCAGAAAGTGCACGTGCACTGTAAATATCGCTTCATCTTTATCCGATCATATTAACCACGAACAATGATATACGACAGAGTTTTGGGCTCAGATCAAGTAAAAGTACGTTATTTCAAAACATAGGTGTATTTGATAGATTTTGTATAATTAGTTTAAGCGTAAGTAATATTTAATAGGACTGTAAAAACAAAATCAAACTTTGGCGAGGCCACACGAGGGCCAAAGTCCTATACATTTCGAACGGATACCTCTGCTTAACACTTTGGTGCAATCTAGAGCTAATTTTCTTTTTAGATTGATAAATAGATTGCGCCAGTGTATTGTAGCTGAGGTTGTTCCCATACAATGTGAGACTTCGCTGAAGTAGGTAGAACGCGATTCTGTATAGACATTTCTCTTGAGGCCTAATAAGAACAAATAAGAAAAGCACCTGGTGTCGCAATCAGCACCCATGTACACCATGCCCACTTCAGGCGTGGGGTTGTCTCGGAACTTGTGGTAGGACTCCGCGGGCGAAGCTGGGAATGCCTCGGGGTTCCGCACCGACTCCGCGTAAAACCGCCACGACCGCCAGTGGCTGCATAGGTCTGAAATGATGACACAGAACTTTACATTTTGCTTTAAGAACTACTTGTGACACTAGAATGCAACAGAAAATTCGTTCAAGTGCACAAGCAAATACGAGTAATCATAACTATAATTATTCTCCAACGATCAGCTATTACTAAGTATATAATTATATAAAATACCCTCCCCTAAACAGTAACCGAATCTAACCTAACCTTAGGAATTAAACCCTGCATTAAAATAGTACTTACCTTAGACTAAACTTTAATCTCAATAGGTAGTTTGACAATGTTGATGAATGGAAAAACACTACCTTTGTAGTTGGATAGGAACTCACCGTCATCAGAGAGCGGTATGGAGGCGAACTACGGATACCCCGGCTGTATTCCCTTGCCACCGTAGAGCCAGAAGTCTGTGGTGCCCGTTCGCCGTACCCGTCTGGATGACCTCCATTCATACAGCAGTAAAACATTTCCTGTACTGTGAACTTACTGTCTTCAGAGTTCGTATGGGGACGAACCGTGGGCGCCCTGGCTGTCTTGCAGCCACCATATGCCTGAAATCTGTGGTGCCGGTTCGCACGGTCGTACGACTTTGTTTTGTAGTCTGTTAGTAACTTACTGTCATCGGAGAGTGGTATTGGGGCGAACCGCGGGCACCCTGGCTGTATGCTCTTGCCCCCGTTAGGCCAGAAGTCAGCGGTGCCCGTCCGCACGGGCGCGCCGTAACCGCCGGCGTCCGTGTGGATTACATCCACGAATTCGGCGTCCTTGGAGTTTACGTGCTCCATCATCACACCGTCAGGGTAGAAGGCGGGAAAAGCCGGATCGAGGGCAGTTAGCCTGGAAAATATATTCATTTTTCTGTTAATAAAGAAAAGCATAATTTTTTTGATACAAAGTTTGTTTTACCGGAACAGCATCCTCAATTGATTCTGTAAAAAAATCCCGTTATTTACCCTGTTTTACCGGTTTTAGTCATTTCAGTAGACTTGATGTAGGTATATCAATGTGACTAATGTACCTACATACAAAGAGAAAATTACGGTGACTAAACCTGTTCGATTTGCATTTGGCCTTGCTAAAGTCAGTGCTAATTTTGTTTCAAGTAAATCATTAAGAGATTATGTTTTAAAGTATTTGCGAAATCATATTCGATCGCTATACTAAGTACTTTTACTGAGTTTAATAATCTGTTTAAAAGTGTACTCATTGAAGAAGCTCCTGTGATACACCTATCATAACCAGGTATAAATCGATGTTTACCTTTTAACAGTCTTATTATACTTGTTCTTGAGCTCCCTGGCCGTGTACCCGGCCACGTGGCTGCCGAGGGAGTGTCCGATCACATGCAGCTTGTCCAGTAGAAGCCCCGACTCCAGCAGGCTGTGTATCTGCTCTGCCGCTGCTGCTCCCACCTGAAATATTTACGGACTGCTGTTATTCTTCAGTGATATACAATTTGCGTGGATTAACAGCGACCGTATGGCCAATCCTTTTGAAGTTGGCTAGATTTTATGATATATGTCAAAATATAATGTTCCGGGGATGCCACTAACAACAGACAAATGGAAATGAAATGAGGGACTTGGATTTTTTCATTAAATGTAATCTTGTAACAGATTTTTGGAGCCTACTTTAACTTTCTTGCGCAAGACTAAACGACTCAAAAATTACCCTTGAGTACCTTCCGGTTCCATAATCAGATCGGCTCCATTTTACAATAAATACCTATTATTTTGCCTTGTTAATTGAGTTACTCAATCGGAAACTTGGAACAAATCGAAAGATTTCATCGGGACAGATGAAACTATACATATAATGTCCTGACCGATGAAACTATACTTATTAGAATCTGGTAAGAAAAAACACAAAAAAGCGGCAAGGAGATGAATCTTAAGCCGTATATATAATTTATCGAGAATGTAAATTCAAGGATTTTAAGGCATGTCTCTGAATGAAAATCTCATTTGTTTTCTGTTACATTACAGGCGAATGCTCGCGTTGAGTGAACACCCTTATTTACAACCTTGACTGGATTATGGAAACAGATTATTATGTCTGTCCCGTATATTTTATGGAAAACTTGCGAGTTTTTAGGTTTGATTGAGGTTAAGATAACATGTGTATGTAATAAACACGACGGAAACATAAGTTATTCTACCACGTGAAGGTAAACAACAAACTGAGACATACGTAGTACCTACCTACGTATGCATAACCGGTTCATATCTGAGCACTTCAAGGCGAGACGCAATTAAATTTTCTTTAGGAAAAGTATTTAAAGCGGTAATTCAACAATTAATAAGAAATAATGATAATAAATTAACATCAGATAACCTCACACAAATCGATCTAGTCCCAAATTAAGCACAAGAGGGACCAGGATATACAAACTTATATAGACAAATAAGATATAGATAGAACAACCATGACCCAAGCACAAATATTCGAGTTCATCACAACAAATATTCGAGCCTCTGATCTGGCCGTAGGTATTTCATTTCGGAAACTTGGAACAAATCGAAAGATTTCATCGGAACAGATGAAACTATATTTATTAGAAATCTGGTAAAAAATTTGGGATCATCCTCATTTTTGAGGTCGGTTGAAATTAAGGTAATTTCCAAGTTTTAAAACATTAAAGAAACAAATCGACCTAGTCCCTAATTAACATAGAAAGACCAGATTTTACATATAACATGTATATCTATCGCAGAAAATGTTTGAGTCGTCGTACCTTTCTTGTGTTCCTCGCAGCATTCACCAAGTAGGATCCATGTGACATATTAGACCAGTCCAGGAGAACCACGTTGGTCCCAGGCTTGGCCTCCAAGTAGGCACTCACCATGACCTATGAACAAATTGTACCTACATTGTAAAACTATTAAGAATAACAGAGATCTTGAGCCACGACCGACAAATAATAAAAAAAAAAGATTAATTTTACTTTCACTGTTTCGTTGTACAAAAAAGTGTATAGGGAATGACGATATCGTGTAATATTTAATAGAAAAAACAAATGGGGAACGAATGTGTACAATTAATTAACCGTATCTGAGTGTTACTTTAATGTGGGTGCCAAGGCATTTTCCACACATGATTGTGATGCCATAAATAACACCATTAACATTCAAGTTAGTCGTAAAGAAGTGGATCATAATTCTACATTTGTAGAGATTTTGTACGAGTTCACGAAAAAACACGAACGTAAAGTTATCCCGACACGAATATTAATTATATAGAATTAGAGAAACTATTTGTTTTGTCTTTTAAACAAAATATTGCACGTTCCGACGTTCCGTGTCTGTTGTGTTCCGTGCTTATGATATTATATGTTCTTAATATGGTTATTTGTTAGAGTTCTTCACTTACTGAAGTACTCCTTGGCCTTTATAAAAAAAAAAAAAACATCATTTGGTCCATCGTGTAAAATTGTACCTAGCTGTTTAGTAGTAGGCTGCATGTCATGCAATACTTTTAAAGTTCTTATAAAGTAAATTAACCTGGACACTCTCCTGCTGTGCGGTTTCGATGAATCCATGGATGTACAGCACAGTGACGTTATTCTTGTCGAAGCCCTTTATCTCAAACATGCGAGAAGCTTGGCTCAGCGGGAAATCCACGTACTCTTCTTCAGTACTTCTGAAATGCATAAATGACACACTTAGATATAAAATTCAGCGCGCGCCATTAGCTCTTGACTGCGTACCTAAGCAGGAAATTATCTTCCCCACTTTTCGTCGCTCACGCCTTTCAACTGAAGTCCATTAACCTGCCTTTCTAACCAAGCTGCACTACTTTGTCACGCAACAAGTCTATTGTCAATATCTCGACAATATTTGTTGTGAGACAAAGGTCTTCGGATTCGGATACAGTGAGAGAAAAACGAAATTTGTCGCGTGACCAGCTAATGTCGCGGCCAGTTTTGCTAAATCGGCTAGCGTCTTCTAAGATACCGAAATATTCCGAGATACTGAGGGTCATATTATGTGTTACAATATTTGATAAATATACAAGCATTGGATAAATTGGATTAAAATAATTAAGTGCGTAAGAACTAGGAACAATGGCTGTCTGTGCACTGAAGCGGAGTGGAAAAAAAACCCGAAAGAAGTGCTTTTTATATCTGAAAAAAAAAAACCGGCCAAGAGCATGTCGGGCCACGCTTTGTAGGGTTCCGTAGTTGCTCATCCTTCACAATAGACTTAAGTTACGAGAAAGATTTCATGCTTTATAAAAAGGTCGTAAACGTCAAAGTAATTGTAATTACTTATTACCTTCTGGTAGTCAACTTACGTCCTTTTAAGAAAATTATGACATTTTGCGCTAACTCAAAAATGGCTCGTCCGATTTTGTTCAGTATAGTTTTCATTGAAAGTGCTTATATGGCCTCATTTTCATGAATTTTTCCATATTTTTTTGGTTGAAAAGTTAGAGAGGGGCGACACTTTTTTTATTTTATTTTCAGAGCGAATATTTACAAAACTGCTGACTTTATGAAAAAATAATGTCCGGAGACCCCTATTAGTTTTGAAAGACCTATTCAACGACACCCACACACTAGTGTTGAAACTAAAAAAAAAACATCCCGACTTGTGTTCGAGAGGTACCCGAAATATTTTTTTACATCTCATACCAAATTTCAGCTTTCTAGTACTAATGATCACGGAGCTAAGCCGCGGACGGACAGACGGACATGGCGAAACTATAAGGGTTGCTAGTTGACTACGGAACCCTAAAAATGGGCCTATTATACATGTCAACTCCGTTTCGCTTCTATGGACAGCCAGCCTAACCTAGCTTACTTATACTATACTTACCCTTATCGTGCTCTGCAGTAAAATAATAATATTACAATACTCTCAAATTAAAACATTATCTAAGGTATTGCTTGCCTATCTGAATTTATTTATGTATAACAAATCATACACATTATAAATATTTAATTTCAGTCAACCGCACCTCGGTTCTCCGTAGGCTTATCTAAATAGAGTGTTACGGGCAATTTAAATACTCCGTGTCGAATGTTTATCAGTACTTGCACTAAAGTTAAGCACGAGCAAAATACGTATGTTTCCGAAGGGCAAGGTTAAACGATAGTGCTTGAGCAAATTACGTAAATTGATTGATTATGTTTGTACTTTTCCTTGGTTGTATTGTATATAGCTCAGTGCAAGAATATGGGAAAACAGACACCTCACCGTACATACTAAAATGATCGTTTATCAAACATGCATTTTGTCCATACTCTTGTACGGTGCTGAAACTTGGACGTCGTATGCTAAGCAGGAGCGTAAATTAAACAGTTTTCATATGCGTTGCCTGCGTCGTATTTTGGGTATCTCGTGGAAGGATCTAGTCACAAACGAGAAGGTGCTCAGTATCGCACGCTTGCCCAGCATTGCAGCCATCTTAAAACAAAGACGCCTGCGTTGGCTTGGGCACGTGCAAAGGATGGAACCATCTCGTTTGCCACGCTCGTCTTGCGCAGCTCTCTTGAGTGAGATTGCTGATGCTAAGCGACCCATTGGACGACCTATGTTACGCTTTAAGGACAGCGTAAAGCGTGACATGTTATCATTCAAAATTGACACCCAACACTGGGAGGTTATGTCTGAAAATCGTGACCTTTGGAGGAAGACTTTGTGCGATGGTGTGGTTGCGCATGATGAAGTATGGTTTGCTTCTCTTTCTCACAAGCGCGACTTGAGACACCAGCGTGCAGCTTTTCCCCCTTCATCGATAGGCGCAACATTTATTTGTCAATTATGCGGCCGCGGCTGTCGCTCTCGTATCGGGCTATCCAGCCATCTTCGAAAGTGCCGCAGTTTATTAGACGCTGCTTAACTCATCTGTTATAGATGTAAAAGGCTAATGATGATGAATGATTGTATATAGGCAAAACAACCATTGATCGTTTGCGTTAAGGTTTATATTATGCATAGTATAATAGATGACATAGCCTCACCATTTATTGTCTTTATTTTAGTTGTATCAATATGGCAAAGAAGATCTAGTCGAAAGTGTAACCCGCCAAGTTCGAAAAAAGGAGTTATACCGCTGCAATAACTAATAACTCGTGAGTATGAATACAACTGTACTCGGGTAATTCCGAAAATTACTGATATCTAATAAACGGGGTAACATTTTTTGTGCTAGCAACACTTCTTACTGTAGAAGTGTATAGTATCTGAGGAAGTGTTGCTAGCGCAAAAAATGTTACCCCGTTTATTAGATATCAGTAATTTTTGGAATTATCCGCCATTCGGAATTACCCGAGTAAACCATACTTATTTTGTTTTCGCGGTTAACGTCGCTTAGAATATTCAAAAATTATACCAACTTACCCATTGTAAAATCTTAAGTAGATGTCTTCTATACGGTTTGTTCTGTCCGGTAAAATTCCTGTAACAAATAACGTCTCCTTTATCCAATATTCGCTTAGCAATAGCAGATACTTCATCATCTCAGCCATAGGACGTCCACTGCTGAACATAGGCCTCCCCTTTGGACTTCCATATACCGGTTGGAAGCAACCTGCATCCAGTATATATACAGATACTTAGGCAAACATATTGACAGCGCCTGTGGTAAAGATAGATACTAACTGACGTCATGGGTTACGCGTAGGTCCCTACTTATGCAATCTGGAAAATATGATTGTACTGCAATATTATTTGCTATTGCAATGCATTCATCCAAAAATGTAATAGACAGACAGAGTGCCTTAGGAATGACATTATCACATCACTATCGTTATTGACCTAGTTTTGGATATTCAGAATGGTGAAAGATAGCTGTTTCACTTAACAACGGGCATTGCCATTTACAATTAAACAATTTCACAGTCTATACGGATTTCCGGGCCAACCGGTCACTTTGTTTAAAAAAAGACTCTTTTTCTTATCTTATCAGTCAAGAGTACCACGATTACAGTTAAATATAGGTAGCCGTTGTTCAGTCCGTCATGCTCATGAGCAGCTAATTGATTGTCACCTGTTAATTAAAACACCAGCTCGTCTGCTGTAAGTTGACTACTTAATACGAATACCTCTGTGCTCAGTATACCAAGAGTCAGTTTATATTACACCTTTCGTGGGTCTGTTTTGCTCTGGGTTTGGGTGATTGTCATAGCGTTTTAACAGGCCTTATTCCTTTTAAAATGCTGATAGTTTTAGATATTTTTCTCTATGATTAAATATGTTTCTTAACATATTATTGATGTTACTACCTAGAACATGGCTATTGGGATTTATTGGTATATATTTAAAACCTACAGTTTAATTTTTCGTTGATTATTTTTGTTTCAAAAACTACTCGACAAAATCCACGCGGAAAATTAGTTTTTTCAACTTTTTTTCGACTGCAGGCAATGAAAGCATGAAATAGCTATTGTACTACCTAGAACTCGGGAAAAAGTCTTCAAAAAGTTGGTTGTAATTATCAATATATTTGTCATAATATGTTTTTTTTTTAAGGAATAAGGCCTTAACCGTTATTATTAAAATTATTGTTTTATTTAAATTAAATTACCCGCGGAGCATCCTAACTGTGAGGAAACTTGTAATTTTCAGAGCTGTTTTCGGTAAAAGTCACGATTATTTAGATTTTAATAGTTCACAATTGCGACAAGAAAGCAGGTACGTATACAATATTTAGTACTTAAACGCTCTGAGAGATTAACCCGTTTAAATGTTTTCGGTACGTAATTGCTAGATGCTAATTGTAGTTTTGTGTGAGTTACTTGAGTAACTAGACACAATTGTATGTGAGAACAAAAACTGTTTTATAGAACTAGGTTTATATTTAGTAGCTACAACATCATCATCATCATCTGAGAATACTTCCTCCTAACTTGAGACGTTTAAAGCTACCGTTCTTGCTATTGTTATTTTTGCACTTATATTCAATGTTTCTTCGAATCAATTACCTAAGCATGCGAATAAATCGAATACCATATGCCGAATTTATTTTAAATCGCTAAGAAACGGTCACTATGTATATACACACACTTGAAATTATGATTATCCTCGGCTATAGTCTGGTATTACAAAAATAATAGAATTTACAACATTATTATTAGTTGGATATACCATCGTCAGTTTTGAAAAAAATCGAAAATGTCTACATCTGCTAGAACCGTCGTTAACTGTACGAAACAATACACTAACACAAGCCAACAACTCATTGAAAATGGCTGAAGTAGGTTCATGGTAAGTTTCAGATACTTAGTGAATATTTCCGTCACGCCAACCATCTTTTATCAGGAATAGTACAGTCGCCAACAAATATATCTGAACAGGGCGCTAATTCGACGGAACTTGTAATATCTTAAATGTACAATATCTTTAATTATAGGCTTTATTACGGCACGGCATTAAATCATAAATGTCTATTTTGTTATTCAAGCTGCATTTCATAAAAATGGCATACCTTCACTTACCAGAATTTCATATGCCCGAATTTCGTCTGCCATAATATATAATTGTCTGAATCTTGTTTCTTATAATTATGTTTCCCATAATCAACCATATTAATCCTATGCCAGAATCTTTGTTTCCCATAATATTAATTCCAATAATCACATTTTCCATAATGATTGTAAGGGCTTGTGCACAAATCACGCCTGGTTCTGGGAGGGGCGTCTTGGAAAAATCATGACAGATCACGTTGGGGGAGGTAGGGGTAGAAGGAGACCTCACGGGTATTTTTCTACTGTGAACGAACTAAGAAAAAAATCTAGGTTTCTCGGTTTAGTTAAAAAAAAACTTCACTTGTTAAATACTTCAAAATATAAAATATATTACGAAATCCTGGCGAAAAAAAAATACACATGAGGTTGTCAGGGAGAGGGGGGTATCAAAGAATCTCACCAAATTTTACCAGGGGGAGGGTTTAAAAGTAGCCGAAAAAACCTCGCGTGATTTGTGCACAAGCCCTAATCCATAATTATCACATGCTATAATGTCATATGCCATCCAAATGGAACATAGGTCGAAAACCGAAATCTGTAGGTTATTAGGTTAGGTTCGTTTTATGACCCCGTATAGCGGAGCGTGGGAAGCAAGCCGAGCGTCAAAATATAAACATAATCTACTTTTAATCTACACTTGTAGATGAACTGTGACCAAATAGAACAAGGATCCGAAATCGAAAACTATAGGTTAGGTTAGGTTTGTGTTGTGATCCGTATAGCGGAGCGAGCGGAGCGTCCGTCAGAATGCTTGCATGGATTCGCAAAGAAACAATATTTGGTGTGGCGTTTAAATATTCGATCAAACAATATTCTATGAATAGTATATGTAAACCTCTCTGTGATAAGGCGATGTCGGCAAAAATGTATACATACTGGCCATAATAATAATCTATAACCATTTGCCGGAACGCCTAAAACTGCTACAGGGAAATAAGTTTAACCGTAATCGGGGTAATAATATAATAAGCGTAATCTAACAAACTGGCTTCTTGACAAATGTTTTTATAGCGTTAAGGAATATTTAGAATTTAATGTGACTGAATAACTGATGAAATTTTGTAACTAAATATGTTTACCTATTGATTATGATTATTATTGATATAAATTAATTTGCTATATGTTGTATAATTTAATTCTTTTAATAATTTATATAATATTATTTAGTTTTTGGCTCCACTGATAAACATTTGCACGCTTGCTTGCAAGTAAAAATACATGGAAACGAAATTGTAACCCCACACCATACTGACTGTATTTTCGCAAATAAATATATTTGAATTTGAATATGACACTTGATACTATGGAAAACAATACTTATGGCATTCGTATCATTATGGCATATAATATATTATTCGGGAAAACAAGAGTATGTCAAATGACTTTTCTAGTAAACGAAACATTCGGGCAAATGCAATTCGGGTAAGTGAAATTCGAGCCTATCAATATAAATTTCAGTCAAATAATAGATAACCCTTAAAAATATACATTTTAATAAATAAAGTATCAACATCTCGATGTAAAAAAAAACGGCGTCAGCCGTACAGCCGCTATCTGCTGGTAAAGATTTCTTCGTCCGAATTGGATGAAAAAAAAAAACACTAATTTTGGTATAATGATAGCTGGACATCCAAAGATGGTTAAAGAATACTTTTTATCCGACTACGGAAAAGAAAAAAGTTTTACGCGGAAGACGATGGCACCTTTACTACCAATACAATATAGTCAACATAACTTGTAATATCTTGTTCGTTTCACCGACCGACTGTAGTGTAGGCATCTTTGTGTAAGTATATAGGTAACTTACTCGTAGATAATGTTTGAAAGATTTCCGCTATTGAAACTAATTTAGTACTCATATGTAATAGAACTTGAGTGCTCCGTGGATATCTAGAATAGCTATAAATTATCTACGAAAATAATTGATGCTGACCAATATTTGCAAGCTATCGTATGGAGAAAGGCAATGGGGACAAGTGCTATCTCCTTCACATATGAATAAAGTTGCGTTATAACATCGAATAATAGGCAATCAGCACACTTAATGGTGGAACTACGAGTGCACAATAATTTATCATAAGACTGAAATTTTAATGTACCTATTTAAAACGCCTGTTTTTAGAAAGTGGAGTAAAACCGGGAAGCTAAGGATACTATTAAATAAAAATATACATATAATATAGGTATACAGGGTGTCCCAAGAAGTAGTGATATACTGAAGCTGGGAGGTAGAGGACCTAGAGAGCTATCTAAATCACCCCCATGTATGTACCGCGAATTTACGTTTTTTCGGAGTTATGATTTTTAGGGTTCCGTACCCAAAGGGTAAAAACGGGACCCTATTACTGAGACTTCGCTGTCCGTCCGTCCGTCGAGGCTGTATCTCAACAACGGTGATAGCTAGACAGTTGAAATTTTCATAGATGATGTATTTCTATTGCCGCTATAACAACAAATACTAGAAATAAAATAAAATAAAAATTTAAGGGGGGCTCCCATACAACAAACTTGTTATAGATTATATTATATGTATAGGTACGGAACCCTTCAATGCGCGAGTCGGGCTCGCACTTGCCCATTTTTTTTTCTAATTTTTCACCTATTGCCGAGTACGATGAGATTTTTATTTATGGTGACGTGGATTATCGCGGTAGATGCTTGATTTTTTTTGTGTGCTAAGCTGATAGATAGGCTAATTGAGTATAGTAACATTTACTATCGTTAGATCTTTGAATGGAATAAAAAAAAAAAAAAAATGCCAAGAAAGATAAAATTACCCAGTATGTTCACAACTTCAAGGGCCTTTGAAAAAATAAAATCACATAAAAAAAATACTGTTTGGCTTTTAAAAACTTGCTCTATCTATCAGGTAGCTACCCTGAAAATTTCATTTTATTATTCATAAGGCTTTAATAAAAAAATTGAAATCTAAATGTGGTAAGTGCAAAAATTTAATTTACATTACGATTAATGCAAACAAAGTAAAACCAATTATTACAAGGTGTTTAATTACAAGAAATTTTCAAAATGGCCCCCTGTTGCTTAATGCAAGTGCAACATCGCCGGAAAAAGCAATCCATTCAACTCTATTACTCTTTCTGTTTACGTTATTACTCCAAAACCGAGTAAAGGAATAAAGATAAACCGGTGATCTCATAGTATTTAATTAACAAAAAAATAATAATGAGGTCACTAGTTTTACCTCCATACCTACATACTGATTTTAGTGTAATTTCGCTGTGTAGTTTATTCATTTCCGTTCTATAATTAATAAAAAAAAGAATAAGACGCGAACGTAGATATAAGACCTTGTTAACTATTTACTTCGTTGCACTACATCACTGCAGTTTAATCTATGTTCATTTCGTAAATCCCGTTTGAACCTTGTAGAAACTAAAACATATCCCCGTTTGTATGATCGGTCAGAATTGACTATGAATATGGTTCGCCTCCTCTTCTCTCCATCCAGCCCCGAGTTCACGGAAACTGTCCTAAGGCTTTTAGAACTAAATCTAAATACATTTTCCTTTTATACCACACGAACCGGGATTGACGTAGCTTCGTTACTCAAATCTGGAACACGTAGGACGAAGCCAGGTGCTCCGACTGACACTTAACCTGGTTCTCGAGGCAATGCATCAAACTAATCTTTGAATTTTGCACTTTGTGTATATACTGTCGCAAACAAACGAGGTAAGTACAACGGTAAGTAACACCATACTTCTTTTCACCTTTACTGTATCGCGGTATAACTGGTTCTTTTAAGTTGTTCTTTATATTAATTCGACCTTTCGAAGACCGTCTATTGAGTGTTCTCTTACCTTTTAAATTATATATTACTGCTCAAAAGCAAATAAGGGTCACTTCAATTTTAAACACTTTCTTTACCAGGTAGTGATTTTCATATACAAACTTTTAAATGCCAGGGAAAGGAAACATCATAACATAATAGTGAGTAAAAACTACGTTAGTTTCATTGATAACCAATTTTCTAGGAGGTTAAAACGGGGGACTGAAAGTATCTTGGTTTATACTCACTCATGATTATGTATTCACCGTAGGTACGTATATCGGTATTTTGGGTGAATTCGTGCAGGCCTTGTAATAAAAACAAAAGACAGAACTAACAACCAGTTTACCAATTTACTAATGATAGGTACTTTAGTTTGCCGACAGTTAAAGTTCTCTAGCTTATATTAATAATAAATTGCACAATTGAGGTCAATGCCGCTGGCCCTTCGAGCCGCTCGCTGTCATGTTAGGTCTGGGAACTTTTGTGCCCTTGTGCGCTCGCGGAATTGACAGCTGAGTGACACCACGCCACGGGTTACTTCGGGGGTATTGGGAATGTATTGATGCTATATTTGATAGTGTCTTCACGAACAAAATAGGACCTCGGCACACAGGTTTCTTAGGTGTTATTGGTAAGGTATTGATGCTATTTTTGAAAGTGTTAGGTAGTCTTGATTCACGAAAGAAATAGCACCGCGCCACACTAGTTCGGGGTTATTGCTAATGTAGATGACATTTTTTTAAGTTCACTAGGTAGTTTTGCTTCACTAAGAAAATAGTTACCTTTGTGTAACCTAAGTATTGTTAAATAAACATAGAAAACATCCAAGACCCAGGAAAAATATTCGATGATCATGATCAAACTAGTAAAGGTCTACTTGCCGCGATTCGAAACCAGGACCGATGCCACGCAGGCCGCGGTGCAACCAACTTAACCGTGTCGTTAAAATAAGAACAATTGTCATCACTTACGAATGATAACTTACTTACATTGAATCGACGTAGACGACGATTAGACGACGCGTTTGGCGCAGTTTGTAGACACCTGCCTACTGAGCCGGCGGTCCCGGGTTCGAATCCCGGCCGGGGCAAATATTTGTCTGATGAAGTCGAATATTTGTTCCTGGGTCATATATATTATCTATATATGTATTTATGTATTATATATATAGTCGCCTAGTACCCATAGTACAAGCTTTGCTTAGTTTGGGATTAGGTCAATTTGTGTATGATTGTCCCTTAATATTTATTTATTTTATTGTAATCAAACTGAATGACGGCAATTAAGTACCTTGACCTAAATGCATCATTAAATATTATATAAAAAGACGTAAAAAGTATTAGGACGAATCTACTTTTTGACTTTTGACTATCGCCGGCGTTACTCGTATGTAAAGTATTTATTTTATTTTATTCTAGCGTGGAGAAGACACTTTAAGCGTCATTATTGTAATGAATTCAGTGGTGAACAAATTCGACATGTGTCGCATCAATATGCCCTCAATAATGATGTATGCAAAGCGCGGGGCCGCAAGACGACGATTGAGTTTGCACATAATTAAGGGGTTCATTTAAACAAGCTTCTTTTTAATAGCAATATTTGCCTCAGAAAATATAAGTTACCTTCTAAATTACTAAGTCGGCCACAACCGCGTCTGAATAATAATATCTCATCTACTAGTTATCTTCTTTGTAAGCCACTGTAATTGTAACTTAGCATGGTGGTTATTTTTTAGCATCTAAATTTGAGTCATGCATTCAAATAGCAAACTTCTAAAATATTAATATATGACACCAAAATAGTAACTCTATTAGCTTCTGATTTTATAACTTAGTATGTTTAAAATGTAAGTCATCCTACATTAATCGATCGTAAAATTTACCTAAAATTGTCATCAAATAGTATATTAAATGATTTATTATTAATTATTAATTATTAGCCATTATTATTACATATGAACTATTGAGGAGAGAACAAAACAAAATACTTAAATCTTATTTTAGGTTAGGGTCGCAGTTGTTCAACCTAACACTCCTCCTCGCTTCGCTCGTCGTCGTACCTAACCTAAGCCAACTCGGACCTGCCTTCGAACTAGATTAGAGAGAACCTATTGCAATATGAACGAACGAATGACAATAATTAAACAAACACGGGTGGGTCCCGGTACAAGAATTGAATGGCGCTCTTTGATTGGTGCAAATGGCCGGTGGCTGTCATGTCGCGCACTTGCGCCAAATCGTACATACAGTGGCTATTTTCACGATAAAATAATATGAAGTATTATTTTAGATGTTAAGTTATAATATATGATGTTGTCTATTGAAGCTCGAATATATAATTTTTGAGGAGCTTGTATTGAAGCTGTAAAACGAAAAATTATGATGAGTTGCAAATTCCGTGGCCGAGTTAGTAAATTAGTTGGCAATGTATAAATCAGAAGGACAAGTTATAATAATTGTTGATTTCGACTTGACGCTTTCTTAACATTTTTAGTTGGCGTTGTAAAGAAGATGAATTAGTTTATTAGAGGCTATCTAATTTTCCCGATGCTTAGTTATTAAATTAGAAGTTCGACCAAGTGGCCAAAAAAAACTGCGGCCGGATTTATTATTTCTTATAATTAAATATACGCGTTTCAACATCTTCCTGTTAGCATTTTCGCATGAGATGGTTGGTATACTACGAACACGTGGATAATAGTATTTTATGCAACCGTTGTATAGAGGGGGCAAAAAACGCTAGTGGCATGGGTTTCGCTACGCTCACATTGTAAGAAAGATGCCACGAGCGTTTTTTGACCTACTTATACAACGTTGCATTGCATACAATGCTTTTTCTACGACTCGACATTTCATAAATAAAATGTAAATAAACAACAAAGAAAATAATTACATGTTCACGATCGGAATCAACAAAATAAAAAAAAAATAGTCTGATAAACTTTTTTTTATTGACGTCCCATCTGTCAAAAAAATATGAACTTATACATAAAGGTATACGTTCACTATACTAAACATCTGTCAAAAAAATATGAACTTATACATAAAGGTATACGTTCAGTATACTAAAAATCCATGCACTGAAGATAAAACTTTTTTATGTATTAAGTTGGCAGCAATGCCTTAGTGCAATAAGCTTTTTTTAAAATTGCATATTGTGTTAATGGCAGCTGTTTATCTTGTCATCTGTGGTACTAAGTGATGGTTTTTTGGCGACATTATAACACCGTTTAGCAGTGTTTTTTTGGGCAGTAGAGTATAGACTTCTACAGACTTTCATAATTTATGTCTTTATAATTATTAGAGTTAGTAACTACCTATATAAATGACAGACCATAGTACTGGAGTAGAAAAACACATAAAAAAGCGATTCAATTAGCTATTGATAGATACTCAGTTTATAAGATTGTAGGTAAATCTTTTCTGTGTAGGTACATTGAATTATATATATGTGCTCTTTATCTGGATGACCACTACGACCTGTGAAAAATTTATAAAAATATGGATTTTTCAATATACTTACGCGGACTTGGGAATTATAAGAATGGTGTTATGTTCCGTGGTTATATGTGTTGATTTGTGTATTACATTAATATGTACTACATTCACGATATTAATGTAAATGTTAACTATGTTATGTACGTTAGAAATATTTGATGGTGTGATATTATTTTTATTTCGAACAACAACGAAATAAGTCATTACTAAAAAAAAAAATGAGAGACGCGTTGCCGACTGTACTTTATAGAAAATGCTACTAAAACTGAACATAACTACAAAGTTTGGAATTCTAAGCTTCAATATTGGTTGACATCTTGTCACTTGTTCCAATTAAGGCTAAATATCTTGTTAAATACTTGTATTTTTTTTCTACCAAACATAGCTAAAGCTAAGAAGCATCTCGAAGGACATACATGTCTTTCGATCAAAAAAAAACACGTTAAACTTATAACAACCCTCTTTTTTCGCCGTGGGTTAAAAAGAAAGTACATATTAGGCATTTATTACTCTTATCTTCACAGTTCACGGACAAAGTTGCTGGCAGTCACTTTCCAATATTTCTATAACAAGCAAGCCTGTCCCGATTTATCATATCATTTGAGCCTTTAACCCCATAGAAATGTAATCAATCGTCCCATTGTGCGCCACATCAATGAAGACACTCACTCCTGATTACGGCGGGATACTTCCAATTACTCCTACAATTACTGGGGCCTCTCCGTAGGTTGCTACGAGGCCGGCAGATGCTATTATATCTATATTTGTGAAGTCACGATGGCATGAGATAGTCATTATGAAAAAATTTGAATTTAATGGATTTATATTTTCTTAAGATAACGTTTTCCTATTTCCTTCAATATGAGAATTTCATAAAAATCAACATTTAGTTGCCTGTTTCGCCTGTTACTAAATTGTAGTTTTTAGAAAGTTTTGCAAATGTTGACTTAAAATATGCTAGCTTTTTGTATTAAATTCTATAACCAAAACATTTAAGTTAATGCCTGACCAGAAATATATGTGAATTGTCAAGAGGGCGCTATTTATAAGATTTGCATGGCAACAATTTTGCAACCAATCGCAACCCACTATAATGACATTCGTTTAAAAACCTGTCAGTTCCTCGTCATTCATATCATTTAATGGAATGCACTCTTATCCTGACTGTTTTCGTGTAGCAAACACGTGTACACTTTATTTAATAATCTTACGTTCACGACTATGAATGGTATCCGGCCTTTTCTTTGGATAATTTTAAATATTTTTCTTATAAAGAAACCATCACGAATGACATTCACATTGTTACCAAACAATCATAACCTGTGCCAGTATAAGAAATTAATTCCAGTGAAATTCAACCAATATTTTGTAATATAGGGTAGTATTACGTATTACGCGTCATACAGCCTAGTGTTCATATTTTAAGGAAATGGAGAGAGAGAGAGAGAGAGAGAGAGAGAGAGAGAGAGAGAGAGAGAGAGAGAGAGAGAGAGAGAGTTGATGCAGTCCCAAAAGATTATTAGACAATTTCCAGAATATTACGTATATACTAATAACACGAAGGAATTCATATTTTTCAAAGCTGTGTCCGCCAATCATATCAATCAGTACGCTAGTAAGACAATGTAGCGTGTACGCACGCACCGTAACGTAAGGCATGTCAGGCACGCTTTATTGACCACATGACACGTCAAACTAGTGCACATGGACGTGAGTCGCACTCATTATTATTATACCATGGTCGCACTAATGGACCACAATTACACAGCAAACAGACTGAGGATTGACTGAGCATTATTCCGAAGTGACATTTGTCCGAAAGCATCATTCTTCCCAATTGCATTATGTACTCCGAAAACCACATTTCTAAAGATATAGTATTTGTTTTCTTGGGATATCATACAAATTTAATATACCCCATATTATGGCTACACATTACACGTGTCAATAGGAAGCACTTACGATCATTATCTGTATTTTTTGCAAGTAAAGTTCACCTTCCCAGTCCAAAGAACGTAATTATTGAGATAGTAAGATAAATGTATGAAACATAACAGAAGTAAATGACGTAATTTTATCAATAAATACCAGCAAAAAATATTGAAATATGAATGTGGTGAATTATTAAATTAACAAACAAATTAACGACATCATCCGCCGCTCTCTTGCCAGAGTTAATGTCCCGGCTCTGCTGGAACCAACTGGCATCGCCAGAGGCCTTTGTAAATCAGAGTTGGATGTCTTTGATTCCATGGAGATTGGGAAGGACACTAGTGTGGGACGCTACCTGTGTGGACATTCTAATGGCTCCTTCCCATCTCCATGGAACATCGCATAAGCCAGGCGCGGCGGCCGAAGCGGCCGAAAAATTAAGGCTCTTAGCTCTGAATACGATTTTGTTTGAAGCTTGGATTATTTTTCTACTGTTCATTGTAAAGGCACATTTCGTAGATTTTATTTTTTTCTTTTCTCAGGTTGTCATGTTGGGGTTCCTTTTAATTTTTTTTCTGTAGAAACTCATTAATGGGTATTCATATTTAAAATGTTCCTAATATTTAGATAAATCCCAATTTAATGGTTTAACAGTTTATTTTCAAATAAACAAAAAAATATATATTTACAATATACAAATGATAATTGGTAAAAGAGTTGATAATACTAAACTAGTAGGTACTAATACTAAATCAAAAATAATAGGATTATAAAAAGAACACCCCCTCCAGCAGCTCTGCCTGTGGCATGGTCCTCATTACACTGGCGGCATTACCTCTCTGAACTGCAAGGCTAATCCTTTGCGAGAGGTAAGCGCCAGCTTTTGGATCCCCCGTGGCGTCGACCAACCGCGACGACAGGGCCTTCAAGAAGCTTTTCATGTCGGCTGACCAAGGTCCTAAAGTTTCTACCGCCAGCGCCGCAAACACATGATCCTTTAAAAGGCATGAGTATTTTCGGCGCTTCAGGATCTGGGCTTGGTCAGCCGCCGCACCAGCCTGTGTGCGAGTTACCTGGATGTGCGATGCGGCAAACGTGTCGACGCATGTCGCATCCCACACTAAGGTTTTCCCAAGCTTCCATGGCACCAACGTTGCTCCATTCGGACGCTTGCCGTCGTCTCTCTCCATCCCAATGGGTTCTAGGATGGCAGGCACAGAGGCAGTGGCAAGTGAACGGCGGAACAGATCGTTTAATGTGCCATGGTGGTACAAGCGGCCGGCACTTTTTGCGCAAAAAAGCCCATGACGTCCCAGTTGATCTACGCTCTTACCACAGGCGCACGTATGATCGACACAGTCATATTCTAGCTCCGAGTCTTAAAAAGTTGCTATCCTTAAGCAATTGGGATCTAGAAAAGTGACGATATTACGCGAGGGAAGGGCGTGCAGCCAGTAGCCAGACTCGCTCGCGGAAACGGCCAAGACACGAGCACGCTCCAAATCGTTCGGACTATTTTCTAATAGGGAAGCGTGGGTTGCCTTAAGCCTAGGGTTGTCCCATGCCTTTTGGGCAGCTCTTGTAATCGGGATGTCCGCACCACCAAACTCGCCATCTCAACGTCAGGTAGCTGAGGGGAGTTAAGAATTACACTGACGAGAGATAACGAGCTATAGGCAGAGGAAAGAAACGCCGGTAGTGCCACGCTAGACGAGGAGCGAACACCCAGACCACCGAGTCTTATGGGGAGAACCACTTGATCCCATGATCTGCTGTCAAAATTAATATTTAATATTTTTGAAAGTGTTGTTTGTAGACAGTCCTCTATAGATGACAAAATGGGCGGTAATTTCCAAACAGGACTGCTACGGAGCAAATACATAAATTTCGGTGTGAAAAGACAAAAACGGATGACAAAGAGAGCCATATGTGGGTTAATTTCGAAAAGGAGGTCAGAAATACTTTTGAAAAGGCTTAATTTGCAGTTGATAATGGGACTGATTGCGTCGTCGAAAATTGGTGAACCTAAAAGTGTCAGAGATGATTTTGTATGAACTGAAATATTTGGAACAACTGCATGAAAGTTCGTGAGAATTTCAATCTTCTGTTCAGGAGAAAGGTGTTCGGGTAAAAATATTTCACATTTGGTAAAATTTAATGAAAGACCGATATCTGAGAATTTATTGATTATCAACTGCAAATCCTCGAGGACGGTCAAAGCGTCTCGTCTCCGCCTAATGAGCCGTCGTCGAGATACCACAGATTAAATTTTGAATTTAGTTTTGTAAAATTAATTATAACTATAATTTATAAACAAATTAGGTATTGACACATATTATTATATAGACGGTAATATTGATAAGCATAGCTCGGACTGCTCATAGCAAAACAAGAGTTAAGAAAAAAAATAACTGAAACACTCACAAACTTTTGGCCAAAATTGGTTTAAAAATATAGTTCGTATTTATACTTATAAATGAAACCCAAAATTGGCCAACAGTGAGTGAGTATTTCCGTAAAATTTTTTCTTAACTCTTGTTTTGCTATGATTATTCCGAGCTATGTATGATAATTGTGATTCAGTAAATTTTGTTAGATATAATGATACTAACTACTATGTTAAATATTGCATTGTCATTCGACTTGGTACAGAAACATTAACTACAAGTCTACGAGGTATTATCTCCACTTTATTAAATTAAATTCAGACACAAATTTATTAACAGACAGCCAATAAAGACTGCAAATAATATGATGACATAGACTTAAGTTCACACAGGCATACGTGCAATGGTACATGAGCTTCTTACTAACATTCGTTGAAAGGGTTAATTCCTTTTATTTATTTTTCTGTTGCCCTTACGCGCATTTTGAGACGATAGTTACCTACAGAGACATAAACTTAGGTACTTTTTACGCAGTCGGGTAAAACAAATTATAGCAATGAACTCATCACAGGCTTCTTTGGATGCGTTTGCCTCCGTGTCAAGGCTCAAGTTTGCGTGTTATCTGCATATTAACGACTCGTTTACTTATGGTTAGTGTCAGCCACTTTTGATATAGACTTATCTATTTTTAATGCTTTCTCTAACAAGATATGCAGTTATTTTTTAACATTTCCAAAAGCTATTCTTGGTGAGGTTAAGATTTCGCATTTGCAACCAATAGATTTTGACATTTCAATGAAACAATAGTTATTTGTGTTTTTTGTGGCGAGTGCTGATTTTGCGTCCCGAGCAAGCGAAGGATTCTAAGTTAGAATCCTGAGTGTAGCGAGGGACTCAATCTATTTCATGTCTAGCTCGGACGGTACTGAAAGGAAATTGACAGGTATATAGGTCATAGTTATGCTAGAGATGCAGGTTCGTGGGCAAGTTTTGCTAATATAGTCTTTTTAAGAGTGAAAAATTATTCGTACAAAGATATGACCCGATGACGTGAAAGGGTGGCGTAAAATTCAATTCAATTCAATATTTTATTGTAAGATTATGAGTATTATTTATTTTACTGCACACCTGATGTTTTATTAATATAGTGTTCCAGATCCTATTATTTTGAATTGGTTTTATGTGCATAATAAAAATAAGTCAATTGTTTAGTTCGTCTATTGTTTTAGATATAATATGTCTATAGATATTATTATTCTGAGAGCAATTTATATTGAGAGTTTTGCATTAAGCACGGGTCAACATGACGTGTGTAGTTGTAAAATACTGAATATGCAAAACCACGGTATAAATTAGTTTTAACTATGAGCTCAAATTGTTTTATATGTCATGACGGGAACAGTGAAAGGCATATTATTATGGGATGTATTTATGGAATTATTTGCCAATCAGCTTGTACATATTTAAATCAAATCTGATTGTTAATATTTTTAATAGATATACATATTATTTGTGTGGTTTACATATTATTAGTTTCAGATAAATATACTTCTGTACATATTTTTGTTTTACTGTTTAAAAAGCCTAATATTTGTCATGTAGTAGCTCTGTATTTTGACCAATATATTTCCTCTATTAAGAAGATAACGGTTTTATGTAATATACATATAAGAAAACATTAATTTCCTTATATGTATAATCAAAATATGTGTACTATCTTCAAACTAAATTCTGTATACCTAGGCTTATTTCAAAACATCGTCTTTCTAAATTGTTGCAATTTACTTATTTAAATAAAAAATGTTGCGACTTCAGGAAAAGGCCTCTAAAGTATATAACTACAGAATAATACTATAAGAATAAGCCAATTGTATTTTGACATTATTAACATTTTAATTGAACGCGGCAATTATCGGCTATAAGTTAATTATTCTTCATTTGTAATAGCTCTACTTTCCATACAAACATAGTTACATTGTCAGTGCATGCTTGGTTATATACTGTAAGTGTTGATTGTAAACTTATAAATAAAAAAATAAATGGAAAGATTGTACAAACAATTTCCTCTAAACAAACTTTACAGAAAATTACTAATTGCGTTTGTATGCATCTGCATGGTCTAAAGACCTTGTATGTATTACTATGCGCTTGTGTATTGAAAATCTAGTCTAGTAGAGGTATAAAGTTCAAAAATCACCATGTTTGATCTGGAGAGGTGAAAAAAATCTTAACGACTGCCTATATGGTCCCGCCTATATGAATCATCAATAATTAATCCATCCTCTCCACTTTGCATTTAAAAAAAAATGTACTTCTTCACGCTCAAACGGCTGGACCGATTTTAATAAAGATTGGTATGGAGGTAGCCCACACCCTGGATTAACATAGCCTACTTTTAATCCTGAAAAAATGTTGTGTTCCTGTGGTATGAGCAGCTAACACCGCAATATTATGTAATTTATGATTAAATTTTAATAATCTTAGTTATTTAGGTAAACACGAAGTGTATACGTTCGAAATTACATATTAATATTGCGCTAGGTGTATTCAGTTAGCCACCAAACAATCCCAGACGAGTTCAAAATTCACTATTTAATTCACTACACAGCTTAGTGTAGTATGACACTCAGAGACTTTATACATCTCTGAGGAAATTAAATAATTTTAAAATATTTTATTGCATGTTATGACGCCTAGAGACCATATACATCTCTAAGAAATTTAGGTTTAATAATTATTTTCTATCGTAAATTATTCACGTTGACGCCTAGTGACTTTATACATCTGTGGAATTAAATTAATTAAGTAATTATCTTTTATTGCATGTTGTGACACCCAGAGACTTTACTCGTATACATCTCTGGGTATATTTAATATTTTAAATTTATCGTTAAAATTTTATGTTAATGTTCCTACTTAACATTGATTTGGAGTATCTATACATCTCCTTTACGTGTACCAGTGTAATTATTTATAACACAAATGTATAATGTAATTGTTTTAAGTATTTTTTACGACTTACAGTTGAGTTTCTTTCGGCTTTCTTCTCAACGCCGAAATGCGATTGCGAAATGCCGGTAGATTCACAATCTGACTTGTAAAAGTGCCCCTGTGGCCTACTTACTGAATAAATTATTTCATTTCACTAGTGCTGAAAATGTGCCGATAATTACGAGGATGTTCTCCCATCGGTGTACTTTCTTTTCGCCGAATTATGTTTCGCAAACGTTTCATTTCGCAAACGTTTCATTTCGCAAAAGTTTCATTTCGCCAAAAGCATTTTTCACTGAAACTGTAAACTATTTCAGATTGTTGTAAATATCATCCTTTAGATTAGATTAGGTTAGGTTAGGTTAGGTTTGTTTTATAACAATTCGAAATAGTGTACAGTTTCAGTCAAAAAGGCTTTTGGCGAAATGAAACTTTTGCGAAATGAAACGTTTGACGAAACGTAATTCGGCGAAAAGGCAGAGAACCTCACCACTCGTGCGTATTTGTCTAATAGATATCGATCGGGTGGCGGGCAATAATAGACTGTTTTGTTAACAAACTAATTTGGTTCGACAGTACCAAACTTAATTTATTCATGAGGGAGTTGAGTTTGGTTACACGATGTTAGGTTTTTTAACTTACGACAACATAATCAGAATAAAATCTGAATATAAATATGATATAACTCGAATGTGGTCGCAATTTCGTCTGCTGTTTATTTTTTACCATTCAGATAAGTATGTTATCCGACCAAAAACATTTCATGTTAAATTGGCGGCCAAGACTCACATGCTCATAACGCTTTCGCTGTAAAAAAGTTATGAGATACCTACTAGGAAAAGCCAAGACCTGACTTTACTAACCCTACTACCTTGGTTTAAAAAGTATGACATCAACTGGCTTCAAGCCCCTAAGCCCTAAGTTTATTTACCCTACACCTTAGTTTCAAAAGTATGGCTTGGCCGTTTCATAGAGTACCGTAAATAAGTCCTACGGACCGTCTGGCATTACGGAGTGTACAGGTTCGCTTTTATACCAGTAAAACAACAATATACCTAACAGTCGGACAGTCTATCTCGCTTGACCGCTCTCCAAAGAGTGAGAGAGAGCAACCCCGGCCCTGTCAGCCATAGTGTCCATTTATTTGGCAATACACTACACGGACCATATTATTTACTTTATTTGATATCAAAATGGAAAACAAGTTAAATACAAATGAATCACCGACCGCGTGAACTAGAGCATGGTACGCGCGTGCGGAGAGAAAATTATAGTTTGTCAACTTCCATTAAACTGGGTATGAGAATCTGATCGAAGGTTGTAAATGATGCTTTATGGTTTTTTATTTCACTGGGTGTATGTTTCTCAGATAATATTTGGTTGATGTTCGTAAAATCTCTATAGGTATAAATAGGTACTTTGGAAGAAAATATTGTTAACGGTAATTATACCTAATACATGAAATATTTTAAAACATGTTTAAATTGGAATGTCTAACTAAGATACATTGACGATTATTTAAGTAAAACAAATGAATAGAATTTGGCGGTCTTTAAATTTTTATCTCATCACACCAAAATAGTTTTAGTCATCTAGGATATATTTTACAAGACTTTGGTGGATCAAAAATAAGGTTATGTTATGTCTTTTTCTACCATACGCACTCCAGTAATAAAAACACTCTTCAACTTTTCTTAAAGTTACACAGAATGTTATATAGGTAAAGGACTAAGGCCACATGAATATATATGTATTTGCAAGTTGCGGCGCGGTGGTAGCCGGCTGTATGTACAAATTAGTCTACAAAATTAGTTTATGCTAATGGAAAGCAAAATTAGGGCACGGAGAAGCAACACGTACAAGTACATGTTGGATTTAATCAAACATGTAGGCTATGTGGAAATCATATGTTGTTAATAATAAATCACCAATTCAAGCTTTTAGGTTGTCACCCAATCTACAGTCATTTTAGATACCAAATTGCAAATACTAAAATCCAAGTACCGACAGTAGCTTCGTAATCGACTTCAAAAATGTATCACATTTCATCTATAATTTAATAAAAATAACACAATCGAGTACGTAGTATTACGGACGTGTAATTGGTCGAAAGAAACGTATATTTTTTTCAACTAGACGATGCTAATTGAATTGCAAAACGCGATAACGCGATATTACGCGATTAGCACGTATAACACGCGTACGAGTATGAACATTTTTCAATTAACGAACATAAGATAGGTACCTATTTGTAACGATCTCACGCAATTTAATGGAATTAAAGATATTCATTACGTATACCTTAATCTGTAATAAAGCTAAATAAAAGTACTAATTCATGATTTGGTATTACTCTAATAGATACATATTTAAAGCATTAATCACGCTGCAAATCTACAAACGATAAAGATTAACCTTTACCTAGAATCGCTTCGTTTACAAAGACGGCGGTAGGCGACAAACGCCGGAAGACAGCAGCGTTGCGAACATTCTTATCACTATTATCAGTGTTGCGAGATAACACACCTGTCAAAGTCTTATACAACCACGTGCTCCGGAAAAGGCCGAACGGACACGAAGCTGAGCGACCGTAGACGTAAATAGTCTGCGGCTAGCGTATTTCGCACCGGTTTTAGATCCCGTTACTTTTGCAAAGTTAAAAAAAGGGGACTTAGTAGCGAGCTAAAGCAAACGCGGGGGACATATTACGTAATATAATTGGGAAGTTTATTGAGGAAGTTGTGATTGGTTGTTCCGTACCTGTGCCCCACCAGTAGCGTTTCCATCCGTCTGTCACAGCGCGCAGCATGGCGTCCGTGGCCGCCTGCGAGTCGGTAGCGACTGACTCACGGTCTTGATCTCGATACACCGATTCGAAAGTCTGCGTGCCTGACCAACTCAAATTCGAAAAAAATACAACCCAGATGTTGCATTTACGAAACACGAGTTTAAGAGAGCTCAGCCCAAAAGAACGCATTTGAGATTGAATGTAGGTAAACTTTAAATGTTTTGAATGTTGTAGCAAATTTTTCTCCTATTGTTTTGTTAAATAGTGCGTTGGTATTGCAAATTGCGCCTAATTAAGCTAATTATTTAATAGGTTTTAGTAGGGTCTTTTATGTAGTTCCGTAAAGGGCTCTTTGGCGTACCGTGATTCAATTAATTCCTCATTAGGGCGAGAGTGCTCTTAATGCAGAGTAGACGCGGATTTGACATCGTAGCCTGTCAGGGTAAATGGGAATCTGACAGGCGGCCGCCTGTCGTGGGTACCTTTCTAGGTCACTGGGTATCAAAAATAGGACATTTGATTTGTACAACTACACAATTAATATTTATAATATACTATACTATGATAAAAAAAGAAATCTCACGGTAATGTATGTATAGTTATGTTTATCAGTTAAGTATCTCGTAAAAATTTTAGTTTAGTACGCATATATCTTGAATTATTTTAAAATAATGCACATAAGCTATGCCAGTGGGACTTAGAAGATTTAGTTTTACCTATCTGTTCCTCATAGGGCAGTGGTTCTTAAGTTTTTTTTTTATAGGCATGGACCTCTTTCACTATTAAAGGGTGGTCGTGGTATGTGATTACATTTTCCTTTACCTATATTTCTCCAAAGGGTCCAAAAAGAAAATCGTAATATATGCCTCCATCCTATACTTACTGCCACGTACCAAACAACTAGAGGATAACTTGAAACATTTTTTAAGACATTATTAAAAATAGAATCCTTCGTGTCTTCTTCAAAATGAGCATTATAGAATATTATAGTAGGTATTATCATCTTCCCATTATTATGCGACTTTTTTGGCATTGTAATGTAGTTATTGAAGAAAAGCATAAATCATACTCTTTCTCGTGCCACTTAATTCAATTTGGAGGTTACCACTGAAGATCCGCAATATATGACCATTAATGAACTTTGCGGGTTAGGGCCTTATCACACTTGCGATTTGAAAGCGTTTTTTGTGTGAAGGCGTACGCGCAGCGTGTTCGCCGCGTCGCTTATTTGTATAGAAAATACGCTCGCAAATCGCAAGTGTGATAAGGCCATTATATGAAAAAAAAAAAAACTATTGACTTTATTTCGGCTTTCTTCTCAACAGCGGTCACCTGTTGAGAAATGCCGTTAGATTCACAATCGGACTCGTAAAAGTTAAGTGTGTCTGTTTCAGCGTTGGCAATCAATCTTTTCCTACTACAGTACTTATAAGTAAACATCCATGCACTGAAGATAAAACTTTTATTTTAAGTTGGCAGCAATGCCTTAGTACAATAAGTTTTTTTTTTAAATTGCAAATTGTGTGAATGCAGCTGTTTATCTCGTAAGTTGTGGTACTAAGTGATGCTTTTTTGGCGACATTATAACATCGTTTAGCAGTGTTTTTTTTGGGCAGTAGAGTATAGACTTTTACAGACTTTCACATTTATGTCTTTATATTAGAGTTAGTAGGTAACTATATAAATGACAGAAAAGAGTACTGGAGTAGAAAAAATATTTAAAAATATAAATTTACAATTGACAACACATACCTACCATCTAAATTAACAAATTCCAATTCCAATATAAAATTAATTTTCACGCCATCTATGCTGCGAGATGGTTACTATAGTGTAAATTAGAAACGAGATGGCTGGCATCGTAGCAACGTAGCAGCTCCGTACAGTGAAATGACCTTTCGATAGAGGGCGTTAGAATAAAACATGTACTAAGTTTCGCTTTGAATATTGGTCCTTTACTTCGGATACTCAGACTTTATGAAAAAGGGGATTTCGCGGTTCCACTTTTTATGTAAAATCGTCGACTCTCCAGACGGTAATGCCATTGATTGAACACGGACTTTTCAATTGAAATCAGCTAAAACTTACTTAGTTGGTACCCTCTCTTCGTTCAAAGTGGAGACTATTTAAATTCAATCATGTAGAATTATTGCTATTTTAAACCTTTTATTTAAAACGAGTTCTCTTTCCATTTACTTTTATTCTATCCACTACCACAATACATTAGGTAGGTATGTGTACCTACATACTTTGAAATAATAGTCAATTCATTATGATTTAATGTATATAATATTTGCGGGGATCATTATTATCATTAATTAAATTATCCTTGGAATAATATTTAATAGCTATTTAGACGTGACGTTATTCATGGTGAGGCTTTAATATTTATGAGGAAAAAACAAGTCATTATACCTAGTGATTTTGATTTTGAAAGGCGTGTTCATTACGTACTCCGGGAAATACTGAAAATTGATCTGATATAGAATATAAAGGAAAAAATGGAAGTGACGCTAGTTTCTCGGTAGAATTCACATTAATTGAAAAATTAGGTTGTACCATAGAGTAAGGGTTGTACTTATACAGATTACAGATTAAGGTTAGATAAAATAGCGACATCTTGTATGCTGATCTTTGTTTTACCTCATTGTTAGATTAAATAAATATATATAAATATAAATATAAATATCGGTGTCGCGACGGACGCGAAAACCTGACACTCAAATATCCTTTCCCTACAGCAACACTGAACAGCGCCACCTGGAGGGGGCTGTAGGGAGTAAATCAAATCAGTTTCCGTTAAGTAGACTAGTCAGTTCCAATGTGGCGCGAAAGCGTGCAAGTTCTTATAGTAGTGATAGTGTGATTGAAGGTGAAGAGTCTGAAGCTATCCGGAGTTATCTAAAGCTAAGTGGTTTTAATTCTCTTGGTGAAAGCTCACAGTGGTTTATGGATTCTCTGTACAGTTGACTTTGTATTGATTCTAGCTTGCCATGACGTATGCGCCATGGAGGCCATTAAAGTTATAGTAAGAAACCATCTTATAAGGGCGGAAAGGTACTCCATACGAGATGCGTTATCCCCGTATAGCGCAATCTCACAGAGGCACACGGATATCTGTGTTGAGATGTGGTGACTGGTGGCTAAGTCGACTAGCTCGACATTGGCACGCATTCTCATAGAGGGTGGAGGTACTCCTGTTTTCGGACGGCGAATACCTCTAATTACATAAGTTTGAGCTGGACTCCTCCTCCGACCCGCGAGATGTGTCACCCAAAGTAAACGAGTACAGTAATTATATCCAGTTGAGTGTGAGAGGTTGATTGTGTAGAGAAGCCATGTTCATAGAGCTAATTTTCCCACAGATCCTTACATGCCGGTTACAGCCGCCAAACTATAACGCCCGCGAAGCAGAGTGACGGTTCCTCTGACCCTTAGGAAAAGAATAGGCAGAACACAGAGAACCTCTAACTGGATATGAAAGGTATGCGATACATTCTGAACATACACATATACCTATATGTATGTCGCCGTTTCCCCCCTTTATCGGTCTTGTGTAAGTACGCGAGGGCGAGGGGAGAGGCGGCGACAATCGGACAACCTCACACAAATCGATCTAGTCCCAAGTTAAGCTTAAGAAGGCTTGTGTTATGGGCACTAGACGACGATACGTATACAAACTTATATAGATAAATATATACTTAAATACATAGAACAACCATGACCCAAGTACAAATATTCGAGTTCATCACACAAATATTTGCCCTGGCCGGGATTCGAACCCGGGACCGCCGCTCAGTAGGCAGGTGTCTATAACAATATAACTATACAAACCGAGCCAAACGCGTCGTCAAATTATTTATTAAATTATTCATTCTAGCACAACACTTCGCCTTATTTGCCAAATATTCGTGTTGGATTTCTGCTTTCTATGTCAAACGAAAGGGGCGCAACACGAATATTTGGAAAATATAACGCAGTGTGGTGTTAGCATTATAAGAATATCAAGCGTAAAACATCAATAACTACCTAATCAAAATCAATAACTGAGAGGTATCATGGAGGTACTTAAAAAAAAAAAAAAACACCGAATATACTTACGTTTTCACGCTGTAGGTAGTACTAACAAATAAAACCCATTATTTCTTTAAGCTCTCTTCCAAATCTATGTTCTTGCAAGAGCAACCTTACTGTACACCTAAATAAGTGCCAAATTAGGGGAGTCAAATAGAAGCAAGTAGGAGTTTGTGAAGGCAACTGTCGGCGCCGTCCTAAATCAGCGGATTCCGTTTATCAAGCGTGCGCAGGTAAGCTTCCCAACATTTGTTATAGTTTGGGAGATTTACTAGCTATTTAGTATAGCAGCTAAATATTTTTGACAAATTCAATTTACTGCAGTATTTTCATTCCAATTTACTGTTGATATTTCTGTTCATTGGCAGTGAAAAAGAGTAAAGAATAAAAGGTTATTTTTTATTCCCATAGTTGAGAAATTTAGAATCTTCTTTTAGAGAATCTTCTTCTTCTCGTGAAAGTTTCCAGACATTTCCCGATAACTTCTCAACTTTTTGTCAACTTACCGAAAACTGTATACATTCGTAGATACATTTGTATTTTGTACTTGTACAACCTACAGTTATCACGAATGTGATGAAAACATAATTTCTTATTCTTAACGTCCTTGCAGGGCACTGAAATATTAAATTCACACAATTGCTACAAATAATTCAATAGATTTACGCTAAAATAATATCTTATAGAAATGTCCTTATGGTTTCGTTGCGTGTTGCTAATAGTAGGCGAAAGAGTAAACCCCTCCAAAATTAATATATGATCCTGGCATAACAATCTGCTGATTGTTGCTGATGATGCTTCATTATAGTTAGTAGCGACCATAGTAGATATATCGGAAAAGATCTTTATTTACATAGCATCCTTATCCTTACGGATGTGTGCCGTCTAGGGTTTCAGGGTGGGAATAGATTCAATAAAACAACGGTGTAACAGTCATAGTAATGACGGCAGCGGGCATGTGGCGGGGACACTTTATTATATAAAGATGTCTATCCACTAACGGGGCCTATGATGGTTGCTTTTATCACGCGATAAATAAGTGACAAAGCATCCGTCACGATTTGACATAATGCGAGTGTGAGTGACAGATGCTTTGTCACTTACCTATTTATCACGATAAACGCAACCATCATAGGCCCCCAGCATATGTTCCGAATTATTTGGCCACTGGCACTGCTAATCAATATAGGATGCCGACGACTGTACACTATTAGAATGTCGCTATATGAATGTCGAGTATAGAGCGTAGCGTCAATAGTAACTTTTGGGAACGATGTTGATCAAGCCCAGTGTTAAAGGAATCCAGTTTCTAAAATAAAATAGAAAACTTAACGTAAAACGTAACTTCACACATTAGAATAATTTGGCGCATCTGTCAATGTCACGCACACATAAAACCTAAAACCAAAAACGGCTTTATCTTTCGCAGATCACTTGTATGAAGACTCTTCTAGACGTATTTATTCTAATCTTCACACTAATCTATGCTATGGCCAGTTTTATTTGCTTCGAAAAAAGTTTTTTTACGGGTGTCCTATTGATACCAGTTTCGGTCAAACTGGTTCCACAACACACCAACACAGCAAAATTCCACAACATAAATTACATTCTCCTATTATCAACCAATACCCCCAATCCACATATTCCTAACATAAGTAAGTATATAATAATTAAAATAAGTAAAGGTATATCCACAATTATTTAGTGAAAAAGGCCAGAAAAAATATGATGTCTCAGAATATCAAACAATTTTGGGCACGATTTTTTTATTTTGTCAATTATATACACGATGATGTCAATCGGTGATCAGGAGTAGAAAAATATTAATATTTAGCTAAAATTAAACTTAATACGCGAGGTCACGCGCAATTACCTCACTGTTAAATTAATTAAAAGTTAAAACATAATTAAAACTAAAAACCAATAGATACATGGTCATCCTACATAAATTATTGAAGTACGATACCTACATCAAGTGTTTTGGCGGGAAATTTTACGAAATTTTCTACGACTTTGTTTATGTAATGACAATGACAAGTTACTACTCATAAATTGTCATTCCCATTAAATTATTAAAGAGGTTGTAATCACACCGATACAGATTAGTTCGGTGACAAGGAATTTAAGCCAAATTTGGTTTCAAAATAAAAATTATCATCGAAAAATAAAAGTTTGTTTTCATGTAATTACGACTTCAACGTGACCGCCATCAATTACTGAGTTAGAAAAGTTGGTACCTGATCACCGATTAAAAATCATCGTGTATAAAGTATCCAAGATGTAGTCCGTTAAAGTAAGGCGTGACGCCACGAGACCCCACTCCTGAACATAAAATTCAGGTTTCTCTTTGTTTTTTTTTTGTTTGATTAAGAAAATAATAAATTCTTGCTGTCTTTTCTTGTTGTTAGCCATTGCCAACATTTTTTGACAATCTAACCGACGAACTAATTATGCTTAATAACAATGTTTTACCCCTGGGTAAAACATTGTTATTAAGCATAATTAGTTCTGGGGACTTGGACAACTACTTACCCCTACCAACCTTCCGCCTTTATTTGGAGACAAAGGTGCACATTCGTAGTACCTCCGAGAGCCGCGCAGGCGGTCGGGCGCAGCGTGTAGTCCTGTTACGGATAGAGATAATACAGATAGAAATCTGTATATTGCGTAAACGACGACCTATCTTAGTGTAAAGTTATCTGTGTTAACGTTGCATTTGTTACCACGGCGCTTGCTTTTATAACTAGTACAGGGGGCATTAACAGCGAGAGATAGGGAGGCAAAGTTAATTATTCCACATTGTTCACTAGTCTTAACGAAGTTTAATAATGGTTTTATTCTCAGGGTCTTCCTTTACGAAGAAGAGCGAATACTCACAAGGTAAGTTTTATTTACAGCGCTAAAAATTACACACTTGCTTTATTTTTCACATGTCGTTTTCACAGTAGGTATACATTTCGTGACCAATCGTATAATGCGCCAAATTGTGATATTCCTAGGCATCAAATTATGGTTAAGTACTGGAATTCAGATTGCGAATGAGAAAAGAAAACCACCTTGTGTCCCTAAGAGCGGGATAGAAGTTCTGCGAAGCGGGGTTTCGTTGATTGGCTCTCAAAATTGCCAGTGCTTTACGATATGCCTAGGAATGTCGCAATTTGGCGAATTATACAATTGGGGACGACCTAAATACCTACATATTTTTGGACCGCGCTACGGGCGCGCGCGGCGGTGGCGTGCTCCTCGCGGCGCGCCCTGGCATCGAGCTGCGGCGCCGTGTGGATCTAGAGACGCCGAATGGCGAGGACTTATGGGTCACATTCATGCTGGATCAAGTAGCGTTCTATGTATGCGTCGTGTACATTCCTCCAAAGGCCTCAGAAGAAACGTATATGCGGTGGTTTGGAAAAGTAGAGTCAGTGATTGATACTCTTGCAGGTGCAGTGCTAGTGATCGGTGACTTGAACATAAATCCCGTGTATATGTCACAGAGTGTCCTTAGTTATTATTGTTGTTTTTTGTCTATTTGTGGTTTGAATGAGATGAACGAAATAACGAATGTACATGGGAGTAAGCTAGATGTCGTGTTGGTGTCGGAGCGCATATTTGGAGCCGTGGTCACAGAGATAACGGGCGAGGGACTGGTCCCGAGACCTGATGCGTACCATCCTCCATTGGAAATTTCTGTTCCTGTGGGCGATTCTGCGAGTCGACCGGCTGCTGAGCGTCTAGATCCCAGCAATGTGGACATGCGTCAGGACTGGAACTTTGCTAAAGGTGATTTTGAGCTAATGTACAAATTAGTATCTGAAATAAGTTGGCAGGAAGTTCTCAGTGCTGGCGATGTCGACATCGCTGTGGACACATTTTATTATACATTGTATGGCATTTTTGACCTCTGCGTACCTAAACGGAAACGGCCTACCGGTTCGAGTAGACGGTATCCTGTCTGGTTCACGGCTGACCTGATCTGTGATATCAAAGAGAAAAGTACTCTACACCGAGAGTGGAAGGCTACAAAGGATGAGCATGTCTACAACAAGTTTGCTACATTGAGGTCAAAGGTTAAAGAGCGCTTAGCGTCTGCCTATGATAGCTACATTGATCGAATTCAAAGCACACTTAGAGTCAATCCCCGCGCTTTTTGGCAGCACTTAGGTAGTCTCAAGACAAATGGTGGTTTTGTTTCCCGAGTCAAGTTTAAAGACAAGGAATTTGTCGGTAGAGAGGTGGCTAGCGCTTTTGCTAACTATTTCTCGGAGGTTTTTCTACCTGACATTCCGCTTCTAGACCCGAAGTCGTTAGGAAATGTCGATCGGAAACCTACTGTCAACTGCATTGATATTAAGTCAATTACGTTACAGGAGGTTGAAGCTGGGATAAAGCGTCTAAAGGCTAATAGCTCCGTTGGACCTGATAACTTGCCGGCGTACATTGTAAAGGGTTGTATGGAATTCCTAAAGATCCCGATACATTATATTTTGAACCTGGCGATCTCCTCAGGGTCATATCCTCGAAGTTGGAAGGTGTCTAGAGTGCGGCCGATCCCGAAGGCGAGTGACACTTCCGTCGCTGAGAATTACAGACCCATAGCCGTTCTTCCTACACTTGGCAAGTTGTTTGAGGTCATACTTCACCGGGCTCTGTCTTCACAGGTTCGGCCCTTTTTGTGTGACGCGCAGCATGGCTTTCGTCCCGGTCGCTCGGTTAATACGAATCTGTTGATACTAACTGACAACATTGCAGTGCACCTTGACAGGGGTATTCAGGTTGATGTGCTCTATTTCGATTTCGCGAAGGCTTTCGATCGCGTGGATAACGACGTGCTCCTTAAGAAACTTGATCAAATTGGTTTCTCTCCCAAGTTGTTGACCTTTTTTGCCAACTATCTACGCGATCGCCAGCAGTTCGTTCGACATGGTTGTTTTATCTCGTCTCCTTATCACACCCGATCTGGCGTTAGTCAAGGTTCTATCCTTGGGCCCTTATTTTTTGGTATCATGATCAATGATCTCCAATCGGTTCTCCGTGCAGCTCAGTGTCTCTTGTATGCCGATGATCTGAAGTTGGTATACGGGATAGAACTGGAGGCTGATTGCAAGACGTTGCAGGGGGACATCGATTTGGTATTTCAGTGGAGTATGGAGAACAAACTTCACTTTAACCCAGCCAAGTGTTTTGTGTGCACATTTACCCGCTCACGTACTGCTATATATAGTCAATATATGTTAGGGTCAGAGACTATAAATCGTGTCTTCTCCGTTAAGGATCTGGGAGTAGTGTTCGATACGCGGCTCACCTTTCACGAGCATATTTCTTCTCTTGCCACAAGCTGCTTTCGAAGATTGGGCTTTGTAATCCGAAATGTCCGCCATTTTCATGACCCGGTGGCCATAAAGATGGTTTACAATGCCTTAGTAAGGAGTAAGCTAGAGACATCGTCGATTGTATGGAATCCCTATGAAGTGACGTACGCCTTACTTCTCGAGAAGGTTCAGAAAGCGTTCTTAAGGTTCCTTTATAAAAAAATATTTGGAGTCTATCCGTATCTGTACCCAACAAGGTACCTACTCGGCTCCCTTGGGTACAACTCCTTAGAGGTCAGGCGGAATTGTCAGCTGATGATCACGGCATGTCAAGCCTTGCGTGGTCAGTCGGACTGTCCCGAACTTGTAGAGCGTCTGGTGCGACTGTCTGTCCCGGACGTCCCAAGGATAGCCCTCAGACCTCGCCAGCGCGACCTGTTGGCTGTGCCGCCGTCGTCCACCGTGTCGCTCAGGAACTCGCCGCTGCCCCGAGCCCTCTCACTTCTCAATGCGCTCCTAGCATCGACACCTGAGTGCGACTTGTTTGCGTGGCGATGGGTGGCTGTGCGCAGTGAATGCTTGAGATTCTGTGAGGCGATGGATGCTAGGTGCTCAACTGTTCCTATATAATTTTGTATGTTCCTTTAATTTTAATCTAAGTTTCGTGACGCATTGGTTGTACTGTAATGTCATGTAAATCTTTTTATAAAATAAATAAATAAATAAATAAATAAATAAATAGATGCGACTGTGACTGGGGTAACCATTTATTACGTTACATGGGGGGCTAGTCATTATTAAAGACGATTTAGAGAGCAGATTATCCGAACAATGGGTGTGCATTAATGAACTTAGGGTCTTACGTAATAAATTGATCATATCACGACAAAAAATAATATAATAGTCGTAGAACTAGGATTCAACAAATTGCGTGATTATGGTAATAAATCACGATGTATACCTATATTTGAAAATTGTCTTCGTGCAAGGTTAGGTTATTGGATAAAGATAGCTATAGAATGTGCTGGGTGAATGGCTCCGTAGTAGCCGCTATAACAAAATAAGTATTTTTTGTGTGTTTAATGGATGCAGGCACCTTACTCGCCAATGGCTAGACAACTGTCGAAGTCTAATTGCACACTACTACACACTAGCTAATAATATCTGTGTAATTAAGTAAAATACATTTTAAAACCATATCAGGTACCTACACAAAAAAATGTCTTCACTTTTTATCTAAAATTTAAATAGGAAGCATTTATTTAAAACACGTAGCTACATTAAAGATATGTAAATAATAGACTTATGAAAAAAAATCTTAAAATAATAGGTATACAATCAATTATTATGTTTTGTATGATCACATCTCTAATCACAATGCTTTCACTTTTTTTGTGTATTTCTGGCTTCCCATAGTATCTTTCCTTGATTTTCTTTCCGTTGCAGCGTTTTTAGATTCCATTAATTCGTGGCGACCACTCGGGAAGAACAACAAAGACATCAAAGCGTGAGTTTGTGTCTTCTGGCCCCATACTAAATCAACTATTAACCATTGTATCGTGAAGTAGAAGAAGTGTTCCACGCTCACAAATAGTACTAAAGGAATAAACCTGTAGCCAGAGAACAGTCTCAACAGTGGGTAGATGTGTTCATTGTTTATGATACTGCGGCCGCATCTGAAACAAAAAGGAATTAAATTTTAAACGTTGCTAAAACACTATAAAATTAAACAAAAGAATACAGAACATTTTGCTACATGTTGTTTTCTTCCCTTCAGCCCAATAAAAATACATACTTATATGCTACCATTCCTGTATTTAAAATTGACAAAATCTGGCCAGTTGTTTTGGCGAAATGAGGCAAGCGAGAATTTTCTGACCTATTAGATGACGTCACGGCAGTAGGTAATCTCAAAACCCAAACGTTCATATACCTAAATAGTACATCGCGCCGATTCTCTTTAAAGCCCTTTGGGAAAAATTGTATCTCTATAAATGCATGTTGAGATGACCAGAATCCCCTTTAAGGTTCTAGGTTTACCTATCTCGCCGCGAGGTAACGCTGCTGTCAATGTTATTTTACGTACATATATGTATAATCTTAACATGCTCAAAACATTGATAACAAGTTATGTCTGTGTTTACGCGGAAGATGTTTACCAATACGAATAAATTTACAGCGGCCTATCTAACACACCTGTGTAACCATGTACCTATATTGTTTACACATCTGATAAAAGGCCACATTGGGTTATTGACTAGTATAAATATATGAATAAATACGAGTTAGTACGGAAAACCGGAACTGTTCACAGTTAATTTTGATGTCTTTTTTAGGTATTGAAACAAAAAAAAGGTCCCACGTATATGGGCACATGTACATGTACACTCAGCTGCAAAAATATTTAATTGTGATTAACGCATAAATATCTTGGCATATTGATCTATTCTAACAACAATTAGTTTATGACAGTATGAATGTGTTCATTCATCATCATCATCTCAGCCACAGGACGTCCACTGCTGAACATAGGCCTCCCCTTTGGACTTCCATATATACCGGTTGGAAGCGACCTGCATCCAGCGCCTTCCGGCGACCTTTATAAGGTCATCTGTCCATCTTGTAGGTGGACGTCCTACGCTGCGCTTGCTGGTCCGAGGTCTCCACTCGAGCACTTTTCGGCCCCATCGGCCATCTGCTCTGCGTGCTATGTGGCCTGCCCATTGCCACTTCAACTTGCTAATCCGGTGAGCTATATCGGTCACTTTAGTTCGTCTACGGATTTCCTCATTTCTGATTCGATCACGTAGAGACACCCCGAGCATAGCCCTCTCCATTGCACGTTGAGCGACTTTGAGCTTTGAGATAGGCCGATAGTGAAAGACCACGTTTCGGTGCCGTAAGTCATCACTGGTAACACACATTGGTTGAAGACTTTCGTCTTGAGGCACAGATGTATGTCGGACGAAAAGACATTGCGTAGTTTCCCGAACGCTGCCCAGCCGAGTTGGATTCGGCGGTTGACTCTTTCTCGAAGTTGGACCTACCTAATTGGACCACTTGTCCTAGGTAGATGTATGAGTCAACAACTTCGAGTACCGAGTTTTCAACAGAGACTGGGATGGGCACAACCTTGGCTGTGCACATGTGTTCATTACTTAAATATTATTGCGAATCACTGTATTTGTAGCTCATGGGGCTTATGACGATTGCGTTTATCACGTGATAAATAAAAGCACATGTTATCCTCTTACTTACATGTTTGTTTCTTCTCCCACATATTAATGCCATAAATCTGCAGTGTGTTAAGTTACGTGAAGTAAGTTAACTGAATATGTCTAATAAAAGGTCATAACATAGACGCGCAACCTCACAGTGTAATGACAACTATTATTACCCCTTATCTTGGGAACCCAAGACTCATGCAGACCTTTAAAGGTGACAGTGCGGTTTACGTACATAATAGAGTTAATTTATTTAGAAATGTATACGTATTGCCACAAAAGCTCCAGTTATGCAAACGACAACTTGTCACGTAATTTTTATTGTGCAGCGGTACTTTATGTAGTGGTACGTGTAATAATTCACCACATGGCGATATCTACAGCTATGACATCATTACACATCATTGCATCAAAAGAAGAATCCAATTTATAGCCGACAGGATCTTTTTTGAATCATATTTTTTTAAACCATTGATACAAAGATCAAAGCTCAAAGAAAATTAAACCTCTCGCTTGCTCGTTCACTGCTGTAAAGTAGTGCGGTAAGATACGTCATAATATGCGGCGTTAGGGTGGCTGAACGGTTAACGCGCTGGACCGGCAATCCAGAGGTACCGGGTTCAATGCCCTGCAGTCTCTTCCACCAGGTTACGCATTTAATTTTTTCTTTGAGCTTTGATTCTTTGTATCAATCGGTTTAATAAAAAAAATGTGGCGTGTCCACAATAAAAAAATGAGACATTACATGTTTCATAAATTTACATATTTTTTTCCTAGAAACAGGTTCAGATTCTTGACTATAATAATAGCGACTTACGTGACAGCATAGGCGGCTAGAAAGGTCGATAAGACCATAACTCCGAACGTGAGATTTTCAGGTCTTCTCCGCGGCACCAGCAGGAGGTCCAGTATGACGACGACCAGCGTGACCGTGTGGAGGCAGTGCTGCAGCCACATCGGGACCAGGAGGTCCACTGCCACCGGCGCGATCAGGTCACGGTTCTTCACCCAGAGCTTCCAGAAGAGAATGTCAGAGAACTAAAACCAAAAATGTACGGTAAATCGGTCTTGTGCAAGTCTCAAGACGCGCGAACAAAGCTGTACGTGTAGCATACATGTGACACGCGACCATTTAACACGCGACAAATACTACTTGTCACTCTCCTTTCAGTACCGTGCGAGCAAGACACGTGACACTGAGTCACGCGACACGTGAAGTCGCGGCAATCTATGCTAGCCCTGTCCTGCTGACCCTCTCGGTTGCATGATGTAAAGATGAACAAATACTGTCCCAAAAAGGTTTAATTCTTTTCTTAACTTTATTGCACTAAATACAAAAAAAATAAGTGCAAATGGCGGACTTAATGTCTTAAGCATTTTCTACCAGTATTGGTACTGGTAGAAGATGCCATTGGACAAAAATAAATCTGTATAATTTATTTTAATTCCTTAGTGGATTGGTACCAGCGTCTTCCAACTGAATTTTTTGCTCATTTGATTAATTGTTCTGAACCGAACACGGAGGTGTTAAATTCGAATCATTGATCAAAGGCACCTGATCATCATTAACCGAGTGAGCGAAGCGTCTGTTTCAGCTTCGTTAAAATTTTCTATCGTATGTTCGGATTCCTGGCTGGCGCCTACAACATTTCTCAACCAATAATCAAGAAATTTTGTGATAGTATAAAGAATTTTAGTATCGAGTCAGTTTTCCATAATTCCGTTAATTCAAAATTGCAAAGGTATAAGGTTTGAAAAGGTAAAAAAAAAACTGCTACATTAAAAAAAAAACTCGTGAGGTCTACAGCTCACAGAGCCGCTAGCATTTTTTTAAGCGACAAAGTTGATTACGATGTTTAAAGAATATATACAACAATGCGACTGATTCTTCGCCTTTTAAATCACTGCTCCATCTCAATTATAGCGTAGATGCGTAGAGTTGTACAGTTAATTGTAATTATTGAGGAAAAATTATATATTTATTATAATTATAACACCCGAGACTTATCTTTATCAACTTTCCTTCTTCTTTTTTTAATAATTTTTATATCCGTTAGTATCTAGTGACTGTCTTTGACTAATTGTCAGTGACATATAACTCTAAAGTACTGCACCATCGGCATTTAGATTCGATTTCGTAAATTAATACGACCCAAAAAACAACGTGTGCGACAAGATAACGGGGTTTAGACATAATTTTTCACTTTCACATTTAGGTTTTTCAGTTTTGTACATTAGATTAGATTATTTTATTTCGCGATAAAAATTACATTACAAAGCTTAATGACAAAATTATACCAATTAATATCATGATCGTCGAAAAGTATGGCTACGCTTTTAATTGGTTATGTCGTCGCAAAGAGGGATTCTCTTGTCCACTGGAGGAACTATGCTGTTCTTCAACTGTGTCTTAGTTCCGTACAAGCACGTTCGTAACTAAATAGATAAGTTTAAGTGGCGAGCTCCTTGCTTCGAGCTTTGCTAAATTGACAACAGCGCGTCGGCGCCACTTAGGGAACTAACTTCGTCATTCAGTTGATCGATGCCGGTAGACGGGAATTTAAATAAATGCATTAGTTCATGCACCGTTCTATTAAAATAATGAGTACTAGAAGTAAACTAGTGGGTCTATTATAGTATGCTTTATCTAAGCTGAGCTAATCCACTTAAGAACTGACTACCATTGAACAAACCACAACTGGTAAACCGCAAATTAAGATAACGAGCTCGTAGTAAAAGCAGATTGTAACCACCTTGGAAGGTTAATATAGATTATCGACTCTATTTCCTTGGACATTAGACTACAAAATGCACTAACAGAATAATGGTGATCATAACTTTTTGGAACTTTACAACCGTCTGACCCTGCTCAAGAACGTATTCTCTTGAAAAAGGACTATGATCTCTAGTCAACAAACATTTTAAACCTATTCAACAAGGAATAAGGCTGAAAATTCAATATCCACGCAATGTAGTTCTAACCTTTTTTTGTAAGTAACTGGTTGGCGCCAGGTTCGCCTTTATGAGAACAAAAGCAGATAGGATTGTATTAGACACAATGCTATTGTGAATGCAGGTAAGAGGATTAGCTCAGCTTGTAATACTTTAACTATACATTACTGCAAAGGCCGGGAAAAGTCAGTCCTTCAATAATATGAATCCGCGAACTGACATTTCCGCCTTGGCCCGTATGCTTTTCTCCACATACGCTTGGGAAGGATCGAAGTAGGTAATAAGCCAATTTTAGTTCAAGGAAAATTAATAATTTATTATTATTGGTCTTTCTTTGTGTCCTTGTGGGACAAGGAGTGTTTTTTTTAAACGTGACTTGAACTGTATCAGGGCAGCTTAGCCCTCACTACTAGTAAGTCAGACTTAGGTAGGAGTGAGAGTAACTTACAGAAGTAGATGGAAACAGGATACTGCTGAAGCAGACGAATCTAATCTGACTGAGTATCCTGACGTGCTTGGCGTCATTGGTGCGGCGGAGCTCCCGCCAATCACAGTAGATGCATATTGGTGTATACGCGAGAGATATAAGCTGAAAACAGAAGAAGTACCATTGATTATGGTTATGCTTATCGGAATATTTAACTTTTCTAATTAGCTAGCTTACCATGGTGTGGATTGATAAGAGCTTTAAACTCCTATTTTGGCAATGGTCAATCGGTTTTTTTTCAAGGACCGTTATACTTTTCTTTTGACCAGAATTTTCGGTACTGCTTGGATTAACTAACTTAAACTTCTTTTTGGTTTTTTAAAAAGAAAATATTATCAGCTAACAGAAAGTTATATTCGAATGCCGGTGAAGTAATTTATGGAATGCGCTCGAATCTTAGTTTCTATGTTTACTATGTTTTTCTATCTTATCGTTAGCACGGTTAACTGATGTATACAACAGACAGCAAAACTTATTACATATTGTGTACCTATTTATAGTTTTACTTTTAACTTTTAAAAGATGCTCGTGGCATCTTCTCCCATAAGTACCACTCGCATTTTTTGATCCCTCTTATACAACCGTTGCATAAAATACTATAACATTTCAGCACATTTTATTTATTAAGCAGACTTAAAGTTACGAAGGGATTCGCATGTCCTTTCAAACTCTATTTAATAGTTGATTTCATGCAATAAAATGAATTTGACCCAGATATTTTGTTAAGCTTCCTGTTTTTGAACCCAAGGGCAGTCGGACATTTTTTAGGGACTTTTATTTTCATCTCGACAAAACCCAACCATATTATAAAACCTAACCATATTAGTTTTGGAGGGCCACAATTTTGGTCTCTACATGAGTTGATTGCCTAATTTCGTCGAATAGAGCTGTTTAGGTAAAACCAACTGTAGTAGGTATATTAGATTAGATGTATAGAATATTACGCGATACTTACGTTAAACCAGGAGGTAATCAGCAACCACCGATTGTGATGATACAGTCTCACTAAGGGATCTTTGGAGACAGTAAAATCTATTTGAAGTAGAATAAATGCAATCACAACCATAAAGCAATAATTTATACTGTAAAACCATAGTCTAAATTTTAATAAATAGTCACTACTACTATTATTATTATTATTATTTACGTATTTGTCGACTATTTTCGACATTTTTATTAACAGGGTAACGATGCGCGTCGTCAATACTCGACGACTGAGAAAATATCTCAAAAGGTATAGTTTTAAATACGTTAGGTATTTTATGTATACCAAACCTGCGCTCAAAACTCGTTTGAGACGTTTTTCCTGGTGCTGGTTTAATAAGATCGCTGACTTATGTTACGATTGAAAGGGTAGTAGGTACCTACTTAAAGAATAATGTACCTATAATGTTTAGGGCTCCGAGCTCCAAATTAAAATACCTAGTAATAAAAAAAGTCAGAATCCTGTCCAAATCCATCTGTCAAACGTTTTATTTTACACGTTTTATTAAGTATTGATTTTAAATTTTGTATTATTATAAAATAAATTAGACCCGAGAGTATTTAAATTAAACTTCAAAGATATTTATCTAATTCAGTCTAGCACTATCACTAGGTCAATTAGAGTCCCATATGATAGAGTTTGAGCTGCATATTGTACAAATGAAACAATTTTCTTTAAATTTTAGCGTAAAAAACGATTTACAAAATATTGATAAAAAAATACCTCCGTTTTATCTCCATAGTTGACCAAGTAGAAAATTATAACAAGAGTAAATATAGCTAGTGCAATAGTAGATTGGCAAACAAGGTATGAAAGGCACTCATTTCACTCGAGATAATATTTTGTAGCTGTATGTAGGAGAGCGCCAATAGATCGAGAGTGATATTGGTGTCTTTTATTGTTTTGGAAACATTGATTTTTATATTGTATAGGAAACACGACTGTGGTGCCTATAGCAATGAACTCGTTATATGAATAAAAATAAATCTTTAATACTTAATACCTACAACGAGGTACTCGTACCATACTGACGAAAGTTTTATTAAAACGTAAATAACAAAGGTAGCAAAGATAATATTATAAAGACGTTATGATATCACCTCAGTCTGATTTTTGTTCTGCAAAGTTTGACGCCAACACCTTAGAAGTTATTTGAAGTTATTCCGGTCCCTTATTGTGCGAGGAACAACTTTCTCTAGCGTGTCTGTTCACAAATAATAAACTTATTTTTCAAAGGAGAACGAAATACAACGGTGACCATGATATCGAACATACAAGATGTTGTTTGCGGACTATACTTTTAAGAAAAAATACGCAAAGTACCCTTTTTTTAATTGCTAACTAGTTTTATTTTCAACTTGACAAATGTGAAGTCTACGTTTAGACTACATTCTGTGCTTATTCCAGGCAACATACGCAAGAATTACCATGAACGTTTGAGGGCATAAAATACATGCACACTTTATTTAGAATTTCTATTCATAGTATTACCGTTTACCACACAATATGTCTAAATATTTAGAATAGCTAAGTATGTTGTTTGTTACCCGATTTCAAAGTATAAAGGCTTTGGGCCCATGTCCGGGATGACATGGATCTATTGCCGGAATTCGGAACGTTGTACGGAATTTCTTTGCCCTTCACGATAAGAATGTCAAGTTAATTAAAGTTTACGCTATAATTTTATCCTTTGGTAATGGAAGCATTTGACCTACTTTTCAATAAGGCTTCGTAGATATACCATTCGAAAACCACTTTTTCAACAATGAAAAGGAAAAAGGTTAAAATCGCTGAAAAATATATTTTATTTTACTAAGTATATAATAATGCTAATCAAAACAACCATATTATACAATTCATATTACTACCTAAAATACTTCTGGCATCTAAGATACCAACAGGTAGAAAAAAAGCTAATGTTGCACGTACTCACCCATAATAAAGTTAGCTATTTATGATAAGAAAAATAAAGTAAAATACCAAAAATACTCATGTGCCCATAATGTGCGCACCGTACACTTTGTATATCCAACTCTCATACATCCATTTAATCATTTCCACTTTAAATATTTTTGCAATCCATAGACATATGATTCCATATACGTCTCCCAATCAATGTTACCAAAATCAAAATCGAACAATGTTTGGTCACGAGGGTCCATGTCTCTTAGAAGCCGTCTGGTGTTATAGTCAATGAACGTGAAATCTGTGAAAAGGAAGTAGTCGGTAACGGCCAATAATCGTATCAACCTTACGTTCATCTTAGCTATTCTGAAATAAAAAATATCAAAATTATATTAACCAAATTTTAACATGTCATGAGGCAACAAAATTTGAAATATTCTTTAAGCTCAGCTTGGGACAAATTCTGGCTGATTTCGAAACGAATACTTTTTACAATGACAACGATGAACAACAACATTATTATGTTTGGAAACGAATTCTGAATTAGAGTATATGACAGCAGAGTTCAGACATCAGCAATCCGCATACAGGGTCAAAACATGGCTATTTTCAATAATAGGCTAGTAGACCCAGTTTTGAAATATATTGGAAATGGTTAATAATGATCTTACTAGCTCTAAAAAAGATGTCTTGTATTTTTGGGATCCAATATGCTTATTTTAGATTTAAAAATTTATTTCTAATATAAAACCAATTGTCATTAAGGAAGCCCCGCTTTCCTGATACAGGTAATACATACTTAAAAGGAAGCCCCAACCTTACTATCTGTTACCATGTTAAGTTACTGAAATAAAATATGTTCATTTTCATTTTCATTTCATTTGTGAAAGCTAGAAACCTAAATTTTATCAATTGAAAATTAGAAATTTCATAAACAGTCAAAAACGCCGTTCGCCATTTTTCCTTTTTGCTAATCTGTGGCGTGACGTAGAATTACCTGTAAATATTCGATATTCGACCGTCGTATAGTGCCATTCCGCTCACTCCAATATACTTTGACAGGAGATCGAGAGGGACGGCTCTATTCCAAGTCGTCAAAGTAGACTTTCAGTTTTGTTTACATGACCGATGACGTCACTATCATAAGCGAAAATGGCGGACAGCGTTTTAAGCATTTCAAAATACAGATTAAAAACCATATTTTTAAATTAAATTTTTTCAGCCATCTTTCACTTTTATGAATTGAAAAATATGTAAGTATAAATTTATGAAACATGTTATGTCTCACTTTGTTTAATGTGGGTACACCACAATTTTTATTTAAACTATGAATACAAAGATCAAAGCTTAAAGAAAAATTGAAAAAGGAGCTACCTGGGGGAAGGGACCGGGAATCGAACCCGGTACTTCTGGATTACCGGTCCAGCGCGTTAGCCACTTCGCTTCCCTCGCTCCACGTAGACCTGACGAATTTTTCCTTATGCTTTGTGTGTCGATCTTTGCATTGTTTATTTGAAAGGTTTTTACACCTTAGCGACCTCTATGTGAATACGTTAATATTCACATCTTACCGCACCACTTTACAGCGGTGAACGAGCAAGCGAGAGAGGGCGCTGTTAGTTTTATAAATATATAAGTATTTAGGTTTCCTTTGCCAAATACTATACGGAATAAACATTAGTTTATTACAATTTGACATGAGTCAACTAGCCTATTATTTAAGATTACCCTTTATGTAGTGTACTAATTGTATAACGTTATTAACTTACTTCCCTGTTCATCGAATTATTTATGCTGATGGTTATTATGCATTTATTGTACAAGGTGGATTGATATAATCTAATCCACCAAACAAGTAGAGTCGAACAACTGAGAAAGGGTTTTTTATGTAATTAGTAGCAAATGAGACATCTGATGAGAATTGTCATTATTGTTCACGGATATGACCCGAGTTGAGCGTAATTTGGGCGAAAATATCTGTGACAAAGTTTACACTAATCATTAGTGACTAATGCAGCCAGTTATGATCTAATTGTTACAGTATTACCGTATTATGATTAATAAAAATCTATATATAATATGCAACACCAGAGGAGCCGTGCATATCCGTGCTTTGCAGACCCTTGAGTGCTCTGTTTTATCGCTATTTGAAGAACCCCACGTATAGAATTAACTTGCAAGATTTGTCCCAAATGTAGACCTCGTTATCAGTGGATGTTACCTACTTTACAACATTATCGAATATATATGTCAACCGTACAAGTACATCATTGCTTCGTGTTACCTACACCACTGATGACGGGGTCTATTATTTATACTTAAAGAAAAATAGTTATAAATCCTTACCTAAGCTGTGACCAAAATGATAAAGTATCCAGGATGTAGGCGGGTAAAGTTTGCAAGAAAAACCATAATATCCGAAATATTTTACGATTTTTTACTGTCAGCAAAAATCTGGTAAATATAGCTGTCCCTGGGAAAGAATAGACATATATTATTACTGCGTAAATTATTCACCTCCAAAAGGCTTTGTAACTATTTTTGGATGAGGTCTGGATTACGCAGGAGCGTATACGATTCTAAAAAGCAAAAAATGTATTCAAGAAAAATTTCAGCCTATGTATGAGCTTGAAATATACGAGATCCTTCAGTGAAACACGAGTCTCGAACTCGATAAGTCCGAGTAATGAAATAAGAATCGAAATTATGGTCTACAATCTTCGATAAAGTCCATAGAAACGGACCAAATTCACTGCTCAGGGTAGTACCTATCGAAGTGAGCACCAGAGGAGGATCTAGAAGAGGATAAATGGAATGTGATGTATCAGTTGGGGTTAAGTGTTAATCGGACTTGATCTTAAAGGGGTGTTTATTAACTCTATCCTCAACCCAATGCTCGTAAAAAAAAAACCAAAAGCATATAGAAAGTTATTATAGCTAAGAATAAACATATAGGCATGTATCAAGTAGGGCATACGACGATGGTTGATATCATATAAAAATAAGATTTATTTACATGAGTGTTTCCTTGCCAAGCGGATGCCTGAACGCATGAAATATCCCTGAGTAATCGGGTTCTGGAGTCCAGAGCAGCAGTTGAACACTTTTACCGTCTCGGTTCTATAAACAAAAGCGTACAATACTTGAACAAGCTCAATCAAATTCGAACAGATCATTTAACTATACTACGAAATTATTCATAACTTTGGGACAAGAAAAGAAAATATAAAATGACAATTAAATTAAAATTAAACCTAATATAAAACTAAAGAACTAAAATCGAAAATAAGTTTCTGACAAAAATTTCATTTTAGTGACAAGCTTTTATAGCGGACTGTACTTTTCTTTGGATATCAATCAAATGCTCACTGAGACGATTCTAAAGAGCCCAAGCTCGGTAGCATTGCTTTTTCTATTATAGAGTTCCTATGGCCACCTTCCGGCTCCATCATCAGATCAGCCCCATGGTGCCATATTATTGTATTGTCATCAAAGTTATGTAAGTATGCAAAATTTCAGCTCAATCGGTTGACGATATCTGCTTCAAAATTGAGTTGCAAGATTCCACCCGAACACACATACTTTAAACATACATACAATGCAAGTTAAATAAAAGCTTGTAAAAAATTAAATTAAGCTAAAATAAATCTACAAACCTGTGCCCCGCGGCATGGTCCCGAAGACGCTCTGGCAGCATTTCCTCGCTGAATCGCAATGCTGATGCGTTGTGCGAGGAAGCTGCCAGCTCTTCGGTCACCAGTAGACTCAATGAGCCATTTAGGTACTTTAGTATAAAATTGTAAAAATAAAATGTCTATAACATCGTACAAAATATTTCCTAAACTAAGACGAGCAAAGTTGCTGGTGTTATAGACCATACACTTGAAATTATCAGGTTCGGGACTTGATCCACGGGCACCACGTCGTAGAGGCTGTTGGAGTCTCCTTCCACAACAACCGGGATTAGCGCGCTTTATGTGGAACAACTGTTCGTCCAGCCGTACTGATAGCACGGCCAAAATACATCAAAACTTAACGGTGTTTATGGACATATCAAGTACTTGGGATTATCAGGTTCGCCACTTAATCCACGGGCAGGTAAGTCGTGGAAGCAGTTGGCTTCTAGCATATACCCCAGGATGCCATCAACCACGGCCGGATTGACGTGTTGTGTACGGACCTACTGTTAGTTTATTTGACGTGCTATTAGTACGCCCCACGTACATCAAACTTACCGTTGTCTATGGACATCCCATGCACTTGCTATGATCAGGTTTGCCACTTGGTCCACGGGCACTACATCGTGGAGGCAGTCGGCGTCTCCCGGCATGCAGTGCATTAACCCTTCTGCCACGGCCAGGACCAGCATGTTTTGAGCGGACCAACTGTTCGTCCAGCCGGGCTCAGGGAATTTTAAAGATGAAGTTACTGCGATGTTGATAAGAGGTTTTCCTTATTTTATTTTCAACATATATTCAAAGCTGATAAACCAAATACATTGAATACAAAAGGGTTTATAGCAGAGTAGAGAGTATCAAATCATATTACGAATGAAACATAAACTGAACCATGACCGGATCATCTCTCTAGAAGCTACGATGCCGCAGACAGATTCGGATACATTGGTACACAAATACAGACGTTAAAGTTATAACTAATACTTATTTTTTTTTTAATCAAACAATTTAAACGGATTATATCGCGTATATTAATTATTTGAGCCTCCCTGACGTTTCAGTACCTTTACAGATACCGTTGTCAAAGGTTGACTGAGAAAAACACAATTTTTCTCTGTCAAAGTTACATTTGTGCAAACTACCCATTTTGTAAATATTAATTTAAAATAAAGGTGTTCATACATGCCAGATGGGCCTAATGTGTAAAGACAGTTACACATGTGCCAGAAGGGCATTATTATTGTATTTAAAATATCTACCAGCGGTTCACTAAAGGCTTACTGAGGAGAAAGAACCGCTCTACATATACTACTTTTAACACTAATTTGTTTTACACCGTTCGAGGCCCAAGGTTTCCAGTCTTGTGTCTTGCTTGATCCTTGATAAGATGTACAACAGGATCCCAAGCCGGTGGTAATGACAAACCATCTTCTCTATTGAAATTCGGATATTTTTTGATTTCAATAGCCTCGCGCTTCATTCTGGGAAAACGTCGTTTCTCTCTGGCAAGGATTGAAGTGTTGTCAAACTTAATTGAATGGTTTGGTTTGTCCATGACATGCTCGCAGACCGCAGACCTGTTGCAACGACGGTGCTCGACATCGGCTACATGCTCCTTAACCCGTGTAGCTATACTACGTTTCGTTTGGCCAATGTATGACAGACCACACTGGCCACACAAGACTGGAAACCTTGGGCCTCGTACGGTGTAAAACACATTAGTGTTAAAAGTAGTATATGTAGAGTTTTTGTTTAAAAGTATTACATAGTAATAAGGCAATCTGGGAGTTTTCTTTGGCGGTTCTTTCTCCTCAGTAAGCCTTTAGTGAACCGCTGGTAGATATTTTAAATAAAATAATAAATGCCCTTCTGGCACATGTGTAACTGTCTTTACACATTAGGCCCATCTGACATGTATGAACACCTTTATTTTAAATTAATATTTACAAAATGGGTAGTTTGCACAAATGTAACTTTGACAGAGAAAAATTGTGTTTTTCTCAGTCAACCTTTGACAACGGTATCTGTAAAGGTACTGAAACGTCAGGGAGGCTCAAATAATTAATATACGCGATATAATCCGCTTAAATTGTTTTATTTAAATGTGTGACAGTCGCGGAAACCGAAGAAAATATTAATACTTATATTATTTTCTCGGGTGTTGAACACTAAAGAGTGTGTAACGTCGTAATTTACCCAAATTCAAATGTGCAAGGAAAGGACACGATTTTACAAGTATAAATGTCACGAGATTTATTATTAGTCAGAAAGTCACGTACCGGTAGAAGGCCGCACTATAACAGCAGGTGTACCACGACAACCATCTTCAACAATCTTCTCAGCTAGTGATTTTGAGAAGGAGTAAGTTGTGGATCTGTTTTCTGAAAAATAAATAAACGGCTGTTGACCAGCTAGCAAAAGTCATTACTTTCCGTAAAATGTTGGTATTTTAAATAGTTAAGCATTACTTACACATTAAGTAAATGTTGTTATTTTAAATAGGTAAGCATTACTTACCCATTAAGTAATTAAGTTGATTAACTAGGATTTTTCCACTTTTATTATTTTCAGATATATTGTAAATAGCTTCAATAGACGCACTAGGCTCATATACCTTTTCATCGATTAACCGTCTCTGGCAATGACTGTAGGCTGTAGATACGTATAAGAAAACCTGAAATGTAGGAAAATATCTATACTAAACATTTTAAACTGTGTTAACGAAATCTCTATACATTATTAATATTATTATATCAGACAAGGAAAATGATAATAAATCTCTGCACTACACACAACTTCTTACCGCTGGAGCGTTTTAAATATTTTTCGATGTTTGTCCTGTTGACTGTTGTAACTTTCACATTTAAAAGTCTGGTTCTTATTGCCAATGACCATATGTATTTCTAACGTTAAAAGTTTAACTGACATTTTAACAAATACCTATGTAATGATTAATGAAATATTGTCAATACAAGTTATTGAACCGTGCGGATGCGGCGACGTGTCTGCAATTTAATGGTCACTTTGCAGTAGCCTGATGTAGGACAGTATCTTAGAATGTAACACATTATATTGTTAGTACATAATATACTTCGGGCGATGAATTAGTGTTTCGGGTATGACACAGATCGCACGTGTACTTGTGGCCCGAACCGAAGGTGAGCAAGTGCATACAATTATTGTGGGTAGTAACCCGCGTCCTGTCAAATCGTCCAGACGCCGATCCGACGCGACTCGCTTCGGTCCAGTCGTTTGGCTAACTTTTACGGCACACTAGGCAGTAAGTGGCATTGACTGCCTGCTACGCTACTTTCTGGCCAAGACAAGTCGTAAAACCTTAGACAAACCAAGGGCAGTTATTAGTTAAGCCACATATCGCATACATTTCATTATTACTATACAAATTTATATATATTTATATATATATATATATTAGCAATATAATCCTTTAATTGATGTCATATAATTGTCTTTACTACATGCACAATATACGTGCGCACGTCAAAATCGGCTAGCTAGAAAAAAAATATTGGATAAAGATGCTATTTTTTTTTATTAGTTTACTAAAACTAAAAAGTTTGTAGGGCTGAAATTATTTTTTACTTGTAATATAATAGAAAGCCAAATCATCTAAAAAAGTGTCTCGCGTCCAGTCAAATCGACCAGACGCCGATTCGACGCGACTCGCTTCAGTCCAGTCGTTTCACTAAATTTTACAAATAGGTACTAACACCATTTATCTATAAAACTATAGCTGCAGTTTTTCCTGTATTTACTGAGATAAGGTACTACGCGTTTTGGTCCATTTGATGGATAACACATAATTGAATAAGAAACATGCAGAAAAAAAAATTAAAGCAATTTAGTACAAGTTATAATTTTATTTAACTTCCAGACCTTCTTTTAATGTGATTTCTTTCGGAATGATTATTAATTTAATTGCAAGTTTATTTTTTCTTCGCCGTAAGAATCTTTATTAGCCTAAAATTTATTTAATGAAGTATTTCATTATTCAGGTACGCGACATTGATATTGATTTACAGCCACGTGACCGATGTTCACAGCCACATTGTCTGTGTAATGGCCGGCTGATGTATTCCAAGTTGCCATTAAAAGATTAAATAGAGCTACTGCTAAAGTAGACATAATGTGGCAGTGTTTTGAAAAAGTTCCTATTGTGCGGTTGGCCATAAGGACGAAATTCTTCCTCACACCAATAAAATGTCATCGCGTTCTGATAGTCAAAGCCGCGCAGTGGGACCTACTAAACACTTTAACATACATATAGTGGTGATCTCAACTCGACGGACTTAACAGGAAATTGTGTGCTGTTAGTTATTTGATACTACTCGTAGTAGCCGAGATAATCAAGATATTACATACCTAAGGCGGTGAATTCGTGAATGTTCGTGTGTGTGAAGTTAAGTATTCGTTTAAGCTTATGGTAATTAATTAATTATATACACATTCTTATATATATCTTTAGGTGATTGATTTGTGTTGTATTACTGTTTGTCTGTAACCTTTGATCCTGCACCGACTACATATTTCTGCATAACCCAGTGGTTGACTGGTAGAGAATGCCTAAAGGCGTTAAGTCCGCCATTTGTACTTTTTTGTATTGTGCAATAAAGTTTAAATAAATAAATAAAATGTCCCCGATCTCAGGTGTTTGTGACTCGAACATCTGGGCATCGATATGGGGCTTTACGAATTGCCGCCCGTGGTTTGTTTTACGGTTAGTTTTACGTGTTGCTTTGGCCAGGAACCACAGGACCACATTTTATCAAGCTTAAAATATTAACCCTACCATGTTTATACATCTATGAGACTGCTGTTATTGTAAAAAGTAACGCCTATTTGTTTAAAAAAAATAATAGTGCACGGCTTCAAGGACAAGAGATAGTCTTAGATTATATAATACATGCTAAAACGTGCACTTCTCTCCAAAGGTGTCCTGAGAATGGATCCCAAAATTTATAATAAATTACCTTTTGATCTAAGACAAATTGAAAATTTAGCTCAGTTCAAAGTTCGACTAAATGATCTAGGTACTAATTAAGAAAGCATATTATAAACTAGATGATTCTTTATTGATAAATGGGAATAAAATAATGCCTTGACATAAAACCTATTCATAATGTGAAATAATGTTTTAAAACTAGCATAATAATAAAAAATATATATTTGTGTGCCTAACGGTGAAACATAGATGTACCTGTTATCTGTAATAATTGTATGCCACCTGTTACCTATCTATCTTTGACAAATAAACCATTTTGATTTTGAGGAAGTGGGATTTTCTGTGGTGTGAATCTCGCTTACGTCCTAGGGTGACATAAAATTACTTACCTTGAGTAGTTGCATCCCCTTGGATAGTGCCACCAGCTCGGCCGTCGCCGTCGTGTTGACTTCGAGGGTTTCTCTGAGATCAGAACTCAAACGGATGTCTGCTGCTACGTGAAATACTACTTGCACCTATAAATTGTAACTCTTAATTAGTTCGCATTGGCTTGTCTCATTTGGAAATGGACAGCTCAGATTTGTAAATCCCATGTTGATTTTAATAACTAGTATTTGTTATTAGTTGTAGTAGTATTTTTCGTTTTTTTGTAGTATTTGTCTCTGTAAACTCTAAGATACAAAACTATTTTTAGGAATGCAAAATAATAAATTATATTACTTTTAGTTTGTCGGCGCCTACTAAGCTTTAATGAGGAATGCAGAAATATTCTTGTGATCCTGATATATAAATATTATTTTATTTCATGTCTTAATTACGACCTACTTGACGACCTGCGCGACTTAATTTAACTATCTTCCCTCATCTTTTTTCTGTGGCCTTTGTGATAATGATCACACTTAATTGAAAAAAAAAATATAAAAAAAAACTATAGGTAAATAAGAAACGTTGTAATTGTACACTTCAACGACGTTTATTCTTCTTAATTTTAAAAACATATATTTATCTAAAAACATTTTCCATAAATTTCAAGTTTCTGTTGATTACAACTGATTGATGATGAATAGTAAATCTTTACCTCTGCGCACAAGGTCGCTATGTCTTCTTCATCAATTCCTAGCTTCTTTTCGCGTATGTCGCCCGATACTGGTACCAAGTTATCCAATGCTCTTTTATTATTTTTTCTTATTTCGTCAAAAACCTGTGAAAATGAGTAGGCATTATATTCATACATAACACAGAAATATAACCGTTGCTACAACGGTGAACCTTAATATTCTGCTTTAGCTAGACCTAGCGGTAGTTAGATTCCCCACATACAATAAAATAAGACCTATGAGATAACCCTCTTTACGTGTAAGAAATGTACCTTTTTTTACTTATTAGCTTGACTGTTTCCTAGACTCTCATCTAAGCCGCTGAAAAACAGACGTGCTATAAGTACCTACCAACTAATACTAAGAATAAGGTTCATTTAAATCGCGGAAGCCAAAGATCCTGTCATCATAATTATGTACACAAAAAAGCAAATAATAGGCATATTTTAAATATACGGACTCCTTGATATTCAATGTCATCTACAACGTAATTTAAGCAATGTATAAACCATACCGGGGACTTAATGAACTCTGTAAGGCGCTTCTCGACGCTTTCCTCATTTTTTGCTTTTATTAACATGTACACACGTTTGACGTCGCAGGTTGCGAGCAGTTTCCCTATTAAAACCTAAAAAAAAATACATATTTGTTTTTTAAATTAACTGCCGTCTACAGTCTGACCAAAACGTGTCCCTTTCTAATCAATCTAAGAAAAAGGGGACGACACTACAGTTTTGCCACTTTTAATTTCTACTCTTTTTGGTCACCATGTTTCCGACATCCTGATATGGAGAATATGAATAGGAGAGTAGACTTGGTTTACAATATTACATAATTAACAACAAAATTAAAATTCACAGAGAATCGCTCACAAACATCTCACAAACAAATAAACGCTATGTACTTATTTTATGGATAGTTAAAAATAATTACTGGAATCAAAGGAAAGTTGCAATAAATATATATATATATTGTGACTATGTGAATGTAATTCAATGACAATGCAAAAATAAGTAAAATCATGGACCAATTGGCAATTATTAAAGAGTACCAATAACAACACCTTATAAGAAGGCGCAAGCAGTGACCAGCTGCGGGCCTATGATGGTTGTTTTTATCACGCGATAATTAAGTGACAAAGCATATGTCACGTTTTGACAAAACTCGAGTGTGGGTGACAGATGCCTTGACACTTATTTATCACGTGATAAATGCAACCATAGGTCCCCTGGAGACCACGTTTATAACACATTAGCTCTAATATCCACACTTTCCATTTCTCATTATTTTTCTCTAGATTATAGTGTTAAAAATGAAATTCATTGGACCGAGATTTAGCTAAGCCCCGCTTAGGGACCATAAATTGGAGAAACTCGAATTTGTTATATATACATGTATACTTATTTATATAGACTTTGTATCGAAATATACCGTTCCCAGAAATCCTGTGCCTCCCGTAACGAAGACTGATTTTCCAGAATAAAAGTTTTTTATCGGCGTAGCTACGACAGTTTTGCTAGGTGAAAATAATGGCTGGTCCGGATTTGTTGAATCAAACTTCGCGTTCACATCCATGACTGGAAACAAAAAAATAGTACTCAATGTATGCAACGTTGTTTTTTTGCTCAATAAATTAAACTGACATTTAATTTGTTATGCCATTTTTACAAAAATACTATGATGATATTGATGATATTACGATAGCTCAAATTCAAAGTCACAAAAAAACTAGACTGGCCAAACGTCTTCTTTATTTATTGCTTTACTTAATAGTTGGCATATAATAATGATATTAAAATAGGCGATTACAGCAATATGGGTAAATAAATAATAAATAAATATCGGACAACCTCACACAAATCGATCTAGTCCCAAATTAAGCTCAAGAAGGCTTGTGTTATGGGTACCTACTAGACGACATTATTCGTACTTATATAGATAAATATATACTTAAATACATAGAACAACCATGACCCAAGCACAAATATTCGAGTTCAACACACAAATATTTGCCCCGGCCGGGATTCGAATCCGGGACCGCCGGCTCAGTAGGCAGGTGTCTACAAACCGAGCCAGCCGCGTCGTCAAATGGGTAAGACAAGGACCAACAATTTAGGCGTATAAAATCACACAAAACGAGAAAAAAAAGCAACTGGAGAAAGTTTCATTGTGCGACGGAAATTAACGATACAATAAGGAACCTTAAAATAGGATAAGGAAATTGCCGTTGCAAAACGGAAACTTTGGAAAATAATTGAATAGGTTAGGCGGTAAACGGTTTGATTTTCCCCCATATAGTTAAAATCATACAGCAAACAGAAGGTGTGTTCGTTGAAGTCTTAGAGAGACCTGTTTGCGCTATTGGATGTCAAGCATTTTTCCTATTCTTTTGCATATGTTTTCGTATAGACTTAATCACCAGTGTCATCACTCACACGTGCCTTAAATTGTAAATAATAAATCCCATCAAAAACATTACATGTAAAAAAATTGCAAGTCTCGCAACCTTCTACCGAAAAAAGTTGTGAGATACAATATAAAACCAAGTCGGTTAATTTATTCAGTACCTATCAAAGTGACTCTTCGCCTATATGACAACTTTGACATACATTTTCACCGGATTACATAACTAAAAACATATTACCATGACCGTGTTAGATTAATATTAAACATATTTATCTTTATCATAAATGTAATGACTTGGCCATCGCACGACAACATAAGTATATAAGAATACGAATAAATCTCCTTTTATTAAAGTGATTATTATATTTTTTGCTTTATTTATCCATACCAATAGATCGGTATGGAGCGGTGCGTATCCAGTTCTTTTCAGCTGTTTTTACTATCTCGTCTGCCTATATTTTCTTCTGCCGTCCTCTTTTGCCGGTCGGGCCAGATGCATCTTTTATTTAAGGACGGCCAAGATGAAACAATGAGTAGGAATTTATGTTTGTATGCGTGACATTCAAAGCGTTAATAAAATTTGGTAGATTTTATTATCATTATAATGTAGAATGTATTATCGTGTGCGATGGCCAAGTCATTACATTTATGATAAAGATAAATATGTTTAATATTAATCTAACACGGTCATGGTAATATGTTTTTAGTTATGTAATCCGGTGAAAATGTATGTCAAAGTTGTCATATAGGCGAAGAGTCACTTTGATAGGTACTGAATAAATTAACCGACTTGGTTTTATATTGTATCTCACAACTTTTTTCGGTAGAAGGTTGCGAGACTTGCAATTTTTTTACATGTAATGTTTTTGATGGGATCTCATTTATTTTTGTAAGTGGTCCTCCTTATTTTTCCTTTAAGGACTACTAGCTGTGTATCCGCAACTGTCTTTCTTAAAGCCCAATCTCTGTCTCTGTGGGCTTTTCTCGAAAAATTTGATGAAGCGATTTTTGACAAGCCAGGACGGTAATTACTTCTTAGTCTATTATACTCCGAAATTGCGGAGTTTTGCACTTTAACACTACCGAAGTTGACATTAACTAAATGTAAACCACACAGACTTGTCACTCCCTCTCATGATCCATAATGACCCCTCTCATTATAGATAATGATCCTTCTCATGATTCCTCTCATGAAGATGGTGATGATGAGGGTGGTGATGATGGCGGCGATGATGGTGGTAGTGGTAATGGTAGTGGTTATTGTGTTGGGGATGTGGTTGTGGTACCTAATGGTCGTGGTGGTAATGTGGTGAGGATGTTGATTTTATAACCATCGTCATCACCATCACCACAAGCATTACCATCACAATCGTCATCATCCATCACCACTATGACCATCACCATCTGAATCAACACCCCCATCATCCTACCTAATCACCTTCATCGGCATCATCATCGTCATCGTCATCGTCATCGTCATCATCATTATCATCATTAATCATCTACAACAACACCATCATCATCATCACCAATCACCACCATCATCATCATCATCATCATCATCATCATCATCATCATTACCAACACCTCCCTCACCACCACCAGTCACCACCATCTTCATTACTATCAATACCCCCATCATCACCACCGGTCACTTCCACTCCACCATCATCATCATCACCAACAGTCACCACCATCGTCGTCATCATAATCATCATCATCACCAATACTACCTTCATCAGAATCAGTCACCACCACCACCATCATAATTATCATCACCAACACGCCCATCGCCACCACCAGTCACCATCATCATCGGAACAATCCAACACCCTCATTACCAACACCAGTCCCCAGCTTCATCATCATCATCATCATCACCAGCACCCCCATCACCGCCACCAGTTACCACCATCATCATCATCGCTACCATCACGATTCCAACTCACTGCCCCTGCGGGGTGAGGTAACTCAATTCGGTACGGCGATGAGCGTGTCCATTCTGTATGTATTAGGTAATAAGTATTCTGTGCCTGAGGTCTTAGTATCTAAACCGAAGGTTATATGAACCGCAAAGTTAACTTTGTAATCGTGTATTTTTTATGGGGTTCATAAGGAAATACAAATTTATCTATGCAGCTCGCATAACTGGAAAACTACACGGAAATTTTGTAATGTTTAGGTTTTTTAATGATTTGTACACCAAACCGTAATAGAGCACGAAATTTCAAGCTTGTGTGTCTTCTAGAAGTAACTTAGAATTCGTATGATCATGAGTGAGTCAGTGAATCAGTGAGTGACAAAATTAAGGAACTTTGACAGGCAATAATTTCTAAACTACTGGTTCAAATTGAATGAAATTTGGAATATGCCTAGGTTACATCATGCTCTCCTGGTCATTAAAAATTCAGGCTTCTTACTTTGTCCGTAATGAAATACTGGGAGTTTGAAAATGGTCTGAATGGCTTCGAGAAAAGGATGTTACGGCGTGCCGGCAAGCGCGTTTGCTCGACTTGGCGGGGGCACTGCCGTGCCCCCAGATACGCACAGGCCGAACCAGTTTATTAAACAACACTCTACCTTCAAACAAGTTTCGAATCACAATTTTCCTCGTCTCATACGACCCACTCACTAACCTGATGTGATGAAGAAGGCGTGGGGTTTATACAATAAAAAATAAAACGACAATGTGCGTCACGATCTAAACGGTTGTTTATATGCACGTCACTATTAAGCACAGGTCTTACGGGTCACAAATCTATGCTGTTTTCTGGCGCCGCTTATGGTCATTTTGCTCTCGAAAGTTCTAAAGCTACTCTTGACTTCCTATTTTTATATAATTTTTCAAGTTTTTAACTAGTTACTTGTAGGTATATATTAGATATCGATATTTTATTTTTTACCTGTCCAACTCGGACGAAAAAATACGAACAGCTCGATTGTTAATAGGCTCGAATTGGATGAGAGGATCAGTAAACATAGGTTAAAATGAATTCCTACATTTTATTTATTTTCCCAGTCTGTACCTCTTTACCCTAAACGTCGCAAAATAAAAAAGAAACCCAGGTTCAAACCTCAGTGCCGTTAATAGCACCGATTAATATTAATAGTCTTATAAATTCTGTTTAAATAATAAATACAAAAAGTTGGTAAGAAAATATGTATGGCTATAGGTAGGTACATCGTGAAATTAAGAGTTAAGTAATATTGAATTTTGTATAAGTACCTACATACATCAAATTAATACATACCATCCAAATTAAGAGTTGATATATAACAATGTTTTGAAATGCTTGCACTAGAACTTTTACTTTCCTAATTCCTAATTCTGCTACGACCTTTTAGTTAAATTAATTACAAACAAAAGTACCACCGGATTAATATATTATGCAATATGGATATTGCAAAGTGATTTATCTGGACGTAACCACTTGGCCTCGTGCAGTTAACGGCTTTTATAAAACCGTTTTACTGCGCTGTAAATTAAAATCCGGTGCTCTATTCGCTTTACAACGCTTTACAAGTAACAATGCATTTTACTACGAACATTTACAGCGCAAAAATATTTTAATTATTTCTTCTGTTTCCGTTATGTATTTTGTTTTATGAAGGTACTACGACGTTTTAAAACAGGCATGGGGCCCGCCTGATGGTTAGCAGTCACCGCCGCCTAATGGACGCTTGTGACGCTAGGAGCATCACACGCGCGTTGCTAACCTTTTAAGAACCTATTTACTCCCCTCTTGAAGAACCCAATACTGTACTCGTAGAAGCCCCCCGGGAGAACCTCAACAGGGGGCTCATTCCACATGCGGAGCGTTCGCGGTCGGAAATTCCTCTGGTAACGCATAGTTCTCGAACATTTAGGTTTCACAATGCATATTTAATCTAAACTGGATTTTATTGGTTGTTTGTGTAAAATGTGACGCAATTGACCCACGCGTGTGTGACTACGATTGGTTACGAAATCTTTTGGATTCTCGGTGGTTTTTGCCAGCGGCACGGACCCCTTCGTTTGCGACTCCGAATTGCTCTTGGCCTGTTCTTTACCTACGACGCTCTGTTAGATGTTTAAATTAATAAATATCAGACAACCTCACAAAAATCATAGTCACACAGTAAGCTCTAGTAGGTTTGTGTTATGGACACTAGACGACGATAAACATACTTATATAGATAAATACATACTTGAATACAAATAACATCCATGACCCAACATTTACCCTTGCCGGGACTCGAACCCTGGACCGTCAGCTCAGTATACAGTTGCTTAACCACTGCGCCAACCGCGTCATCATGAATGATACCCCAGATGTTTGATGATTAACGCACGTAAAAATGGAAAATTATTTTCCTGGAATTAATCATACTTTATGAACTAATAATTTCGATGGAGTGTATTTAAATAAATATTGTAAAGTAACGGTAAACCAATTATTTTAATATTTATTTAACTTAAGAAATAACAATTTATAACATTATTAGTATTAGGTACTCGCCAATTTGTGACGTTTAATAGCCTGTATATGAACGCGCCTGCAATGTGTTTACGAAAACCTCAAATTGTTTACGAAGATTTAATGTTGTTATGTTGACTAACAATTCACAATACAAATATTACATAAGTAAATATATTATAGCCTATAGCTGCTTAGCAAACATTCAGTGTTAATAGCTAATTCATATTTTTGTAAAATTTAGTGATTGGGGTATCTTTCATTAGGTACATATACATTTTAGGTAAAGCAGGAGCACAAGCATATTTCTGTTAACTGCATTAAATATCAGCATACAATGTATGTAAGTAAATTACAGTTTTATGCTATTTTTACGATCCTGACCCTAAACTTGTTGGTATCCATCAACACGCCGCCGTAACGGCTCTTCGAAATAGTAGTTGTGAACTATTCCAATCAGGAGCACATCGGTTTGCCGCGACACAAACTTCTTTAGTCGCGATCAAATTCACAAGTTTTCAAGATACCCGAATTAATTCGTGGGGCGCCAAGTTGTGTGTGATCGCGACGCAATGGCTTCAACGCCCTTTTCCTACTTATTTTCAAAACTGCGTTCTCAAAAACAGGGACTAAATTCTACTTTTTTCGTAATAAGATACCTACGGTGGGATAAGACTATCACCGGGAGAAGCCGCAGTCCAATAACTAACCAACTGTTAGTCTTACTCTATTATTCAATTATCCAAAATTATTACCAGAATACTGTTTTGAAACTTTCGAGAAGAAACCTAGGTGCTAAGTCGAGTTTAGTACTACAACGCCCTTATTCTTTATTAAGCAATCTATGAACACTCCTTGTTTTAAATAATGAATCATTTGAATGTTTTTAAAATTTTAATAAACGTTTTTTTTCGTGTTTATCGTGTCATTTATCAGCATGGTCGTTAAATATCATAAAAAGGGCTTTCATATAAAACAGAAATATTACATAGGAGGCCTAGCCTAAATCGAAGAGCGTGTAAAAGCAATGTTGCTCGTAGCACCTAAACAAATGCGCAATATAAATGGCTGCATTCACGCATCTAAAACACCCCACTCATGGTTCGGCGACCAGCTAAAGGGCTTTAAGTGAGATAAGAAGCCTCGTTAAGTGAGTACACTTATCCTATAGGATTAGGCTCACGGTGTAAGGTTATCTTGTAGAGGTAGCTACCGCTTAGGGCAATGACATTCAGTCCCATATAAAGAAAAACATATCCCATAGCCACACTATCCACAGCCTAAGAGTAAGTGCCCTTTATCATCAGCACCGCTAGCATAACTGTCATAAGCGACTATTTCTCGCACGAGATAAAACCCGTCTCTTTTGTGCAGTAATGTGAGAGAGTGACGGATAGCGTCATGTCGCGCGACAAGAGTCGCGAAGCATATAGCTGTGACTCAATATGTCAGACGACTTAGTATCATCCTTCCTACTCGCACAGTACTGTAGGTAAGCGGCGCGACATAAAGTCGTGTGTCTTAGTTGTGCTAGAGGGTGCAGGCCGCCTAACCGGGTGATTACATATACAGGGTGGCCCATTTAGATCGGTCTGTATGGGAAAGTCTGAAACTATAAGACATACGACGATCTGTTCTTAGGAACCATGTCATCGATTTTAATGAAAATAAAAACTGTACTCCGCTCGGGAATCGAACCCGGACGAAGAGAAAAATTAAACTAACATTATTTCTACTTAGATATCAACTGTGTAGGTCTTACTTAAGTAGTAAATTTTACAATGAAACATGATTTGTATAAGGCCGCCTGTTGTTTACCTCTTAATGTAATTTCTTGCATTGTATTTCTCCTGTATATTTTATGAGGTGTGCAATAAAGAGTACTTGTATTGTATTGTATTGTCTAAAATGAATAAAATACATAGTATTCATATTCTTTAATTTATTTTTTCAAAACATCCGGGTTCAATTCCTGAGCTGAGTAAGTACAGGTTTTCATTTAAATGTATGAATGCAGTTTTTCTTTTTATTAAAATCGATGACATGGTTCCTAAGAACAGATCTTCGTATGTATTATAGTTTCAGACTTTCCCATTCAGACCGATCTAAATGGGCCACCCTGTATATGAGGTGTTCATCCGTTCGATTCCAGTGATAGACAAATTGTGTATGGTTTAAGCGTTATCTTGGAGACGTAATAGTTGGTCGAGTACCCACTTACTCGTCAGTGTTTATCTTGGAGACGTAATAGTTGGTCGAGTACCCACTTACTCGTCAGTGTTTATCTTGGAGACGTAATAGTTGGTCGAGTACCCACTTACTCGTCAGTGTTTATCTTGGAGACGTAATAGTTGGTCGAGTACCCACTTACTCGTCAGTGTTTATCTTGGAGACGTAATAGTTGGTCGAGTACCCCTTACTCGTCAGTGTTTACTTTGACTTCGCTTAACTGCGCCTGGTTATAATGTGTGAGCAACAACAACTCTTAGATGATAACCTTGATTAGCAGTAGGCAGTTTGTAATTATTGTGGTATACTGTGTGTGGTTGACGACACGTTTGGCGCAGCTTGTAAGCACTTGCCTACTGAGCCGGCGGTCCCGGGTTCGAATCCCGGCCAGGGCAAATATTTGTGTGATGAACTCGATATTTGTGCTTGGGTCATGGTTGTTCTATGTATTTATGTATATATTATTTATGTATTTAACTATGTATATATATTCTTGAGCTTAATTTGGGACCAGATCGATTTGTGTGAGGTTGTCTGATATTTATATATATTTATACTAGCTTTTGCCCGCGACTTCGTACGCGTAGAACTCGTTAATTGATATTGACAATTAAAAAAAAACATTTAGACTTTCAACCCTTTCAGGTATTCAATACTCGAATGGAATCTAGTTAGTAGTTTAGTTCTGGGCTATTGGGTGAAAGCCATGGACAAAATGCAAAACATCCTTTTTTTTAATATTTTTGGAGTTGCAAGGCTAAGTCCCATTCGATTCAATAAGTTATCCTAGGCTAAGTCCTATTCGATTCATGTCAGGTCCATAATCAACTGACGAAGAAGGTATGGTTCTATTCACCAAAGAATTTTGTCACATTATGAAATTGGGACAAAATAATTATTAGGTAGCTACTATTTTTTTTCTAACTTGTTTTTTACCACTTAGTTTATTGAAGTATAGTTCAATAAATTATCCTAAATGATTTATTTAGGTCAGTAAAAACATGTTTTTTTTTTGATTTGGAGACTTGAGCAAGCTACATACTGTTCATGAGAAAAACATTTCGTGCCCAAATGTATTCCTGCTACTTTTGCATGTTCGCCCCTGTGATTTATTAATCATAGAAAATGTTAAAAACTTTTAATGGAAACTGTAGACGTTTAAAATTAAATGGTAAATTATTCGGTATAATTGGAACACGTGGTATAAGCACACTTTGTCCCTTGGCTTCTCCCGTTAAAATCGTGCCCTTCACAATGTATTTCCCTAATTAGGTGATTCTCAATCTAGCGCCGTTGCCAAATTCGGGTGCATCTAAGTTGCGCATTAACAAAACTGGTACTATTTTTGTTGATTTTGAAAACAATATCATTTTTGATGCCAATATGGTTCTTTCACATAGCCAGTTTTCGTCATGAATATAAGTGTGCCTATAAACCGACCATGAAAAAATGCTCGGTCGGTGATAGAGCCAAAAAATTGCACTTTTTCTATTTCCTTTTATAAGTATCGTAATAAGGCTATCCTTCTCCATCAAAGCGTGTCAGGCCCTTGACTTAAGCACGTCGATTATGTAACATAATAATTGATTGACAATTCGGGTCTTGTCGAGTATCCGAGTCTAAGATCCGAAAAATACAAAAACTTTATGCACTAATACTGTACTCGGCGATAAATATTGCACATCGGTCTTTAGCCCTTAATTTGACAAAAGATGACGAAGGTCGCTGGTTCAAGCCTCGTTATGGTAAAATAGAGCAAAATATTCAGGTTCGAAAAAAAAATATGGAAAAAGATGGTCAAAGAATTTGTTCACCCTGCCATACACGCCAAATTAAGGGTTAGAAAGAGGCAATTCAACAATTGGCTGTTTATTTACGACGATTTCCGAACACTGGCGACCTTCCATCAATCAATGTTTAAAATTAAGAGGAATGAAATGGGAATGAACGTAAATACTTTCACGTTTATAATATTATTAGGATTATTTATATATGTTAAGTATCGTATCTTTGCATACTGAGTTATTTACTATAGTCTGGCTATTGAAATATTACTCAAAGTTTTGGCGGGAAATTTAGAAAATCTGCGGCTGGTCACACTCTGTGTAGTAGGAATAATAGTTTTGGTACTAGACAATATTTTTGACTTTCTATACACACGTAAGGTACCTGAGAAAATAAGTTAAACCTATATGTTGACGTGCACTCATAGTCAGCTCACATAATTTCTACCATTATGTACAGTACAGTCAACGACTAACACATATGTTTACACTTTCTAACCATATACAAGGCGAAAAATTACTGTAATGTAAGTAATAAGACTTCGTTCGATAATTACCATATATTAATCCATCACCAAAAAAATTACATACGGACTATGCCAAATTTCAACTCCATCGGAATGTTAAAATTAGAACTGGTATATAAAGTATCAAAATTATTTATAGGGGATTCACCTACTAAATTGTTTAAATCATAGACAATTGGTGATACCGAAAGGAAATATCTGTCGACATTATTTGGCTAGCCAGACTCTACTTTATTTAAACTCAGTTACCAAGCGGAGGTACCATTGACGTATAATAAATAATACCTCAATGGGAGGTACATAATCATAATATATCAAAGCTCGTAGGCACTATATTCAGATGATGTGCGTATCGGAACGTGATACCTACCTGAAGGGCTACTCCGATGTTCGAAATTTTACTTTCGTATAGTGCTATTCCATTCACTCAAAAGTACCTTGACAGGAGATCGAGAGGGATGGCACTATTCGACTGTCAAATTTTGAACATCGGAGTAGCCCTTCTGCAATCACTGGTTTGACATGTCTTGCCAGATGGGTGTGTGACGTTTGTCAAATCAAATGTGATTGATTCAAATTTGTAAAATTTTATGTATTTGATTCTTGAAATTACGCGATTAATCGAATTTTGCGGATACATGTTCCTATATCAGAGTTTATTGTTTTTTTACAAAGAATAGTTTGGTATGCGTTTGGTGAAGGTCTATCGTAGGTAGATTAGTGTACGTCAAAACGATGACATGTAGGGAGTTGTTGCAACTACAATGATTTGCTCTCCATACAAAGTTTAATCCCGTTTTTCGTCCCTAAAAGGGATAAAACTCGATATAAATGATAGCCTATGTCCTATTCTGATATATAAGGTACATAACTGGAAAGTTTCATCATAATTCGTTCAGTAGTTTTTGAGATTAAGTGGATCGTACATACATCCATCTATCCAAACTTTCACGTTTATAATACAAATACAAATACTTACTCTTTATTGCACACATATCATGGAAAAGAAAATACAACATGTGCTACATTAAACAACAAGCAGAATTTGTACGATAACTACACTTTTATCTTCATCTTATATTTTATCAATATAGTGGGGTGACCATAGAGCCTGGCTCCCACTGATTTGTATTGAAGGTTTAAGTGCATTTGATTACTTTATCTTACCTTTAAGATATGTAAGCCAATTATGCTCCCTATAATGTCTCACTATAATGACACGGTCGGCGAATAATGATACGAACACATCATTTAGACATTTCAAAAATTCATTGTACTTAATGGAGTCGTTGTCACAACATTTTTGAAAGCCTGATAAAAAATATACTTATCACTTTTTTTCATATAAAAATTCGCATTGAAGCAATATTATTAGAAATTGATAACATTCTGTTGGTAAAGTAAAACATGTCTCTAGGAATCCCGGGCCATCCGTAACGAAGACTGATTTCGGAGTAAAAGTTTGTTATCGGCGTATTTAGCTGCGACAGTTTTGGTAGGCGAAACTAATGGTTTTAGTCCGTTGAGTTAGGCACATTGCGTGTAAATTAATTACTAAATAAATATAACCTATATCAAAAATGCTATAATATGAAATACCTGGCAGCAAGTAGCTCAGGAATCAGAGCACTACTTCGGATAAATTGTACTTAGATTTAAATAGTAAGTACCTCTCTATCAAAATTCATAATAATAATAAATCAATAAATTCAAACACTCTCACTAAAAGCCCTACAACTACTCGTTATACTTATTTAATCGATTCAATGAAAGCAGAATATTTTGGAGATTATTCTGTTTTTATTTCCACCAAACATAGTTAGAACCATCTCAACACACGAGTCTATGATGCCACAGATGGACATGTTAAACTTATAAACGTAAAACCTGTCTATTTTTGTCGAGGGTTAAAAATCATAATAATGTCAGGCATTTTACATACGAGTCGTTTTTTATCTACAAATGAAATTTCCGTCGCCCGGCATGTTTGGCAGCAATACGAAGAGTATGAGTGCAAGTGAGTGACACACGCTTTATGATTTATCCATATAGCGCGAGAAAATATTGACATTACCATCATAGACCCTCCGATCGCCCATTTACCTGGTTGAGGGTATATCCTGTCTATGCTGCGTCTTCCGCTACCTACATGGTCATCATGGTCCACGCTGTTACGAACATGAACATAGGCACCACACCCAGCCAGGTCGTAGCCTGACCCGGACAAGCCGGATACACCAGGGGGCACAGATTTATAAGGAGTGACACGCTCTGGGATGGGATAGGAGGGCCGACTAGCCGCAACCGGTCGACCACAATCAGCCGATTATGCAACCTTGAGCCAATATTGGAAGTTAGGTGAGGTGGGGTTGAGCATCGGGGATGAGCGTTGGTGAGTTGTCGCGTGCTCTCGTTGGCGTCTTTGCGAGTCGTGTTCATATTCGCCGTAAGCATGTTGGAGGAGATAACGTTTCCGGATTGTTCTATTTCTCATCTTTTGTTTCCCTGCCGGTATCTTCTAGTTGATGTTTTTTTTGTTTTCCGTCGTGATATAATTCTTTGTTCTTATCTGACGCAAGCTCTAACCACTCTGAAAGGTTCTTGATCTACATACTGAATATCCTTGTATCCTTGCGGGGTTTTTCAAGTGCAGCTCCGATGGCCAACTTTTTATCTTTATGCCTTAGACAGCAATAAATATGGGCTAGGGAGGCGTTTAATCCGCGTGTGTGGGCTCCGGTCCTAGGTCTCTCGGGTGGTCGTCGCTTACTTCCTCAATGCTTGGGTAAATTTTCTTCCCATTTAGACGTTGGAATAACCATGTTTCATGTTTTTCAACTAGTCTTGAGCTTATGTAGAAATCAGAGTTGATTTTTATCTTTTTCGACGGGTAGGTCTCTGCCTCTCCTGTCCTCTAAAGGTTATTCTGCATTCCTTCTGCTAGTTTAATTAGTTTCATATTGCACTTGCGTTCTTTGAGATTAATTTGTTCGTTCCGTACCGGTTTTCTCCGTGCTACTCAGCTTTATTTTAGGTATTTAGGGTGAAGTTCTCTTCGCTGAGGTTTTCATTCTGCTGATGTTTTCATTATGACGATATTTCGGTATATCTCTCATATCGCGGTTCTGTTTGTGTTGGTCTTTTTGTTGGATGAGGTTGCTTATGATCATTATTTGGCTTATTTACGACTTTTGCTACTGTTACGGCTGTTGTCTAATTAGAATTCCTCTGTTCTTATTAAGTCTGTATCTCCACGTTATTACCGTTGTTGTTTGGATGGAATGTGGTTTTCTCTAATTGGTGAAGGCCACGTCGCGTTCATGCATCTTTACTCCCGATGTGTGCGCGTTAAAATCGTGTTTTTGTTTTCATTCTGACGATATTTTTGTATTTTTTTTTCTTTGTGGTTGTCTCTTGCAGCGTGTAGTGTAATATTCTGATACGTCTTTTCGTCGTCGCGGTTTTGTTTGTGTTGGATGAAGTTCTCATCGCTGATGTTTTCCTTGTGACGATATTTCAGTATATCTTTTTTGTAATGATATCTTGCAGTATGTCATGGTCTTGTGGTTGAAATATTCTGAAACGTATTTTCGCCGTTACGATTTTGTTTGTGTCGGTCTTGTTGTTGGATGAAGTTCTCTTTGCTGATGTTTTCATTATGACGAAATTTCGGTATATCCTTTTTGTGCTTATATCTTGCAATATGTCATGGTCTTGTGGTTGAAATATTCTGAAACGTATTTTCGCCGTCACGGTTTTGTTTGTCTTGTTGTCGGATGAAGTTCTCTTCGCTGATTTTCATTATGACGATATTTCGGTATATCTGGAACGTCTTAACATCGTCGCGGTTTTGTTTGTGTTGCATGAAGTTCTCTTCGCTGATGTTTTCATTATGACGATATTTCGGTATATCTGGAACGTTTTAACATCGTCGCGGTTTTGTTTGTGTTGGATGAGGTTCTTTTTGCTGATGTTTTCCTTATGACGATATTTCGGTATATCTTTTTTGTGCTTATATCTTGCAATATGTCATGGTCTTGTGGTTGAAATATTCTGAAACGTATTTTCGCTGTCACGGTTTTGTTTGTGTCGGTCTTGTTGTTGGATGAAGTTCTCTTCGCTGATGTTTTCATTATGACGATATTTCGGTAATGATGTCTAATTGTAATTCCTCTGTTCTTATTAAGTCTGTATCTTCACGTTATTACCGTTGTTGTTTGGATGGACTGTAGTTTTCTCTAATTGGTGAAGGCCACGTCGCGTTCTTGCATCTTTATACCAGATGTGTGCGCGTTAAAATCGTCTTGAGAATTTGGTGGATTTTTTTAGCTTGTGCTTTGTGAGTTGGAGAAAGCGTTTCAGGTAATTTGTAATTCTAGATCCATTCGACCAGAACGTTGTGATGATGAATGGGTTGTTCTGTTTTCATTTATCTTACGCTCACTGTTATTCTAATAAGAATGGCCAGGCTATTGGTGTTATTTCCGCTTGGGCGCCATTTATTTATTAGATTCCTGAGTTGCGCTTTTAGATGGATTTCTTCTTCTGCATGTCTATGCGATGTGTCTTTATTTTTATTCTAGGGGCGCATCGTTTTTTAATTTCTTCTTGTAGTAATTACGACTATAAACGAGGCCTGTGGTGCCTTCCGCGTCGCTTGATGTCTTGGCGGTGAAGCCTGTGATACTTTTAGAGTATTCGTATTCGTATATAGTATTCTGCTGTTCATATAAATATATATATCAGTTCTGCTCTATATCCCAGCGCGGTGCGATTTCAAGTCTTTGGTAATTTTGCTCCAAATTATCATCCGCGAGATTCTTATGATCGCATGTCGCTTGATTTTCTCATGTTGTTTTTCGTCAGCGTATTGCGTGAGGTCTCGGCGATCAAAAGTTAATCCGAATAAGTCGTTTGTTTGATGGACATCAGCTCGGAAAACCAGTCACCATCTCAGGGTATGTTGGTTATCGCCGCCGCCGCCGCCTTGTTATCTTTTCTTTTACGTTATGGTTGATTCCTATAACTCTGTTGTCTCGAGGCGTCCTGTTGAAAGAGCTTATGATCTAGATTATTAGCGCGTTTATACCTGCGGCATTGTAAATTTTAGATTTTAGATAATTTATTGTTAATAGAAAATTTTGTAACCCATAAACCAGTGTGCCATATTATATCGCCATACGATAAATAAATAAATAGTAGTGTTTGGCAAAGGGGTTTTTTGTGTTGTTAGGTTTTTTTTTTGTAATATGCGTTGATTGACACTGGTTTTGTTGTATTGCGTTTCGGGGTTTTTTGTGTGTGGGTATAGTTCTCTATTGCGATCGATGTAATAACTTGTGAACCTTTCTGCGTCTACTTTGTTTTTTTTGTTGCTATTGTTTTATGGATTGGCGAGCTTGTCTTTGTGTTGTATCGTAACCGTATGCACGCCAGATGTGGCTACTTTCTAGTCTTTCTACGATAGCGGAAATCTTTGGATTTGAATGAGCCCTTGCATGGTGCTCTAACAAAGCTTTTTTTTTTTTTTGGCTGGACTGCTTGAATATTAATACAGGGCTTTTACAGGGATAACAGTGTATTGTTTTGTAGGTAAATTTTGTGTTATATTTCTGTTTGTTTATGTTTTATATCTCAAGCTTTCAAATTTAAGAGGCTACGCGTTTGCATTTCAATTGGAGGTCCTGTTGTTTTTAGGTGTAAGGACGTGACTATCGCTATTTTGGGGAATGATTTTGTCATGGAGTTCATCGTTCAGAGGGGTACTTATTTAAGTAGAGGTAATGTTTGAGGTATTCCCTTGATTTGTCTAATTTTTTTTTGTCTAATTTCAGTTTGTCTAACAACTTTTACCATAATGAACATTTTATCTAAAGTCATTATGTATAATATCATTTCTCATAATTATTATTTTGTCGAAACTCGTTTTGCCTAAATGATCATTTTCATAACTCTTGTTTTGTCGAATATTATTTTATCTAAAACTCACTTTGTCGATTCTTATTTTAACTAATCGTTACATAGCCGAATAACGTTTTAACTAAAAAGTTTGTGTGTAATTCTGAATTATCATAATATTTACCTTGTCGATTTTTATTATGTATTGATTAGACATAGCTGAAAATTAGGCAAAACGAAATTAGGCAAATTTAGCAGTTAGGCTAAACACCGAAAACTGTAGGTTAGGTTAGGTTTGTTTTATGACCATGGATAGCAGAGCGAGCGAAGCGAGCGGAGCGTCAGAATGCTTGCATGGAAGTATATTAAAATTTAGCAGTTAGTAGGTTAGGCTAAACACCGAAAACTGTAGGTTAGGTTAGGTTTGTTTTATGACCATGGATAGCGGAGCGAGCGAAGCGAGTGGAGCGTCAGAATGCTTGCTTGCATGGAAGTATATTAAAATTTAGCAGTTAGTAGGTTAGGCTAAACACCGAAAACTGTAGGTTAGGTTAGGTTTGTTTTATGACCATGGATAGCGGAGCGAGCGAAGCGAGCGGAGCGTCAGAAGACGCAATAATTAAATTAGACGAAATAAGATTATGTAAAAAAGTATAATACGAAACGAATATTAGTCTAAACAAAAATTCGGCAAAACGAAATTAGGCCAAAAATTGATAGGCAAAATATGTTTATACGAATTAAAAATTAGGCCAAATAAAATTAGACGAAATAAGATTATGTGAAATGAGTATTATACGAAACGACTTTCACTCAAATGAAAATTAGGCAAAGTGAACAGTTATGCTAAATAATATTAGTTTAAATGAAATTAGGCAAACTGAAATTAGGCAAAAAGTTGTTAGGCAAAACAAGGTACAACCAATGTTTGACTCTGTTGATTGGACATTGCATTGTAGTGATTAAATTAAGCTTTATGTATTTTGTCTGTTTTTAATTGTTTTTGTTGGTTTATCGATGGGATTTGTTCGTTTTTGGGGTGAAAACAATGCATCTAGATTGCGGGGCTTTTGTAGATGTGTGACACACAAGTGTGGCGCTACGCACCGTACGCACGTGTTTAGCTAATCTTCTTTATGGCTTTATGAATTTGATATACAATGCAAAATTATATTAAAATGACAAATTCGATTTGGTTAATAGTTAGCAGTGATAATACTGATAATGGAAAGATCTCACCGGGTTCTGATTTGGGACGCTGTGCTGTGCAATCGCCCTTTACCAAACGGTTTGTTGTAGGCACTTCATTGCTGCTACCTGCTGCCCGCACTAGGTTACACTCACTACTTTGGCCATACGCTGAATAGATGCACTGCACTATATATAAACCGAAAATTTTGGGAGATATTTGGGGGACGCGATTATTTTTCACTTTCTAGTGTGCTACCAGGCACCACGGCGTAGATTTTGAACTTTATGACGGGGGTTTAGGCGAACAGATGGCCGGGCCGCTCCGGCTCGCTGTTTTTGTTTCGCGTGGGGCTATTGTTTTGGGACAGAGATTCAAGTGGTCTTTTGGGTCGTTTGGGATGGCTCGGACAAATGCAACCGCTCGGTACCGCGGCTCAGACGAGACTCCGTCATCATGGTTCACGCTGTTACGTCACCTAAATCAAATTAGATTTAAGTTTTTTTTTGTAATGTAATTTTGTAGTTCACAGTGCCTTGGTTTATTTACTGTTATGTAACTAATTTAAATAAATAAATAATAAATAAATAAATCATTTAAAAACACTTTTGCCCCAATGGCTGTCGGTTCTTCGCGTGTCATATATAGAAACCATACTGGTTGAAAACGTTAGTCTCAAGACACTACAATATTTTAACCAGAATGTATTGCCTGTGTGAAACCGTGTGTTTTATCCACCGGTGTGAAGTTAGCAGCCAAACTTAGCAGCCGCCGATAACCCGACCAAATTAAGAAGTTAGTATTTTCTGTAAAAAAAATGTCTCGGGAGACGTTAAAGACTACAAAAAACATCTATGATTACGAAAAATACATGCTGAACATAAAAACAAATCGAATAAATACATAAACTTAGTTCGGCCGCTAACTTTTGAATTCAGCAGCCAAAATCACTTTTCGTGACTAATACTAAGATCTCGTTATGAAACTGGGCAAGGAAGGGGGTTTCAAAACTTGATTCGTATAGCCAAATGCTCAAGCTAAACGGTTGCAGTAAACAAAACATGATACTCGATCAATATCAGAGTCAACCGGGCAAAAGAAGTCATGTTTTAGATGATGTTTTGTAAACTTTAGATTTTCTCTTCTTTTCAACCTGATAAACGGCAAGCAAAGGGCCTTTAGTTAGACCCCAGTACCATTCAGTCAACCGTTGAGCTAAATCAAAGCCCAAATAGCCAAGTAGCTAATCATACCCAGTCCTTAAGACTATGCAAATTAAATCCGAATAAAAAATCACAAGATTTTCGCATAAAATCATTATTGCATAAAAATTGCCAAGTTGAACGGCAAGCAAGGGGGTTTTGAAACATGACGTGTGTAGCTTATTATACACGCTATACGGCTGCAGTGACCAAAAAGTTATACCCGATCGTTAACTAGGTGAAACGGGGAGAAAACGGCATGTAATGGGCGATATTGAGTTCTTTACGATTTTCATTTATTTTCAACTTGAAAGACGGCAAGCAAGGAGTTTTCGACCACAGAATCCGATAGCCAGTTTATTCATCTTATTTAAAAACCAAGTTGCTAATTGATACCCGATCATTTAGACTATGTTAATGAAGTACAAGTAGAAAACAAACAAGATTTTCTCCAAAATCTTCATTCTTGTTTGAAAATCGCCAAGTAGAACGGCAAGCAAGGGGGTTTTGAAACATGATATGTATAGCTTATTATACACGCTATATAGCTGCAGTGACCAAAAAGTGATACCCGATCGTTAACTGGGTGAAACGGGGGAAAACGGCATGTTATGGGCGATATTCAGTACTTTACAATTTTCATTTATTTTCAACTTGAAAGACGGCAGGCAAGGAGTTTTTGACAACAGTTTCTGATAGCCAATTTATTAAGCTAATTTAAAAATCAAGTTGCTTATTGATACCCGATCATTTAGACTATGTATATGAAGTAAAGGTAGAAAACAAACAAGATTTTCTCCAAAATCTTCATTCTTGTTTGAAAATCGCCAAGTAGAACGGCAAGCAAGGGCGGTTTTAAAACATGATATGTATAGCTTATTATACACGCTATATAGCTGCAGTGACTACAAAGTGATACCCGATCGTTAACTGGGTGAAACGGGGAGAAAACGGCATGTAATGGGGATATTGAGTACTTCACAATTTTCATTTATTTTCAACTTGAAAGACGGCAGGCAAGGAGTTTTCGACCACAGAATCCGATAGCCAGTTTAATAAGCTTATTAAAAAATCAAGTTCCTAATTGATACCCGATCATTTAGACTATGTTAATGAAGTACAAGTAGAAAACAAACAAGATTTTCTCCAAAATCTTCATTCTTGTTTGAAAATCGCCAAGTAGAACGGCAAGCAAGGGGGTTTTGAAACATGATATGTATACCTTATTATACACGCTATATAGCTGCAGTGACCAAAAAGTGATACCCGATCGTTAACTGGGTGAAACGGGGAGAAAACGGCATGTAATGGGCGATATTCAGTACTTTACGATTTTCATTTATTTTCAACTTGAAAGACGGCAACCAAGGAGTTTTCGACCACAGAATCCGATAGCCAGTCTATTAATCCTATTTAAAAACCAAGTTGCTTATTGATACCCGATCATTTAGACTATGTATATAAAGTAAAGGTAGAAAACAAACAAGATTTTCTCCAAAATCTTCATTCTTGTTTGAAAATCGCCAAGTAGAACGGCAAGCAAGGGGGTTTTGAAACATGATATGTATAGCTTATTATACAAGCTATATAGCTGCAGTGACCAAAAAGTGATACCCGATCGTTAACTGGGTGAAACGGGGAGAAAACGGCATGTAATGGGCGATATTCAGTACTTTACAATTTTCATTTATTTTCAACTTGAAAGACGGCAGGCAAGGAGTTTTTGACAACAGCATCTGATAGCCAATTTATTAAGCTAATTTAAAAATCAAGTTGCTAATTGATACCCGATCATTTAGACTATGTTAATGAAGTACAAGTAGAAAAAAAACAAGATTTTCTCCAAAATCTTCATTCTTGTTTGAAAATCACCAAGTAGAACGGCAAGCAAGGGGGTTTTGAAACATGATATGTATAGCATGTTATACACGCTATATAGCTGCAGTGACCAAAAAGTGATACCCGATCGTTAACAGGGTGAAACGGGGAGAAAACGGCATGTAATGGGCGATATTGAGTACTTAACGATTTTCATTTATTTTCAACTTGAAATACGGCTAGTAAGGAGTTTTCGACCACAGAATCCGATAGCCAGTTTATTAAGCTTATTTAAAAACCAAGTTCCTAATTGATGCCTGATCATTTAGACTATGTTAATGAAGTACAAGTAGAAAACAAACATGACTTTCTCCAAGATCTTCATTCTTGTTTGAAAATCGCCAAGTAGAACGGCAAGCAAGGGGGTTTTGAAACATGATATGTATAGCTTATTACACACGCTATATAGCTGCAGTGACTAAAAAGTGATACCCTATCGTAAACTGGGTGAAACGGGGAGAAAACGGCATGTAATGGGCGATATTCAGTACTTTACAATTTTCATTTATTTTCAACTTGAAAGACGGCAGGCAAGGAGTTTTTGACAACAGCATCTGATAGCCAATTTATTAAGCTAATTTAAAAATTAAGTTGCTAATTGATACCCGATCATTTAGACTATGTTAATGAAGTACAAGTAGAAAACAAACAAGATTTTCTCCAAAATCTTCATTCTTGTTTGAAAATCACCAAGTAGAACGGCAAGCAAGGGGGTTTTGAAACATGATATGTATAGCATGTTATACACGCTATATAGCTGCAGTGACCAAAAAGTGATACCCGATCATTAACTGGGTGAAACGGGGAGAAAACGGCATGTAATGGGCGATATTCAGTACTTTACAATTTTCATTTATTTTCAACTTGAAAGACGGCAGGCAAGGAGTTTTTGACAACAGCATCTGATAGCCAATTTATTAAGCTAATTTAAAAATCAAGTTGCTAATTGATACCCGATCATTTAGACTATATTAATGAAGTACAAGTAGAAAACAAACAAGATTTTCTCCAAAATCTTCATTCTTGTTTGAAAATCGCCAAGTAGAACGGCAAGCAAGGGGGTTTTGAAACATGATATGTATAGCATGTTATACACGCTATATAGCTGAAGTGACCAAAAAGTGATACCCGATCGTTAACAGGGTGAAACGGGGAGAAAACGGCATGTAATGGGCGATATTGAGTACTTAACGATTTTCATTTATTTTCAACTTGAAAGACGGCAAGCAAGGAGTTTTCGACCACAGAATCCGATAGCCAGTTTATTAAGCTTATATAAAAACCAAGTTCCTAATTGATACCTGATCATTTAGACTATGTTAATGAAGTACAAGTAGAAAACAAACAAGATTTTCTCCAAAATCTTCATTCTTGTTTGAAAATCGCCAAGTAGAACGGCAAGCAAGGGGGTTTTGAAACATGATATGTATAGCATATTATACACGCTATATAGCTGCAGTGACCGAAAAGTGATACCGGATCGTTAACTGGGTGAAACGGGGAGAAAACTGCATGTAATGGGCGATATTGAGTACTTTACGATTTTCATTTATTTTCAACTTGAAAGACGGCAAGCAAGGAGTTTTCAACCAGAAAATCCGATAGCCAGTTTATTAAGCTTATTCAAAAACCAAGTTGCTAATTGATACCCGATCATTTAGACTATGTTAATGAAGTACAAGTAGAAAACAAACAAGATTTTTCCCAAAATCTTCATTCTTGTTTGAAAATCGCCAAGTAGAACGGCAAGCAAGGGGGTTTTGAAACATGATATGTATAGCTTATTATACACGAAAGTAAAAACCTTTGAAAATTTGTGTGACATTTGCTATTATAATAAATAAAGTTAAAGCATTTTTTTAGTTTAAATAACAAGACGAGTTTGTATAAATGTAAACAAAAAATAAAAATAAGATACTGAGTGTAAAAATTAATTTCAAGTAGTCAACTTAATACTCTTTTGATGCCCATCTTGGAATGAGACAGATTGCATACAAATTTTCTTAAAGCTTAAATAAAGTTTTAATTGATGTTTTGTGTGACAATCAGTCAATCACCTGAAAATAGTATATGTTAGAAATACGTTTTATATGTCAAACCTGTTAGGCAAATCGTAAAGAGTGATAAAGCCTAAATACTTTTGGATAAATAGCAAAAGTAGGTAGAATGAAAAAACATTTAACTTCAGAATACAGAAATTTTTAAAGCTATAAAAAATATATTATAAAAGTGAAAAAAATAGGAAACAAAAGATAATGCTAAATGTAAAAATTTATGGATTGATTTTTTGTTGGTCAGTTGTTTGAAATAATTAAGTTTGAAGTTATATATAGTACAGAATATCGCCCATTACATGCCGATTTCTCCCCGTTTCACCCAGTTAACGACCGGGTCTCACTTTTTAGTTACTGCAGCTATATAGCGTGTATAATGAGCTATACATATTATGTTTCAAAACCCCCTTGCTTGCCGTTCTACTTGGCGATTTTCAAACAAGAATGAAGATTTTGGGGAAAGTCATGTTTTTTTTCTACTTGTACTTCATTTACATAGTCTAAATGATCGGGTATCAATTAGCAACTTGGTTTTTAAATAAGCTTATTAAACTGGCTATCGGATTCTGTTGTCGAAAACTCCTTGCCTGCCGTCTTTCAAGTTGAAAATAAATGAAAATTGTAAAGTACTGAATATCGCCCATTACATGCCGTTTTCTCCCCGTTTCAGCCAGTTAACGATCGGGTATCACTTTTTGGTCACTGCAGCTATATAGCGTGTATAATAAGCTATACATATCATGATTCAAAACCCCCTTGCTTGCCGTTCTACTTGGCGATTTTCAAACAAGAATGAAGATTCTGGAGAAAATCTTGTTTGTTTTCTACTTGTACTTCATTAACATAGTCTAAATGATCGGGTATCAATTAGCAACTTGATTTTTAAATTAGCTTAATAAACTGGCTATCAGATGCTGTTGTCAAAAACCCCTTGCCTGCCGTCTTTCAAGTTGAAAATAAATGAAAATTGTAAAGTACTGAATATCGCCCATTACATGCCATTTTCTCCACGTTTCACCCAGTTAACGATCGGGTATCACTTTTTGGTCACTGTAGCTATATAGCGTGTGTAATAAGCTATACATATCATGTTTCAAAATCCCCTTGCTTGCCGTTCTACTTGGCGATTTTCAAACAAGAATGAAGATTTTGGAGAAAATCTTGTTTGTTTTCTACTTGTACTTCATTAACATAGTCTAAATGATCGGGTATCAATTAGCAACTTGGTTTTTAAATAATCTTATTAAACTGGCTATCGGATTCTGTGGTCGAAAACTCCTTGCCTGCCGTCTTTCAAGTTGAAAATAAATGAAAATTGTAAAGTACTGAATATCGCCCATTACATGCCATTTTCTCCACGTTTCACCCAGTTAACGATCGGGTATCACTTTTTGGTCACTGCAGCTATATAGCGTGTATAATAAGCTATACATATCATGTTTCAAAACCCCCTTGCTTGCCGTTCTACTTGGCGATTTTCAAACAAGAATGAAGATTTTGGAGAAAATCTTGTTTGTTTTCTACTTGTACTTCATTAACATAGTCTAAATGATCGGGTATCAATTAGCAACTTGGTTTTTAAATAATCTTATTAAACTGGCTATCGGATTCTGTGGTCGAAAACTCCTTGCCTGCCGTCTTTCAAGTTGAAAATAAATGAGAATTGTAAAGTACTGAATATCGCCCATAACATGCCGTTTTCTCCCCGTTTCACCCAGTTAACGATCGGGTATCACTTTTTGGTCACTGTAGCTATATAGCTTGTGTAATAAGCTATCCATATCATGTTTCAAAACACCCTTGCTTGCCGTTATACTTGGCGATTTTTAAACAAGAATGAAGATTTTGGGGAAAGTCATGTTTGTTTTCTACTTGTACTTCATTTACATAGTCTAAATGATCGGGTATCAATTAGCAGCTTGGTTTTTAATAAGCTTTTTTAACTGGCTATCGGATTCTGAGGTCGAAAACTCCTTGCTTGCCGTCTTTCAAGTTAAAAATAAATGAAAATCGTAAAGTACTGAATATCGCCCCTAACATGCCGTTTTCTACCCGTTTCACCCAGTTAACGATCGAGTATCACTTTTTGGTCACTGCAGCTATATAGCGTGTATAATAAGCTATATATATCATGTTTCAAAACCCCCTTGCTTGCCGTTCTACTTGGCGATTTTCAAACAAGAATGAAGATTTTGGAGAAAATCTTGTTTGTTTTCTACTTGTACTTCATTAACATAGTCTAAATGATCGGGGATCAATTAGAAACTTGGTTTTTAAATAAGCTTATTAAACTGGCTATCGGATTCTGTTGTCGAAAACTCCTTGCCTGCCGTCTTTCAAGTTGAAAATAAATGAAAATTGTAAAGTACTGAATATCGCCCATTACATGCAGTTTTCTCCCCGTTTCACCCAGTTAACGATCGGGTATCACTTTTTGGTCACTGCAGCTATATAGCGAGTGTAAAAGGCTATACATATCATGTTTCAAAATCCCCTTGCTTGCCGTTCTACTTGGCGATTTTCAAACAAGAATGAAGATTTTGGAGAAAATCTTGTTTGTTTTCTACTTGTACTTCATTAACATAGTCTAAATGATCGGGTATCAATTAGCAACTTGGTTTTTAAATAATCTTATTAAACTGGCTATCGGATTCTGTGGTCGAAAACTCCTTGCCTGCCGTCTTTCAAGTTGAAAATAAATGAAAATTGTAAAGTACTGAATATCGCCCATAACATGCCGTTTTCTCCCCGTTTCACCCAGTTAACGATCGGGTATCACTTTTTGGTCACTGCAGCTATATAGCGTGTATAAAAAGCTATACATATCATGTTTCAAAACCCCCTTGCTTGCCGTTCTACTTGGCGATTTTCAAACAAGAATGAAGATTTTGGAGAAAATCTTGTTTGTTTTCTACTTGTACTTCATTAACATAGTCTAAATGATCGGGTATCAATTAGCAACTTGGTTTTTAATAAGCTTTTTTAACTGGCTATCGGATTCTGAGGTCTAAAACTCCTTGCTTGCCGTCTTTCAAGTTGAAAATAAATGAAAATCGTAAAGTACTGAATATCGCCCCTAACATGCCGTTTTCTACCCGTTTCACCCAGTTAACGATCGGGTATCACTTTTTGGTCACTGCAGCTATATAGCGTGTGTAATAAGCTATACATATCATGTTTCAAAACCCCCTTGCTTGCCGTTCTACTTGGCGATTTTCAAACAAGAATGAAGATTTTGGAGAAAATCTTGTTTGTTTTCTACTTGTACTTCATTAACATAGTCTAAATGATCGGGTATCAATTAGCAACTTGGTTTTTAAATAATCTTATTAAACTGGCTATCTGATTCTGTGGTCGAAAACTCCTTGCCTGCCGTCTTTCAAGTTGAAAATAAATGAGAATTGTAAAGTACTGAATATCGCCCATAACATGCCGTTTTCTCCCCGTTTCACCCAGTTAACGATCGGGTATCACTTTTTGGTCACTGCAGCTATATAGCGTGTATAATAAGCTATACATATCATGTTTCAAAACCCCCTTGCTTGCCGTTCTACTTCGCGATTTTCAAACAAGAATGAAGATTTTAGAGAAAATCTTGTTTGTTTTCTACCTGTACTTCATTAACATAGTCTAAATGATCGGGTATCAATTAGCAACTTGATTTTTAAATTAGCTTAATAAATTGGCTATCAGATGCTGTTGTCAAAAACTCCTTGCCTGCCGTCTTTCAAGTTGAAAATAAATGAAAATTGTAAAGTACTGAATATCGCCCATTACATGCCGTTTTCTCCCCGTTTCAGCCAGTTAACGATCGGGTATCACTTTTTGGTCACTGCAGCTATATAGCGTGTATAATAAGCTATACATATCATGTTTCAAAACCCCCTTGCTTGCCGTTCTACTTGGCGATTTTCAAACAAGAATGAAGATTCTGGAGAAAATCTTGTTTGTTTTCTACTTGTACTTCATTAACATAGTCTAAATGATCGGGTATCAATTAGCAACTTGGTTTTTAAATAAGCTTAATAAACTGGCTATCGGATTCTGTGGTCGAAAACTCCTTGCTTGCCGTCTTTCAAGTTGAAAATAAATGAAAATTGTAAAGTACTGAATATCGCCCATAACATGCCGTTTTCTCCCCGTTTCACCCAGTTAACGATCGGGTATCACTTTTTGGTCACTGCAGCTGTATAATAAGCTATACATATCATGTTTCAAAACCCCCTTGCTTGCCGTTCTACTTGGCGATTTTCAAACAAGAATGAAGATTTTGGAGAAAATCTTGTTTGTTTTCTACTTGTATTTCATTTGCATAGTCTAAATGATCGGGTATCAATTAGCAACTTAGTTTTTAAATAAGCTTATTAAACTGGCTATCGGATTCTGTGGTCGAAAATCCCTTGCTTGCCGTCTTTCAAGTTGAAAATAAATGATAATCGTAAAGTACTGAATATCGCCCATAACATGCCGTTTTCTCCCCGTTTCACCCAGTTAACGATCGGGTATCACTTTTTGGTCACTGCAGCTATATAGCGTGTATAAAAAGCTATTCATATCATGTTTCAAAACCCCCTTGCTTGCCGTTCTACTTGGCGATTTTCAAACAAGAATGAAGATTTTGGAGAAAATCTTGTTTGTTTTCTACTTGTACTTCATTAACATAGTCTAAATGATCGGGTATCAATTAGCAACTTGGTTTTTAATAAGCTTTTTTAACTGGCTATCGGATTCTGAGGTCTAAAACTCCTTGCTTGCCGTCTTTCAAGTTGAAAATAAATGAAAATCGTAAAGTACTGAATATCGCCCCTAACATGCGGTTTTCTACCCGTTTCACCCAGTTAACGATCGGGTATCACTTTTTGGTCACTGCAGCTATATAGCGTGTGTAATAAGCTATACATATCATGTTTCAAAACCCCCTTGCTTGCCGTTCTACTTGGCGATTTTCAAACAAGAATGAAGATTTTGGAGAAAATCTTGTTTGTTTTCTACTTGTACTTCATTAACATAGTCTAAATGATCGGGTATCAATTAGCAACTTGGTTTTTAAATAATCTTATTAAACTGGCTATCGGATTCTGTGGTCGAAAACTCCTTGCCTGCCGTCTTTCAAGTTGAAAATAAATGAGAATTGTAAAGTACTAAATATCGCCCATAACATGCCGTTTTCTCCCCGTTTCACCCAGTTAACGATCGGGTATCACTTTTTGGTCACTGCAGCTATATAGCGTGTATAATAAGCTATACATATCATGTTTCAAAACCCCCTTGCTTGCCGTTCTACTTCGCGATTTTCAAACAAGAATGAAGATTTTAGAGAAAATCTTGTTTGTTTTCTACTTGTACTTCATTAACATAGTCTAAATGATCGGGTATCAATTAGCAACTTGATTTTTAAATTAGCTTAATAAATTGGCTATCAGATGCTGTTGTCAAAAACTCCTTGCCTGCCGTCTTTCAAGTTGAAAATAAATGAAAATTGTAAAGTACTGAATATCGCCCATTACATGCCGTTTTCTCCCCGTTTCAGCCAGTTAACGATCGGGTATCACTTTTTGGTCACTGCAGCTATATAGCGTGTATAATAAGCTATACATATCATGTTTCAAAACCCCCTTGCTTGCCGTTCTACTTGGCGATTTTCAAACAAGAATGAAGATTCTGGAGAAAATCTTGTTTGTTTTCTACTTGTACTTCATTAACATAGTCTAAATGATCGGGTATCAATTAGCAACTTGGTTTTTAAATAAGCTTAATAAACTGGCTATCGGATTCTGTGGTCGAAAACTCCTTGCTTGCCGTCTTTCAAGTTGAAAATAAATGAAAATTGTAAAGTACTGAATATCGCCCATAACATGCCGTTTTCTCCCCGTTTCACCCAGTTAACGATCAGGTATCACTTTTTGGTCACTGCAGCTATATAGCGAGTGTAATAGGCTATACATATTATGTTTCAAAATCCCCTTGCTTGCCGTTCTACTTGGCGATTTTCAAACAAGAATGAAGATTTTGGAGAAAATCTTGTTTGTTTTCTACTTGTATTTCATTTGCATAGTCTAAATGATCGGGTATCAATTAGCAACTTAGTTTTTAAATAAGCTTATTAAACTGGCTATCGGATTCTGTGGTCGAAAATCCCTTGCTTGCCGTCTTTCAAGTTGAAAATAAATGATAATCGTAAAGTACTGAATATCGCCCATAACATGCCGTTTTCTCCCCGTTTCACCCAGTTAACGATCGGGTATCACTTTATGGTCACTGCAGCTATATAGCGTGTATAAAAAGCTATACATATCATGTTTCAAAACCCCCTTGCTTGCCGTTCTACTTGGCGATTTTCAAACAAGAATGAAGATTTTGGAGAAAATCTTGTTTGTTTTCTACTTGTACTTCATTAACATAGTCTAAATGATCGGGTATCAATTAGCAACTTGGTTTTTAATAAGCTTTTTTAACTGGCTATCGGATTCTGAGGTCTAAAACTCCTTGCTTGCCGTCTTTCAAGTTGAAAATAAATGAAAATCGTAAAGTACTGAATATCGCCCCTAACATGCCGTTTTCTACCCGTTTCACCCAGTTAACGATCGGGTATCACTTTTTGGTCACTGCAGCTATATAGCGTGTGTAATAAGCTATACATATCATGTTTCAAAACCCCCTTGCTTGCCGTTCTACTTGGCGATTTTCAAACAAGAATGAAGATTTTGGAGAAAATCTTGTTTGTTTTCTACTTGTACTTCATTAACATAGTCTAAATGATCGGGTATCAATTAGCAACTTGGTTTTTAAATAATCTTATTAAACTGGCTATCGGATTCTGTGGTCGAAAACTCCTTGCCTGCCGTCTTTCAAGTTGAAAATAAATGAGAATTGTAAAGTACTGAATATCGCCCATAACATGCCGTTTTCTCCCCGTTTCACCCAGTTAACGATCGGGTATCACTTTTTGGTCACTGCAGCTATATAGCGTGTATAATAAGCTATACATATCATGTTTCAAAACCCCCTTGCTTGCCGTTCTACTTCGCGATTTTCAAACAAGAATGAAGATTTTAGAGAAAATCTTGTTTGTTTTCTACTTGTACTTCATTAACATAGTCTAAATGATCGGGTATCAATTAGCAACTTGATTTTTAAATTAGCTTAATAAATTGGCTATCAGATGCTGTTGTCAAAAACTCCTTGCCTGCCGTCTTTCAAGTTGAAAATAAATGAAAATTGTAAAGTACTGAATATCGCCCATTACATGCCGTTTTCTCCCCGTTTCAGCCAGTTAACGATCGGGTATCACTTTGGTCACTGCAGCTATATAGCGTGTATAATAAGCTATACATATCATGTTTCAAAACCCCCTTGCTTGCCGTTCTACTTGGCGATTTTCAAACAAGAATGAAGATTCTGGAGAAAATCTTGTTTGTTTTCTACTTGTACTTCATTAACATAGTCTAAATGATCGGGTATCAATTAGCAACTTGGTTTTTAAATAAGCTTAATAAACTGGCTATCGGATTCTGTGGTCGAAAACTCCTTGCTTGCCGTCTTTCAAGTTGAAAATAAATGAAAATTGTAAAGTACTGAATATCGCCCATAACATGCCGTTTTCTCCCCGTTTCACCCAGTTAACGATCAGGTATCACTTTTTGGTCACTTCAGCTATATAGCGAGTGTAATAGGCTATACATATCATGTTTCAAAATCCCCTTGCTTGCCGTTCTACTTGGCGATTTTCAAACAAGAATGAAGATTTTGGAGAAAATCTTGTTTGTTTTCTACTTGTATTTCATTTGCATAGTCTAAATGATCGGGTATCAATTAGCAACTTAGTTTTTAAATAAGCTTATTAAACTGGCTATCGGATTCTGTGGTCGAAAATCCCTTGCTTGCCGTCTTTCAAGTTGAAAATAAATGATAATCGTAAAGTACTGAATATCGCCCATAACATGCCGTTTTCTCCCCGTTTCACCCAGTTAACGATCGGGTATCACTTTTTGGTCACTGCAGCTATATAGCGTGTATAAAAAGCTATACATATCATGTTTCAAAACCCCCTTGCTTGCCGTTCTACTTGGCGATTTTCAAACAAGAATGAAGATTTTGGAGAAAATCTTGTTTGTTGTCTACTTGTACTTCATTAACATAGTCTAAATGATCGGGTATCAATTAGCAACTTGGTTTTTAAATAAGCTTAATAAACTGGCTATCGGATTCTGTGGTCGAAAACTCCTTGCCTGCCGTCTTTCAAGTTGAAAATAAATGAAAATTGTAAAGTACTGAATATCGCCCATTACATGCCGTTTTCTCCCCGTTTCACCCAGTTAACGATCGGGTATCACTTTTTGATCACTGCAGCTATATAGCGTGTGTAATAAGCTATCCATATCATGTTTCAAAACCCCCTTGCTTGCCGTTCTACTTGGCGATTTTCAAACAAGAATGAAGATTTTGGGGAAAGTCATGTTTGTTTTCTACTTGTACTTCATTTGCATAGTCTAAATGATCGGGTATCAATTAGCAGCTTGGTTTTTAATAAGCTTTTTAAACTGGCTATCGGATTCTGTGGTCGAAAACTCCATGCTTGCCGTCTTTCAAGTTGAAAAATAAATGAAAAAAGTAAAGTACTGAATATCGCCCATAACATGCTGTTTTCTCCCCGTTTCACCCAGTTAACGATCGGGCATCACTTTTTATTCACTGCAGCTATATAGCGTGTATAATAAGCTATACATATCATGTTTCAAAACCCCCTAGCTTGCCGTTCTACTTGGCGATTTTCAAACAAGAATGAAGATTTTGGAGAAAATCTTGTTTGTTTTATACTTGTACTTCATTAACATAGTCTAAATGATCGGGTATCAATTGGCAACTTGATTTTTAAATTAGCTTAATAAATTGTCTATCAGATACTGTTGTCAAAAACTCCTCGCCTGCCGTCTTTCAAGTTGAAAATAAATGAAAATTGTAAAGTACTGAATATCGCCCATTACATGCCGTTTTCTCCCCGTTTCACCCAGTTAACGATCGGGTATCACTTTTTAGTCACTGCAGCTATATAGCGTGTGTAATAAGCTATACATATCATGTTTCAAAACCCCCTTGCTTGCCGTTCTACTTGGCGATTTTCAAACAAGAATGAAGATTTTGGAGAAAATCTTGTTTGTTTTCTACTTGTACTTCATTAACATAGTCTAAATGATCGGGTATCAATTAGCAACTTGATTTTTAAATTAGCTTAATAAATTGTCTATCAGATACTGTTGTCAAAAACTCCTCGCCTGCCGTCTTTCAAGTTGAAAATAAATGAAAATTGTAAAGTACTGAATATCGCCCATTACATGCCGTTTTCTCCCCGTTTCACCCAGTTAACGATCGGGTATCACTTTTTAGTCACTGCAGCTATATAGCGTGTGTAATAAGCTATACATATCATGTTTCAAAACCCCCTTGCTTGCCGTTCTACTTGGCGATTTTCAAACAAGAATGAAGATTTTGGAGAAAATCTTGTTTGTTTTCTACTTTTATTTCATTTACATAGTCTAAATGATCGGGTATCAATAAGCAACTTGGTTTTTAAATAGGATTAATAGACTGGCTATCGGATTCTGTGGTCGAAAACTCCTTGGTTGCCGTCTTTCAAGTTGAAAATAAATGAAAATCGTAAAGTACTGAATATCGCCCATAGCATGCCGTTTTCTCCCCGTTTCACCCAGTTAACGATCGGGTATCACTTTTTGGTCACTGCAGCTATATAGCGTGTATAATAAGCTATACATATCATGTTTCAAAACCCCCTTGCTTGCCGTTCTACTTGGCGATTTTCAAACAAGAATGAAGATTCTGGAGAAAATCTTGTTTGTTTTCTACTTGTACTTCATATACATAGTCTAAATGATCGGGTATCAATTAGCAACTTGATTTTTAAATTAGCTTAATAAATTGGCTATCAGATATTGTTGTTAAAAACCCCTCGCCTGCCGTCTTTCAAGTTGAAAATAAATGAAAATTGTAAAGTACTGAATATCGCCCATTACATGCCATTTTCTCCCCGTTTCACCCAGTTAACGATCGGGTATCACTTTTTGGTCACTGCAGCTATATAGCGTGTGTAATAAGCTATACATATCATGTTTCAAAACCCCCTTGCTTGCCGTTCTACTTGGCGATTTTCAAACAAGAATGAAGATTTTGGAGAAAATCTTGTTTGTTTTCTACTTGTACTTCATTAACATAGTCTAAATGATCGGGTATCAATTAGCAACTTGGTTTTTAAATAATCTTATTAAACTGGCTATCGGATTCTGTGGTCGAAAACTCCTTGCCTGCCGTCTTTCAAGTTGAAAATAAATGAGAATTGTAAAGTACTGAATATCGCCCATAACATGCCGTTTTCTCCCCGTTTCACCCAGTTAACGATCGGGTATCACTTTTTGGTCACTGCAGCTGTATAATAAGCTATACATATCATGTTTCAAAACCCCCTTGCTTGCCGTTCTACTTGGCGATTTTCAAACAAGAATGAAGATTTTGGAGAAAATCTTGTTTGTTTTCTACTTGTACTTCATTAACATAGTCTAAATGATCGGGTATCAATTAGCAACTTAGTTTTTAAATAAGATGAATAAACTGGCTATCGGATTCTGTGGTCGAAAACTCCTTGCTTGCCGTCTTTCAAGTTGAAAATAAATGAAAATCGTAAAGTACTCAATATCGCCCATTACATGCCGTTTTCTCCCCGTTTCACCCAGTTTTCGATCGGGTATCACTTTTTGGTCACTGCAGCCGTATAGCGTGTATAATAAGCTACACACGTCATGTTTCAAAACCCCCTTGCTTGCCGTTCAACTTGGCAATATTTATGCAATAATGATTTTATGCGAAAATCTTGTGATTTTTTATTCGGATTTAATTTGCATAGTCTTAAGGACTGGGTATGATTAGCTACTTGGCTACTTGGGCTTTGATTTAGCTCAACGGTTGACGAAATGGTACTGGGGTCTAACTAAAGGCCCTTTGCTTGCCGTTTATCAGGTTGAAAAGAAGAGAAAATCTAAAGTTTACAAAACATCATCTATAACATGACTTCTTTTGCCCGGTTGACTCTGATATTGATCGAGTATCATGTTTTGTTTACTGCAACCGTTTAGCTTGAGCATTTGGCTATACGAATCAAGTTTTTGAAACCCCCTTCCTTGCCCAGTTTCATAACGAGATCTTAGTATTAGTCACGAAAAGTTATTTTGGCTGCTGAATTCAAAAGTTAGCGGCCGAACTAAGTTTATGTATTTATTCGATTTGTTTTTATGTTCAGCATGTATTTTTTGGTAATCATAGATGTTTTTTGTAGTCTTTAACGTCTCCCGAGACATTTTTTTTTTAAAGAAAATATTAACTTCTTAATTTGGTCGGATTATCGGCGGCTGCTAAGTTTGGCTGCTAACTTCACACCGGTGTTTTATCCTTTTATCACTCTAGTGTCACTTAACTATTAGGAACAGGAAATTCTAATTAGAACGAAACTATTTTTGTAACCCTATTCCTGTCCTCATTCTGTAATTGCAACTAGTAAGTATTATTGATACTATTTATACTTACACTCAAATAGGTGATACATTTTGAGCCTGTATTGTGCTAAGATTCCGACTAAGTATATTAAATGTGCGCGCAACGTAGGTGTGGACATATATACATAGATAGGTATAATATTTAGTTTTTTAACTAACCTAATCCACTTACAGAGCACTCAAATACATTGAACATTATTTTATATGGTACTGAGTTTCTAACCAAAGCAGGTAAAAAATGTGCTGCTCTGCCGCGGTGCCACCATACTAAAAATCAATTAATTAAATGTATACAATGAAGCGCAAAATTGAAAATTTTAATGGTTCGGGCAGGGTTCGGACCTGCATCTCTATATCTATCTCTATCTGCAATAGGAGATCTTCCATTCGGTTAAAAATCGTCACCCGTCTGCAAAAATACGATACGGCAAACAGTTATTCGTATTTTAATTATTTTATTACTGTAAATTCGCCGCCGTGAAATATTTACTAGTACATACTTAATGTTTTTTTTATGAAAAATCGGGGAGTTCATAATTTTTTATTCATATTAACTGAGATGAATCAAAATAACACATTTAATTTCTTAAGAATCGTAAAAGGATCCAAGACATGACGGAATGAAATGTTTTCGAAGTCAGGAATAGGTCGAAGAGGAGAAAGAAGATAGGAAAGGCCGACCCCACCACCCTGTGGGCAAAATAGCCAGAAAGAGAGAGAGAGAAACATTTTTCTGAGAAATTAATGATGAAATTTTTTGGTGTGAATTAAAATATTTGATGTCTTGTCTTGTAGTATAATTATGATACCCTAATACTCTCAATAAATGTACGAGATTTATTGCGTACGTGTAGTAGGTATGGTGGATGTAGATGTGTGTAGGTAATGTTATTTTAGATGACAAGATAATGAAAAGAAGTATAGCTTTGATCATCCCATAAAGGAGGTATAAGTAAGTAATACCTACGAGAGTATTCAAAAAGTGGTACAATCCAAATAACTGCGTTTGACAAGCGAAGGAGGGAGATACGAGGAGTAATTGGTTTTTTCAATGCTTTGAAGTGAGTGAGACTGACGCCATAAAAATCTAAAGTCTTGTACGCACATGGTTTGTAAGAATTGGGTCAATAGAGACTGTAATTCCTACACCAATATCGCCCATGAAGTACAAACGGTAAACCGAATTTTGATAAAGAACTACGACAAGTAAAAAAAAAAACAATTATTTTAACTCTTGTAGTCGCGCCCTGGTTCTAAACACTTTCAGTCGCAAAAGGATCCAGTGGACCTAGGTTATTTTCTGACTATTCAACAAGAACTAATGAAATATATGAAATAAAATGAAAAAATATTTTTAAATTAGGAAATAAAACCATCACGTTCTTTATAATAATCAAACTCACACATAACTTTAATTTTGCGAATATTACAAATATGATATCGCAACAATAACAGATAATGTTATTGTATCCAAAGAAGATAATGATGTCGTTCCTATTTTTCAACTTTTATCAATTCTAATGTTTAATAACATTATAAGCTCAATGTTATCATTATCATCATACTCGCCGATGTCGGTTAGTGTATACTCTGCTTTATTTAAGCAGGTTTTTAGGTTATTCCAAGACTGACGCATTCTGTAAGAACTTGGCAACACCATTCGCATAGCTAGGCCAAGTAGGATAGATTATGGTAGCTACTGCTGACCTAAAAATACTTGGCATAAGGTTCGAAAGGCTCATTAAACGGTTGCTTTGGTCAATAACGCAACCGAAACTAGCGACAAACTTCGTCGATTAGGTATTTGTGAAATTTGGTTCAAGTCGCAAGTTCAATATTTGAATATTCACCATCAATAGTTTCGGCGCAAATATTTGCTAAACTACCGTTAGATGAGAGACGAGACAATGTTGATTAATAAAAAATATAAAGCTGACCTATATACTCTTCTTATATTAAAGATAGCTTTTTTTTTCTATTGATAACTAACTATTGTATTTCAATAATAAACGTTTTGAAGAATAATTTGCCTCAGCTGGTGATTTTGAAAATCTCAATACACTCTAAACAGATTTTAACTCTTTCTTATACAACAAATATCGGGAAAAATCTTTGAACTGTACATTTGTAATTAAATCATAAAAAACCGGCCAAGAGCATGTCGGGCCACGCTCAGTGTAGGGTTCCGTAGTTGCACAATAAACGGGCTTAAAACAGCGGAAATACAATTTTAAAATTTGCAAAAATAAACAGATACCTAACTAGAAAAAATATTTTCCGATTTAGATTAGGTATGTGTAAACTTAGAAAGCAATAGGTACCTTACCTACACCAAGGGGGATTCTTTCTAAAAGCGACAAATAAAAAAAGAGTGAGCCTTTTTTCTGTGCCTACACATTAATTTATTTCTGATATATTTATGTTGACTATTGTTCGGTTAAATGACTTTAGGCATTAAGAACCACCATTTGTACGTTTTGCAGTGTACAATAAAATTTATATAAATAAATACAAAAACGGATTGCTCGCTTATAGTAGAAATTGTCATTGCAGACAAATTAAGTTAATATTCAAAATATCAGTTGCGTTGTCTGTAAAGTGCGCGGCTCGCGCATGCGCTCCTAATCATAATCTGTCGAGTACCGCTCGCTTCAGTAGTACTGCACTAGGACCCACCGACACAGCCGCTTCGGGCACCCGGGCTCGGCTCTTGACAAACTTTTCAAAAAAAGAACTAACAGTTAATTTAGAGGGATTTTTCATTTGTGTAACGTGACTGTGATTCAGGCAGAATGCGGTGGCTTTTGTTGGCGGCTTGTTGTTACAGTATAGCTTGTTCAGGTAAGTTTGCGAACTTTTTACCGTTATCTTTGTATTTTTTTTTTCATAACGAATAATAATATTTTGAAACACACAATTATGCTTTGAAGTGTTTTAATGTGGGAAAATGAGCACCATTAACTTTTCTGTTGCTACTTATGTCCTGTTCACATTTTGGATCGGAATGGTTTTTTTTTTGCGCTGATCTGTGGCATCTCTGTGGTATGTCACACGTGCCGCAGATACTTGTTATTTTCCCGAAACCGATTCCTAAATATGTGATTTTTGTCGAACGAACAAATATTTAATTATGATCGGAAGCGCGATAATGAAAACGGGCGACGTTGGTTAATTTATTCCCTGTACAATACAGTTTGTCATTTGTGAAATAAACACAATCAGAAAATGAAATCGATATCTTATTACACTTCCCACTGGGGATTCAGGTCACGTTTTGAGTTGCGACAAAAAAGTTTGCGCCACCGGATACGTCTCCCGAGATCACGTGACTGTGACTCAATCACGTGTTTTCGAAAAATAAAAAATTAAAAAGATACATCTTTAACTCACAGACAAAAATGTAACTACCATCAGTATCAATACTGGAGATAAGTTTGATATTATTTTTGATTTGTGGGATTCTTACTTATGTCATGAAAAAATTGTAAAGTGAGACGGGGCTCGTACGTACCTACACTACACTGATAGTTCCATACCTACTACAAAAATACAGTATTGCGGTTAAGTACCTACTAAATAAAATCAAATGTTCGCTTTTCTGCATACTTTCCTAGGAAAAACTTTAACTCGCATAGTTTACTATTTAAAAGCTACCGTGAAAACGCTTTTGCTGGTACCTAACTATATTATAAATATTTTGATGATATTTTACGATGTAAGAACGAAGGTATGACCAGACTTTACAAGATAGGCAAGAAACGTTTTTGCGTACGGTACTTACACCTCTGCGCATCTAGGTACAATGTACATTATATAGGTACAATTTTCTGCGTGCACGAGATGCATTTGGCTACTTTTTATTACGCACGTACTTATGAATCTCTATTCTATTAATCAATTTAATATTCGCGAGATGGATGTGTTAGCTTATTTATAGAATACTTAAACATAACTGTAAATATAACGTGAATAATATACTTGAAAGATACGATAAGGTATTCAATTACAAGTTACTTGGTAGGATATGAGTACTATAACTAGTTTAACGACTGTTAGCGCAGAGCGCCCTCTGTAATGTTTCTTTTTCGTAGGATTACTGGATATTAGATTGATAAGTTATTTTGTATGCTCTATAAAATCAGTAAATAATTATTGTTAAATGTTGTTAATAATTTATGATTCGTATATTAAATTTATCAATATATGTATGCCTCTCGACCACCTTTCGGAAGTCGTTAGTACGGTAGTTTTTGACTAGAATCATAGCGCGCCAAAAAACACGACTACCGACCGAGGGATGGTTGAGAGGGGGATTTAGAGTAGAAGGCATTATCTAACTAGCAACTGTACAAGGCAGACGTTAAAAGCGATTAAACGGTGGTGAACCAGATCTATGCTGAATTTATTTTAATCTTCCGAAACTAACTCCTACAGATGGTACAATGAACACTATTTAATCATCGCCCATCAAAAAAAAGACACAAAATTTTTGTACCTACATATAGTACGAAGCCATACTAGATAGCCAGAAACAAATTACTATAAGTACTATAAATTTAATGATGCATGTTATAAAACCTAAGATCAATTTTATTTAGGTACGTGAGAGAATCTTTATCTGTCTTGTGATGTATAAGCTACATCATTAGCAATTACCTAACAAATAATAAAAAACATGATTGCTTTATCTTTTATCAAACATCTTCTCATTTTAACAAAAGATAAAATTAAATTTGAACTCACATAACACTCGTCGGTAGAACACCATACATCGGTTGGGTAGTTTTATAAGTAAAAATAAATGTAACTAAAATCGCGTTTCCACTGCAGCTTCGCGGCGCGGAGTGAAGAGGAGTGGACCGTGGATGGCCCAATCACAGTGAAAACACTTTGCTCTGCTTTTTTACACTCCGCTCCATCCCGCTCCTCCTCTGAGGAAACAATTTGATATACCATTGCTTCGTATAATGTAACGAACGATATAATGTCGTATAACTTCGAAATTATAATATAATGTAACAAGAGATATAATGAGTTAGGCGCTAAAGAGCTTTACCTTCCCCTTCAAATCACCACTTGTTTGGTACGTTAGGTTCGTTAGGTACCTTGCGTCCTTCAGAGCGGAAATAGAAGCCCCGCGAAGGGGATTCGTCGACTTGCTCCCGTTATGTAACATTATAACAGTATATGAGTATACCAATTAATCATTAGAGTATAAAATATTATAATAACAACCGTTACCTGTATGAAAAGTTACATTATATTAAATGACTTTATAATTAATTATATAAAACATTACGGACCCGGAATTGTACGATTCTGTATGGGTTGACAATTGTCAGCTCAATGTTCAACGTTAATAAAATTGGTCCGTTAAGTGTGGTCGATGCATCGGCCCCATAGAATTGACGGTAAGTATTAAACGAATTATCGGCTCATGGTTGGGCTCATCATCAGTCATGAGTCAGGCTGGTTCGATTGAACTAAAGCGTTTGTCGTATGACTGTGTCCGTAGTTATCTCTTCCGGTAAAAAATCTGCACCGCTTACCTATATTATACTAATAGACGAACGTAGACTATCATGGCTCTGCATCTGTCTTTCTATTTCATTTGGAACACATTAAAGTTTCAAGTTAAAATTTATACTGCATAGGGTAAATTTACCAGTAATTGGTCAATTATTTGCCAGCCGATGGACAGATTTTATACGTCTTCTTTTATAATCATTTATTTATTTTAGGGTTATGCTGCGTTAATTTTTTTACAAAATAGCATTTTCTCGGGGAACCTAAAAGTGACTCGCTAATCACTATCCGATTGGGGTACTTAGCACAAGAAAGCATGTATCAACCAGTATATAAGTATTTATCAAGCAATAATTTAAATAAATCTTGTAGGTACATATATTTTACATAGAAAACTACCGTGAATCTCAGACATATTTTATATTTTCTACGACGTCAGTACACCCGTTTATGTATTTTAATAGGTACCTAATACGCTTCTTCTAAACGTAATCAAATACAAAGAAAGTTCTTCATTACATTGCAAAACTAGTCAGAAATAGTTAAGAGCCAAGTTTATAAAAATATAAAATTGCTGCAGCGGTAAGCAAGACTGACCAAGTTTATTACTGAATGAACTCTCGGACGGAGTTAACACTTTCTTACAAATTGCAACTTGGAACTTCACAGCGACTTATTATTTCCTTTTAGTTCGAGACAGGTCGTACAAACAATAACAAAATTAAAAAAATAACATAAATTCTTCTGTAAACGTTCAATGGTGTTTTAAACTTTAAATATCCGGTCTAATACGAGTCAGACTCGCCCGAGGGTTCCGTACCAAATATGAAAGCACTGCACATTGCTCTAACGAAAAGATACTGTACTGACCGAAAAAAATAATTTTACTGTTGGAAGACTGTGTTACGTACTTTAAAATAAAGACCATATTTTTTTATGATTTAGTTACCTACAAATGTATAGGTTTCAGATTTTTCCCCGTACTTTTAGATTAAAACGATATTACTTGCCAAATTTCATAGTTCTAGGTTATTGGGAAATACCCTATAAATCTTGATTCTCTATGAATGTCTATTAAACTTCTCTTGCTATATTTTCGTTCATTTCTATTTTTTTTTTACAATTACACATAGAAATAAAATTATCCAATAATTTTATGGTCTTATGGAAATATTCACGAGACATTTTTAATTATTTTGAAAATTACGATTTCAGTCGCAGTTAGGTATATTGTGTCAGAAACAACCCGAAAAGTTTCGAACTCGTATGGAATCCGGCCAGTATTTCCGATTACTTATCATCTTATACGAAAACTAGCTATCGCTTATTGGCTAAAAAACGACAACACGCGATCTTGTGTTTCGCGCCTTAATGAGTATTTTACTACTATTGAGTGTGACTATGTTTAATCTTTATTTGTCATATAAACTGTAGTAAAAGTGACACGTAAGCGCGCATGTGTGTTTAATTGAGAGGTCAGCCGGTGTGTCAACTATAGTTCATTCAACCAATAAAGCTGCACCTACAGGACTAGAATAGTGCCGTTGACGTTAACGTGTTTTAGATAGATGGTAATATGAGTAATTTTCAAAAAAACGTGTACTTAGTTAAGCGCTATAATTAAAAAAATATATATATTTGAGTCCTTTATGTTGCCAAAATTACCCATATCTTTTGTATGACTTACTTTCGTTACACAAAGGACGCGATTGTAGTTTCGTTTTTACTAAGCCTTTAAATATGTACAACTTTATTGAAAACGACTCATATAACCCTATTTGATGAGTTATTTTATCTACACACTCATATCGTAGGATTTCTGTTACGAGTTGAGAAGCTACAAATACCTAAATTACTATGAGCAGAAAGATTATGCCATAAAACATTGATACGCGCTCGGCTCGTTCCATTGATTAATGAAACGAGCCGAGCCGAGTTTTGATTCACACTGGTGTTTAAAGGCATTTCATTATGTACCCGTTGCAAAAACTGCTATATTTGTTAAAAAAAAAAAACAACTATGTGAGTACGAGTAGGAATGGGTACCTAGTACTAATATCACAGATACTAAAGATTAACTTTGATTGGCTGAATGCTCGGAGTCTGCTTAAAAAAGTAAGTATATGTAGAGTAGGTAAGACAAGTAACATTGGATTGTAGTAAGTCTAAAGAAGGAAAATTTACCTATTTCATGAATTGATTTATTATTTATTTAAATCAATTTGAAAACGCTGTCTTTTAGTTTTAAATTATTACATTAAATTGATTATTAAATTTATGGATACAACTCCTTTTTATATCGTTCTGGATAAAAATGTCGAATCGTAAAAAATATATTTCACTTAATATTGAACTCTCCCGTATTATTTGGTAGAATACTTACAATATGTTTAAATACACATTTAAAAAGGTTTTATTTTATTTGAACGTTTTTTACCTCCTCATAGCATCAGGATCTGTATTTAGGTATCATTCATTCCCGTTTTCATAGAGCCTTATTTTATTTTAAAGCTTTTAAGGGCATCCATAAAACACGTCCAATAATGCTTCACCCTAATGTTGCAAGGTTGATTGATGACGCCATCAAGCCGTTGATATACGAAATAATGTTTTATGAGACATAAAATCTGTAAGGTAAAATCCCAATATTAGATAACCTAATTCCAATAATAGCCCCAAATCTTTCGACTCTAATGTCTTGAGTTTAGACGACGCGGTTGGCACAGCAGTAATCCTCACTGAACCTGCGGTCCTGGGTTCGAATCCCGGTAATGGCAAATATTTGTGTGATGAATTTGAATATTTGTTCCTGGGTCTTGGAGATTTCTATGTATGTATTTAAGTTTTTTTTTTTTCTATATAAGTATGGATATAGTCGTTTAGCACTCATAAGACAAGACTACTAGCGCTTAATTTGGGAGATCTAAGTCGAAATTGTCGGATATCATATTTACTAGGTGGCTCCATGAGCTGTGGACCTCGCCAGTTTGTTTAGAAATTTCCGGCATTTGTATTTTTTTACGATTTCAACCACCTTATCTCGGACATATGATAAAAATAAAAAAACTGAATTGACAAAAAAAACTATCTTCTTATCAAACCTTCTCACATTCATTAGAATCGGTTGAGAAATGCGACCTCTAGGCGAGAACAGCCGCAAATCCGAACATCCCAACATCCGGACATACGAAAGAAATTTTAGCCAAGCTGAAGCAGAGACGCCTCGCTCTCTCAGTTAATCATTTATTTATTGAGCTATGTGGTCCATGATAGCAACTATTAATAGGTTGATCTCAAGCACTCGGACATTAACCTTACGGAAATTTGAGTTTTTACAGGGAAATTATAATTTTACGGCTATATTTGCTATTATTAGTGATGGTATTAGTGGTGGGCGCGGCATGGCCGCTCCCCGGGGCATTCGCCATTTCTGACGACGGGTCAACGGCACTGACCTAAGTAATTGAAAGTTACGGTGTTGCAGTTAATTACTACTATATGTGTTGCCTGTAGCTATGTGCAATAAAGTGATTTTATTAAGCGTGATTGTGAATAACATGTGTACACTTGTATAGGTTGGATTCGGTAGAATTATTTATGTGAGCATATAAACTGAACTCCTAGACGCAAACTGCATATAAATGGATCTTGCATGGCAAAATTATTTACAAACTTTCAACTCTTGAACCCTAAGTTTAGTAAATTTATAGTTTGTAAGTATTCAATTATCTGTGCATATATAGGGTTATCGTAATAAAATTATACTAAATTTGATGCTATATGTGGTACAAATTTGCGCAACTTACGTTATTGTCTTTGCCTGTACCTAACTGTAATGTAGTAATATTTACTCACATGCCGCGATGACTACATCTAAAGTTACTTACACACATTTTAAGCAGTTAGTCACACTATGTATGTACTGTTTTACTGAAATATATGACTTTAAGCCCCTAACTCTGAATTACATTATTAAATTTCGTCAAAAGTACTGCGTATTATACAGAGCAATTATACCTTAAAATAAAGCAACGTGAACTAGACCTGTTACAGTAAATTAAAGTGCCCAAAAGCAAAGTCATAACAGGTAAATCTAATTCGCACATACAGTACTTTCATACTTTTATTTTAAATACCAACAAAGCGTTGTTGTTTTAATCATATTAAGCAGCATGGATTAGTAAAGCCGCTTACACCCTCTGACTTGGCTCGGATTGTTGCGATTGCTTGTAACTATTTCTATTACCATTATATACTTAAATACGGTCATAAATATAGTCATAAAAATACGACTAATACATATTATGCCAGTCAATAGGGATCCGATTGTTCTTATGGAGAAAATTTATTCTCTTTGTTTGACTCTGGTCTCAGGGCCTATGATGTGATGTTTATATCGAAATAGATACACGGAAAAGCATCTATCACTTTATGACAAGTAGGTATGTAAGTGAGAGAGCGACGAGTACTTACTTACTCACCAGCGACCCGCCCCGGCTTCGGACGGGTGCAATGCTGATAAATTATGCATGTATTAAACATAATATAAACCTTCCTCTTGAATCACTCTATCTATAAAAAAAACGCATCAAAATCCGTTGCGCAGTTTTAGATCTCAGCATACATAGGGACAGACAGACAGATAGACAGCAGGAAGCGATTTTGTTTTATACTATGTAGTGATAAGACAAAAATCAATACCTCCACAAAACAACTGCTTCCAACTAAATTACGGAACTATAAAAGGACGCTTGAATTAGTGGCGATAAATAACTGCCGGCGGTCCCGAGAGATGTCGCTTACAGTTAATATTGAGAGTGGCGTTAAAATACGAATGAGAATAGACAATGCCGAACGTCGGTTGGTGCACTGTGAATAAAATGCGAGTAAGTTACCTGAACATTAATAAATTATGTCTGCAATATGGGGTAGTTTGTACACCGTGTGTGCGGGGATGCGGAAGGATTGTTTTTATGCTAAAATTGTGAAATTTTTAGCATATAGATTTTTCACAAAGTGGTACCTAAATTATTTTCTTGAGATTTACGCCTACTTTTTACTTGAACCACGAGAAAATCTTAATAATTTAGTAATTTTTTTTTCAACGGTTACACTTTATACAACGCACTAACCAAAATGCCGACCATGAAGTCCTTCAATTTTAATTTTGTTGTGGTATAGGCACGTAAAAACTCTTTAATCATACAGACCTAAATGATAAATTACAAGTACAATGTGTACTCGTAGAATGAATATTATTGTTTTGTCCACAGGGAATCCGCCCATTTTCTAATATATCTTCTCGTATGATTCATAAGCTTGTGAGAATATTGTTCCAAACATTAACTTACTTATAAAATACTTTCACATTAATTTGCCGAACGGGATGCACTGCGCGTACGGCGGCGGTCCCGCAAATTGAATTCATTTCGAGTCGTCGCGTAATTGGCATCACGTGGATCGGTCGCCATGCGACGTTCGACGACTCTTCTTTTTATTTCATAACATACACATGTAGCTTTTCCGGTCCAATAAAACTGACTGCAAATAAAACGAAGCTTTTGTTCCTTTATGAATTATACTCGAATGATTTTTACAGGAACGTCAAAGCAATAAGTGTTGTCTCGTAATTGGATGACTGTTTGCTATCCAATAATGCAAAAATTTTACTATCCAAGAATGCAGCATCTAGGTATTAAATAAATTCTAAGGTGATAATCGTATACTTCTTATGCAAAATCTTAATCATTACATTTTGCATAAGAATTATTTACGGTAAGGCTGGATTTTAATGCCAAACCCCCATATTAGTTTCACATTACGTATACTAACCGAGAGTAAGCGTTATTCTCGCAATTAAAGATTAGCTGAATCCAGCTTAAGAACGATCAGTAGACAATTTTTTTTTGTGTGAGACATGTATTAGGATTATCTCTCAACTTTACCTTAATTTTCTATGGCATTATTAATAATATCTAGATTACCGACAGATGTTCTATCAAAAAGTATTTGTATGGTGAAAAGAAAAGATATTTATTCCCAGTACTTCTTAAATAAATCTCTTTATTAGAACGTATCCTCGAACTTCAAGGAATATTTAAAAAAACTTAATCCCCTCCCTCCGTCCCTGCCCTCCCTCCCCACAATTGGCTATGAATTTTTAGTTAAAAAGATAGATAGATAAGTAACAAAAACGTAATTACTTTACAGTTTATCCATCTCAGACATTCTAAGAAACTATACGAAATCGGATCTATCTTATTTAAATACTTATAATGTATCCTATCTAACTTATTAGTTATATAAAACATTAAAAATACGCGAATAAGTGATGCCCATGCCCAAGAGACTTTAAGTTTATAACCTTGCCAGTTTCTCAGTGGCCATAACTGCATTTTGTGTAGGCGGGGACGTAATAAAATTCAACGAACTTTCGTAAAATGGGTAACAACGTCGGCCTTTAATGAAGGAGTTCTAAGGCGTCCCTTTGTCAGTATAGAGCTGTAAGTGACCCACAATACTACCCTAATTTGCTTCCATTTTCATAAAGTGCGTTGATTTTAGCCAGCATTTTCATTTTTATACGGCTTTTGCATCAATTAACAAGAGACTGTTTACAATTTAATAACGTGCGTTTTCGGCGGATCAACAATTATTATTCATGGTTTCAGCATTGCTCAACGAAAATCAAGGTAGCCGCAATAATATTTGAACAGTGATACAGCATATTGAAACCATAATATTATCTCATATTACAAACGTATTTGTTTAACGTAGCATTCCAATCAATTCATTTACCGTTTGATTTAGTCCAAATTAATGTTATTGTTAAGGATAGGTACTCGTGTAGCATCCATTAACCAAATATCGATAAAAGTCCTGATTTACTGGTTTTAGGTAGAAAATATTCAATACAGAAGGTTCTCTCTTCTGATCTTAAGCCTCGATTAATATCGCTCAAGTACAAATGACATTCGCGAGTAATGCGTTCGAGTTTGTCGTTACATAGTGATGATAAACCCGTAACATTACTAAATTGACAATATCGCAACAGGTTATTATATAAGGACCCTGTATTAATATAAAATATTGAATTCTAGAGATTTCTATTACATACCTACAATACATATATATAATTAATGCAAAGTTGTAATGAATCAATCCGTTTCCTATCTATTAAATAATTTGTTACATTGTCCATTCGTATCGAAACTTCTATTTCGACTACAAATGGACAAGGCCTTATTTTGCAGGAAGGACAATAAATATCTACCGTAGAATTCTGTCTGTAAACTGTCAATTTGGTATTGCTATCTTTGCTTGGAACACTTCCGGAGATGTAAAATGATACCTTCCATTTTCTAGCAAAATCAATTCGGTAACGAGGCACAGTTTACTGGATATTTTCTTACGACAAGCCTTTGATGGTGTTCTTTCTTTACGTTTCTCAACGGTCGTTTTCTTTTAACCTGCTAATGATTATTTATGTATGATTGATGTGTTTGTTACTCGTATTATTACATCTGCATATAAAACAGAATTTTACTTGCAGAACGTAACCTTTACTTGAAACAAATAATGATTAAATATGTGTGTCTTTCTTTACTTCCAGAATAAAGGTCAACTTGCCATACATTATTTATTTCCCAAACATAAAAACTTGCAGACATAAATAACGCCCGCGTTGAGTTTACGACTATTCTGTTTGGAAGTTGGACGCATCATTTAATTTTTTTGGCAGCGGTTTCCTTCCTATAGATGTAAGGCTGTAGACGCAATACCCGATGTGTTTTTATTCTTTTCATCTAAAGAGTAAACAGTATTGTTAGAAAGAGAAGGGTATCGTGATAGTGGTAGGTGGAGGCGTAAATTAATCGCATTCCAGTGTGCATTTGACACTTCTGCACAATAACTGTCGGAACACAGCTAGCGGAAAAGCCATACGCTAATATAAATGCAAATGTGTTCTTTTCCAAGTCATGCGAAACCGATTGCCACCACTTAGATTCGACTTTCCGATTGCTGCTTTGAACGGAACGGCAATTTTATTGACTTAGCGTCAATAATAAAGATGGAACTGGCGGAAATAGGATACAACATTTTAACCTACTAAATCTTTTTTATTATTTCTATTTCTTATATTTTATATTCTACACTACCTACCAACGGTAAAATATCAATTATGATTTAAAAAAAAAAACAGTACACGTACCACATTGTGATTTACTTTAGTACGTAACGTATATCAATTTTCCATTAAAATATTATATTTACCCACTGTTGCACCTTGTTATGGCGTTGGTAGGTGTCGTTAAAAAAAAATGCCAAAAAATCACGTTTGTTGTCTGGGAGCCCCACTTAAATATTTGTTTTATTCTAATTTTATTATCTGTTGATATAGCGGTATGTTGTGAACATTTCAACTGTCTAGTCTATCACTGTTGATAAAATCGTGGTGAGACAGACAGACGGACAGTAAAGTCTTAGTAATAGGGTCCTGTTTTTACCCTTTCGGTTTGGAACCATGAAAACTGATCGTGATTTGACCAATCATAGTGCTGCGACTACGGTGGAGTAGAGCATTGTGATCGACCAAATACAGTCAAATAGATATATTGCCAATATAACGTAACGGAAATGTAAAGTGCTAAAATTGACCGTGGCCTTTGAAGATCCAACCGTCGACCCATCGCATAATTTGCTTACTTTACCCGAGAGGAATAGTTGTAATTATGGTGATCGGAACGCTCAAACGCTGTGAGAAATAGGTTCATGGATGAGACGCAGTTTTGTCTTTTAATAAAACGCAGTACAATGTCAATTACACATATATTTGTTAGGTAGTTATCGAAATCCTCCCGGTAGTTTGACCTTAAAAAGATGACAGACAGAGTTAATTGCGCATTTACAATAATAGTATAAATTGAGTATTTCAATTTATTACAGTATATCGTTCTGTTCCGTGTTTATTTTTTACATCAAACGTTCATTTCTCTCTATCAGTTTCGTACATCTCTGCAATTTTACATTTTGCGTCCAGAAGCTCTCAACAAAGTCCGATCGCGGCACGGTTTTGTTTTGCGGCCTCTTCTACTATCTAAAGTTTGTCTTTGAGATGTGGCTCGCTTTTTGCTTCATTATTGTCTACTTTCACAATAACGTCTGCTACCGTCCTGCTTTTGCTGATAAAACTTTGAATATCATCGAACATTTTAATTCACTTAAATGTTCACAAATTAAAAAGGAATTCCTTCGCAACTGGATCTACTAAACAATAAACGCTGGCATTCAGTAAAGAGAGATCGTCGTCGACTTAATAACGCTAAGATCAGCCGTTTGCCCTCTTGACCCATCGTAATAAAGTTAGGCATTCGAGTGGGTACTTTATTAAGAGCACAATTCTACGCTCCGAGTCGTTCAGAGGTGCGGGACAATGATAAACGATGACAGTTTGATCATGGAGAATATTTTACGTATTTTGATGGCATAAAGTTAAAACGCTGTAACAGCCATTGCGCGCAGTAATAATACTTTTCTATTTCTTACTATGGTTTATAATAATAAGTGTTTCAACATAATAGCATTGCATTTTAATCCCGAGCCCTGATTTATTGTTGACTGAATTCGTTAGCTGATTTTGCGATTGAGCTGGGCTGGGATAAACAAATTATAAAATGCTCCACTGCAAATATTTATTTAAATAATTTACAAGTAGGTACATAATATTTAATTTATGTGGTATAATGTAAATAACTTGCTCTTCAGCGAGACGACTGGCGAGAAAGAGGAGAGGCCTTTGCCCAGCAGTGGGACACACACACACGCTAGAAAAAAAATGTGGTATAATATCTTACCATCTTTATAATTAAGTGTACGGCCGATATAAAGTTTGAACTTTCCAATTTTACTTAATTCATTATCGCATTTCACAGTCTACTCGATAAATAATTAATCAATATTATTAGCTTTGGCTGAACTTTTCGCGCTTCAAATGTAAACACATCGCAATGATGTTGCGGTCAGATATTAATTAACCTAATTATTCATTGCACATATTTTAACACACAAGGAAACAGGGAGGCAATCTGTTGTAATCATTCTCTAAAGTAATTAATTACGGCAGCAGGTGAGAATTATTCAGGGCGCCATTTTGGGCGAGTTGGTACCGGTCTCGGACCCTAATTAGATTGCCTCTTTTGTTTTAGGAAAAGCGGTAAATTGTGAAAATACGGGCGCTTTAGATACTTAACATGTGTATTGTGATGAAGTTACTTGGAAGCTTGTTAACACTCCATAAGTTTTGCTTCACACGGGGAGTTAATTTTATTTTATTGTTTTATGGGCACAAAAGACTCAATAGAAGACTATCTTTTTGCTTTTTGCAAAAACCACCAGAGAGTACTGTATTTTATTGATTGTTAGAGACAAGAGTGGAGTGGCTATAAACGCCTTGTGAATTAGCGACAATGTTTAGAGTAAATGTTTACCATGAAGTGAAAAATTTAATGGTTCAGACAGGATTCGAACCTGCGTTTCCAACGGCTTTCCGGGCCAACACGTGCGTCCTACCAACTGGACCACCACAGGTCATTGGTAACGTAGGTTCGAATCCTGTCTGAACCATTAAATTTTTGAATTTTTCTCTTTATGGCAAACATTTGGTTTACGTTAGCAGACGTTACCTACTGCTTTAATAAAAATAATGTTTAGCGTCTTCTAGTGTTTCGGTGCATTATAATCTGGCTAAAATATCTTTGCCCCAGCAATCTTAGTTTTTTATCTGTGAATCGGTACATGACAACAATGAAGATAGGGCACAAAGTAAAATTTAAATGCGTAACCTGGTGTAAGAGACTGTGTACCGAACCCGGTACCTCTGGATTACCGGTCCAGTGTGTTACCCTCTACCACCCTAACGCGAGATAACCGCCAGAGAGATTGTCTAAATTTGCAGTTTATTTGAAAGGCTTTACAGTGAACAAGCAAGCGAGAGAGCGCGCTGCTATTTATAAATTAAATTTATGAAACATTACGGGGCCGATTTATGATCGATAATTCGATATCCGGCTGTCCTTTTCGTGGGGAAAATGAAGTCATAAACTCGAGACTAGAAGTTATTATATATAAACGATGCCACCCTAAGGCATATCGAAGCAACTGGTTGAAAAATTCAATGACTCTGACATCTGATTCGGTGGTCCAATTGGGAGGACGCCAGTGTTGGCCCCGAAAGCCGTTGGAAACGCAGGTTCGAATCCTGTCCGAATCATTAAATTTTTCAATTTTCGCTTCATTTGTAAACATTTATATATTAATAAATGGTGAAATAAAGAGATGAAACGGATAGGTGGGTACATTTTAGTACCTATAGCATTTCATAAAATCTACCCGTTTTTACCGCTCATCGAATACGCTCTTTAACTATTTTGTCCATAGCCATAGCCCATAACTAGATCGGACTTCTGATAGCACAGTAAGACTTTAAAGTGCTATGAAGCCGATATTAACATTAAAATACAATTCATATTCATATTCACACGTATGTTTCATTCGCAATTTTAGTTTTATAGTCAAGGACAAAGTCAAAAGAATATACACAGACCTAATTTGTGCAGGCATTTTATTTTTCGTCATCATAAAATACGTAAATAATTGCGACTTTTTCCATGTTTTCCGGAGTAAATTAGGTTCTATATTGATCGAATATCCATTTATGACTAAAAGATGCATAAAATCCGTCATAAATCATCAGCACGGCCCGTACATTTGATGCCAATGACAGATAAATGACGACACGCTACATACAGCATGATTCGGTCTAGGTTTTACATTGATTTATTGTTACGATTAATTATGATTAATTATATTTAATCATTTGACAACTTCTGTAGATAACCAATATCGATACTTGAAATAATCAGTACGATGTCTAACTGACTTTTATCTAATTGTCACTCAACTAAATAACTGCACCTGTCAGTTTAAAATAATGCATATTTGACGACTAATGATTAATAATTACAATAAAACTATTCGGGATCACCTATATGCAGCGTGCGTGACGTGAAAAAGATGTCATCGGCATGAAAAGTACGGGCCCTGATCATCAGTCATTTAATGCTTGGGATTATTAACCAAAATAACCATAAAGGTTTAAAGGTAGTTTGGAATGAAATAGATGAATGATCATGAGTATGAGTATGACTTTTATTATAATGTTAATATCAGCTCCATAGCTCTATAAAGTCTAACCGTGCTATCAGCAGTCCGGTGCCTACACAAGCGGCACCAGCCAATGCCAGCCTACTAGAGCTTGAGCTTTGAAACTAGTTCGATTTCTGTGATATTGTCCAATATTTATACGTATACGTAACGTACGAAATAAACATGCACCAGCTTGTCATTTGAGTGTTTAATTTAGGGGTTCCCTTTATCTTGCATAGTATCGATTCTCCGAATTTCATTTCGCATAACAGCTATCACCGAAACATTTTTAGCCGAATGATTCTTTAGCATAATCATTTAGTATCATAATTGTCAGTTGGCATACTATTCATTTAGCATAATTTTAAATGGCAGAACACTAGTATCACTAGTATTTTTCTTGTTGGTGTGCGATAAAGTATTGTTGTATTGTATTGTATTGTATTGTATCACCGACTTTTATTTCTCATAATTTTATATGGCAGAACATTAATATCGCCGAATTTATTATGGCACAAACACATAGTTTACGGAACAGACGAGTGCTAGGAAACTAGTTTAGGTTTTAGGTTAGATAAGGTGATTATTAACTAAACTGATACCAGTAAAATCGGTTAGATTAGGTTAGAACTATGACCACAACAGAACCGAACTGCTGCCAGTAAAGTAGGTTAGGTTAGAACCGAACTTAATGGGTTAGGTTAGGTTTTTTTTTTATCTTATAGGGTTAGGTTAGAACTGCTGCCAGTAAAGTAGGTTAGGTTAGAACCGAACTTAATGGGTTAGGTTAGGTTAGAACTGCGACCATAACAGGATCGAACTATAAATATTATGAGATATAAATTTCTTCGAAATAACTATTCGGACATGTTTAATATTATGCTTATTCATATTCTGCCATATGAATGTTCTGATAAAAAAAAATGTGACATCACAATATGAGAAAACAATTATGCTAAATAAAATTCGGAGAAATGATGTTTCTGTCAAAGGTTGTTATGCAAAATGAAGATATGAGTATCAATTTTATGCAACATATTAGTGAACCTTAATTTAGATCTACGAGTATGTCTGGATACAGCCGGTTTGTATCTTTTAGAAATAGCACGATCGTTTGTTTATATTATTCATATATAAGTTAAGTAATGTATCGTTCGTCAACTTTATGTACTAAATGTTCAATTAACCTACTGAGATTTTCTGAAACCATAATTTTCAGTGGGCTAATGATATTTAAGGCATCCGCAAACCTCACACTCCTATCCCTTTCAAAAATTAAGGAATGCTTTGTAATTTTTTTATTGCGTTATAAACGCAACCATCATAAACTTAGTCTTACCCATCATTGAGCTGTAGAAAACGATTTAAAGACAAAGATTTCAGTTTTCGAAGAAAACGTATTAGGGCAATGATTGTAAATGATTGTAATCTATATCTATATACATATATAATAAAAGGAGAAGTCCTGACTGACTCATCAACGCACAGCCGAAACTAACAATGTTAGAGAGTGGATTTTTGCAAAGTAAGTTACTTTTATAACGTGTGCTAGGGATAAGAAGGGATTTTTGGAAAAACCTCCCCTAAGAGGGTTAAATAGGGGTGCAAAGTTTGTATGGGGTACAAGTTTTTTTTTATGCTAGGAACTTGAAACTGTGTAAACAGATATTAAAATAAAATGGAAGAAAACTAATTTCAGCGTTTTTGAAAATTCACCCCTAAGGTGGTAAAATAGGGGTTAAAAGTTTGTATGGAGATTAAGTATGTTTTTGAGCGTGGGACTTGAATTTTTGGGTAAAGGTACACTATTGGAATACAAGAAAAGTAGTTTCAGCGTTTTCAAAAATTCGTCCCCTAACAGAGTTACAAAGGGGTTGAAAGTTTGAATCTATTAGAAATTCCTTGAAACTTCTTATCTATCTATATATATAAAAGAAGAAGTCCTGACTGACTCATCAACGCACAGCCGAAACTATGTTAGAGAGTTGATTTTTTCACAGTAGGTTACTTTTATAACGCGGGCTAGGGTAAAGAAGCGATTTTGAAAAATACAACCCATAAGGGGGTTAAAAAGGGGATGAAAGATTGTATGGGGTACAAGTTTTTTTTAAAGCCAGGAACTTGAAACTATAAAATATTTTTAAAATAAAATGAAAGAAAATTAATTTCACCGTTTTTGAAAAGTCATCCCCTAAGGTCTTAAAAAAGGGGGTGAAAGTTTGTATGGAGATCAAATATTTTTTTGAGTGCGGGACTTGAAATTTTGTATAAAGGCAAACTATAAAAATACAAAAAAAATAATTTCAGCGTTTTCAAAAATTCATCCCCTAAAAGGGTTAAAAAGGGGTTGAAAGTTTAAATCCATTACAAATTCTTTGAAACTTCTTCATCATCATCATCATCATTTCAGCCATAGGACGTCCACTGCTGGACACAGGCCTCCTCAATTGACTTCCACATGGGCCGGATAGAAGCGACCCGCATCCAGCGAGTCCCCGCAACCCTGACCAGGTCGTCCGACCACCTTGCGGGTGGCCGTCCTACGCTGCGCTGGCCGGTACGTGGTCTACACTCAAGAACCTTTCTGCCCCAACGGCCATCGGTTCTTCGAGCTATGTGCCCTGCCCATTGCCACTTCAGTTTGCTAACCCTGTTTGTTATGTCGGTGACGTTAGTTCGTCTACGAAGCTCATCATTTCTGATTCGATCACTTAGAGAGATCCCAAGCATAGCCATAGCTCGCTGAGTGACTCTGAGCTTCCTTAAGAGGCCCATAGTTAGAGACCACGTCTCGGCTCCGTAGGTCATCACCTATTACCTGTTGGCTGAATGTATGTATGTATTTATGTATTTATTGTTTATTATATTTATGTATTTATTTGTTTTTTATGTATATATTATTATTATTTTCCGATTTTTGCACCGCCTAATAACAAAATCTTATTTTTTTCAAGTTCTCCTCTACCCAAAGGTTGTCTGGAAGAGATCGCTCTTTAGCGATAAGACCGCCTGTTGTTTACCTTTAATTGTAATTTCTTGCATTGTATTTCTCCTGTATATTTTATGAGGTGTGCAATAAAGAGTACTTGTATTGTATTGTATTGTCATCACCGGTAATACGCACTGGTTGAAGACTTTTGTCTTCAAGCACTGAGGTATAGGTAGTAGAACGCTGCCCATCCGAGTTGAATCCGTCGATTGATCTCTTTCTCGAAGTTGGACCTGCCTAATTGGATCGTCTGACCCAGATAGACGTATTCGTCGACAACTTCGAGGACCGAGTTCCCAACCAATACTGGGGTGGGTTCTACATGGACATTCGACATGATCTTCGTCTTGCCCATGTTCATCACCTGTTGGGATACTCCGTTGAGATCATCCAGCATTATACCGAGATCCTCCAGCGTCTCCGCCATGACCACGATATCGTGCAGCGGCATCGCTGGAAGGACTGTAGTACCGCCCATGTCTCGACGGAATCAAAGGCCTTCTCATAGTCCACAAACGCTAAGCAGAGTGGCAGATTATACTCTTCAGTTTTCTGTATAACTTGCCGCAGCGTGTGTGTGGTCTATGGTACTGAAGACTTTTCGAAACCCGGCTTGTTCGGGAGGCTGGAATTCATCGAACCTGCTTGAGAGACGATTTTTGATGACCCTAGATAAGAGCTTGTAGACATGGCTCAGAAGCGAGATGGGTCTATAATTCTTGAGCAGTGTTTTATCACCTTTCTTAAAGAAAAGCACCACCACAATCCTGTTCCATGCCTCTGGCGTGATGCCCTCGAGCAATACGGAATTGAAGAGCTTCTGAAGGACCTTAAGTACCCGTGTTCCACCCGCTTTCAGAAGCTCTGAAGTGATTCCGTCATCACCCGGCGCCTTGTTATTCTTGAGCTGTTTTAGGGCTATTCTAATCTCGTACAGGCTGATGTCCGGGATATCTTCGGTATAGTGTCGGGTCAGCTTGGCTCTTGGGTCTTTGGCCAAGTTATCAATAGGTTTGGCAACTGAGGCATATAACTGCCCATAGAACCTTTCGATCTCCCTCAACACCTCTGGCTTCGTCGACGCTACACTGCCGCCTTCTGTCTTCAGCTTCGTTAACTGGCTTTGGCCCAAAGACAGGTCCCTGGCAAACACTTTGGAGCCCGAGTTCCACTCTATCGTTTCTTTAATATGGTTGGTATTAAAGGAACGAATATCGTGTCGCATGGACCTATGGATCCGTCTATTGAGCTGCCTGTATGCTTCAGCGTCTTCAGAAGTCTGCAGCGTCATTGAGCGTCGTTCAGCCATGAGGTTGAGGGTGTCATCGGATAGTTTTTGGGGTCTATCTTTGCGGCGGGGTCTGAAAAATTTCTTGGGTCTATCTTTGCGGCGGGGACTGAAAAATTTCTTCCCCACCTCGTGGACAGTTTCTACTAACCTATTATTTATATCGTCTACGGCAACGCAATCATCCAGGCAAGCGAACCGATTTGTTAACTCCAGCTGAAAGTCTTCGGGGTTTTGTATTTGGGCTGTAGTTGGTCGGAGCGTAGACTTCATTAGGCGAGACCTTTCTAGGCGGACATTAATATTCAATGTGCCTCTTACCATTCGGTGATCGCTACCGGTTTTCACCCTGTTGATCACTGAGACATCATTGAATATTTGCCTCTTTGTGGCCAAAATGAAGTCTATCTCATTTCTCGTGGAACCGTCGGGACTCATCTAGGACCATTTTCTCTGAGGCGGCTTCTTGAAGAAGGAGTTCATCATGAAGAGTCCCCCCTTCTCCAGAAATTCGGCCAGCCTCTCTGGCCCCTTCGTTTCCGTTGCCCATATCCAAATTGCCCCATTCTCAGCTCGTTATCGCCTCTCATACCCAGCTTTGCGTTGAAGTCTCCCATAACAACAGTGAAGTACGATTTGGAAGCATAAATGGCCCTACTGATGTCCTCATACATGGCCTCCACCTCCTCATCCGGGTGCGTCTAGGTCGGCGCGTATACTTACGTCGTTGAAGGTTATACCTTCAACGAATATCTTTTAGATACTCTGAGTATTAGGTACGTAACCCTGCTCGACACACTCGAAATTGTCACTATGTTGTTAACGAGAGACTTGTGTACGATAAACCCGACACCACCCTGGGACTGCTGGTCGCCCTCCCGGTAGTACAGTAGGTTACCGGATTTCAGGGCTATCGTGTCCTCTCCCTCTCTTCGTACTTCAGATAACCCCATGATATCCCAGCCCATCCCGCTGACCTCCTTTTCCAGCTCTGTGACCTTTTCGTCCGTCCTCAGCATGCGCGTGTTGTAGGTTACCAGTGATAGCCTACGTCGGTTGTCCGTACTATCGTTAGCCGAGGTCGTCGTTTGACGGTGGAGCCCCACCCGGGGATTCTTAGCACCCCTAGCTCCAGTGCTCTGCCGACGCCCGTCTCCGCCAGCTTTGCAACTGCAGCCGCCAGGTACTTGGGGCGGTGGTAAAATTGTCATCTCATTTGAGGGATTCGGACTGTAACCCGCCACGCTGGTCCGGTGTGTGGGTTGGCGGGTCGCCAGAAACTGAAACTTCTTATAAAGACATAATTATATAAGAGAAAAAAAAAACATTAATTGATCGTTATTAAAAATTTCAACCTCTAAGGGGGTTAAAAAGGGGATGAAAGTTTATCTTGGGGTTCAAATTTAATTTTTAAGCTAGGAACTTGAAACTTCGTAAAAAGGTATTAATTTAAAATAAAATAAAAAACAGATTTCAGCATTTTTGAAAACTCATCCCCTGAAAGGGTTAAAAAAAGAGGTTGAATATATGTATGAAGATCTAAAAAAAAAATATTGCGGGATTTTAAACTTTGTATAAAGGCATATAATTAGAATACAAGAAAAGTAATTTCAGCGTTTTTGAAAATTCTTTCCCTAAGGGGGTTAAAAAGAGGATGAAAGGTTGATCGGGTATGTTGTATTTTTAAGTTAGAAATTAGAAACTTTGTAAAAAGTTTTTTTTTAAGGATAAGAAAACTCATTTCAGCGGTTTTGAAAATTCAGCCCTGAAGGTGGTGAAAAAGGGGTTTAAAAAATTTGTATGTAGATCTAACATTTTTTTGAGTGCGGTTCTTGAAACTTTGTGTAAAGGCATTATTATTCGAATCAAAGAATTTATAAACGTCGTTCTTAAACTCATCGAATTTAGTAAAGCTATTCGTTCGTAGATGTACCTGATTTTATAATGATACCGCGTAATTAGAGCTAATTAGCCGAAAGTGTGATTTCAAACACAATGTTAATAGTTAAATGAATAAATACTTATGACTTATGAAAAAAAAATAAAAAATCCGGCCAAGTGCGAGTCGGACTCGCGCACCGAGGGTTCCGTACAAACACTTTCCCTCCCTAAGTGATTAAGTTAAGTTTGCACCTGGTATGTATAGCGCCCCATATAAATGATGTGCAAAGTGAGGTATTAAAAAAAAACTACTTACTAGATCTCGTTCAAAACAATTTTCGTTGGTAGTTTTTATAGTAATGTACATCATATGTTTTTTTTTGATTTTTCATTTTCTTATTTTAGAAGTTAGAGGGGGGGGGAACCAACTTTTTTCCACTTTGGAAGCGTCTGTCACGCAAAGTATTCAGTTTAGAAAAAAAATATTTTAGAAACCTCGATATCATTTTTGTACACCTATCCATAGATACCCCACACGTATGTTTGAAGAAAAAAAATTTTTTGAGTTTCAGTTCTAAGTATGGGGAGCCCCAATATTTTTTTTTTTTTTTGCATCAAAATCTTAATGCGGTTCACAGAATACATCTACCTACCAAGTTTCAACAGTATAGCTCTCATAGTTTCGGAAAAAAATGGTTGTGACATACGGACGGACAGACGGACAGACAGACAGACATGACGAATCTATAAGGGTTTCGTTTTTCGATGTAAAATTTTCAAGATAAAGGTTCCACGCGGACGAAGTCGCGGGCAACAGCTACTACTACTACTACTACTTAATGGCTCAGCGACCCAAAGCGAATCTTGGCCTCCGATACGAGTTTACGCCACTTGTCCCGATCTAGCACCGTTTCCCGCCAGTTACCGGCTTGGAGTTCACGCAGATCGGCTTCTACGACACCGATCCAGCGATACCTGGGACGGCCGACCGGCTTTCGGCCAATAGGTCGTCCCAAATATACCCTTTTAGCGCCGCGATCTTAGTCCATCCTTTCCACGTGGCCAAGCCAGCGGAGACGGTGGGCCTTCGTTTCCCCAATAACATTGGGAGTGGCGAAAAGCTCCTCAATTTCAGCATTCTTACGGATTCGAAAGCTACCGTCCTCACTTCGCACCGGTCCCAGGATCTTCCGGAGGATCTTTCTCTCAGCCACCAAAAGCATGTTTTCTTCTTTAAGTCTCAGCGTCCAAATCTCACATGCATACATAAGTATGGGCCTTATGACCGTCTTGTAGATGCGGATCTTTGTGCATCTGCTGAGCAGCTTGGACACTAACACTTGATGAAGGGCGGCGCTACATCGCAGTGTTTTGGATGCGGATATTTATATCCTCTTCGCGTGTATTGGTGTCGGTGATAGTGCAGCCTAAGTATTTAAATTTGGCTACCCCCTTGAAGACGTTATCTCCAACATGCAGGTCTTGCCTCTTACTGCGGACGTCTTTATAGCGTTTCAACAGCTAGTTATATATATTTATATAGAATATTACTAATATGGAAACATACGTAGGAAATGCATTCTTACAGAGGGTTCCACGTCACTATAGCTTAAGCCTAATAAATTTGTCATTTTTGATGAAAGTGATGAAAGACCGAAATATTACGATTCCTTTAGTGATACGAGTTGTAATTACCAATAAATGACAACTTGTCAAAGTAAGTTGAATACGTTTTTTTTACTTGACCATTGGCCGTGAAACGGTTCGCGGCGAGTAAGCTGTAGAATTAAATAAAAGCTTATGAAAGCCGGAACTGAAGTACTTCGCTACGTGAGGCTTATGTACTATAGTTGTTTCTTATAATACCTATAAGTAGTATAAGTACAGCAGCAGTAAATAATGCTTTGCTATCGTATGTTGTGGGAATAGTTCGTTTCAGCTTGCTTTCTCGATTAAGACTAAGATTATCAGCGAAAAAATTGAGATACCAACATAAATAAAAGCTTAGAATAAGAATAGGTCGTTTTAGCTTGCTTTCTTGATTAACTTCAGTGAAAAAGTTGAGATAGCAATATAAATAAATACGAGCATCCCTGACACAATACGATGACAAAACTTAATTTACTAGATTCGTTCACGTTCAAAGAACCTCATCAAATATTACCAGGCGGGGGGTCAAAAAGTTGCCGAAAAAACCTCGCGTGATTTGTGCACAAGCCCTTATCAATGTTTGTTGATTTCAAGCTATAGAAAGCCTCTACCTACGACTAGTGAATGCAAAACCGGTTATTTTTTCATCGTAAAGTCGGCTATAACTCTTATTTCTATAGTAAAATAACCGGGTCTATCGCTTGTCCCCGGCCCTTCGGTCATAACCTGCGGGAGGCAATAGAACACGTCCGCGTATGGTTTTGCACAGAGTTCTACGCATCTGCGCGGCGCGTGACTCCAGATGCCGCGCTCATCGATAACAATAAAAAACGCTCAATGTTCATACAAAATCGGGAAAGTTCGTCCCGTCGTCACGTTCTCGTATGGATTTTGAACGGGATCGTCACTTCTTCGTTTGTTATTTGTTGTGTTGGATTTAGACTCGTTTCTTTAAATCAGTAATGAAGAATATCATTAAGACTATCGTGAGACATATATTGTTATTATTATTATTCACTCATTTAATCATGTTTCTTAGGATAGGTATTTTTTACAATAAATTTATATAAAAAGTAAAATATAAAAAATACATTACAAATATAAACACATTATAAAAAAAACCTAACCTAGGGTGCCGCCGGCAACGGGGCAGGGCCCAGGCTACCGGTGGTTAGGGCTGCAGAGACAGGAACCTCCTGACAATGCGCGCCGTGTCCAGGAGTACCGCCTTCTGTATCTGACCCTTGATCCAGCCATCTAGCGAGAGTCTCTATTATTATTATTATTACATCTTTTATGATAATAACGATTTAAACTCACGTAAAAATTGACAGGAACGGCCCGACATGTTTCGACTCATATGGAGCTCTTCATCTTAATGAAGAATATCACCAAATTTTGATTTTTACCTCGCATCATGCCGCATTAAAAACCAATTAAATAGATATTTTGTTTGATACGCCTTATGTTTTCCGAAATATATACAGTGGGAGAATTCACTCAATGTAAGAAGACGTTACACTGCCATGACGCGTCGCGTCGTACAAAATTTTCTATATCGTAACTCTAAAACTACTTACTCGCTTGATTTAAATGAACCAAATTTCAAGTGATTTAACGACCCCAGCGATATTCTTCATTATAACGTATTAGCGATGTTGCCTTTTCATCTTCATCTTTGAAGGGATTAGGTTAAGATGTGGCATCTTATCCTACGTTGACATTTCAACGCATTCATTCGAGCTATGTCACAGCTACGGTCACCTTCGATTGCATTTTGAGGATCCTACATTAAAATTACACAGAAATAGCAAAATGTATGTAAAACTGAGTATTTTATATCATCATATTTGTAATTTGCATAGGTTTTATGCGTTATAAAATTAAACTCTCAAGTCTCTCATAAGATGTCATGTGATAAGCCACGGGTAATATATAACTGATTAAATGTACACTAAATGTTGACTCATAAAGGTTACATGAATATCATATTTTTCCACTTTTAATCAACCGGGGCCGGGTCTCTTCCGCCTGGTTACGCATTTTAATTTTTCTGTGTGCTCTCATCTTTGTATCAATGGTTTACCTATTATAAAAAACCGGCCAAGAGCATGTCGGGCCACGCTCAGTGCCCTCCGGCCGTTTTGGCAACCAAGTTTTGCAACCAGTTGTCAAAGAAGAAAAAATATACTCGCTACGCCACTAGTTGCTCAAAAAGAAAATTTATTACTGTTCCGTAACCAGTTGCCAATGAAGAATTGACTAAAACGGCAGTTGTTAAAAGAGAAGTAATAATATTTCTACGCAACCAATTACATATGCACTAGAACAAAAAGAAGAACTATTTCTGTTCCGCCCTTTCGGCGGGTTGAGACCGGACCACAACTAGAACAGATCACAAATATCACAATTGGTACGTTTTTCGGAATAATGATTTTATATTCTGAGACTCGTCTTTCAAGACGTGAATAATACAATAGGTACTTAGTAGCACTTGCAAATTTTTGTATTTAAGCTGAAGTGGCACTGGGTTGGTCACATCAGTTGCAGAACCGATAACCGTGTCACAGTTCGCCACTCATTTTAACTGAATTAAATTATGCTTTCTTCGTATAACGACCTACTTTAAAATATCACTCTAAGAATGCTGTCAAGCATTCTAAAATGAATTTATTTGGTGATAGGCATTTGCTTAAAAAATATATAGGTATCATACTGTATGACTTATCGCTGTCAGAAGTAGTTTGTCGCTTTGTATAATAAATAATTAAAAGAAAACAGTAACAAAATCTCGACTTTTGAAACATCGAGGACACTCTTGCGAACGCCAGAAAATGAAGGGGCGTGTATATTTTCAGGCTGCTCTCGAACAGATCTCAGGCCGGTATCAAACATATTGAGGATAAACTTTTTGTGCAAACTCAATTTCTTTGTATCATCTGGAAATGAGAATGGGAATTGAGAATCTTATTTGGTAACCAGATGTGAACAAAGATTTTTTTTCTTTTTTGGCAGCTGGTTGCGAAACTCAGCTGTCATCGACGCTGGTTTCGGAACAGGAATAAATATTATTTTTGAGCAACTAGTTGCGTAGCAAGAATATTTTTTCTTTTTTAACAACTGGTTGCGAAACTTGGTTGCCAAAACGGCCGGAGGGGCTCAGTGTAGGGTTCCGTAGTTGCCCATCCTTCACTATAGACGGGCTTAAAACCGCAGGTTTAAATTACGAGAAAGATTTCAAGCTCTATAAAAAGGTCGTAAACGCCAAAGTAACTGTAATTAGTTATTACCTTCTGGAACTTATAGATTATACGCGCCAGATTGAGCGAACTGTTTTAATACAGTATGGTACAAGTAACGCAAGCGCCAAAGTAACTTGCGCACTTACGTAATTTTAAAGAAAATTATGAACTGAATTCAACGACACCCCCACTTTGTAGTGCTGGAACGAAAAAAAAAATCACCCCCACTTTAGGTGTATGGGAGGTACCCGAAAAAAAGTGTATTTTTTTTTGTTTTTATTTTACCGTTTTGTCGGCGTGATACATACCTTCCATACTCATACCAAATTTCAGCTTTCTAATACTAATAATCACGGAGCTAAGCCGCGGACGGACAGACAGACAGACGGACAGACGGACATGGCAAAACTATAAGGGTTCCTAGTTGACTACGGAACCCTAAAAAAACCGGCCAAGTGCGGTTCTCCAAATGTGATGTTAGAAAAGGTCTATATTTTTAATGATTTTATTACAAATGTACAGTTTTCAGATTTTTATAAGTATTTGTAGTATGTGACGATATTACTTGCCAAATATCATAGTTCTAGAGGTCATCGGGAAGTACCCTATCATTTTGATTCCCCTGAGAGTGTCGAAATGTACGTTTGCGACATAAACAGCCGTATTTTTTTTCACGTTAACGTAGAAGTTTGATTTTTTCACAGCTTCAAGGGACCGTACACTTGAGTATAATGGTGTTAATTTCAACTCGATACCTCCTCGCGTTCTCGAGATAAAGGGTCTTGACAGACAGACTGACGGATGGACGGTCAACAAAGTGATCCTATAAGGGTTCCGTTTTTTCCGATTGAGGTACGGAACCCTAAAAATGTGGTGTGCTGCATTTAAAAATTAGACATTAAGTACACGTTTCATATATTTACTTTTAATCAAGTTTTAGTTATTTCAAGAGTTAACTCATAAAACTATAGGTAGTTGATTAACAAATTGCAGAGCACTTCAGACTACAGACTGCTTGTTAATAACTGGGACTGTAAACAACCTAAGCGACATGTACTGTTTTTTTGAACACGAGCCTTTCAGCAGCCAGGACTGGTTGCCGCTCAAAGCATTTGATTGCTTCCTAGTGCAGGGAGTTTCGTGTATACACACTCTCGTGACAATTAATCATCTACATTTGAAGTGCACGGTTGCAGATCAAAGAGATCTCTCAATCGTTCGAAAACCTAACCGTCTGCCGAACTATATATGCTACAGGAACGATACATTACTGCAGAGGCCGGGAAAAGTTGAGTATGATTTCGAAGGACGAGGCGTCGCCGATTAAAATCGTTTGATTTTAAAAATATCCGTGGACATTCATTTAGAGTGTTTTTTAAACTCAGTTTTTGATACCTGACTATTGGACAATTGGCTGTATTGTGATTTTATGTCTTTGAAGAATATAACCGGCCAAGAGCATGTCGGGCCACGCTCAGTGTAGGGTTCCGTAGTTGCTCATCCTTCACAATAGACGGGCTTAGAACAGCGGTTTTAAGGCCAAGGTTTAAATTACGAGAAAGATTTCAAGCTCTATAAAAAGGTCGTAAACCAAAGTAACTGAAATTAAACGTAAGTACTATTTTTTTGGGGAATAGTTCAAATAATAATTTTAAGTCACGTGTGCACTTATATTCGGCAAATTATGAAATTGGCTGAGGGGAAAGAGTACGAAATGCGTCTCCAGTAGTATATTCTTCAAGACGACAGCAGTTCTTTCGTAACACCGAATTACGCGGTAACTACTCATATTTTTATTCTATATTTTCAGAATATTCAGCGCATCTTTCCTCTAATTTTGCTTCGTCGCACGTCGAAGGGCAAAGCCTAGCAACAACGTGTGACGGCTATCGTTCTGCGACTCGTATTGAAACATCCGTAAAGGAATATTTTTTGTAAAATTCACGCTCCGGTTGTTTTACGAATGCATTGCCTGCACTCTACACTGTACCTACTGTCAACTACTAGGGTAGGATATAACCAATTATAAACTGAATGCACCGCCAATGTTGATCCTAATTACCTTGTTGTACTGATTGATCTTTTATAATAACGGCAACATTTTTTTTTTTCTATATTTGATGGCGCAATTTTATTTTCCTTTATCTTTGAGTCGGCGGTATATAATTTCAAATATTTCTAAGGTATAGGTACATACTTGATAGCAAAAGTAAAATCTTATTATTACCAACATGACCTGAGTACATAGGTATAATAAAAATAATGTAGTTTCAAAATTAGCACCGCAATCCGCTTACTGCGGAGCATTGCATACTGCACAATGGCACTTTAAATCTTGAACATGAATTAATTAGAATGTTAATAAATTGAGACGTTGTCGAGTAACAATCAGTGTGTAAATGATGGCTACAATAGTTTAAATATGTAACAATGACTGACAGCCAAATAAATAGCATAATACAGACTTTTATGAAGCAATATTTAGGGTGAATAGTTTTCATTGGGCTCTGCCCGTCTAGCGTACCTACAGTACGTTATATAAATTCATAGCCTGATTATGTCAGTATTTCTGCTCTCACTAATTACACTTGGACATTTTAAGAGCAGGACCCTTTTGTAGATAATTTAGAAATCATCATTGACGCACTTTTGTATCATTATAAACTACTTAATACTATTTCATATAACTGAACAAGTCAAGTACTGCAAGTAAAACATTCACATTATATATTAATTTACAATACAATATTTTGATTAAGCCTTTGCCAGTTTCACTTCATATCAGAAGTAGGAAACTAGCCGTGCGTGAATCCTAAACTCAACCGTTACAACGAAAGTTCTAAAATGTGATAGAGCTACCTGAAACGGGCCGAAGTGACTTTTCAGCAGGCTTAAAAGTTATTTGGGGTCCAAATTGATGTCCGAAGTCTTAACTATTGCCGTATTATCTATTGTTAAGATTCTAAGAACCTAATGATCCTATAACTTTTTGCTACAAGCGACAACAAGTAAAATGATACAGTTAAATAAAAATGGTTTTAAAAATAACATTCAATTTTTTTACGTCACTGCTCCGTAGATGGAAATCTACTAAAGGATTCACACACATTAATTCAATATTCGCGCGGTGGATAAGCAAGGATGGATTTGGCATGTACGAATATGTATTTAGTCTATTTAGTCCGTTTGACCCTTTGTGAAACACATTCGGATTACTTTTGGCAAATACAAGTGGGTGAAATTTCTTTTATTCCGATTTCACTGTGATTTGTTAACTGCAAAACGCTTTATAAATTACTCAAAAATGAAATCTCATTTTTGGGTAAAATCCAGACGGCTTTTTGTCGTGGCAGAGGTGATGTGTGGGGTTCATATTCATATTTTAGTTATATTTAATATTGACCTTTACCTTTTTGTTACTCTGTTTGTTCAATCCACGTTACGACGCCGAAGGACGCAGAACGATGGGACGACTTGTGGCAACGACGTATAACATATTATTTTTCACGTCGCGAAATGTCATGTCGTTATGTTTTGTCAGCATAAGGGTTCTCAAACAATTGATGTCATATCAATGTGTCGCGAAACCAACGGGAAACTAGCGCGTATATATATTATGTACACTAGTTTTCATGTATGTCTTAATCTGCGTTGAATAAGTTTATTTCCCTTATCTATTAGGAAGAAACGATTTTTCAGGATAAATAAAATAGTCGTAGTCACTATCCGGTTCATATTCTATCTGTCATCACGTCGATTTGTTTCAAAGGTTTATTTTTTTTCTCCTCGTGTGTAATATAAGGGGAAACTCTAGTAAAGATCTAAGCAACAACTGGATTTATTTGCTTAAAATAGTGTACAATAATACCGGTACACTGTGAGAGAAGTTTTGAAAGAGAGCATCAAAATTTCACACAGTGTTAAAACATCAACTTCAGTTTACCAAAATAAAGAAACTTTATTTCACCCAGACTTGTATACAAGCATTGCATACGGATAACAACTCAACTCTCAACAACATATGTTTCTTTGATATTAGTTTCTGTTTGTTTCATTTGATATTTATTATTGCTGCGAGGCGAACCGAGTGAATTTGAAAATGCCGTAAGCATATTTTCGTACTCTATGACAAACTGTTTTCTCTATAAAGTGATCTCTGGTTGATACGAAATGTCTTACATGTTTACGGAACACAATGTAAAATAATCGTTTCATATCGAAATGTATTGATAAAAAAACAGGACTTACGCGAATGTATCAATACGATCTATTTACATTGTATTCGGTTTCTAGGTGATACCTTATTGATACGTAATTAGCCAATTACGTAAAAGTTTCATTTTCTTGGAATTTATTATTGTAAGAATTTGTTTTATAGTTAGACAAACGTTTTTCATGTTTAAACGTTGTTTACATCCATATACTATGCAATGAATCCGTATCAAAGCAACCCATAAAAATAGGTTTCACTGGATAAAACGCATATTAAGTAATTGTGTTGAAAAAAGCTTGAAACGTCAGGCCATTAAACAATATACCTACATGATACAATCCAATTACAATTTGTTACAATCGTGGACGTTATGTAGAAAATCGTATAAAAAACAGTACCTATATTTTTGGGGAACATTAAAAAAAAATATCTCCTAATTATGGTTTTGTTAAGACAATCTTTTAATTCCAAAGTCATGAGACTGGATGATAAAGCCTAAGGATTGTCATCCACCTTCCGAATTTATGCTCAGGTCAGCTCTATATGATAATAATATTAGTATTACAATAATATTGCAAAATTTTAGCTTGTTGGAAACATGAAGTAGGTTTCGATTTGCTAGATTTGATGACACACTCGGGGAATAAGAATATTGTAGACTCTATCTCACACACACATATACACACATATTGACACACATATGAGTGTAAGTTATAAAATAACCCGTACATAACATTTCAGTTCGAGAGTTCTTTAATACTGTACCTACTGTACTGTATTTACTCGTAACTTGCTATCAAGGAATGCCACAAGTATGTATTGTTCGTTTTGCTCGAGGCGTGTATGTTCCAAACACTTTATTAAATTTCCCTCAAAGTTTCACAAAGGTTCATTTGCGATGTTTCAAATTAAATTTGGTTCACATCAGGATTGCATGTGTATTGAGGGTGTTCAACTTTTATAGGAATCTCATTTACATTTGTAATCATTTGTTAGATGTTATTTGGAACATAGGAAGTAGTGTAGATATATTCCTACGAGTACAGAGTAGGTATACGACGAGTGTTTTGTAATTTTGTCTTTTCTGAAAAAATAAACAAGTCTGAAAGCAAGAAACATACGCTAAAACTAAACATTCAAAGGTACAATTACAATCACATTAGAAAAGTTTCTCTATTAAACTATGAAAGTCGACCAGTTTCCTGAAAAGAGCGTGTTAACTGAATGGTTTTGAAATTAGTATCAAACTCGGTAGCAAGTCAACGAAGTTTGTCTGTAGCGATAAAGAAAGCGTACTGACACAAGTTAATACTACGCCTCACCTAACGGCCCGGCCTCGACTACGCACGACCAGCGGCAGCAGTGAGCAGCGAGAGGCAGAAACAAAAACATACCGATATGTGAAACGCCACGTGCCGCATCGCGCGTTTGTCGCTTATTTGTTCCCACGCCGCGACGCTCGCCGCCCCGCTCGCCGCTAAGACCGAGTCGTGGCCCGACCGTACGCCTACCCTCGCGAAGGTTCCAACTTATGTAATAACACTAGTGAAACAGTCAACTCTCACCTTATTTATTTTCGAGTTATTTGCGGTTGTTACTTCAATCACTGCGCATTGGCTTTTGACGTGGAGTTTGGCACGATCTTGTCTTGTATAGCTTTAAGTACAAAAAGTCATAACCCTTCTTTTTCTTCGTCGTAGTCGGATAATAAAAGCTGTCTTAAGGGAGGGACAATTTGCTCTGCAATTCACTATACAAACGTGACGTGACGAGGGGCACTAGAAAGAAATAAAACTAGACTGAGTCTAATATAAATACTAGAATTAGTACGTGACTTTGTATGAGTGGTATGTATTGAAATTAGGATAAAACTTGGTAGTAACTCCACCAAGTTTGTCTGGAGCGGTAAAGGAGCACCTACTGATAAAAGTTAATATTACGCCTTACTCCTACCCTCGCGGACCCAACTTATGTAATAACACTAGTGCAACGGCCAACTCTCACCTTATTTATTCTTGGGTACTTTGCTTTTGCTCCCCTTCAATCTTTGCGCGTTAGTCTTTGCCGGAGAGTTTGGCGCGATCTTGACTTGTGTAAGCTATCTGCAAATAAAAGCTGTCGTAAGGCTGCCGGTCCACTGCAGCGGAGAAAATGTACCATGCATGCATCTTTGTGAAGCCCGAAAGAACATTTAAGTCTGAGAAATGTCATTGGTCCAATTTACACATATATCCGCTCCTGTAGACAAAGCAGCCTTAGGGTGCATCTCCACTGAAGCGGCGCGGAGCGGAGACGTACGGAATCGAACAATCACCAGAGTGAAGCGCAACTAAGATACAGATTTCAACTGAGGTGATTGGTCTACTCCGTACGTCTCCACTCCGCCCGCTTTAATGGAGACGCACCCTAATACACCGGGTATCCAGATCTTACATTATAACTATTCAAATTGATGATAATTTGAGGAACCTACCTACTAATTAAATAATTGCTGTCTTTGCGACTATTGCAAATAAACTACAAATTACTTAAATAACAGATACAAAAGTGCCTATCGAACTTGAAACTTGCTATGGGTTGGTTTCTATTTTCAGTCCAATCATCAAAAACTTTATTTACCTTTGAATTCAGATTCTTGTGATTCATTCCCTTGTTACAAATTATTACCTATTATTAAAAAAAAAAAAAAAAAAAAATTAATAAATTAGCTTAGCATGCGCAAATTGTACTTTACCTCTGCTATACTAAAGCTTCATAAATCGTTACCATTTAAGCCAGAGCTCTTGCAACAGAGAAGAAAACATATAGTTGCGCCCGTACCAGTCTGCAAATCAGCTTTTGTAAAGAGACAATTTGATGTTCTATCCCCGTTGTTATATAATAAGATAAATAAGGAGCTTAATATTTATAAATTAAATTATCATGTATGTAAACAGACTCTACATGACTGGTTAACTACACTGAACTATTACGAGACTGAAAACATAATGCATAAGTAATAGTTAAGATTTTTTAAGAAAACATTATATAAAATAATTAAATTGTATAAATTGAAACACACACACACACACACAGACACACACACACACACACACACACACACACACTTTGCATGCTTTCCATGAATATAGGCTAAGAAAAATAAATAAATAGGTAAATGTATAAACATACCTAATTATGTGGTTGTAATCCATTTTAACGTAGTTACTATTGTTAACACTATAAATTGAAGAGCGAGGCCTCCTGATACAGGTTGAATAAACCTAATAGAAGGACTCGACCACACTCTGTACTTACCACCTAAGTTTAAATGGAAATAAATAATTTATTATTATTATTATTATTGCTTAAATCGTCATTCGTACTCATTACAGTAACAATACCTTTAATGTTTATTCTCCTGAATCATCTTCGAATTCTGATAAAACGATGTCTTGGCGATAGACACAGCCAAATTCAAAGAAAGTCAACTTGGGTAACGTATGATTCATACCTCTTGTTTTTCGAGAATATTCGCAACTTTGTGAGAACAGTTACTAGGGCATTAGAAACCGAGGCGATCATCTGGGTGGCATCGATTCGGCCCGTGACGTCACGGGCGAGACGGTGCGGCGCGTCTCGCCGTCGCCAACGCACCCTCCATAGGGGATGATAAAATCCTCTGACCTAGATGTGACAGCTGAGCAATACGCTGCTGCGGAATGCTCTTGCGAATATAATTGGATTAATGGACTGATTATGGCCGTTTTTTAGTCTTCGTAACCGAGATTGCAGTTTTATTGTGTGATCAAGATTATTATTACAACATTTTATTATTTTTTATCTTCATCCATCGTCATCCACGTTCCATGTTATTCATTTCTCTCTAATGCGCTCAGGATGAGTACTAGATAATGGCTGATATAAAAATAATAATAATAATAAACATTTATTTGTAGTAACAGTACTCCTATACATTACACAACTTCTGCCAAACTGTAAAACAGTTTGTTGGCAGAAATAAGCTCCCTTTCTTTACATTACTGTTTTCAGCTTACAAACTATTTAAGTAAGTATTCCATACCTATAGGTATTTAAAGGTAATTAACTACATTTGTAAACACAATATATATTTATATATGTAAGTATACACACACACACATACATCCTATGCTTACAAATGTAGTTACAGCAAGCATTTTATATCTAAATATTATTTTAATTTTTAGCTTAAATTTACATTTAAATTAATTTTGTTTTCATATTGCTTCAACATATGCTTTTTTAGCTTTGATTTAAATACATTTTTGCTCGTACTTTTTCTGATAGTTAGTGGTATATTGTTGTATATTTTAGGGACAAGATAAGGTCTGGATCTCCATAATAATTGACCATTCTAGGTAAAATCAATATTTCCTTAGCCACCTTTCTACGCAAACGTGGGTTAGTCACAGGGACTTTAAACTCACACGTGTCAAACTGTTCCAATGCTATCTGAAACGATACCCTCTCATCGACCGGCAGTATATTACACTTAAGGAATAACTTGCTATAATCCCCCCTACAAAGTTGCTTTGCTTTTCCATCTACGAGAGCTTTCATAAACCTAATCTGCAGGTGTTTAATTTTATCAAGATAGGTTTTAAACGTTCTGCCGTACGTGCTCAGTCCATAAGAGAGTATCGAATCAGTGAGTGCATAGTAAACTGTATATAAGAGCGCTCTATTTGCGAAAAACTTAATGTGGTGAAACTTAAACTAAGCACTATTATTATTTTTCGCTTCGGCATTATTATTGTTGTGAGCCTCTTTAGTCCCACTGCTGGGCCTTTGCCTCCCCCCTCTCCTTCCAATTTTCCCTATTTCGGGCGGTTCCTGGCCATTCCTTTAAAAAGGAATCTAGTTCGTCAACATAGTCGGTTAAAATATCCTATGACCATCCTTAATCCCCTATGTCAGGGGTCGGCAAGTAGTTTAAAAATATTGCGTATTTATTTATACTTGACATACAATACATTACAATATTTGGCGGTCCGAGGTTCTACCTTTCGCGGTCCGCAAACGGACCGCGGTCCGCCTGTTGCTGACCGTTGCCCTATGTGCTACTCTTACTTATCTCTGTTTCAAAATTGTCAAAATCTGTCCAGCAGTCTTGAAAAGTGACAGGAACCATATGTGTGTCACCAACACAAAGTGACACCAACAATATTTTACCGATAGATGGCATTTTGGAGACAACCGTTAACGTTAACCGTATAGCGGCAACAGAAATACATCATCTGTGAAAATGTCAACTGTCAAGCTATCACATAGTGACAGACAGACAGATGGACAGTGAAGTCTTAGTCGTAGGGTTCCGTTTTTACCCTTTAAGGTACGGAACCCTAAAAGGGACAACTAGTAACAAAAAAAAATTCGCGAGACCTTTCGAGATTTATAGGAAAGTCTCGTTAAATAGCTGTTGCAGAGCAGAGCAGATGTGGAAGGCAATTATCTAGAATCAAAACGTAGAGTCTGAAAGTTTATTTATTTATTTATTTATTTAAACTTTATTGCACAAAACAAAAAGTGTACAAATGGCGGACTTAATGCCATAAGGCATTCTCTACCAGTCAACCATTGGGCTAAACAGAAACATTTTATGGTGCAGGGCCTGTCAACTATCAACATTATACCAAAAGAGAAACTTATTATATATCAGTAATATAAGTAACACAATAAATAAACATACACAAATATGCAATACAATATACTTACATAAACATTACTTCTTGTACCCAGTGCAAAATATCATAACCGACAATCAGTCTAGGAGCTTACTGGTGAGATGCTTGCGCAACATGTGCTTAAAGGTTTGCTTTGTTTGTGCTTGCCTGATGGAAAGTGGGAGATCGTTCCAAAGTCGTATTGCCTGCACAGTGAAAGAATTTGACATAAAACCGGTGCGATGAGGAGGGACAATGAGCATGAGTTTACGAGAAGTGCGAAGGACGCAACCGGGTCGAGCAGATACAAATTGAAATTTAGATCTAAGATACTCGGGTGCAGCTGGATCGAATACAATGGAATAAAGAGTGGATAAGACTCGTAATGACCTACGTTCACGAATGGGAAGCCAATTAAGTTGACGGCGAAAATCAGATATGTGGTCATATTTACGAAGTCCCTCTTCTCGTCGCAAACACTGGTTGCGTGGTCGATTCTTGATGAATTTGTTTTTCATATCGTTTTTATATTTTTGATTCTATTTGGGTTAGCTAAACCTTTTATAATTATAGATTTAATCTTATACAATGTATACAAACAAACATTAATACGAAAACGAAAACAACAGAACTGATAGCTGAACCTTTTTAAATATATACAGACTAAAAATTAAAATCAAGATTAAAATACCTATTTAGAAGGATTATAAACTTGAATCACGTATCACTATCGTTTCAAGTACTCACTGAATAAGAGGTCCGTAGAAAACCAAGGTGTGAATGTCACAGCAGTAGTTAACAGACCGGGGTGTCATTATGCACTGTCCACCGCAGAACCGAATCCCTGAAGATGAACTCTACGCGAGTTCAAATTAAGGCTGTTCCTGACACCACAGATAAACACGCACTAACATTCTCAATATCATTAGAGAGATCCCACTTAAGTTTGAAAGACGATTGTTTGACTTAATGTTGAGATTTAATAAAAGGTTCGTTTTAATAACATGGCAACGTTTAACAGACCGGGGCGACATTATCCACTGCCCTAGGAACCGCCCTTATAGACCCGTTTCCGTATTTCTACTTGATCGATTGGCTCGTTAATCAAATGACAGAGGATTGAATAATTCTTGTTTGTATATCGTCTGATTATTTGGGTAGCTGGAAACGCTGATAGATTTATTGGAAATTATTTTTGTATGATTTCAGTCATTTGTCTATTACGTTTTGGGGACTCTTTTATGTGAATTCGCCGTTTTTATAGCGTTTCATCATTGATTTATCCATATTTGGCTACTCGTATGTAAAGTGTAATATTTGTTTATTCCTAACCTAATACGCAGTACACAAAGAGAAGTTTTGGCTTTACGCTTTGAACCACGCTTTAAAGCTCTAAACCAACGTGACGATTTTTGCAGAGCGATTCTTTTTATTATTAACTTCTAGAATAAGAATGTTCATATGTATTTTAATATTTTCCATGTGAGCAAACTCACGTAATAAAGCTAGTAAAATTTGCTGTTCTACAAGAACAAATGACGGGAAAATTCATACTCGCTCTTTTCGCCGCCGTCAAAATTACCCCTTACATTTTTTGATTTCATACGTACTCGAGAGATAACGAGTCAGAATGCGTATAATACGTCTTTAACCTTATTTTATGAGGAACCAAAATTTTGGTAAATCCATTTCAGTCTTCGAGGTCTCAAGGGTCGTTCTCAAAATATTTGCACCGCTGCGTTAATTTTGCATTTTTTTTTAAAGTTGCGATTTCTTGTTTTATTTTTCATAGGATCGCTAGAAATATATTCAGACAATTGGTATCACGTCGAGGGAAGTAGTTAAATTGAATATCTTAGAAGACATAGGTGTTTGAAATTTTAGGTCGACAGGTGAAAGACATCGTTGTCAGGTAAACGACATTTTGTAGCCAAGTTATCGACAATGGGTGCAGGTTTGCGACAAATATGTTCCAACTTCACTGAATTTGTTAGCAGGTTAACGACGACGGTTGCAGGCATGTGACAATTTAAATAAAACCTACGTTGAACTGTCAACTAGTGCTTTTTTTATTGCCTTTTTTCTTTTTTCCTTATGTTAGTAATTTGCATAAAGAAAACAAACATTTAATTCTCATCTCATAGGACATTTATCAGGAGGTTTTTTGAAGCCTGTACAATCCAGAAAGGTCATAACCGGCAAAAAGATGCAAACCTCAAGCATACCCAAGTGATTTTATAAATTTCTTATGAAGGTTCAACAGCGAATCATTCAAATAACGTTTCTGCATCCGAATGCTGCCTGTTTTGACATATTCTTTCTTATTCGCTGAGTTACCTACTGCTGTTTTCGTCATCTTCGAGGAATTCCTTCACATCTGATTACCAGAAATCCTTCGGCTGCGTTAGGTGGGATAAGCTATGGGAGGTATTGTCTGAAGCTGCCAGCACATCTGGTAACACTTTATAAAGCCTTTACGAGTCTGGATACAGAATGGTGTCGGTAGGAGATGTCACATACGAGAACTTCATGTTCCGGAAAGGCGTACGACAGGGATTCATAATATCCCCAATACTATTTAACAGGTATGGAGCCCTTGAAGGTACGTGGTAGACATCGCCTATTTGGCTCCATTGTCACAAATAGAGGCACATGCAAACCAGAGATTCGCAGACGAATCGGAATGGCCAAAACAGCGATGACCCAGCGCGGCAAAATATGGAAAGATAGAAACATCCCGACCGGACTAAGATGCACCTCGTCTGTGCACTTGTCTTCTCCATATTCCTTTATGGGGCTGAGACCTGGACTCCCAAAGCCGCTGACAGGCAGAGGATTGATGCTTTCGAAATCTGGTGCGGGCGCCTAAGACAGTTTGAAAGTAAAATGGAATACTCAAACTAAGCTATTTCGGTAATATATATGTTTTTATAACAACGAAACATGAGTTGAGACACGGCGAGTGACCGATAAAACCTGGTTTTAAATAATTTTCTATAAGTGTTTAAATAATTGTCGTTCGCCTGCCGTATGTGTCGTTCACCTGTTTTTTTATATACAAGTGAACGACATACAGGTGATGGACAAAATGACAGTTATGTCATCAAAACAAATAAAGTATTTCGTTGATGAACTGCATACGTATTTATACACATAAAAGTAGACCATACTTTACGCGTTATAAATTAAAATGAATGCAATAGTACACACGTCAACCAAAATATGGAAGGCAGAATATAGACTACATACCCATTACAAACTCCGGCTCGCGTAAGTGTATGTAACATATCTTTTTAGTGCAGCACACTGACGACGTGTCACTCGGAACAGTGTTAGGTGGCAACTGAAGGTCTCAATTTATGCGGGGTGAGGCAGGGGAAACGAAATAGTAGTCACACAATTGTACTGTTTGTCTCATGACAAGCGAACGACAAAAAATGGCGTGGACAAACTTAAATTGCAAATAATTCGCAACATAAGCATATTATTATTATTCGATATGGTAGTATTTAATCTTCATCATATATGAAAATAAAATGGAGTACTGAACTTAAGCTAAGTCGGTAATGTATATGTTTTTATTACAACGAAACATGTGAATCTCGCGTTGGGACACGGCAAGTGACCGACAAAACCTGGTTTTAAATCGTTTTTCTGTCTATGAATATACTTTAGTTTTAATTAAATGCATTTGGCCTCTATGTGTTGATAATTGAATTATTGAAATAATGCAGTGTAAAAAACTTATTCTAAGACAAACCTGTTGACAGGTGGCGGTGCAAATATTTTGAGACCGACCGTCAAATATTGAAGTTCACATGTTATGTAATACAATTTTCGTTACCCAAATAGACGAATGTAACTCCTACCTCGTATCTCATATATAAAGACATCAATCCATACTAGTAATATTATAAATGCGAAAGTGTGTCTGTCTGTCTGTTACCTCTTCACGCTTAAACCGCTGAATCGATTTTCATGAAATTTGGCATAGAGACAGTTTAAGATCCGAGGAAGGACATAGGATAGTTTTCATCCTGAAAATTATACCTAAAAAGATTGAAAAGTGAGTGAACATTTCTGTTGGGGTGCAGTGACCCTGTAGAAAATGTAATTATTAGACCAAAAGCACAATTGCTCTTACATTTGCTTAGGCGCTTTTAATAATCCCTTTTATCAAGTTCCACGCGTACGTAGTCGCGGGCAAAAGCTAGTATGTACATAATGACTATATAAAATAAAGCTGATATTAAAAAAGTTTCCATTGAATTGTGATATATTGATTTCGCCTTGCGACTCAGTGTCGGACAAATAGATTACACATGCTAAATAGACCTTGAATGCTGGCGTCGATTTAGGCACTTTCTTTGTGACGTCACGTTGTGCGAGACGACGTTGACGCGACCAACTGACGCGACATTCACTCTTAGTATTAGATCTAGCCGATATTAAGTACCTATTAAAGGTAACGTAAACTGTAGGGATGTATATAGAATAAGTCATAATTTCAAACAGAATACAATTTTATTGACATACTGAATGCATACTTGTCATATCCTGGCTTTAGATATAATTGAATTTTAGTTAAATATCTTAATATTAGCAACGGTCTTAGTTATCATTGGCTCATTTGAAGACAGTTTACACCTCTAAAACTTAACTGTAGGAAAATTTCCAAACTTATTATTACTAAGTATTGTCATTGTGGAAACCTTTTGTATCTCCGAACATGAAAAATAGATGTAATTATATGTACGTATATATTAGCTTATAAGTATATTATTTTAGTGAGAAACCTCTTTACGTTAATGTTACTGTCGTCTAACAGACGCAGACTCAAATTCAAGAAGTGAATGGGGCGCCGAAAATCTGTCTCCGAGTGGAGTTCTTGTAACATTTTTGATATCATGACCTATTTGTTTATTTCCTATAATTATAGCTTTAGTCGAAATAACAGTAACTCGCCAGAGATAGGAACGATCTTACCTACACAGACGTTGATTCTGGGCCGTAATTCCTTTTTCTTATTGATAGGGACACTGTAAACTCTCTGCATTATCCCAAAGGAAATAATCTAGTGGTCCTATGTCTGGCGACCGTGCTGGCCGCGCCCTGTCGATCAGTCCAACGGTTAGGATCAACGCCTCTTGTTGAGGATCCGTCTTACGTCAAGTGCGTATTGGGTGGAGCATTCGTCCATTTGAAGAAACAATCTACTAGTATCCAACAGCACATTTTCTAATTCAAAGGGCAGATATTCTCTTAAAAGTTCTAAAAATCGAGGACCGTCAAAGTTCTGGGTAGCAAGTTATTGTGGACATTAACATGTCGCCGATAAGCTTGCCGACAGATTTATCGAAAACGGCACTTGAAACGTTGACGACCTATTGATGCAAGGATTCTGTCCCTTAGGGTGTGTGAGGATTTCCGCAGTTTGAGATTCCATGTCACGTAAACTGAGCCTCATCCATCCACAGAATATTGTTTGCAAATTCAGAAACGTTTCTGAAGTAGACGTACATCTACATGTTGACAGAGTTCCAAGCTGCGTAAATGTTGAAACCCGAATTGCGATCCCGAGTTTCTCCTAGACCCCAGTTGCGCCAATATCGGTCAATCGGTATGAACAGTATGCGGTAAAAACGTAACATTCACCACGTCATAGCGTAAACCCACCATAACACGTCTTATATCTTGGACAGCGTCTCTTCAGTGTTAGTGGTCTCGATGCTTGCATGATACTTGTTACTATACTAAATTTACTATGATGATTTCCACGTCTCGACGACGCAACAATGCACATAGTCGCCACGTTCCGCGAATTGTGTATTGTACTTTAGGTACTTATTTGTTACCAAATTGCGATTCCGAGTGGCTCCTCGACCCCGACTACGCCAATATCGGTCAATGTCAAACGCAAGCTGTATGCTCCCACTGCGAGTCGAATATTTTTGTTCGCTGCCTCTGAAATATTCATTCAAACTTTCAACAGTGTGAAGTAGGTACGAATAAAACCCAACTAGAAAGAGAATCGTTGTCTATAGTCATATAGAGTGGAGGTATACAAGTCTAAGGGACCGTAGTAAAATGTACAGCGTCCACATAATGTCTTCGTGCTAGAACTTGTACGTATAGCAAGACGAACACACTGTACCTTATTACGCATACAATTGCAGAACTTTGATTAAGTATTTTGTAAAAAAAATAGGACCTCATTTAAAGACACACATATTTTATACTCAAAAATAAATCAAGTCCAAACTAACATCACATAGCATATACTTATGTTGTAGATACATAATTATATAAGCTAGATACATGTGTTTGTGGCATTCTGCTTGATGTGCATAGATGCAAAATGATCAACAAACCTTTAAGTACCAATAAAATCATTACTGTAAATATGATGGCATATCACGAATGCAACAATCAGCCTACGAGCAAGTTTCGGCCGCATCGAGCAAAACGCGAATATTCAATTTCCCGCCGTGGAAAGCAGAACGCGACGAAACAGCCGAATTCGATATTAAAGCATATTATTACGAGCATTTCAATATTTATGAGAATTTGTACTATCTCCACGGCTAGCATATCTTGCCGCGACTTCGCTTGCCGCGCGACTTAGCATCATATTGTCATGCTCGGACGGTATTGAAAGGAAAGTGACAGGTAGTATATATGTCGCGCGACAAAGACTCGCGTGTAACATTTATGCTAGACGTGCTGTTCTTTAAAACCATAACGATCACGGTTCCATTACGTTTTGTGATATAAAGAAGTGTCCTTGTACATTTCTGAAAAATTGAATTCTCTATAAAAAGTAGGTATGACATGATTTTTAGCTGTGACATGATTTTTAATTCATCAAAAAACCGGCCATGTTCGAGTCGGACTCACGGACGAAGGGTTCCGTACCATCAAATGAAAATGGCAAAAAAAAACAAGATTGTTGTACAGCCCCACTTAACTATTGATTTTATTCTGTTTTTAGGATTTGTTGTAATAGCGGCAGCAGAAATCATCTCAGACATCATCTGTGAAAATTGTAACTAAATAGCTATCACGGTTCGCGAGACAACCTGGTGACAAACATCAGACAGACAGACAGTGAAGTCTTAGTAATAGGGACCCGTTTTTACCTTTAGGGTATACGGAACCCTAAAAAGATAATCAGTGTTTTTTTTTCTTTAACACTTATTAAAAGCACAGATGTGTTGTGGTGATTTTTTACCTGTTAACTTTCTTTTGGGGCAGCCACGTTAAATGCCCCTTTCACGTGGCTGAGCTGATAGTAGAAGTGGCAGTATCATTCAGTGGGCCAAGTTTTTAGGAGAAAGTCGAAAATAATATACTGTTGTCTATTACAGAACAACATTTTATATTTATTTACAATTATTACTTTCCTAATCTTAATCGCGTTCAAAAAGTGTTTATTTAATAACCTCGACGTTTTGACACTCTCTCAACTCGCGTGACATGAAGACCTTGATGTCCGCCTCTTCATGCCCTTCGAGACCGTGAACGTAACATCACGTTCGAAACGTCGAGGTGATTAAAATAAACACCTTTGAGACACGATTAAGTCCTATTTTGTTTTAAGAGTAATTTACAGTAGCAAGTTTAAATCAATTTAACTACTTTGTACTTAAGTACGTAGTCTAATTTTACAACTGTATTTTAAACTAAATCTTACGAAATCCGCTTTGAAGCAGTTCCTTTCAATTAAGAAAACCTCGATAGTAATTTTAACATGGAAACTTTGTCAAAGGTCCAAATAATTAAGTTTGAATAATTATTGAAATAAGATGGGTATTAGTCGCATATTTACACGAGGCACCCAAACCTTCCGGGCCTTTGACGATATCTATTACGAAGTTTGTTGTTTATTTTCAACCTCCGTTTTGTAAATAGCCCGAGTTTACTTTTAATATACATACTTCCTACTAAATTACAGTATGACATTAAATTTATCCCTCCAAAATAGAATATTTAAATGAGGTAATAATTCATGATGGATGGTGAATTTCCGCTGAACAATCAGTGAGCGTATTCAAAAAGTGTTTTATCAAAACTTGGAGATACAGGGTGCAATGTAGAAAGATTTCTTATTTTGAATGAAACTTTTATTTCAAGAATAACGCTTGCTCTTAGACAGTAATGCAAATACCCCATACTAGTTTAACATTACTATACGAGAATTAGCTTTATTCTTGGAATAAAACTTTGGTCGAATGCACGTCGAAGGTTATTTTTATATACTGACACGGTCATATCACACGAACATTATTTTGGTTTTAAATTGAGTGTTTGACGAAAAATTCACGCCGATCACGAGAACCACTCGGTACGCATTTTTTCTCTAATTTGCCGGCCATTTTAATAACTGCCATGTCTAGCTCGCCGATGACGAGTACCACTCATGACCACGTTTCGTCAAACGTTTCATTTCGCAAAAGTTTCATTTCGCCAAAAGCATTTTTCACTGAAACTGTAAACTATTTCGAATTGTTATAAAACAAACCTAACCTAACCTAACCTAATCTAAAGGATGATATTTACAACAATCTGAAATAGTTTACAGTTTCAGTGAAAAATGCTATCGGCGAAATGAAACTTTTGCGAAATGAAACGTTTGCGAAACATAATTCGGCGAAAAGGAAGTACACCGCGTCGCCCGCGCTGCCTCGTCAGTGCGCTGCGCGGGCTACCTAACAAATCTATGTAAGAGTTTTTATTTTTTCCTAAAACGAGTTCTTTTCAGCGACAGTTTTAAAATAAAATAAATATTATAAACACATTGTTTTATTTTTATCATTATAAAATACTAAAACACCTCTTAAATAAAAAAGTAATTATTCCTGTATCTACGCTAATTATTATTTTATAAATCTGACAATATCACCGAAAATAGCCGGCGAACCATAGGTGGCGCCTTAAAAAATGCGCGGCGTTCTTGGGAAAAAGAGCATCACGAGTGGTGCTCTTAATTACTTTATTTTGCTCTTTATTACGTTCTGGAAGTTATCGATTATACGCGCCAGATTGAGCGGAATGTTTAAATGCAGTATGGCACTTAACTAATATGTGTAACATTCGAAGTATAAGGACACCGCGCGGCACTTAAGTAATTTTTAGGGTTCTGTACCCAAAGGGTAAAAACGGGACCCTATTACTGAGACTTCGCTGTCCGTCCGCCCGTCTGTCACCAGGCTGTATCTCAAGAACGGTGATAGTTAGACAGTTGAAATTTCCACAGATGATGTATTTCCCGCGGTTGAAGTTAGGGGACGGACGGACGCTATTTTTTGGGATTTCGGAGCGAATATTTACAAAACTGCTAATTTTATCAAAAAATTGTGTTTGAAGACCCTTATTATTTTTAAAATACCAATTCAACGACACCCCGTACACTAGTATCGAAACGAAAAAATGTTCACCCCCACTTTAGGTGCACGAGAGGTACCCGAAAAGAAGTTTTCTTTTAGTTTTTATTTTACCGTTTTGTCAGCGTGATACATACACATACTCATACCAAATTTCAGCTTTCTAGTAAAGGATGCTTGCTAGGGTGCAGATTTTTACACTAATCTTTAACAAACTGTATCTCAAAAATGGATAAAAACATTTACATAGTTCATTGGTGAAAAATGAAGTACTCATTCTAAACAATTCCCTGTTTGCTTAAAAGTCCCTCGATGTGTTCCACCCAAATACTCACTGTTATAATCAAATATATAGTAATGTGACAGCAACATAAAACTAAGCCATTACGCGGTTGCATCGGGTTATTCGCCGCATTTGCATCCCGGGCGTCAAGCCGCGCTTTAATGGCAGCTGCTAAACCACGCCCTAATTAGCCTATCACAGCCATATTTAGATTCGGCAATAATACGCCACTTGCATACCGCGATCAGCAATTATTACAAATATTCAAATATTCGCGTAGTTGGTAGATGCCAGCTAGCAAAATATTCACTTTTTAACTAGAAAATACCGCCCTTTGCGACGACCTCAGCGAAAACAAATGTTAACCCCACTCATTCTTGGAAATATCATATATAATTAGTGTGGATGAGAAAGTCAAAAAGGCGTAATCGGATTTTTATATTGATTTTAAGTTCTTTTTTTATGCACTGGATTTCGCGATATATTCTAAGCGTTTGTTTGATAAATAATGTTATTTATTGAGTTGGTTTGATAAGTATCTTAACTATATTTTGGGGATAAACAACAAAAAAAATACAAAATTCAGCCACTTCGAAACAAACTCCTTAGGTCTACAGCTCACAGAGCTACTAATTCATTCGGAGGTATGGAAGCCCCAAAAAAAGATACTATAGACTAAGATTTCCTTAAATCCGAGGAAACCTTTTGATCATTCTTATTACTAAATTGTAGCAATTAGTCACTCTACGAGGACCTCATAAAATGATCACTTATCTGACGCCGTCGTTAACGCGATTAAGTATTCTATTGAAGGCGCCGTGGTACTTAATTTAAACTAAGTGTTTCAAGTTATGTAGTTAATTCTACTAGCGCGCAATACCATTATAGAGGAAGCGCTCTGTGGACTCACAGAAGGACCGCTTAGCGCATATTTATTAAATCTAAATTTAAGTTTTTAGGGTTCCGTAGTAAACAAGGAACCTTTATAATTTTGCCATGGCCGTAGTACGTCCGTCTGTGCGCAGCTTATTTTTAGTTTAGCAGTCGCATACAATTAAACATTACAGACAGAAGATCATTATTTGATATTCGGAAAGACCCCGTAGAACGTCATTTTATTGGTTGGTTGTGTAAAATGCGATGCAATTGCACTTGGGCCGTAGTAACTGGATACAAACGCGTGTCGAATTTGTCCAAAGAACTTACTTGTACCACTTTGTACTTATTTACCTATACGTACCTAACATAGTCTGAAAATGTAGTCACACAAAGAGAGGTCGGATTGAATTAAATCTCGCTAACTTCACGCTCTTCTATTAAACATTAGGCTTAATACGAATTCCCTCGTACTACCTACACCATTTTTTGCTAGTCCGATCAAGTTAATAGGTAGTAAGTTTTTATTTTCTACTCGCATAACACGCCTTCGCGCTTAACACGCGTTTTTTGTCTGATCCCTTCAGAACCGTCCTAAGCGGGTTTTACTGAATTGGTATTTGATATGTCATATTAGTAATCAAATAATTGCTTTTTGTTTCAGGTACGCTGCAGGTAGTGGTTTGTTTAGTACAACAGGCACAGTAACGATACCCTTATGTTGTTCTTCTGTTGGAGACGCAGATTTTAAGGTCGCCTTCTCATCGAAATACCTCACTTTACAATACTTGTCGTTCACTGTGGCCATGTGTGTATCAGCAGGTGAACAACTGCCACACAGTAACGATACCCTAATGTTGTTCTCCTGTTGGAGATGCAGATCTTAAGGTCGCCTTCTCATCGCAATACCTCACTTTACAATACTTGTCGTTCACTGTGGCCATGTGTGTATCAGCAGGTGAACAACTGCCACATAGTAACGATACCCTAATGTTGTTCTCCTGTTGGAGATGCAGATCGTAAGGTCGCGTCCTCATTTAAATAGCTAACTTTATTGCATTGTATTTACGTAAAAGCACTTCGATGCGAGTGGGATTCGAACATCTTACTTTTCCGGAACCTGTACTGAAGGTATTTTTTTAATTTAACTTAGAGACTCCTAGAGATTGTATACATCTCTAAGAAACTTAGGTTACCTACAGTAGATGACGCTTAGAGACCTTATACCTACTGTCTATCTCTGAGTAATTGAATTTATTATTATATTCATATATTTTCTTGAAAATGCGACACTTAGAGACCATAATACATCTCTAAATACTCTTATACCTTATTATGTAGACTTGTAAAAGTGCCCTTGTGGCCTACTTACAGAATAAACTTTTTGATTTAGTTGTCAACAAAATTTTTATGTAGGGGAGACCGACGAGTTGTGAAACAAAGGTGAGCAACCGTTGTCAGAGGAATGAGTCAACCTTTGACCACGATAAGTTGTAAGGTTTTATTAAAATATGTGACAGTTGCGGAAACCGAAGAGGTGAGTTTAATTGAATCAATGTCAATCTGTCTGTTAGCGAGCCGGTAACAACGCTATTGTGACGAATCCCAACACCCGCGGGCCCCTCAGTTGGCAGCGGCAGGTACTTGGTTCACTAATGGATATCGATCTTCTGTTTTAAAACCCCTTGGTCTACTCTATGCAAACATACTATTACAAGTTGTCACCAATAAATAGTAGGTACAAAAGCCTTCCGCGAAACTTCTCTCTCCGGTATAAGGGTCATGTGCCTACTAATTGTAGTCAGTATTCAGCGACTGCTAGGAGTTTCGTTAGATTTACATACATTTAGCGAGTTTTTGTTTCGTTTTCGTGTGCAACGATAATTAAATCTAAACACAAATAGAGACACACCCTTACAGTCCCTATAAATGATGTACACTAAGTCGCAGGATGAGAAATAGCGTCACATAGACTTAGTGTTTATTGTACATATATTTCCGCATATGAAGCCTATTGTGCTGAATAACTGGACTGTACGCGATTACATGTAGGGTCGTTACGTTGACTAAGCATCTAGGCTGCGAGGTTGTACCTAGTGCATTATCTATGAGATTGGCATAAACTGATAGTGTTAAGCTTGTATTGTGTTATCCATAATATTATGTTATATTGGATACTTTTTACCTGACTACGGAAAAGCAAAAAGGAGGATTATATTTATGTTTTTTTTTACTCGGACGAAGTTTACGGGGACCTTTTTAGTAATTTATATAGTAGGTATTCCTAGATTTTCTATCTGCGCCCCGCGATGTAACCCACTCATCCCGCGGGAACATTTTTTTTTTAGCTTTTTATGAAGCTTGATAGATACTTTTTATTCTATAAAAAAAAGCTATAAAAAATATTGCTGGCGTTTGTTGTGTTACTATTAGTGCAAAAGCGGTACCATTTGTAACTGAGCTAACACATAAAGTACCTGGGCGACCGAGCTTTGCTCGGTTATTACTATTTATTGTAATATGGTGGTGTTTAGGTGATAAAGGCGTCACAAAAAATACCCGAGAAACTGTGTTTAAAATTTGTATCGGTAAATTTTTAGTTTTGCACTATTGCTTCATAAGTCTCAATAAAATAACTCGAAAGCATAAATCTTTTCACGTAATCAGTATAGGTCAATGTTGGATATTTATGAGAAATATATATTGTTATCTCAAACATTAACTACATTTTTTAAACTTGTCTGAAAACAATAAAAATTTAAAAATTATATATAAAATTTAACATTAAAAAAAACCAAAAATAAGTCACCGAGCGGGATTCGAACCCGTAACACCCGTTTCTTGCCGTCCGCGTCTTAACCCGCTGAACCAGACGGACAGTGGCCAGCAGGACGAAATTAGCGACCATATTCTGCGTGGAAAGAAAAACGCATGAAAACTCGAAAATACGTGTTTTCCTAAACATAAGACTAATGTAGATCGATTGTTTACCCCCTAAAACCACAATATACCAAATTTCAGCAAAATCGTTAGAGCCGTTTCCGAGATCACAGAAATAAATTTACAAATAAATATATATACAAGAATTGCTCGTTTAATATAAATATAAATTCACCACCTCGTAATATCGTTTCATCAAAGATACGAGAAAAAATGGGAAGAAAAATTCATTACCTACTGACATTGTCTAGCGTTGACAAATCATTGATAGATTCATTGTTTATTCGATCATTTTTACAAAAATCCTGGACAATTGAGTTTATTGCGAATGTTTCATTTTCTTATGCGTGAAAATAATAATTAATATTCACGATAATTCTGATTTGTCTTCCAGTTAAATGCATTATTAAATAGCATATTTACAATGTTCTTGGAGAAAATAGACGAAAGGATTTTCCTGATATCACTACATCTATAAATAAATTCATGTATAAATTAAATAACAAATTACAAAATAAATACTAAACTTTTCACTGTCACCAGCATTTTATAGTGAACTATAGTGAAAAAAATAAATAAAATGCATTTTCTCTCGAGTCATTTATAGTAGAAACAAAAACCGACCAAGAGCATGTCGGGCCACGCTAAGTTACAAGAAAGATTTCAAGCTCTATAAAAGGTCGTAAACGCCAAAGTAACTGTAATTACTTATTACCTTCAGGAAGTCAACTTACGTCCTTTTAAGAAAATTATGAAATTTTGCGATAACTCAAAAACGGCTCGACCTATTTTGTTTAATATAGTTTTCATTGAAAGTTCTTATAAGGCCTCATGTTCATGAATTTTCCCATAATTTTTTGAACCGTGGTTGTAAAGTTAGAGGGGGGGACGCTATTTTTTTTATTTTCGGAGCGAATATTTACAATGTTCTTGGAGAAAATAGACGAGAGGATTTTCCTGATATCACTACATCTATAAATAAATTCATGTATAAATTAAATAACAAATTACAAAATAAATACTAAACTTTTCACTGTCACCAGCATTTTATAGTGAACTATAGTAAAAAATAAATGAAATGCATTTTCTCTCGAGTCATTTATAGTAGAAACAAAAACCGACCAAGGGCATGTCGGGCCACGCTAAGTTACGAGAAAGATTTCAAGCTCTAGGTCGTAAACGCCAAAGTAACTGTAATTACTTATTACCTTCAGGAAGTCAACTTACGTCTTTTTAAGAAAATTATGAAATTTTGCGATAACTCAAAAACGGCTTGACCTATTTTGTTTAATATAGTTTTCATTGAAAGTTCTTATAAGGCCTCATGTTCATGAATTTTCCCATAATTTTTTGACCCGTGGTTGAAAAGTTAGAGGGGGGGGGGACGCTATTTTTTTTATTTTCGGAGCGAATATTTACAAAGCTGCTGACTTTATCAAAAAATAATGTTTGGAGACCCCTATTATTTGTAAAAGACCTATTCAACGACACCCCACATAATAGTTTTGAAACGAAAAAAAAAAAATTTGGTGTTCGCGAGGTACCCGAAATTTTTTTTAGTTTTTATTTTACTGTTTTGTCGGCGTGATACATACCCATACTCATACCAAATTTCAGCTTTCTAATACTAATGATCACGGAGCTAAGCCGCGGACGGACAGACGGACATGGCGAAACTATAAGGGTTCCTAGTTGACTACGGAACCCTAAAAAGGAGGACTCCTTGGTGGTTGTAACCCCATGCACACAATTTCGCTACTTAGCAATATACGAGTATGTCGCACGCAGGCTAAACTTAACATAAACATTTTTTGCCCAGGATATGCCCAATATGTATAATTATATTTAAAAAAACTAGATTATATTTCTATTTTTATATGTAATATTTTCTTGATATGTAAATATTAAGGAACTATCGCAAATTTACCGTTTCGAATAAAAATAACTGGTTGTGATTTTTACCTTTTCGACAATATTATTTTTTTTATATCGAATAATACATAAATAACATAAAAAATCAATTGCTGATATCAGTTTTACACGAAAACGATGCCGCACAAGCCCTAATAGCCTTCATTGATCAATAATAATAAAAAACGCACTACTTGTACTTGGTCTTATTCACCCCGCTCTCCCGCCACGCAGGGGACAAATCTGAATTCCCTCCACATCGGAAAATAATCATCGCGGAATGCTTTATATGTGGTAGAAATGTCTTAGCAACTCTACTATTAATGCGATACTAAAAAATTTAAAAAACCCCCGACATGACCACCAATAAAAAGAAAGAAATAAAATCTACCAAATGTGCCTATACAATGAACAGTAGAAAAAGAATCCAAGCTTCGTTGCGTTCGGGGGACCGCTAAGTACCTAAATGCAATGAAATATATTTTTCAACGCAGAATTGCATGTATGCATTTGGGCTAACCACTTTACGATTTTCAGTTCATTGCATTTCATTTACTTAGCGGTCCCCCGACGCAACGAAGCTTGGATTCTTTTTCTACTGTTCATTGTATAGGCACATTTGGTAGATTTTATTTCTTTCTTTTTATTGGTGGTCATGTCGGGGGTTTTTTAAATTTTTTATTTTATTTTTATTTCATATTTTTTAAACAAACAGAAGTTTCGTCCCGGAATTTTCTTCTTTTGACACTATTTTTGTTTTACACCGTTTAAGGTCCAGGGTTTCCAATCTTTCGTCGAGCTTGATCCTTGACTATATGTAGGTACAACAGGATCCCAAGCCAGTGGTAATGAATGCCGTCTTCTCTAAGATTGAAGTTAGGATATATTTTGATTACAATAGCCTTAAGCAACATTCTGGGAAAAAATCGTTAAAGTCAGACTAGTTAATGCTTATAATGGCAAAATGGCGAAGTTATTAGCCAAGACAATCAAAATATAATATAAACTTATGGCCTAAAACAGAACCAGGTTTCTATTCTACAGGATCCAAATACGGTACGGGTGGCTTACTTAGCTCCATAAAAATTGCAGTTGGTGCTAGGTAACTTGACTTAGTTTTGAGAGACCTAATCATCGATACCCCACACCATGGGATAAACATCCCCACTTTTGTTACGTGTAGGGACGGTACACAAAAAATTGTTTTTAAAAATGTATTCAACCACTATGTCTCTGAGCTAAGCTGTGGACAGACTGACACAAACTACAAAATCCTTATTCACTTAGGCAAGAGTACTTTTGCTAAAGCTTACGTGTCATTTAGTCGCGTTAAAATCTTGCAGGGTGTTGCTATTTGTGACCTCAATCAAAGGAACCTGTTCAATGGTCATAATAACAATTCAGCTTTAGCAGAATTCCGAAAGTTAAAAACAGTGACCCAGTACTGTGACAGAAATTATAATGAGTTTTATTGTCAAAAAAGTTTTTTTGAGACTCGGTTTTATTATTGACTGTACTTTCTTACACAAATGTTAATTGCTCATCAAGAACAATCAGACGAGCCCAAACACCATGGGTTTATCTTGTGCTGTTTAGGAGTTCCTGCGGCCATCTTCAGCTCCAAGGTACCAAATTATTGTACTGTCAAAAATTTATTAATCTGTTGATTACGCTAATAAAACTTAACATTTAACCAACATTAGAAATTCTTGGCTTAGATCCTTTCAAAACTAGCTGGTCATCATGAGATCTTCATTTATTGAGTGATATAGAAAATGCTAATAATACTTAACATTTAACCAAAACTTTGGAATCCTTGGCTTCAATATTGGCTGAAATCCATTAACAACTAGCTGGTCATCATGAGATCTTCATTTATTGAGTGATATAGAAAATGCTAATACAACTTAACATTTAACCAAAATTTGGAATCCTTGGCTTCAATATTAGCTGAAATCCATTAACAACTAGCTGGTCATCATGAGACCTTCATTTATTGAGTGATATAGAAAATGCTAATAAAACTTATCATTTATCCAAAATTTGGAATTCTTGGCTTCAATATTGGCTGAGATCCATTAACAACTAGCTGGTCATCATGAGACCTTCATTTATTGAGTGATATAGAAAATACTAATACAACTTAACATTTAACCAAAATTTGGAATCCTTAGCTTCAATATTGGCTAAGATCCATTAACAACTACCTGGTCATCATGAGACCCTCAATTAGTGAGTCATATAGAAAATGCTAATAAAACTTAACATTTAGCCAATATTTCGAATTATTGACTTCATTATTGGCTGAGATCTCGTTACTTGTTCCCATTAAAGCTGAATATCTTGGAAACTACTGGTCCTATTTCCACCAAACATAGCTAAGAACCATCTCGACGGAAAAGTCTTTCGATTAAAAAAAACCGCACTTAAATTGGTCCATCCGCTTGGGCGCTACGATGCCACAGACAGATACACAGATACACAGATACACATGTTAAACTTATAACACCCCTCTTTTTTCGTCGGGGGTTAAATATTGACAAATAACACCACTGTTACAGCCGGTCAATCAAAAATATCGATTTTATGTACAATATACAACATATCGTTGACCGAAACAGTTTTAAATTGAAAATAAATTAAAAATAATAAATCCATGATGCACGTTTATTGGATTTTATGAACTTTTGAATTACCTTTGTCTTTGTATGATGCAAAGTGCATGGCGAGGGTACAGCGCCTCGCTATGATAAATGTATGAAAAGTGAGAAGTGGTTTTCATTGTTTAAATTAGTTTAATAAAATAATTTACTTATGATTTCCTTATACCAACCTCGAGTTACGAATCTAGGTGGCGATGCGATAGTGGAAATAGCTAATAGACGACAGTCATCAAATCCCCCATGAGCCCTGTGAATTAACACGTAATTATTCGAAATATTCATACCCTCGACCGTGGCAACTGGCATCATCGGTTACCTAGGTACCTAAGCGCTCTATCACAAAGCAAACGTTGACACTCGCATAGTGTATGTGCCCGTACGTACGGTACGCTATCCCATGCACCACGTTTAGTTTCCTAAAATGGTACATCTCTTGCGCGAATAGCATGTGCTACTATTGTCAGTTCCATAATTATTGCCATACTTGATTTTTTTATGAGTAGGTATTGCGTTTTAACAATTTACGTGAAATAAAATTAAGTCACATTCACATGCATATCATTAAGAAAAAGTAAATTATTATGTAGTGATAAAAAAAAATTAAGAAAACATTTATGTTTAATAACATGCATGTAGTTCTGCTTGCAAACACAAAAAAATAGATTTAATTATAGTAAAGCAAGTTTCTCGTAAAACTCAGAAAACGGGGCGGAAGTTCTAAAAACACGTTACTTTTTAAGCTAAACTTTAGAATTCAGGTCGGTGAAGCAGTAAAGCACGTGCTTGGTTTTTCGCCATCTTTTGCACTATTTTCAGCATACGTGACGCTGAAAGTCAGGTCTCGTGTCGATTCAAACCGCAAGGGAAATCGAACTATGTATCGGTCTGTATGGAAGTACTTATTGCTCAAATTTGTCTTAAACTCGGCGAGTACTGAAATAAATTGTCCTTTTTCGAGAAACGAAAATTTTGTTACGTGTTTTATTAAATACTCCACATTATTTCTTAATTAATAGTTGGTTGATCAATGTCCTTAATTAAAGCAGTCCATATTAATTCGGAAGGAAGATGTACTATGGGTCCGTATTACTTTATTTAATATATTTTCATCCAATGTAAGTCGGTCGAATCGATCTACTGTAACGTTTGATAAATTTTTACATTTTCTACTTCTTTAATTTGTCAATTTGCAATATGATTTGAAAGAAAATAAATTAAACTGAAGAAACGCGTTAAGTGTCTATATCAAACGTTACATTATTCCAAACGTTTAATTAGGTCACAAACCTTTAAGTAAGTATATATTATGAAACATCAGGCATCCGAGATGTATAATGATTTGTTACCTTAACAATGTTTGCAACGTTAGTTAATTGCAATTTACAATGTTTTATTTTGGCTAAGAAAACTACTTATCAATAATTGAAATTCTGAATATTCGCAACATTTTCGAACGAATGAGCGTCAAAACGTGAGCCACGTGGGATTCCCTTGGTTTCGCTTCGTCGGGAATACTCGATTCATTGCTGCCGAATCGTGCTGATGTTTGGCTTTTTGGGCTGCGTTGGACTAGAACAATGAGAGACATAGACCTACTGAAAATATTAGCTATGATTAATTTCATTATAATCTAAAACAATATTTTGGGTTCCGATCGGAAATGTGTAAAAATACGTAGAAGATAATTGATTGAATACCAGAACTTTTGATTGGTAGAGAAAGTAACTACCGCTGTTTTAGAACATATTCTGACTAAATAAATAAAAAATGAAAATTGTTCATAGAAAACGGGATATTAACTATTTGCGCAATGTTAATATATGCCCACTCAAATATTAGAGAAAAATAGATCCTGATAATAAATACCTACTTTATTTAAACCCGCTTCAAAATCCGCTTAAGTTAATATGGGACCATTCCTAGAGCAAAGCTTATTTCAATTAAAAAAAGATACACTACACAAATCGGTTTACGAAAAAAAACAACGTAGGTAAGTGTTTCAGTGTAACATGTTTCACTAACAACGAGTTGTTTGACGTTTTCCTTTAAGTAAGGTAAATGTTTTTTGCAGGAGTAAGTACACTGTTCTTGTTTATTTATTTATTTATTTATTTATTTATTTAACAACAAACAAATTACACAGCATTACAGCATTATGCTAGGCACTGTGAATTTAAATAATAATATCTAAAATAAAACGAAAATAACAATTAACACAGATAATAACAAACTTTCACGAATAACTAGGGGGACGTTCATCCATCGCCTCACAGAACTTCAGACATTCGTCACATATAACCTTCCAGCTACTTGCAAAAACATCGCAATCAGGTGCTGATGCGAGAAGCGCATTCAGATCTCGCAAAGCATGGACCAATGGTGATTTTCTGTGGGATACCGTGCGCGCCCTCGGAACTTCCAGCAAATGACGAGCACGTGCTCGGAGATTAAAGTTGGATTTAGACAATGAGGGCACAAGCAAGCATACAAATTGCGAAACCAATTCCGGACAATCCGAATCACCTCGTAAGATACGGCACGCACTGGTCAGAAGGCTATGATTTCGCCGCACCTCAAGGGAATTAAACCCTAACATGCCCAGCAGGAATTTAGTTGGGTACAAGAAAGGATAGTACCCGTAAGTTTTCCTGTACAAGAAACGCAAAAAAGCTTTTTGGACTTTCTCCAGAAGCAGGGCGTAAGTGACCTCATGAGGGTTCCAGACAATAGAAGCTGCCTCCAGTTTGCTTCTGACTAACGAGGTGTAAATGAGTTTAATCGCCATGGGATTATCAAAGTCACGGGCATTTCGAATTACGAATCCCAACCTTCGATAGCAGCTGGCAGTTAATGTCCTCATATGCTCATGAAAGTTGAGATGCACGTCGAACATTATGCCTAAGTCCTTAACAGAGTCGACACGCGTAATGGGTTCAAGGCCTAACTGATATTGTGCATGTACAGGGTCATGCGCGCGGCTGAAAGTCATCACTGAGCACTTTCCAGTATTAAAAAGAAGCTTGTTTTCAATGCTCCATTGATAAACCCGGTTGATGTCTTCCTGAAGTGATTCGCAATCGGACAACTGTTGCACACCATAAATGAGCTTCAAGTCATCAGCGTAGAGTAAGCATCTGGCATATGTAGTGACCGTTGCCAAGTCATTTATCATGACTCCGAATAAAAGTGGCCCTAAGATCGAACCCTGGCTGACTCCTGAACGTGTGTGATATGATTCGGAAACAAAGCATCCATGTTGCACAAACTGCAGCCTGTCGCGCAGATAGCTTGCAAAGAACCGTAGTAATGTCGGTGAGAAACCTAGATTACATAATTTACTCAGAAGCAAGTCGTTATCCACGCGATCAAAAGCTTTTTTAAAGTCAAAGTACAACACATCAACTTGTATCCCCTTATCCAAATGTTCGGAGATGTAGCCAACCAGGGTTAGCAGATTCGTCTCGACCGATCGCCTAGGCCTAAACCCGTGTTGCGAGTCTGAAAGGAAAGGTTTTAATTGAGGGGAAACGAGTCTGCCAATGATCGATTCGAACAGCTTTGCAGTTGAGGAAAGAATAGCTATTGGTCGGTAATTTTCAACCATGGTCGTGTCGTTGGTCTTGGGAATAGGGCGCACCCGAGTGACCTTCCACTGACGAGGGTACTCCCCGGTGCGCAGTGCCAGGTTAAAAATGTGAAGTAATGGCGGTGTTAACCATTCCTTGCAGCCTTTTACGATAAAGGCAGGGAGACCGTCAGGCCCAGGGGAGCTTTGGGGCTTTAAATGTTTTATGCCAACCTCCACATCCTCGGCTGTAACTTTATCAATGTGTATATAATTGGCCGTACACGTCAGATCGTCGCGGATGATCTTTTTATAGTTAAGGTGGGGGATATTAGGAAGGAAGACATTTGAGAAGAAATTAGAGAACGCTTGGGCCGCCTCAATGCCTTCATATACCTGCCCTTCGTAAGCAACCTGAGCCTCAAAACCACCCTTCGATCTCATGCTGTTTACATGCTGCCAAAATGCCCGAGGATTTGAAGTGATTTTAGATTGAACACCGCTAACATATTCGTCATACGCCTTTGATGTTCTACGTTTGATGTCTGCCCTGAGACAGGAAAAGTTGGCATATACAGCACGATCACCAGAACGTTTCCATTCGCGATGTAATACTGCTTGTTATTACATCAAACCTTATTTTGTTTCACATTTTCGGCTCCTTCGGCTTCGGTTTCGAAACTCCTTCAGTGTATGGTGTCTGTGCATAAGACTGTAAACCGACAAATCAAAAACAGTAAATTTATTTGATATGTCGATATCCAATAATGTCGACATGAAAAATATAGGGAGAACATAAAGATCATAAATGTTGGATTGTACTGACTGAATCAATAATTGAATAATAAAATTAGACACATAAAAACCTGCGTGTACCGTGCCGGTTTACGCTACTCGTAATTTCAGGTTCTCCTCGCATCGCAATATTGGGAGAAGGGTAGTGTTTGATGTGTTATTACAAAATTAAGTTAAAGACAGTTGAAAGTCACTGTCAAATTACTTTATTACCGTTCGCAAATCCGGTTCGAAGGACCGTCAAAACATATGTACGGTTTGGCGGTTCTTCAAACCGGATTCAGAGACATGTTTTCTTTTTCACTGTTCAGTGGTAGTTGGCAATGAATTAAGTTTGTCTTTGGTAATAGAAAAGTCAAAATATAAGCTATACAGGCTGTACCGGTTCACTCTTCTTCCAATTCCAGTATAGATATCTCCACATTGCGTCGGATCATGTGAGCAGCGCCGCCGCCGCTCCTGCTATGTTAGGGAACGCTATTCGCTACATTACTGTTGAGACGTGCTGATGCATACAACCATATTTAAGCGGTGTGGCGACGGTGATGTTTGCCTTGACGGAGATTATCGGCGATGGAATTGATTTCTGTTAGTTTGAATATTATACTGAATTTGATAATAGTGTCATTTAAAATTTCCGAAATCCAAATGTTACCGTCGCTTATCACGAATGCACAATAACACCTCAATATTTTATTTTAGTTGAACTTTACTTTTAGTTCTATAAACAGAAAATATCATCTGAGAGTTCAATATGACATGTTTATTTATGTGTAAAAATGGCATTAAAAAAAAGTAAAAAAAAGAACAATTTAAACGCATGTTATCTGATGATATCGCGTATTTTATAATTCGTCTAAATTGATTTATTTTAATGTTTGACAGTTGCGGAAGCCGAAGAAAACTATGGCATTGAAAATAGTTTCATAAAGTAAAATAAAAGGTCTAAAAAGATAAAACACGAAAGGCATGCAAATAATGAACCATATATTAATATAGAATTGTGTAATAGTTTAATGATTTAATAAAAATTTACATATCATGACATTCATAAAAAAACTTTCTTCATCTCTACAAAATCTTCTGATTTCTTTCTTCAAAAATTATTATTATACTTACATTTTAATAAATATAAAGAATAAGTCATTGTTATTATACATATTGTATTAAAATTTTACGAGTCATTAGGTGTAGTCGTACATTATAGCTTTTCATTCTCCTTATTGCCGATTCATAATATTCATTCGTCGTTCGTTTTAATGGTCCTTTGATCTTGGATAACAGTCAACACACTCCACTTCTTAATGACGTTTCAAACATTTATTTTCGAGGAACGTGACATAATTTATAAGCTGCGTTGTGTAAACATGGAAGTACATTTAAACATGAAACATTTCCATACAAGTCGCAACGTAATGAAAAAATTGGATTATGTTAATCGAGTTTCAGTCCTTTGACGCAGAGCGTTTCTGGTTTTCTTAGGAATTCTATTATCTAGCAATTATTCCGTAATAGCAGCTCGTAGCTGCATCGCAAAGAACTTCTTTGTTTTTTAGACTTGCAGTAATTTGTTGAGCGTTAGTATACCTACTTTACTTTTAATTGAAAGTCTTCACCGGAAATACTACAAGGGGTATTAGTTTTAGAAACTTAACTGTTGTAAGGCACTGCGAATCTACGAGTAGAATGTTATGTTACGAGTATTTATTTTTACCTGTTGTAGTACATTTTATTATGTCACTCTTTGAGCCAATTGACAACATTTCATTTTTAAACCAGGCGTTTTTTGATAAAATGAAATAAAAGATAAAAAATTCAATATATCTACATTTTTCGTTAATATCCCAATTTATGATTAACAAAAAAAAAACATTTAAAAAGGTCCTCATTCCAAAAGAGCGTATGCGGCAAGTTATTGGTAAATACGCAATAAATCATACAGTCAGTACAGGATTTCGTATGGAAATTGTACCACAGTTCTCTTTTTTAGGTTGCGACTGTCATTTTTCCAGTAGGTGACGTCATTTGACTAGACGAGGCTGCTTTCGCCTTTTTTTTATATATTTTCGAAACAAGTCCTTATTAATCAAATAAAAATAATACACTTATATGAGATCTGTGATATTAAATTAATAAAATTAGTTTAAACTTAGCACTATTTAAAAAATTTAAATGTTGTCAATTGTTTGTCGTATTCCGTGAAAGCGTTGTGTTAATATAGAACAAGTCTATTTAATTACAAATACATTTTCGGATTGACAATGCTGATAAAACCATGTATAAAATGACTATATTTTTCAATGACGCACATGAGTAATGTTTTGTAATGCTACATGTTTTGACATTAACAAAACAGTTTAATATGATTTGAGGAACAAATACTAAATGATGTAAAAATGTTTACACGTATATATGTAGGTATAAAATCTACAACATTATATTTACGACACTGATTTTATTTACACGGAAACATCTCTGAAGATTCTCCTGCAGGATTGCTAGAGTTAATTAAAATTTTAATTAACTATTAAGCGCTAAAGAGTGACATCTATTACTTTGCTTTGTGATAAACCCATGTTTATGAGAATTATTTCTTTTGACGACGCGGTTGGCTCGGTTTGTAGTGCAGCTGCCTACTGAGCCGGCGGTCCTGGGTCCGAATCCCGGCCAGGGCAAATATTTGTGTGATGAACTCGAATATTTGTTCCTGGGTCATGGATGTTTATCTATGTTTATTATGTACATCATCATCTAGTAGTACCCATAATACTCCATAGTACAAGCTTTGCTTAGTTTGTGACTAGGCCGATTTGTGTATTAATATTTATATTTATTATTTATTTATTACTAGCTGTGCCCCGCGGTGCTACCCCGCTCATCCCACGGGAACACTATATTTATTCGGGATGAAAAGTATCCTATGTCCTTCCCCGGGACTGAAACTATCTATATACCAAATTTCATCTAAATCGGTTCAGCGGTTTAAGCGTGAAGAGGTAACAGACAGACAGACAGACAGACAGACAGACAGACAGACAGACAGACAGACACACTTTCGCATTTATAATATTAGTATGGATATGGATATGGATATGGACTAGTATGGATATGGATATGGATTCTTAAAAACATCATAACTCCAGTGTAGATCCCAATTCTTAATAGAGTTCAATTGCCATTCATGGATTTTATTGATAAAACAAGTATTTATTATTTAATCTATATAAAAATCCTGCCTTATTTTCCCGAAGACCGTCATAAAACATACAAGCACTGTAGGCATTATATCTGTAAGCAATAAATACCACTTAGTTTAAACATTGTTGCATTTGATATTGAGACGCTCTTGTTCTACATGAATTATCATGTCAGGATGGCGCTTGGTAAGACAACAGCTTGGTTGGATATTTGATTTATTACTGCTAACTACGAGTAAGTCTAAACACACAGTTCTATGTACATTTAGAGAGCAAGAGAGGCATACTCGTATATGTACGTTACGCTACTCATCACAATAATAAGCTATACTCTTTAGGGTTCCGTACGGGACTCTATTACTCTTACTACTCCTCGTGTCGTGGAAATGCATAAATCCAAAATTAACTTTATCTATGGGTACTCAAAGGTTTATTTTAAATAAACACATACATGACAATATATTTAAAATATTTAAAATACTAAAAACTATAGATAAATATAAAAGAAAGGATAATTGTATGTACAACGGCTTAAAGCTAATTAGAAAAAAAAAAAAAAAAACATTTTCTATAAAAAGAATACCCCGTCCAGCAAGTCTGCCTGCGGCATGGTTCCCATTACGCTGGCGGCGATACCTCTTTGGATCGCAAGAGCGATCCTCTGTGAGAAGTATGCGCCAGCTCTGGGGTCTCCTGAGACGCGAACCATGTGACGAGATGACGACGACGTCGCATCGTTGCACGATGTCGCGTCGTATGACGATGCAATGTCGTGTTTTGTAATTGTGTTTTGGCCCTAAGCCTCCGCGGTCTGGTTACCTGTCTGTCTGTTCGTTTGGCACAGGACTGTAACTATCCTACTATAATAGGTAGAGACTTAACTTTTCTTGTAATCTGCAATGTGTATATGACTACTGTAACAACAAATACAGAAAATATAAAAAAGTAAAAAAATAAATGAAAAATATACATAATTATTTTTATTATTATTACCCTTTGTGCGCGAGCCCGACTCGCACATGGCCGGTTTTTTATAGGATTTGCAGTTACTTGATTTTTAATCCATCGTTGAGCGTTCAACAACGACTAACTGCCTCCAAACCCTACACTGGCAGCTCCGTGATTGAATTGAAGCTTCACAAACGAACCATGCCTATTAACTGGGCCGTATAATATGCAGTATTGTATGATGGATAATAATCGGCTTATCTTGTAAATTTGAGCATTCGAGCTCACAAGGGGCATTTTGTCCCCATTTTCTATCAAACCGCGTATCAGTTTTGGTGGTCGTGTATTATTATAATATAGTATATGAAGGGGAAGAACTGGTTAAGTAAAATTTCTAAAATTTTACAGGACCGACAAAGTGAGGTTGTGAAATCGTTTTATAGGCGACTTGAAAAATCCGGAAGTATACATATATGAGCAGCTGATACCAAAAGTAAATTTATTATATAAATTTATTTTTTATTTTTATTATATTATTTTAAACCTATCTTTTTCTTTAAATAAATTTATTCATAAGTAATAATTAAATTAAAAAAATATAAATTAATTAAATAATATATAAATTAACACCCGAACCCTCTGAAAAACAAGCAAATAAGTCACCAGACACCGGACAGAGCCTATATTATTTCCATGAATTCATATTCGTGTTCAAACTTCATCGATGGTGACACTTCTTGCACGTATGTGTTCCGTTCCTATTTTTGTTGGGAAAAAGTAACCAGAAGTCAAGTAAAAACATAGCATTAAAAATTGGGACCCAGTGAGTTTTAACCCTGTTTAAAATATTTAAAAGTATAGGAGTTATATACTAATTATTATATACTAATAACACCATCTTACAACCATGCAACTAAGTTAATTCAATTAATCAATCAGAATCAATCTGTATTTTTTGATATTTTTTGGTAGGCAATCACGTCATACGATGAACTGAGAAATTTTTGAACGATAGGCTATAAAATATATATATTTCTGAGTTAAATTAAAAAATATATATTATTAAATAAAAATATATAATTATATATTTCTTTCATATTATCGTTATTGCTCATGGTTTTCCATAAGCCATTAGATATTGAATATTAATAGTCGAGTCGTCCCGATAATCTGTCAAGTCTATATAGAACACAAAGGGCTACTTGGAAGTTCCCGTTGCCCCTAATTAAGTGACAGGATTCAATTAGGAAACAATCCCGCGAATCCCGTGAATACGGTTATAGTTTGTAGGCGTGTTTAATTAAATGTTATTCGATACCTTAGGAAGCAGGTGGCGCCGATCCAATTACCATAATAAAACTCAGCATGGACGAGCAATTAAAAAGAAATGGAAAATAATTGTCCGAATTAAGCAGTTTTACGAGGGAACTCCTAAGGTTCCCTGGAGAAAGGGTAACGATAATTGACCTGTTAGGGCTATTCAGCTGTCATAGGGATATTTAACCTGACAAGACGAATAATGACGCCTGTTATGTAACGTGTGTATTTGTATATCATGGAAAAGGCATTCGACCGCGTGCCTCATGAGACGATATGGTGCTGTCTTCGGACTAAAAATATCCCCGAGGCATACGTAACTTTAATTGCCGACATGTATAAGGAAGTCAAGTCAATTATTAGGACTACTGTGGGGGTGACGAGATTCATACCTGTCACTGAGGGAGTTCACCAGGGATCAGTACTAAGCCCGTACTTGTTCAGCCTGGTGCTCGACACCCTCACGGAGGAAGCCCAGAACAAAGCCCTTTGGACTTTCATATATGTCGGTGATGGTCCGATAATGGTGTTAAAAGGTTACCTCGTCAAATAGAAAAACAGTCTACTTAGTGACCTCGTTTTATTTTCCCACACGTAATTTACATTTACATTTAAACAACAGTAATCTCTACTCAATGGTTTGGACAACAAGTGCACGCGACCAGGCCGCAAGCAAGAATGATCCCCACCATTTTTTTTTTCTGTACTTTGGGAAGCCGGAAGCACCAACCCTGGTAGGGCAATTTATCGACAGAGGTCGTGACGTCACAGTGGCCTGATCGGTCTGGCCAGGCGCAGCTGCTGTTTACACCTGTTTCCCGCGTAAGGTAATTTATTAAAAATACGCCGCCGTCATATACACCAACGACATTGCTGTCTGTACCGAGAGCCGAGAAGACCTTACAGATGTATTATGATGTACATTTAAAGAATTCACAGATATTAAATTAACATAATTATTGGAATGTAAAATACACAAAATTAAATAATGTTCCATAATAAATATATGTATATAATAATAATCTAATATATTTATAGCGAATAAGTGACTTGTAATTAACCTACTCAATTACCAATAAATGATGTCTATGTCTATGTCTATTACTTGCATGGAAGCCTCAGTTACAGAGAGGCGGTTTGGTGTTGAGTGTTCAGAAAACCCAGTGGAGTCAGTGATGGCTATAAATATCTTGGGAGCATCATACATGACTCAGGTTTACTGGAGACGAACATTCAACATAGAATCGCCGCAGCTTGGTTAAAGTGGAGGGAAGTGACTGGTGTGACCTGTGACACTAAAATTCCCATAAAAATAAAAGGCTTCGTGTACAAGATGATAAGACCAGTCCTCACTCCTCACGTATGGAAGCGAAACGTGGACGGTGACCCAACGACATGTCCATGCCATCCAAGTTGCAGAAATGAAGATGCTGAGGTGGATGTCTGGAGTCTCCAGGGTTGACAGGATCAGAAATGAGTACATCCGTGGCAGCCTTGGAGTTAGGGATATCGCCGACAAGCTCCAAGAAAGTCGACTACGATGATTTGGGCATGTCAAGAGAAGGACGTCTGAATACGTCGGTAAAAAGGCACTTGACCTGACCTGGCTTTACCAGGTAGTAGGTGTAGGGGAAGGCCTAGGCTTCGATGGCTCAATGTTATAAGGAAGGACCTGAACAGCTGCGGGTTAGACGAAGACGTTGTCCAGGATAGAGCGAAGTGGAACCAAAAATGCAGGAAAGCGGACCCCGTCTCGGGACGGGACAAACGCTAGGAGGATGATGTTGATGTGTATTTGTATATCTGTAAGAAAAAGATGGTTTACATAAATCAAACCAGAAAATGTTTTGAACCATTTGAAGACTGACAGTTTTTTCTAGGTGTGAGGATTTTAGTTACTGTTGGTGTAATTGGCGTGTAGACATTTTTCTTTGAGGATGTTAATCGATTCTATTTTGAATTGGGATCAAATTGTACCTATGTAAAGTCAGAAATTACCGTCAAAGTTCAACATTCCTACAGAGCGCTAAAAACGCTCCATACAAAATGCCCACCTACATTGTGACGTCATTTATTTATTTAATCTTCATTGCACAAAAGAAAACTTATCGTACAAAAGGAGGACCGTTAAAAAGTGCGTTTAAGTTCATGGGGGTTTTACAATTATTGTTTTGTTAAATTAGGATTCTGAAATCAGTTTTAAAATTTATTTTGGATATAAAAATAAAATCATAAAATTTGCGTACCTTTGAGGTCAGATTTTTCAAAAAAAGAATATTTTTGTTTTTTTTTTCCTTTTTTCATGATATATGGAGCAAATTTAATTCATATAACTACAGTATGTTGTATAATTCAACATCAGTCAACACCCCTATTAGGAGGAGTTTTTCGTTTCAGCGATTTCTGAATATTAAATGTCTTTCCCGGAATGTGAGTTGTTTCGCTATGAACGATGAACGCTGAAGAGTGATTAAAAAACAAGGTAGCACGAAACAGTCATAAAGTATCCATCCATACTACCCGATTAGGATACGTAGGTACATGTTATTAAACTAAAAGCCTTATACCGGTAAATTTGTCATTATACCACCCTAAGGCGTATAAGAAATAAAGCAACTGGTAAAATAATTTGATGCTTCAGTTAGTAGCTTCAATAGAACAAAAAGAAGTTCACCCATCTGACCCGGAGAGCCGTGGAGAATCCCGTATGAAGCATACGCTTTTTAATTGTGTTGTCTTCTTCTTGTGTCATATTCCTCATTGTTGAGGGTCGTGAGCTCTATTTATCACTCTTGGGACGATTGCTTTCCGCTTATTTCGATCTAATGCAGCCCGCATGGCGTCGGGAAACTTGGTGACCGTTGTGTCTCGAATCTGATTGGTCCAGCGCACGGGACTCCTGCCTCTCGATCTTCTTCCTTGACGCTTTCCTGACACTAGGAGTTTTTTCAGGTTGTCATTGTTCTTCCTGGCTATATGACTGAAGCGTACTACGGATACAGATGTTGGACAGTCTCATGGTGATTCCCAAATCCTGAAGGGTGGATGCATTGGTGCGATGGGCCGTCCATGGTATTCCCAAATCCTCAAGGGTGGATGCATTGGTGCGATGGGCCGTCCATGGTATTCTCAATATGAACAGTATTGATCCGTTTGTTTTGCGCTCTAGTTGGAATAAAATACTTGTTCTCATTCTTGATCTGAGACATCATGAAATGAAATATATGAAATCAAATAATTTATTCAGTAACTCATCACAAAGGTACTTTTACAATTCGGACTGTGAATGTACCGGCATTTTCCAATGGGAGACCGCTGTTGAGAAGAAAGTCGAAAGAAACTCATCAATAAGTCATTTTCTCGTAAATAATACTTAAAACAATCACTTACATTTATGGTACATTGATACACGTAAAGGAGATGTCATAGATTCTCCAAATCAATGTTAAGTACCTAAGTAACTACATTCATATCAAAGATATCTTTATTGAAAAAATTGCATTTATTCTAGCCAGTTTGAAATCTTTAAATAGATGTAGGTGATTTAAAGTTATATTCATCATGTACCATAGGATTACCGTCGTCTAACAACAGAACTTACGGATATTTGTACACAGAAGGCGAGCTTAACCCAATCCACTTTGAAACTATTACACAAAGCTATTTAAACTATTGTAAACTTCGGTGCACATCAATATCCCAGCGTGTTATTAATTTGCTGACGTTTATATGTCAAGTGCGCTTCAAACTTTGTTAATATATCGACGTTAAAACATTAAATAACGTTTATTTATAGGTTATAGGTTATTGTAAGTTTTTCTCATAATTATGAATATATTTAAGTGAATTGTAATCCTTTTGAGATAAATAAATAAAATTGGAACCAAAATAATAATAATAAGAAGAACAAAGTTCATAGTTTTTAGTGCTTTTTAGGTATTTAATTAAATAAAAAAGGCCGGTCTTCAAAGGAGGGTTCTGTGCTAACTATGAAAGCACTGCAATACGTTTAAGAAATCGAAATTGTGCTAAATGTATGTATGTAAACACTTTTTTGTTGGTACACAAAATCAAGAAATACATTTATGAATAATATTATAAAAAATACGAATTATTATTCATACAATTATATATCAAAAAGGACGGACGGACTCTCCTGCTCCTCGGGCGCCGGCCGTCTCTCCCGAAATGCTGCACTCAACGATATCCTCAGAAGAGCGCTCGTCAGCGCCAACGTGCCCGCAGCACTGGAGCCCCAGATCGTGCGGGACGATGGCAAGCGCCCCGACGGGATGTCATTGATCCCTTGGAGAATGGGCTGCGCGCTGGTGTGGGACGCCACTTGCGCTGATACACTGGCGGCGTCCTACCTCGCAGCAACTTTTAAAGCGGCCGGAGCGGCGGCTGACGCTCGGGAGAATTTTAAATACAATAAATATGTGTCTCGGCACCCAGTACGAGTTTATCCCTTTTGGCGTCGAGACACTAGGTCCGCGGGGTAGGGCTGCGCGTGGGCTCCACAAGGCGCTAAGCAAACGCCTAAAGGGAGGCAACGGGTAACCCTCGCGCAGGCAGCTTTCTCGCGCAAAGAATTGCCATCGCAATACAACGCGGGAATGCTGCCTGTGTGATGGGCACGCTACCAAAAGGGCCATGTTTTTATAATTCTTTATAATAGTTTTAGCCACCTTTTAGTATAGTTTATTTGTTTTTTTTTAATGTTTTCTTGTAAATAAATTTTTCTATTATATATCACAAATTATATTTTTGCCCAAGTTCGCGATTCTACCCAATTTCTCTACTCAACGGGAAATACCCTATAGGTTTTGAAAGCCTTCCTAGCGTCGACAAATGCAACATAAACGCTCGTATCTTCTGATTGCGTTGCCCTAAATTTTTTTCAGAGTATTTGATATTAATTTCGGCTCGATACTTCCACGCGTTCTTGACAAAACGGTTAACATATACGGTCATACAGACATACATATTTACGACATAAAATCCTTTAAGGGTTCCGTTTAAGCCGAAGCCTGAAGGTATGGAACCCTAAAAACTAATAAACTTGATGAGTTCTATTTATTTTTAAAATTAGCACTTAATAAATCACTAAAAGAAAGCCCCATTGGCAGACTGTCTAGACAGTAAATAAATAGCGCTTAGCAGCAAGTAGACGTTCATTACGCACACACGCACACACAATCTCCGACAGCTAATAAAACTCCTATTATAATTTTCGGTCGCCGGGTCGCATGTCACCAGCTCAATCTGTCCTGTCCACCGTGATTAAGTCAATTCATAACGTACGCGTGATGACAAACTTTATTCCCCAACCGGGGATCTGTCGTCTTCACAATAGACGATTCCATCAGCACTGATGCTGACATTTCATTTCCGATTCCCTATTCGTGAAACATCCCTAATTTACTCATCAAATTTCCCAACCCAGAATTAATTTTGAATTTAGAAGCGCCACAAATCATACACGTATGGAGGTGGGTAGTGTTTTCCCGCGGGGATCGCGTGCACTGGCTCATAAATTGGCCGCCTTTGTAAAGCGGAATTGGTTTTTCTCCAAGTTCGATATAGACATCGGCGAAAAAGAAAAAATCCGTTATGAAAACAAATGGTACTGATAGAGGAAGTAGATCGTGATCGGCAACCCTTGCGGGCGGCTTTAAAATAGGTAGGTACATAGAAAACTGGAGTATACGACTGCAATGAACAGAATATATATTGGATTTTTTATGATTTGAGCGCTTTGAACGCGCAGTAAACATTAACTTTACTCGTAAGTTTAGGCGAAGTTATAATTTTATTATTAAGTTGATATTCATAAAACTGAGAACCTGGAAGACCTCGGCAAAATGCTCGACGTACCCAGTAATGTCAACAAGGTAGACCTGATGAGGATCACGGGCAGAAATTGGATGAGAGCGGTGCGAGACTGATCGATGTGGAGAACTTTCTAATTCTAATTCTAATTTTAAAATATGGCTTCCATCAGGTTAATGATGATTTCGCCAATTTCAAGTTTGCTCGTAGAGCATGCCGTTGTTCGGTGAGGTTTTGCTTTTTGTAAAGTGATAGCGATTTACAAAAAACCACGCGGACTATCGGGCCTTGACCCAGGAAGGGCTATGAACGCTTCAAGTTGAATTCTTCATTAGCTATTCACTCATACGTTAGATCACTGCACAATACGCTATCAATACTACACATTGAACAACAAAAATGAATAAATAATGAACAACGCAACTTAAACGCATGCGGCCATCTTAAGTCACAAACCGGAAGTCGTGGAGAACTTTAGGAAGGCCTTTGTCCAGCAGTGGACGTCTATCGGTTGATATGATGATGATAATGAATCATACAACTATGATGATGATGAGTAAATGTGGTAGGCAAATACAATGCAGTTATATTTAGTAGACGAGAGAGTTCGGGTCTAGCCGTTTGAGTTTCACATGGTCGTCCCAGTGACTGGTCCAATGTAGTGAAAGTATTTACCAATCTCCTCAAACTGTATCAATGTGAACAAGCAATTGACAGTATTGTCAACTGTTGGACAAGGATTATCGGGTCCTCTCAATTCGATTGTGGGCGCAATCGAATTGAGAGGACCCGATAATCAAATTTTCTCGTTCGAACGTCCGTCGTCCAATTTTAGTCGCTATGTCACTTGGAAAACTGGCAGCGGTATGTTAGTAATACGTGACGGTAATACTGTTGTATTTTTCTAGTGTACAAAGTTGTTTCAATGTAGATTAGGATTACCTGCAACATGACAAAGTTGCCGCACCGGTATACGGGTAGCAGTCCCTGATGAAGAACTCCGTACGAGTTCGATACATGTCGGGCCGTGCCTGACAATTTCACGTGAGTGTAAACCGCTTAATACCTACAATAATTAATTATGTCGCACGAAAGTGCTAATTAGATTATAATACCTGAAACATATCGAACAAGTTATGTAAAACAAAAGTTTCGGACAAAATTTAACTTAGTCATTGCAGTTTATGAGAAAAACATGCATGTCAAAGTTTTTAAAAATTGTAATAATTCAGTAAAGGACATTATTTTAGAACGCGTATCGGCTTTTTGCGTCAAAGTTACTTCGAGTCATTAATGAAGACAAATAGGTTTCACCAGAGTCTCATTTTCACTAGTAGTTGATACAAACAAGTTGCAAATTTCGAATTTGTTATTCGAACTCTAATGATAAATAGTGTATTTTAAAATTAAATAGAGTTTATCGCTAAAGTACTCGTGTTGATAATGAGGTGATTTTTGAAACAGATATTTTTAGAGGTGTCCAAATTTATACAGGCTGAATTATCTATTAATACCTACCTTTTATTAGAAAACCACGTACTCGAATATTTTTTTAAAATTCTAATAATAGTAGATTTTGTGTGTCAAAGTTCCCTCTAGTCGTTATTGCAGGTAAAGTGGTCCCGCTAAAGCCCCCATAGTCGCAAGCAGAGTCACATTACCGGTCTCATCACAGCGAGATCGCTCGCGAACGAGCGAGCGCTGCGCGGCGTGTGGTTTAACTTGTGCAACACAGTTGTCTTCTTATATAGTTCACCGTCATTAACTTAGGGAATATTACGGCAATATAAATTGCTGACAATGCTGACATAGTTGACTTAATTAATGACCCAAAGGCTTATTTGAATTCTGTCTGAGCGATGCCTCGGTCATAATTACGGAAATATTACGGCGATACGGCTGCAATAGGTACAATAAATATTTAGAAGTAAATAGAACACATCGCTATTTTATAGCCGTTTATGTCAAAGCACTTTAGTCGCTATTGTGGGCAAATGCGTTTCACCAAAGCCCTATAACAGTTGACTAAAGGTCTTGAGCGGGATCAAATTAGCGGTCTCATTACAGCGAGATCGCGCGGGAACGAGCGAGCACGGCGTGCGGCTTCTTCCACAGTTATTTTAATATACAGTTTGTCTTCATTAACTTGATGATGTTAAGTTAATATAAAATAATAGATAACATACGCTGGATTCATAAGTGACTCCAGGGACCTAATTCGATTGACAATGATATCATGTATAGCTTAGTTTACGAAATATTTAGATATTTGCTAATCAAGGTTAATTAAATATCATTTTAACTATATAGAGGTGTTATTTCTGACTGATTTTATTAGAAACGTCATTTAGGTTCTGCCATTAGTCCTTACCTATATCGGCCAAAGCTCCTATTGTAGTCAAATAATTACCGCCAAAGCCTCATAGCCGTAAGCAGAATCAAATTATCGGTCTCATCACAGCGATATCGCTCGACGAGCAAGCGCGGCGAGGCGTATGGTTTGACTCTCGCAGACTTAACGCCTTCCACACTTATCTTTTTATGCAGCAACCGTCATTAAGGGATATTACGGCAATATACAATACTTAATTGATGGTGCAGTAGTTTATTATATCAACAAAAAAGTATACAAAAGTAGATAGTTGCCATATATAGGCCGGATAAACGAGCCCTCATTTTAAAAGTCGATACGATCTGTTCCTTCAGCGGATTCAATTATATGAGCAAGACAAGCGATACCAAGCCGGATGTACAGCGCAAGTACTTAGTCTATGATAAGTAATAGCTAAACCTATGACTTTTTTATCGTGACAGTATAATTACTCTCTATAACAAAAATAACCGAAGTCAACGTAACGAAGTTATGTTATATCTACAATGGGACCAACAAGAAAGTATGCTCTTTGAAACAAAAAAAAAAGAATTTGCCTAATCGGTCCAGCCATTTTCAAGAAATCGGGGCACATAGGTGCATAATAAAAATCCCCGACGAACTGAGAACCTACTCCGATTTTTTACGTCGGTTGAAGAGTCGATTTTTTACGTCGGTTTTTTCGACCATCGGGTAAAAAATAAGGTATATTTATAAAGTATCCTGGGTATTTTCAATCTCTGTAAATTATATAATATGTCCAAACACGATAGGGAATAGGGATTGTTAAATGTCATCTTCGACCCCTTTAAGGCAGTCAATAACGGTCAATTACTGGTCGACTTTTAATTAAAACCATGCCTAGGTATGTATCTATTTACAATACTATCTATTAACATGTTCACAGTGCTAAAGCAATAATTACTCAAAAGTATATTATCAGAAAGGTAGTGTTTTAGAGCGTGCACATTCCATATTTGTAAGAAAACCCCATAGGTATTGCGCCATGAAGGCATTACTTAAAACTATTATTGTCTATTTAAATACCAAAGTAGTGTAGTAGAGTCCATAACACAAGCCTACTACTGTGGGACTAGATTGATTTGTATGAGGTTGTCCTATATTTACATTTATTTTATAAAAACTTATTTCCGCTAATTGATGCTTTTTATAATACCCATTTCAGCCGAGAGACATCTACTGTTCGAAAAGGCGCCCGAGTATCTGCCATTATACCCGATCTTGCGCTATTTGCATCCAATAGCTTCTAAAGAGCCTTCGAATTCGATGATTACACTCTTTATTCTCAAGACCTGTGATAATACGACAAGATGCCATATAAGTTTGTGTCAAAAAACATGAGATAAGCTTTTATTGTCGACTTTACTTTCTAATACAATACATGAATACAAACATTAATTGCTCATCAAGACCAATCAATTGATCCCAAAACTATGGGGTTATCTTGTGCCGGATGGCCGTAGGACTTCCTATAGTCACTTCCCATTTCCAACATCAGATCAGTTACGAAATACCAAAATAATAGGTGAAAAGAAACTGGCTGGCTTTTTCACAATATTTACATTTGATGCACAACCTATATAGGGTGTTGCCTGTAATTCAAACTGAACAACATTTGTTCAGCAACTTTAAAAAAAAGACAAATTTAATAGTATTTTCAATGAATGTCGTCCAACATTGACATAGCTGTCAGTTGTCACTCTACTAATATCGCACATTTCGCAATACATTAATACAATACAATACAATACATTGCGTTACGGTGCCTGATTGACCCCGTAGTGGTTTACGCCGTGATGCGTTACGGGTATAAAAATGCCCCGTACCCCGTCAGTTAAAACTGCTCTAAAATCCTGAAATCATATTTTTTACAATTTTTTTTCAGCAATTCAAAGAGTATAATATGACCTATGTGACCCTGCTTCCGCACGTAGACACGATGAAAGGTTATTAAATTAGAAGGAAAATAAAGTAAGGGGTTCTATTACCCCCGTATCGCACTAGAATTGACAGAGTACGGGGTTTAGCGGACCCCGGACCGCACAGACTTTGTGTGTGTCGATAAGTTAATAGTGAAGGGAATAAAAACAAACGATTAATTTTAATTTATAATTATGTTTTAAACGTGATTTAAACTGTATATAAAAAATAAACAAGTGGAACAGTCTTAAGTAACTTGACTAACATACAAAATATTGCACATACATTTGAGCTGTATTTAATGTTCTAAATTATAACAAATTAAACACAGTGGTTTTTTACTTATGACACATAGTTTTCACTTTTTTTACCTTATTATCAGCTTCTCGACTGCTCATCGTTTCTCTCAACTTCTCATAACAGCAAATATTTTTTTTACATATATTTTTTTCAATCAATTCAGTTCAATATTTTATTGTAAGATTATGAGTATTACAAAAGGTCTTAAGTACTATTTATGTGTCGTCATAATCAGCCATTAAAGGTTGCACAATAATATTACATTTTTCTAGTAAAATAGATGAATACATTAATATAAGTCTCTTACAATTTGTGGGTCCATTGATACAGAAATCATTAAGTGAGTACATAATTATGTCAAGTATGGTACCTAATATTAAAACTATATTTACAGATAATACTTAAAAATCTACATTAACTAATTAGCTACTACATATCATATCTATTATTAATTTATAGGACAATTCAAGCCTCGAAAAACTCAGATATATTATAAAACATTTTTTGTAGACACCATGCATAAAGTTTGTGCTTGTATGCAGGAAAGTCAAGTATCTTGATGTCATCTGGCAAATTATTGAATATTTTTATGGACATGTTAAAAATACTTTTATTAAAATAAGCGGTATTTTGCACTGGGCATTGTAAGTTTAGGCCATGTAGTTTAGAAGTGGATCTAGAGCTTGGTTTTTGTATTTTGAACATGTCAAAATTTGTCTTTACAAACAAGCATACTTCATATATATACAGGGTTGGTAAGGGCAGGATATTATATTTTTTAAATAGTGGCCGACAAGAGTCCATGTGATGGGCACAGCAAAGGGCTCGTAGGCATTGTATCCTGAATACTTTTTCCACACTTGACGAGTTACCCCAGAGAATCAGCCCGTATCGAAGATTGCTCATAATGTGGCCATGGAAAGCAAGCAATGCAGCTTGTTGTGAAGCTATATGTGTCAACCTGGGTAGAGCGTATACAAAGCGGTTTAATTTATAAAGTAGGTAATCAACATGAGTTTCCCAATTATTATGGCAATCTATCATTATTCCTAGGAAACGCGTTGTCTGAACAGCTTCAATGGACACACCATTATAACTCAACTTAATGTCTCTAGGTTTATTCTGTGGCGCATAAAATTCCATTAGTTGAGTTTTTCCTAGGTTAACCTTGAGTTCGTTCCTTTCTAGCCATTTATTGACATTCGCGAACACTTCATTTACATCTGATTCATAAGTGATACTACTACTCGGTACTATTAGTGAGCAGTCATCTGCAAATAAGATTACTTTATGATGAGTTATATCAGGTAGATCATTGATATAGATCAGGAACAGGAGAGGACCCAGTATGCTTCCCTGTGGTACGCCTTGTCTTATGTATTCATCAGATGATTTATATTTTATCAAAGTTTTACTTTCGGGACAATATCTCGTAATCTCGGTGTATTGCTTTCTATTCAATAAATAAGATTCAATCCAATCGTAACAATTGCCTCTTATGCCGTATTTTTTAAGTTTTTTTAGAAGGATATCATGGGATACACAATCGAATGCCTTCGACATGTCCATAAATATGGCAGAGACGGGCATTCTTTTGTCTCGGTATTCAGCTATGACTTTCATTAACTCGTAGATGGCCAGAGTCGTAGATTTGTGTTTTCTAAAACCAAATTGAGTGTTTGACAAAATATTGAATTTATCAAGGAAGTTGATAATTCTACTAAATATAACTTTTTCATAGATTTTGGAGAGTATCGGTATAAGTGCGATTGGACGGTAATTCTCAGAATTAGACTGCTCTTCCTTCTTAAAAATTGGTTTTATAATCTTGATTTTTAGTTTATTTGGAAATATTGCTTCGGATATGGATTGGTTAATTATGTAACTAATTGGAGTAGCTAGTACGATGGCGTTATCTTTAATGATTTTTGTTGTTAAGTCGTCATAACCTGTGGATTTTGTATTACGGAGTGATTTGATTATTTTTAAGATTTCTGTGGGGTCAGTTGGCTTAAGATATATGGTAGAGTCATTTATTGAAAGGCTATTTACGGCATAGAAAGTATCATGAACAGGAGTGGTGTCCAAGATAGCAAATTGTTTGTTAAATGCATTCGCGATATCCTGCGCTCCCGTCAACTCATGCCCCTTAAAATATATCGAATCTATATTTTGGTTAGTTACATTTGATCCAGTGTTTTCATTAATGAGATTCCAGGTGCTCTTGACTATATTTTCTGATTGGGCTATATATTGGTTATTATTAATATTTTGAGCTTGCCTAATACATTTCCTTAGGATTCTGCTATAGTTTTGATGGCGTATTTTAAGTCTTTTTTTAGCTTCTTTATTTTTAGAATTTATGTAGCTCAAGAATAGACGTCGTTTACTTTTGGACGAGATTTTCATGCCTCTGGATATCCATTTTATTTTCTTGACTGCTTGTATTTTTACCCTTACGGTTGGAAAACACAGTCTGTGAAACATTTGAAGATGCTCATGAAGTGCATTGAACGCTGTGTTTGCATTACTTGCTGTAAATACTTCTTGAAACGATAAGCTTTTTAGACATTCACTAAATTTTTTACAGTTACATTTTGAGTAGTCCGTTTTTTTTATAAACCAGTAGTTGACATTTTTTTTGCGGTTTATTGGAATCTCAACTAACTGAGCCGAATGGTCCGATAGGTTCAAGTGATGTTCATGTTGTTACAATCCAAGCGTTGTTCATAGCTGTTCCAAATATAAGCTCCGTAATAACCTTACGGAACCATTTGAGACCTCGCTTTAATGTAGAATAATGAGCAGACATTTGGTCGTTGTAGTCTATGCCTTTTTTGTTTTTATTATATGTAAATATGCACTCAGGTTTTTTAATTTCCTGCGAGACACCTCTTTTTATTTCTTCGTATGATCTTATCTGCGATACAATTTACCGATACCGATAACAAAACTTGCAATAATGACTGCACTAGTGACATTGAGCTCCTTAGCCCGCACGGGTCAGCTTATATCTATACGGGGTTCTCAGTACCCCGTAACGCACTGGAAGACAATTTTTGTTCTGTGGTCGGTACGGGGTTCGTGCGACCCCGTTTATCTTTTACCTGATTAAACTTTAAAAAAGGATCATATTTATATATTTGTGTCTATTGTAGACAAAAAAATACCAAAGTTACAGGCGCCGCACCAGCGAGTAAAGACTGTTTTTTGTCCACCGCACTGAACGACGACGTCGTACGGGGCTCGGAGGCCCCCGTACCGCAGTGAACGTGTTAATACATGTTATTTTCAGAAGTTGCTTAAGGCCGTTCCCTGAGCCAGAAATGCAAAAATACCCCAAAAATTATCCTATTTTTCTACGAAACGTTGATATTAGTAAACGAGGGAAAAATATATATCATTCTTGATTATATTATCTTTAATAACACAGCATTCGATACACGATTCATAACACTTCGCTCGATACAATTAATTCCCAAAGTAACCTCCAATTCGAATGTTTACTCCAACTTTACTTGTTTTTTCACTACGTGACACTATGAAACAAAAACCGGCCAAGAGCATGTCGGGCCACGCTCAGTGTAGGGTTCCGTAGTTGCTCATCCTTCACAATAAACTGCTGTTTTAAGCCCGAGGTTTAAGTTAAGACAGATTTTAAGCTCTATAAAAAGGTCGTAAACGCCCTAGAAACTGTAATCACTTATTACCTTCTGGAAGTCAACTTACGACCTTTTAAAGAAAAATATGAAATTTGGCGATAACTCAAAAACGGCTTGACCGATTTTGTTCAATATAGTTTTCATTGAAAGTACTTATAAGGCCGCATTAACATGAATTTTTCCATATTTTTTTGACTTGTGGTTCAAAAGTTAGAGGGGGGGGGACACAATTTTTTTTATTTTCGGAGCGAATATTTACAAAACTACTGACTTTATCAAAAAGTAATGTTTGAAAACCCCTATTATTTTCAAGAGACCTATTCAACGACACCCCACACACTAGGGTTGAAACGAAAAAAAAAAATCACCCCCACTTTAGGTGTTCGAGAGGTACCCGAAAAAAAATTTTTTTTTTAGTTTTTATTTTACCGTTTTGTCGGCGTGATACATACACATACTCATACCAAATTTCAGCTTTCTAGTACTAATGATCACGGAGCTAAGCCGCGGACGGACGGACAGACGGACAGACGGACAGACGGACAGACGGACATGGCGAAACTATAAGGGTTCCTAGTTGACTACGGAACCCTAAAAAAGGAGAAAAATCAATCATAACTAAAATAGTAATTTGACAGCTTCCGAATTTCAATAATTTGAGGCAATATTTTTAAAATAAATAATCATCGACAAATTCTATCGTAAAAAGATATCGCCTTACGGCCCGCAAGCTCTATCTCCGTCACTCTTTTGAAATGTGACTGTTATGTGACAGGGACGGGTGGCCTGAGGAGGGGCTCGGGGCTCTGGCTCAGGGAACGGCCTTAACAAATGTTGTTCAGTGTGAAGGGTACAATCTGTGTTTTAATTTACTACTCCTATTATAGGCAACACCCGGTATATCTCTTTCCACTGGCTACATACAAAAGCACACGTATTGCACAGAAACACGTAAACATGATGTCCACAGCACGTTGTCGGCTAGCAAAGTCGGGTAAAACAATGTCTATAGGTGGGGCCAAAAATCTACCATAAAGTACCCGTCAATATCAAAGATATTGAAAATAATGTAACGTTCTTCAATGTATTAAAGAAATGGCTAACAACCAATGCTTTTTATAACATCGACGAATTTTACGAATTTAATAATGAAATAATAGGGGAATTAAATAATATATTTAGTAAACGAAACACAAGTAAAAATTAACAGTACACAACTTAACCTAAATAAAATTAACTAACAAAACCGATGTCCCCCAGATCATGGCCCTGCGGCAGGGTACCCATGATGCCGGCTACATTCCCCCGTTGAATAGCCAAGCTAATCCTTTGGCCGAGGAATGAGCCGGCTCTGTGGTCCGAAGAACATTCGGAAAGTTTTTTTTGTTGATTAAGGAGTAAAGTTTGTGGGCGTCCGGACTCCACGGTCCGAGTGTCTCCACTGCGTGCGAACGCCGCAAATATGAAGTTATTAGAGAGACCTACATATTTGCGGCGCTTTGCAGAAAATAATATGAAATGAAATAATAATTAATAATACTAATAATGTAACTACCTATTCCAATTTTTATTTAATAATTACTTAAAGTTTTTATTATAATAATTTGTATTTTGAAATTTAATAGAATTTTTATAAAGTATTGACTTGTAAAATGTTGACATTTTATTAATAAATGAGTATGAGTATGAGTACGTCTTTGTGACTTCAAAGATAACAATAAAGACTATGCTAATTACAGAAATTGTTCTTTTACGATTGAACATCGGATCCCCGCCGTAATAGCTCTTAAATGCCCCGCCATTCGCATTCGAGTGGATTCTTATTTTCCTAGACGCAATAACCCGAACGGTAACGATGAAAGCAGGTGGCACCTCCTGCTCAGAACAGCGAATAATGTGTTTTTTCTCGAGCCCCTGCAGCCGGAGTTGGAAACGACGCAATATTTCAACAATTATTCTTTTAAACGGTCACTGTTGTTTAATTGTAACATTTTTATGCAAATAAGCAGTATTTGTTACAGCTTATAATACTGGGCAGTTAAGAGGAAATACCACTGATTTTATTTTTAATACAAATCGGGGTTTCGCCCTCGTCTGTTCCCGCCTCCAGAACTTAACCAATCTTTACGATATTTGAGGAACTGAATGGGATGGAAATGTTCTATGAACGCACACACCGTTTCGATTTAGTCGCACCGTTTCCGTAGCGGTTATTATTATAAAATTTGTGGTGTACGTCTGTTATTGGCCAAAAATCCGCCGCAAATGGGCGCCTATTGCGCAAAAAAAAACAAAATATTACCTTCACATTTAGTTATTAAAATTTCGTAAAAGATACCTATGGTTAAGTTTTGCAGGAGGAAACAGACGAGAACGTAACCTCGATTTGTATAGCCCGGTTACGTTAAGTTTGGACTTCATTTGTATGCGACACCATAGTAACCAGGTGAAAACTTAACGTAAACTGATAGTATGGGAAAAAGAGATGCTGTATCTTTTTAGAAATGAAAGGGCTTTTTCATGCAAAGTTGGAAAATCAATTGTTATTACTAAAATCCCTATGGTATCTGATACATCTTGCAATTTATTACAATTTTATTTTTATTTTTGCAACAGCAGTAAGCAATTTCGTAGGTGCATTACCTAAACTGAAAACGAACGTTTAATTTCCTAGCACAAACACACTCAACAGTCAAATGGATGAGTTCAGCAGCAGCCAGGAATTAGAGCATGCATTGCTGTCGCATTATCTTCACTGAGTCATAACAATATTAATTTTCCAGCATTTACATCCAATCGGTAACTATAAATTCACATGTAGCAACGTAATAATGTAAGATTTATTTTAGTATTTAAGTAAACTAAGCTATACTTAAAATTCTAGCAACATAAAATAAAACAATTTAGTTAGGTTTACTTTAACATCGCCTTCTTATTGCTAAAAATATAGAGACTTAAAGGGAGAGACTGTCTTGAGCCACTTGCGCTCTCTCTTGAGATTGTAGGCGTTAACTCTTGGCCATATTCGCCTAATTGTGTAAACATAATGTATTTATACATTACTTGTAGGTACCTACTTTATTATATTCTGAATGTATATAATCTGGGAAAATTGACTTAACTTACCTACTTTTACCTCTCTCAGAACAAAAACAGCATTGGTCTGGTACTTGTTAAAACACTTAATATGTTTCGATGAATTAATCATTTTGGCTTTCTAACCATCCTAAACATCCCTTCCGACGGGAAGGGATGTTTACCTTTATTAAATAGTAATTTTCTCATCGCCTTGTCATGAAGAGCCCAACAAAACATTTTATCTGAAAATTAACATTAAATATGCCCTATAAATATTTATAGGTATTATTAACGACATTTCTAAAGCCGTTTTTATGGTTGTGTAAAAATTTATTCGAATAATTTCAGTTAAAACGTAATCTTCTCCGTCGTAATTTTCCAAGTGGATACGAACCTACATAAAGAATTAAAGCGGAAACTCTCACCACGGATTTAAGAAGCTTGATATATGGGCAGGCCTTGTAACCAAATATTTTACATCTACTGTTAGTACTATATCTCATACACATAAGTTAGCAAATCGTCTCATTGTAAAATCTACCGTGTGCGTTGTATGGAGGTTTTGTTTCCAAATAATGACAGTTTGAAGTACGTTGTTGAGAAAACAGGCAATATGATTCGGTGTCTGGGTTATTTTTTGTACAACTTGTTTTCAGTCGGAAAAGGTAATTATGATATGCGAGCCGCAGTGAATTGAGAAATGTGGAGTACGTGTTGGGGTATAAATATTCAATTATTTTAATTTTAGAATGGCAAACATATTGATATTAAGTATTAGGTACATTATGCACTTTTTTTTACTTATTCTAGTTTTTACTTATTCTAATGACGGTGTATGAATAACAGATTTATGATGACATCGAGAACATTTAAAATACAAGAAGGAGCATGAATCATGTCACCTTTGAATGGCTTCATGAATAGTAGAGAATAAAATGTCAACCCAGCACGTCTAGCATAACTGGGACAACAAACTGCGTCAAACTCTACCTGTACATTTCCTTTCAATACCGTACGAGCAAGACAGATGACCCCCCAAATCACTCCTGTGGCACAGAGACATTCTCGTTAGTGAGTTTGTACTCCCACCAGGCGGGGCGCACTCCGCGATTAACGTTTCCCGCTACAAGTACATGCCGGTGGCCTCATGCATGGGGACTATTCAGTGGCTGCCACGCACTGTCTCGGAACGCACGTACACGAAATTCGCGCGCACGCTCTTCCGATTTATGTACGTCGCAAGTGATCGTTCCTCATTCATCTGTTGATACCAGTGTTATATTATAATATAAAGTGTTTAAATGAGTAAAAAGACAGCGAAAAGATATTGTATCGCAGCGGGTTGTAGGAACAATGATCGAAATTGGTATCACGCGTTTTTCGTTCTCCCAAGCTCCCAACACGTCCGAAGGATGCCGATAGGTAAAAAAAATAACATAATATATAATAAGTAGTTACTGAATAATAATAAAAAACATATTGCAGGTGTATCTACTTCCATATTTAACACTGGTTACACAGATCAATTTTAATTGTTAAGTACTTATGTAATTTTGAATTGATTATTTGCTGATATTTGTCAATTTAAATTCTAGTAAAATAAGTATGTCTACTACTAAATCAACAATCATAGAGGTTTTTATAATAATATTTGATATCAAGTTTGTAAAATTACTTGTAAGTAATGAATAAACGATTGAGTGATAGTTTGATAGGTGAGTATATAAAATATATAAATAAAGAGTTAAAAGAAATGTATTGGAAGAGATCCCTAATAGGGATAAGTTCGCCTTTGTACATGTTTTATTTGTAACTAGCGACCCGTCCCGGCTTCGCACGGTGCGTCCGTGCGTATTTTTAAAGATCTAAGCATACCTACATAGGGGCAGACAGACAGCCAGCAGGAAACGACTTTGTTTTATACTAGGTGTGTAGTGATGAATATAATATATGAACAAATAAATAAATATCGGACAACTAAGCAAAAACAAAATGAAGCTCAAGAATTTAATTGCATGTTAAGGTAACGCATTCGTTGCATTATTTTATTATATTATATAGAAATAATTATTTTGGTTGAGCGAATCCACTTAGCTTTGTACCCGATGAACAATACCATTATCTGTATTGTTAGCTGCGGCCACAACTGCCACTTCAAAATGTAAGGCGTTATAAGTGCAAATTAATTTTACACTAAATTAGTCTTTAAGTTAAACGAAATAAGGTTTACTCTTAAACAAAGAGAACAGAGATGTTGGTCACTTCATTGTCATTATAAGCATCAAAACGAGCTTCACTGCTCTTTCACTTACGAAGTGACCAACATCTGATCTTATACGTATTAAAATGTTTAAAAATAAAGCTAAAATGTTTTGCGGCCTGGTTGTGGATTCAATTCGTCCAAATTCTGAGATTGATTATTTTATAGTTAAATAATGAAATAATAAATATAATGTATGAAGAATATAAATATATTACTATAATATAGAGATATATTGAATGCAAGGAATAAATGGGAAATACATTTTTATTTTTAGTCGTTGACAGCCCTCGCTCTCGGCGACGCGGCAAGCGAGCCAATTCATTTTTACCGTTGGCACGCAGCTTTAACGTTCCGTTTGGCTTGCGCTGGGGACGACGACTTTAGAAGGGCCATAAATCATATTTTTTCGGCTAAAAAAAGCGGCTTTTGTAAAGATCAAAGTAGTGTGCCTTCTGTACTTGTACTATTATCTATTCTGTGCTCCCACAGAAAGTTCGACTCACTGGTAGTAGGAACTACAGCCCTGACACAGTTCAAGTCATGTAATAAAAAAAAGACAGATGTTGTTGAGTCGCGTGACAAGTGAAGTCGCGCTAAGATATGTTAGATCTGCTCGTGAGTTAAATTGAGGGTTTAATGATTAAGGTAAATTAAATATGACAGATGATAGCAATAGCACACGTTAGGGATCTCGATCGATGCGAAATATTACCAAGAGACATACTAAACAAATTGAAAAAAGAATGAACTTCCAATGCTCCATAACCCAACGTGACAATCAACAACTACATATTTATATGTGTTTGCTATAGCCCCTATACGGTCGTCTTCAGGCGCAACACAGATAAGTGACGTAAAAATATTAAATTTATAACGTCACAGGAATTGAACGCTCCGTTATTAAATCAGGCGAGTTGGGACAGCAGGTGTGCTCCCGATATTGCGTTGTTCGACGATATTTTAAAGTATACAAAGAAAATTCAAGATTTATTAACGGGAAAATTTCACGTTAAATTAATTTTTAAACTATGTATAAGGTGTAGAAAAAATGGGAGGAAAATTAATGCATTTTTATTCCGATCGATTGGACGGTCTTTGAAAATGTCTGATAGCTGACCTCAGCCTTGGAGCGCACTTAATTTTTTTAGTAATTAAATATCGGTACCAATCAACAGTACTAAACACTCGCTTTGCACGTACCAGGGCCCGATGTGCCAGTATTCCAACGACCACATTGAACATGCACAGGCTTGAGACTATTGGCATTCAAATAAATGTTGCATTAAAATAAAAATGTCAAAATGTCCAGTGTTTGTGACAGTCTGTTTAGAAGAATCCGTCCAAAGTAAACGCTTTTCTGCGCCACACCTATAAAATATTTACCGAAACAGCAGTATTAAAAAGTAATAAGTTTCTGTCAAAAAAATCATTTTTGTGACAAGCTTTTATAGCGAACTGTGCTTTTTTTTTGAACATCCATCAATTGCTCAGTGACGATTCTAAAGTCCTCAAACTAGGTAGTTAACTTTATCTAGTACAGAGTTTCACGGGCCATCTTGATCAATTCATTGTAATATCATCAAAGTTAAGAAGGTATGCAAAATTTGAGATTAATCGGTTGAAGATGTCTGCTTCAAAATTGTTGCAAGATTCCACTCGAACAAACATGTTACATTGTTACACTGCAAGTTAAATAAAATCATGTAATAAAATGTGTATCAAGAACGGTAAACATAGATTGACAACCGATAATTAATAGGAAACTTGAGCCTATCATTCACCAAATAAGGGTTTGTTGAATTCGAGTATGGAATCTCTATATCCTGTATCGTGCCCATAATAATTTTCATGTCATCTGTGTGCAAAAACAGTGGGGACCGACTGCTACGTTCCAAAGTGACTATAAAGTGATACCAAGATACGTCTTAAATCCTGTTAATGCCCGCGGCATGTGTCACCAGTCTAGTTAGCTGGCAGTATATTTCACGACACAGAGAGCATTACGTTGTATGGCTTCGATGCAGCTTGTGCAGCACACTTATTCGCAGGCGGGGCGGGGCGAGCCGCGATATTTCAACGTTTCCACTCAAACGTACAGGTACATTGTGAAGCAGGTTCCGATAATAATTCCTGATAGTTCTCTGATTCGTGTTACGTTTAGGTGCACGTACATTTATAATAATATTTTTAATTAAATCGGCTGAAAGCCAAAATCGGCCTAGAAGTACGCATATCATTTAAAAACAATAATTTGGTCTTACTTAGTGATCACAGGTATAATTCAAGTTGTCGCGCTAATCTCACAGAACATCTATGTGCGGAATTAACAGCAAAAATAATTTTGTTTAAGTTATTTCAAGACACTAAAAAAATATATAATTAGCTTTGTTTCAATGCGTTTATTTCGTTATTAAACAATATTTTAAAACACGATTTTCGCAAGAAAGAATATTAGTTTCAACCTATTGGCTGCTACTGATTTTCACGTGCTCTCAACAGCACAGGCAAAAAAATCAGTCCATTCCGTCATCCAATCGTGTGTTGGATTGATTAAAGACACTGATAACAGTCATCAAATGCGATAAGTTTAGCTGTCAAAAGTATGATTCCCAATATTGCCTCATTTACATTGGTACAAAATCTATGCCCTCTATGTATTTCTAAAGAACATAATCGCAGTGAAAATAGCAGAATCTAGATTTAATTAATCGTGGATCCCAAAATAGGGATCAGTTCTAGGTTTAAGCGATCTGCGTCTGCCAGTCAGGATGGCTTAGTGCAGCATTCGTTTATTTAAAAACCCTTCAGCTTTGCCGGGCACTGGACCGACTAAACGCTTTGTGTTGCAAGATACTAGAATTTCCTCTGAAGTGGAATTAATCGGCACGGATAATCTACTTCATTTCTAACACCTTTGGCTTGAGTGAATTGCAAATCGAGGTGTGAACGCGCCGCTTCGGTGAGCTAATGGCCCCGGGAAGGATTTGACGTCTGTTACAGAAACAGAAAGAGTTTCTGTATTTGAAAGGCATTTCGAAGTGGATATTTCATTCAAGTCTACACTAAGAAAACAGCGAAATGGCAGGGTAAAATAGAAAAATAGGAATAGACCGACATCAGATTTTAATGGATGGAGTACTAAGTATTTATTGTGTCGATTCTTGTGTTTAGAGAAGTAAAAGAGTGGAAATATAACTGGGATTTCTTCAAGTCGAGAGTAAAAAGGCATTTTCTAGGTAAGCATGCTTCACATTTGTACTCACCATTTACCTATTCATCAGTCTGCTTGCCAAGTTTACGTAAAAAGGTAACCTTTGTTAATTAAAAATGTACGTACCTGACACCCAATTAACGTTTTAAAATTATGATACCTTTACAATTTTATTCCGTACTGCTTGCTTACTACATTTATCCTTGCTGTTTCGTAGTACAAACGACATAGCGAGTGACCTCATCGTGAAATATTTAACTTTGGAAACGAATGCAATCTCAAACATTTTAAAGTAAATCCAGGATTTTTTGTTGCATTACAATAATATAATTAGAAAGCGTATTCGTAACATTTATTTCACTGCTCCTAGTCTTGATAAAATTAGAGCAGACAGAACTAACATATCGTAATCTTACGCCCCGAATAACGTTTAAGGGCATAGAAGCATGTTGTGTGAAGATAAGCCCAATGTCCGACACCGGCGAACCGAAATAGGCGCTATATTATAAACACAAATAGCACCATACATATATGAAAAACGTCCACATAACAGGGCTTAGGAATAGTAATACTCTTTATAAACATTTAAATTATAACCAGTTGTTGTGTACAATAAAGCGTTTACATACATACATACATACATTAAATTATTCTAACATAGGAACCCGTTTCTTAATATAGGTATTTTAATATTTGTAATATATATTTAATTTCCCTTGGTCTTGATAACGTTAGAACAGACAGAACTAACACATCGCTATCTTTCGCCCCGACTAACGCCTCGGGGCACAGAAGCATGTTGTGCGAAGATAAGCCAACCACACCGTATCCGACACCGGCGAACCGAAATAGTCTCTATAGTTTAGCACAATGCACGAATAATGCCCACATAACAGTGCTCTAGAAATATTCTTACTAAAGCACTGTTAATGTTCTCGTAATATTCTTGATAAACATTACAAACACAGAAATATATCAAGATAGAAGGAAAGAGTTCAGCGATTTGTAGGGAGACCGAGCGTGTAACATTTTGCGTAGGTACTTTGACGTCACGAGCGTAATTTAGTGATGGGAAACATAAGCCGCGCGAAAACGATTCAGAAACATCGATTCACAGATCGATTCGAACACGGCACCGATTCTATGCATCGCCACCCCCACCGCACCGCGCCGCGGCCCAGCCGCCGTCACAAACAAAAACAGTCACAGTAATATTTGCTTTGCACTAAGTACTTACATTATATAGCTGCATAATAATATAAGAACGTAATTATCATTTCCTCTGTTTTCAAAATCGATTTTAATGGAATAACAAAATCGCAGTGTACAGCAGCACTATTCTTACTTTTGACAGAAAAAATGAGAAATCGACCTTGAACATGACTCGACAGTTTGAATAGCATATTTTTACATCGCTGGCTTTGAATGCACGCCAAGGTTCGCTCGTCAAATTAAAGCCGCAATGGAAAGCTAGCGTTGGACACAACCGCCCGCTTCTGTTTTGATGAAAATAATAAAATTAATTGTTTTGTAATTAATAACAGATATTTAAGGACAAATTGTACACACCAATGAAAGGAAATATCTCGATTAACTGCTCCAATTTTATTGGAAGTGTTTGAACAATTAATTATTGCGCAACAAGCCATTTTGTTTTTAAGACCTGACGTCGCACACAGACCGCGGTTGGGAGCTGACTAATGTTCGCGGCGAGCAAAGTTGACACCGTGTCAACATTTTGCCACGCAAGGTACGTACACTCTTTCCTTCTATCTTGATATATTTCTGTGATTACAAACATTCAAAAAGTGCAGTAATTGATATTAACAAATGGGTTGAGGTGATAATAAATATTAACAAATGGGTGGTAGTCGAACTTTTATCTTCCTACCCATCTGTTTTATTACACATTTCGACGGGTAGTGATACATTTAGCCGATATGTCCAGTAACAACTCGCTGTTTCATCAGTACGTCTGAGATCACGGCACGTGAAACCGTGTCGAAACGTCAGGCAATGAAGGTACTTAAATCGAAAAAATATCGCGATAGACCCGGTTCAATAAGTTTTAATTAATTGTCAAAATGTTTAGTATCGAATATCATGTATCAATGTACATATATCATCGACATACCTGTGATAACTCGGTGCACTGACACTAAAGTGACGTAGCAAAATAAATTATCGACAAAAATATATCGATGTTACTGTCAACATCTAAATGTTAATCAACATAAATATATATGTTTTATCTTTATTTAAAAACAAAAACAATAAACTAATTAAAACGTGCTGGTATTTATTTTAAAATAGTTTTCATAGTAAGTGTACAATCAATATTTTTTCAATATTCGTCGGTATTAAATATTGCCGTCTAGATGAAAATATCCACTTTACATGATATCGAACCTTTTTATAGTAATCGAGAATTTTCAATGAGACATGGATTAATATAATTATATCGTCATATTTTTAATCGATATCAAATTTCTATATAGTGTTCTGAATTAGCAAAGGTATGCGTCTATCAATTTGAATCAGAAAGTAACAAACAGACAACACCCGATTCATTCAGCAGGGCTAGCATAATCTTGCTGCGTCAAGAGCCGTCTGACTCGGACGGTAATGGAAAGAAAGTGACAGGTAGTACTTTTTAGGGTTCCGTACCCAAAGGGTAAAAATGGGACCCTATTACTGAGATTTCGCTGTCCGTCCGTCCGTCCGTCCGTCCGTCACCAGGCTGTATCTCAACAACGGTGATAGCTAGACAGTTGAAATTTTCACAGATGATGTATTTTTAGTGTCTCCGTGTGTGTATTAGAGTTCAGGTACTACCCTGCTGTGGGTCAAACGAGCAAACGGGTCGCCTGATGGAAATCAATTATCGTCGCCAATAGACACCTGCACCTCAGGAGTCACAAGTGCGTTGCCGGCCTTAAGATCATGGCATAAATGCCAAAAATAGCGTCGATTTCTAGCTGGGTTCTTATGTATGAGACACTAATGAAATATGTAACAAAGACACATTCGTTCTTACTAGTAATATGGAAGGTTGACCATTGGGGAAGGGTAAGGTACAATAAGATTCTCAAACAAACCCCACACATTTCAGGCAAATAGTGTTAATAAATTCGAACGTCCATCTTCACCTGCGTGGAATATGTACTTTGCAGTACCTAGCATAGCGTCAGAAGTATTTTTGGGTAAGCTAGAGTGATTTGACAAGTTTTTTTTCTTATAAGCTATAAATACAATTTCCTCCAAAGCCTTATAATAGGTAAGCCGGCAGGAATCCGGTTTCACGGACGCCATGCAACAAAGTACTTTGTTTATCCTAAGGGGACTGTGTATTTTACGGGTTATAAAGGATCCTACACCATTTTCCTTCTAATTTCATTGTTTACGTTAAAATTATGTCGATTCGTTGGCCCGATTCCGCCTCACAGGCAACAATAAACAAAAAAGGCACTTGTCTCACCGTCGGTGCGGCAGCTATTAACTATCGAATATTTTCTCACCCAATAAACGAAGGAAGATATAGATCCCGTGTCAGTAAAATATACACATACATATTATATTAAAGATCTGTTCACAATGCCAGCGAAATGACGCTTCCTCACGACTCGCTTGCCATTGCTCGCCAACTTATATCTAGTTTCTTCTAATAGCATCCCATCGTCGACGCTGGAACAAGTGCCTGAACTAACCATCATGAAGCACGAAACACACGTCCCATTTTTATAATATAATCGTGAAAAATCTTAAAGAAAACGTACAATAAGATAAGATTAAACAAACCATACACGTTCCAGGTAAATATCGATAAATTCGGCACAGAACAGACAACACTCGCAAACCTATCTCGTCAGCGCCCGGCGATGTGCTGATGTGTGAAGATAAGCGTCACCTGTCACCCGCGCGGGTTCATGGAATAGTCCGATATTTACTGGTTCGATTCGTGTCCGAACTATTAATAAGGTTTTCGCAAAAAGGTCGGTACATAAGTATTGCTTGCTTTTAAACGTTTTGTTTAAGTAATTAAACAGAGTGTGTGGTGTGCCGAGCGATAACACGTACACACTAAACAAACATTTTGTTCTTTTCAAGTAATAAATTGCCAACGGACAGACTGATGTGAATTATTTTCTGTCATCCATGATACCACCCATGCTCTGCCCTGTTACTCACTTTTATAAGAACCTCATGATATAAATATGTGCAGATGTATGAAGATAGGCGGCAATGTCACCCGCGCGGGTTCATCTTTTAGTATAAGTAATTAAAACAGTGTCTGCGGTGAGCCAAGGGATTAAAACGTACACACTGGCAGTTAGCCAGTCATTTTATGTAAACAAATATTTAGTGTATTGTTCGTGTACTAAATTGCCAACGGGCAGAGTAGTCACCCTGCTTTCAAACTCACTTTTTGGGAAAAAATAGCACTGAATAAACTCCATAACGTCCATGAATGAATGTGATGCTTGTATGTTTTTAGGCTAAGTCCTGCTGTATAACATAACCGAAACTTATTTTGTTGTTTTTTGTTATAGGTAAACTAAAGAGGTGAATTGGATCCGACAGACATCATATTGAGTGAGGAAGAATAGATATATAATTACGTATGTCACACATAATTGAAAAATGCACAGTTGATCAAATATTAACAACGACCACTCGACCTTGCAAAGCATTCAGTTGCTCGTGATATCATAGTTAACTACATTTTCATCTATAATAACATATGTATTTGGAATATTATGACCATTTCCCATTATATTTATTTATTTATTATTTATTTAAACTTTATTTCACAAAACAAAAGTCAGTACAAATGGCGAACTTAATGCCTAATGGCATTCTCTACCAGTCAACCATAGGGCCAAACAGAGATGCTTCAAGTGGGTGCAGAGTAGAAAATTAATCGTTCGGAAAGCATCTAAGATACAAGTGAATAAATGTATAATATATAATAACTTTACCATAACTACAATGATACATATATTTACATACTATAAGATGTATATTATATATAATATAATAATAAATACGATGAAATGTCTACTGCATAGGATGATGAACACTATTCGAGCTCTTGTTCGAGCAGGTGCTTACGTAGCAACCGCTTGAAAACTACCTTGCTTGGGGCTTGTCTAATAGAGAGGGGGAGTGTATTCCAAAGACGACTTGCCTGAACGGCGAAAGAATTGGACATGAAACCAGAATGGTGCGAAGGAATCGAGAGTTTGAGAGTTCGGGAGGAACGAAGTTTACCGCCTGGACGGGGAGTTTGAAAAGTGAATTTACTTTTGAGGTATCCTGGAGCAGAAGGCTCAAACAGGATGGAGAACAGAGTACATAGGATCCTGAGGGATCTTGTAAGCAATGCATTTGCAATATCATATGTGAATTATTTAATCGAATGACCAGTTACGTGTCACTTAGCATAACAAGGAAATGTGAAACTATAACCTAATGTAAGATTTCGCTCCGACTCCGATAAAAAATAATTAAATGACTTTTATAGTAGTCATTCCTAATATTATTTGTAATCGCCAGCTGAAAGTTTGCATCTAAATTTTTTGAGTTTAGTAGAACTTATAGAGTTCGCGACTAGAATATAATATATTATTAATTTCGCGCGCGCAAATCCAGTTTCACGCTTGTTTCATTGTCTAATCGTGAGAAGTTTATACTAAAGTTAAAATGGAGGTAAGCATCGTTGGGACACGTCTTGTCGGAGGCTTAAGAGCGCGTTTCGCGCAACTAATTAGCTTAAGGGGCTTAATGCTTACCCCGGCACTAGGTACACATTGGCGAAGGTTGAGACACGGGCAAGATACATTGCCGTTTTTAAATACGAGAAGGACTGCAACACTGCATGATAAGTCAATGTATCTCGCCCTCATCTCGAATGTCGCCATCTCGTGTGCACGCTATAGTGATATGCCGTTGTGTATGAGAAAATAACCTTTAATATTTATGTACAGTTGGGTTTGCAACAAGAAGATTGGCTTCACGGGAAACTATTAGAAATAACGCATTGAAAATAAATGTTTAAATGTTTGTGTTATTTTAGGTGTTAGTGAGCAGTAGGAATGTATATGTTAAACTGTAAAAACACTAAAAACTGTAAAACACTGATAAAAGAGAAATATTAATTTAATAAGTAAAATAGAAACAACTATTTACAAGGCAAAAGACGCTGACGCAAATGAATGACAAAATCTATATGATAAAACTATTAAAATGCTGTCAGTATAAAAGTATCAAATATATACAAAAGAGGTGGCATCTCAGCCATTCGCCAACAGAAGTTATAACAAAAGCGTAAATTATTTTACAAATCTATGACTGTATTATTACATTACTTACATTATAAAAGGAAAACCTGTTTTTAGAATGAATATTCCTTAAGCCTAACAAAACAAAACTTTGGTGTTTTGGTTTGCTTTAAACAAAAGTCACAAATTATATTGCGTACCTACTGATTTTATGTGTTTATAACATTATGTAAATATTTTTAATGTCAGCACTGCATTCAAAATTATTGCAAGATAGTGGTTACGAATATTACGCAAAAACTAGGTTCATAACGATGCTTGCGTTATTTTATTACAGCATCCGTCACCTTGTATCAAACAGCATTACAGGGGCATGTTGGACAAATAAATGGGTCAGCATTAACAGCTATATAAGTACTAGTATTTTTATCGATAAAAGTAACATATTATGTATATATGTACAGATATGCCAAAAAAATCAATAAGAAAAATCCCCACGTGCAATTGCAAGGAACAGCCCGGAACGGCCCGACATGTTTCGAACTCGTATGGAGGTCTTCATCAGGGAAACCAATCTAAATAATTATGTCTTACGTAAGTTTTAATAAGATTATGGAACATCAATAATATTCTAAGCTACTATAAAGGACCAAAAGACATATCCATATTTAGTTAGATGATAAAACACGTTTGTACGTAACTTGCTTTTTTTTATCTAAAAGTTGGTGATTCACTCTATATACTGACATTACTGACTACTAACTGAAGACATGATCAAATCTTTTTCCAGATTTTCTTGTGCCAAAATACTATTTTTAATCGTTGATTTCTGAAGTATGAACCTAAATAAGTTGATTTCTATGGAAGTTTTTGAATAACGATGAATTCCGTCTAGATAGCTGAAGACGTAAGAATGTTGTTCTCATATAGGGCAGCAACACGAACATGCATTAATGTTGAAGCCGCGTGTATGACGTTAATACGAAACGTGACGCCGCGCCGTGCCGCGCGCAAAAACTTCATAAAAGGCTCAAATCTTAGAATAATAACGCCTAGAAACCCAGTTCACGCGCAACGGTGAGGCCACTAAAACTTAGCCAGAAATGGCTAAAAGCGCCGATCAGCTTGTCAGTTGCAAGGACGCGTAACAAGTGTAAAGAGCTCCCACATTTTCAATTATTATGGCGGTTTGTGCAAGGATAGGGTGTCACAATGCATCTGATAAAAAGGATAAACATGCTAAGACAACATTTCACTCGTAAACATTATTCTTTAACTCGTATTTTTACTTAAAACAGTAATCAAAACTTCATATCCATACTAATATTATAAATGCGAAAGTGTGTCTGTCTGTCTGTCTGTCTGTCTGTCTGTTACCTCTTCACGCTTAAACCGCTGAACCGATTTAGATGAAATTTGGTATGGAGATAGTTTGAGACCCGGGAAAGGACATAGGATACTTTTCATCCCGAATAAATTTAGTGTTCCCGTGGGATGAGCGGGTAACACCGCGGGGCACAGCTATTATATATATATATATATATATATATATATATATATATATATATATATTATTATATTATAAATGCGAAAGTGTGTCTGTCTGTCTGTCTGTCTGTCTGTCTGTCTGTGTGTTACCTCTTCACGCTTAAACCGCTGAACCGATTTAGATGAAATTTGGTATATAGATAGTTTCAGTCCCGGGGAAGGACATAGGATACTTTTCATCCCGAATAAATGTAGTGTTCCCGTGGGATGAGCGGGTAACACCGCGGGGCACAGCTAGTTTTCTATAAGCGGCATGACAACGTAGTGTTTCCAGTGTAAGGGTTTTTTTTACCCATAATTCTGTCCTGATGACTTATTTTTTGTGAGTCTATAATTAAAAATACAAATATGAAAAATTAAGAAGATAAATCATTTTTTTTATCAAGTTTTTATTTGACTTGCCGTGTATGTTTGAGTATGTCTGGGTAAAATATTGTAAATCAAATTTGAATGAAATGAATTGAGTTTAAATTTTGTACACCTGTTTAAATCAAGAGACAATGCATTACAGTGTTTCAAGTCAACAACGGGTCTATTATTCAATTAAAATTTAGAATGTCACCAATCACCACTGGCAAGAGTATACCCCAAATTTCAGGGGAATGTGATTGCGCTAGCAACATTATTGCTGTGTATGTGTCCGATGGCCGTTGGGGCAGAAAGGTTCTCGAGTGGAGACCACGTACCGGCAAACGCAGCGTAGGACGGCCACCCGCAAGGTGGTCGGACGACCTGGTCAGGGTTGCGGGGACTCGCTGGATGCGGGTCGCTTCTATCCGGCCCATGTGGAAGTCAATTGAGGAGGCCTGTGTCCAGCAGTGGACGTCCTATGGCTGAAATGATGATGTGTGCGTATCGCCGCGTGTAAATACGAGTTGTTCACAACTACATGAATCCATTTTATGCCTCACGTGCGGCGCCTCGGCCGTAAGAAACTATCCTTCTAGGCGTTATTATTCTAAGGCTCAAATGGGCACTAGTCGACACCGATATAATATAACACTTCTATATATATCTATCTAGACACGCGGCAGCGTGTCCAGCCAAGTTTACCCCAGGAACTGGCGAGCAGCAGCCGTGTGTGTGGCGAGCAGCACACGAACCGTTTAGAGCCACTTTTGACCCCTCAATAACTCCAAATCTTATTAACATAAAAACATGAGGCTTATGTATTTAGATCCTTTAGAACAACTAGAACCCCAAATTTCGTAAATATAGGTAAAATAGTTATCGAGATATTAAAGTCAAAAAACGGCATTTTTACCACTGACTGACTGACTGACTTAGTGATTAGTAATTAAAAACCTAACCCACAACAGGTGACCTAGAAAGGTGAAATTTGGCATTCAGCTTGGTAATTGCGTGTGTCTGTGTACACATAAAAAAATCGAAATTTTTACTTTTATAATTAGGGGAGCGTGGGGGAATTGGAGCCTACTAAGGCAAAAGTTCAATATAAGGCAAATGTATGGGTATGTTTGGATCTTTTTAATAGAAACTAAATCCTTAGTTATTTGACTATCATTTAATTACAGCATCACCGTTACATTATCAGGCATTTGGCGTCAGATGAACTTTAAAAAAAAAAACAGAATCGCTCCCATTACCCGACTTTGCGGGAAATGAGAGCCTATAGATACCCATATGTGTAATGGGAGCTACTTAATTATTGAGTCAGCCTCAAAATATTAAATGTCAGCCTAAAATCTCATATTCATATAAATATTAACATAAACGTATGCATAAATTAATTAACTATAATGATCTACACAATAATAGCTTAATAATGTAATAAGCTCTAATTACCCGACTACGCACCATCTTGACATAAAATAATATTCCAAATCTAGCTTGTAATGAAATGATATGAATAGATACTCAAAATTGATAACATCAGCTATTAAATAAAACAGGTTTCATTAAAACAAACATATTAGTTCAACTTAAGCTGGCCGTTGAAATAAGTATCGTATTTTTTATAAGCGCAGAGCAAAAAACCGATAAGCGTCCGTGGTAACATAATGCGTCGCACTGGCGAACTGAGCGAGCCAGGGGAACACGGCCGCACTGTGACGAAAACACCCGAGCGGTAAATGAGTGAATATGAGGTATAGTTTTGTCTCTAGTCGCACCGCTCCTATTACCCGCTGGTCCCCATTACCCCTGGTTCCCCTATTATTATCAGGGGTCGGACTTTCGTTCGCACGGTAGGACTAATGCAGAGCTATGGAGCCGTTAATATTAAAATACAATTCATACTCATACTCATTCATCTATTTCATTCCAAACTGCCTTTGTGGTTATTATGGTTAACATTCCCAAGCATTAAATGACTAAAATTATGAATAAAATATTTTTTTTACAATATTTCAAACATGGCAACCCATATGCAATATATTTATTGACATATTAAATTGAATATAAAATACATTTCATCAAATAAACATCTCGGTGAAGGTACGACTTTTTAAATTAGCACGGCAGATACGTTCGATTTTATACCCCATATTTTTTATACCCCGGGCTTATATATGAAAATCGATTCTTAAGGAGTAAACTCCAAAAAAAATAACTAAAGGACCGACTTCAATAAAACTAAAAAGTCAAAAATAACCCCTTCAAGTACAGATTACATTTGAATCACCTTTTGAAGTCAGTGCCAAACCTCACGTAAACTATAATATATAAATATAGGTAATAATTGAGTGGTTTTTTAGTTTTATTGAAGTCGGTTCTTTTTTTGTTATTTTTTTTTAATACAGAACATACGTGCGGACGTTTTTTTAAAGATGTGAATCGATTCTATTTTTATTGCGATCAAATGTTTATATGGGACTACCTGCACTTAGACTGCTCTAAAAGCCACAAATGACCGTCAAAGTTCAACATTCTTACAAAGCACTAAAAACGCTCCTAAAAGTAACTTGTATTTTGGCAAAGAGAAGCTATTCATAGATAGGCACTGATCGTTTTTCGCCAAAAGCAAATGAAGTTGTGAAAATTAAAAATACAGAATTTTGTTTACTTTTCCAAAAATAAAAGTTAAAGCCAGTGCTCATTGCCGATATTTCAAGTGGCGTTGGATTTTTCCATCTTGGGTATATGAGAATGTTGAACATTACTCAGCAAGAGATGAAATCATAAATTGCGTGTGAAATTTGGGGTAAATTAATTTATGAGTACCTATGTATCTAAGTTTCTAAAATATTAATGATCCTCCGATGCTTAAAAAACCTTGTTAGACGCATTTTATTTTGTTTTTTTACCCATGCCAGATTTTTAAACTTTCAGTAGTGCAGTTCATGATTTAGCTACCTATACCCCGCGCGGCGAACGATGACCTATGACACCTGTCATCTCAGTACATTTTATAACCTATAATCGGAAAATTTATCGTTTTTCCGTAAATAATAATAATTTGAATAAGCATATGAAAACGAATTTATAGTTAAAGTAACAAACATTTTAGCAGTAGAAATATATATGCCTAAATAGGTACTCAGATTTTTTCGAATTCAGTCAGATGACGAGGAAATGAAAATGAAAATTTCTTTGGTTGAGTGACATGACATGAAAACGATAAAATCAATACATTTTAATAATACGATACTTTTCAAGGTAAAGTGAGGCCACATGTATTCTATACTACAAAAAAAGTGAAGCAAACTGGAACAAAATAAACTGCTTTAGCATTCAACACACTCTTGCTCATTACTGCCGTCTCTGTTCTATTATTTACGGGCTACGTGCACTCTTTCTACAAGCCTTACATTCCCTACATAAAGTACTTTATGTAACTTAGTAAATTTTAAAAGGAGTATGATATTAGAGCGAGTTTTAAAGACTCTTCCCAGGACGCTAACTTTTGCTAGCTCGGTAAAAGTTCTATGGAAATCGTCCTGTAGTGTTTGAAACAATGCTAAATATTAATGATAGAAGTAGTGTAGGTACGAGTATATCAAGAAATAATCTCAATAAGTATTTTACACATTAAATAAAATAATATAAGTAACAATTAATATAATGATAATGAAGACGTGTTAATTCTTCAAATAAATAGTTTTATAATAAAATTACATATTATAACATATAATTTTTATATACGTATAACTTTCGTATTTTTTTACTAGTATTCATTATTTTAATGTTTAAAAATATACTAAAAGTTTAATATGTCATTAATTCCACTTACTTTGTGACTGACGCGGAAGGCGATATCTAAATAAAACAAACAAGTATATAATACTATCGTATTAGCTTATAATATTCCACCTCAGATGATGCAAATTAGCGATAATAAAAAGATTAATAATTTTAGAACGGATTACTGAAGGGCATTTTCGCAATTTACTCGAAATGACTAAAAGGTTATCATAATCACTCATAATACAGGCTTGATTTGAATGCCGAAACAGATTTAATGCGTAGTTTCATAATATCAAAATGTATTTGTCGCCCACACCATTAATTGAAACGCGAGTATTTTGTTGACAAGTGACGTGGAAAAGCATGAAATTGTTCGAATGTGGTTTTCACGGTTGAAGGGTTGATCAGGTTCGAATAATGTTAGGACACTATTTTCATTATTATTGTTCGGTACCGGGTCTAGTTGTTATCATATACAAACGTAATTAGGTTCAATTTATCACGTTATCATTCATTACAATGCTTTTAGGTTTATCCATATTTTACATATAAATTAATTATTGGAAGTTTAAAAGTGTCCACTAGCTATATTATTTGATATTAATTAGTGGACAGTCATATCGCTTTGGATTTGCATCTTGTATTAACGAAATATTTTTCGTGTTTAATAAAATGTATTAAACCTTGGTGAATTGAAGTAACCTTTCTTTTACGTAACACAATAGTATAATAAACTTTCTGAGTATCTACCAAACTGCACAGTAGTTTGTTGGCAGAAACTTGTGACATACATATATGATCTGGATGTAGATAGTCAAAACCAAAACGAAAAACCAAAGTTAATGACATTCGCTCACAGGATTGCACGGTTAAAGGTGGCAAGGGCCATGTAGCCCGGAGAACGAATGACCTTTGGGGCAGTCCTGGAGTGGCAACTACGTAATACTAGTACGTATAAAGAGTGCAGCGTGGGCCGGCCCACGACTAGGTGGACGGATGACCTTGTGAGGGTAGCGGGGAGTCGATTGATGCAGTCTGCACTGGATCACACTGTATGATCACATAGGGGAGGCCAATGTTCAGCAGTGGACGTATGTGGCTGGTAGATATATAGATAAGTAGTCACATAATTGTACCAGAGAGATATATTATTTAGATGCGCAACTTAATCTTTTAAACCCAATGTAAAACGCGCGCGAAATTTTCCTCTATAACAGCTCTGAAGCGTGTATATCGTGACATTTAAGCATTAATTATATAGTATTCTACGTGCACTAGTAACCTAGTGGTTTTAATATTTTTATTACCATAATTGGGTGGAGTGGACAAGGTTGTTCGTAATTTTGGCGAACAGGCAAGTGTCATTCCGGCGGGGCTATTTGAATTAATATCAATTGCTATTCGCGTGTTTCTTATCTCGAATGGTGAAATGTAAATGTGACAATCCTCAAAGATATTAGATAATGTACAAGGGGATTAGGACGATTGGTTAATACAGATCTTTTTTCAAGGGATTTATATTTCAGTATTAGGATATAACTTATTATTTATGAATAATGTTTCGGTGCATATCCGTCTGTGTCTTGTGGTTTTAATTATAAACAATTTCGACGCTTTTCGCTCAATAGTTTGATTGGTAATATCTTGTATGCATATCACGGCTGTATCCACATTACTACGACAAAAGAACTAACTATTTGCGAGTAGGTCAAAAATGTAGTACTTGTATCGCATATTTGTTTATGATACCTATAATCATTTTTTATTTATTTTTATTTAGGTAAACAAACAGTCACTAAAATAAAATTGACTAGTAAACTAAAAGTAACTTAGAATTATATACAGTATGTGTGACCAACACCGTTCACCACTTATTAAATACAATGTTTTGATCTTTCGGTGCTGGGTATGGGTATGGCATAGTGTCATAGTGAGTCTGAAAGACTCCTGTTATCTTAAAACAACATAGGTAAATGTCTTTTTAAATTTTAGTTTTAATTTTGCCCATAACAATGTTAATCGTATGATTTTCTTCCTGGTGTATTATTTTAAGTGAGACGAAAGGTTTTCTTTGATTCTTTCAAGAAGACTTCTATCATATGAGATCAAAATAGGTATGTACCTATGTTAGCTGCACCAGTCGTGGGTCTATTGCCTTCCAACTTAGTAACAAATATCATGTGATTAAACATGTGATACCACACAAACAAAAGGATTTTTTGTATTTCCACTGTTATATCGTTATATTTCCACCTATATTCATGAAGTACGCTAAAAAATACTAAAGTTATCTACACGTTCAAAAGGTTTTTAACACATTGAACATTTCCCGCCATGAACACATTCACACGCCGCTTTTCATCACGGAAAACCATTTGTTCGTAAAAATAGTCGTAAAGTTGAAAATACACACCAATGTTGGAGTTATATAAGCTTGGCCTGTTCCCTTGTTATTCACACGTCACCCACAACTTTTCCTCGTGTGTAGGGTTTCATAGGCAATAAGAAACCCTTTCAGTTTCCATAGGTAGTAAACATATTATGTAACATGACATAGGTGGGTATAAATTACATTTCTATAATAATGCCAGCTTTTTAAGCGTCTCTCCTACGCACAGCTATTTGGAGATGATTTTCTTTTTCTTGTTTATAAAAAAGGCATTTTAGTAATATTGTGGATGTGTTGAAACCATTTATTTATTCTGCTTTATCAAAATTAGAAGTTTAAATACCTCATTTCTGTTAGAGTCAAATGCCCTCTAGCCCTAGAGCTAAAACTATTAAATTCCAAAACTCTGTCTATAAAAGTGAAAATAAAATAGTCTCCGTACATTCTCGAAAAGCAAGTAATTAAACTATTTATATTGAAAAAGTTCCATAATAGTTTTTTTTATCTGTAATGTATTTAGTGTTTTCTATCTAAACTACGGAATCCTTCACAGAGACCCACATTGATTCTCGTGACCCGTTTTATGGTATACTATAGTTTAATGTAACTTCCATACAATGTATACATCTTTTTATTTACACAATTCAGACATACATCAAATTCAGAAAAGAAAAAAAGGCTAGATGGATATCTAGCATTTTTTCTTTTATTTTGCAAGAAAGTTCAAATCAATAATAAAATGGCTACTTACACTTTGTCAAGAATAAAATTCATGTTATAGCGTCATGATTACACCTCATGAGACAGCTGAATTCCTTAATGAGCCAATTGCCCCGACGGCCCGTCCGGGACGCCGCGCCGGGATGCCATTTCAAATGGCACGTCATGTGCACCTGCCAAAGTGAACAGTTGTTATTTTTAACTGTAAATGGGATAAAGTTAATTTATTAGTACAAAATAAAGTTCAAGGAATACAACTATTAAAATACTTACAATAAAACTACACCTAAAAAATTAAACTAAATTCGAACATAATAAAGTTAAACTAAATCTAAAAATGGCCCCTGCGGCATAGTGCCAAAGATGCTGGCGGCATTTCCTCGCTGAATCGCCAAACTGATTCTTTGAGCGAGAAAACCGCCAGCTCTCCGGTCACCAGTAACATCGATAAGCCTCTTCGAGATATCTTTGAAAGAGGCTTAATACGCTGGGGCCCCACGGACCCAGGGTCTCGACGCCAAAAGGTATGAAATTGTACTCAGCGCCAAGACCACTGTAATTATTCCGTTTTATGCCTTCAGCCGCTTCTGCCGCTGCTCCGGCCCTAATTGAGGATCGGTGGAGATGTGACGGGGCCAGTGTGTCTACACAGGTTGCATCCTACACTAGCACCCTTCCCTTACTCCACGGAATCAAAGACATTCCGTCCGGTCTCTTGCCATCGTCTCTTGAGATGCCGGTCGGCTCTAAAAGGGCCGGCACATTCATTGATGCAAGAGACCGGCGGATGATGTCGTTCAGAGCACCATGTCTTGAGAAGCGGCCTGCACTGCTCTGGCAGGAAAGTCCGTGGTGACCCAACCTGTCTGTATTTACTGTTGTGTTATATACTCTTATCAACGCTTTCATGTCACATGTCTAATAACAATATTTACAAAACGCGGCCACGAGCGTGTTTGCAACGATGTCCCTGAAGATGAACTCCGTAGAAATTTTAAACATGTCGGGTTGTTCCTGATGCATAACCATGCAGTGAAACAAGGATTATCATGTCTTATATAATTAATTATCTTAAATAATGTGTGGGTAACGTAACGCAAAATCGAATAAACTAACAGTAAAAGGTAGTTAGGCACGTGACTCTGTGAGCTATAAGACCTTGCGAGATTTTTTCGAAACGATTAAATGTTTTAATTTTCACATTTTTTTAATATGTCAAGTGAAATTCGACTTCTACAAAGTAAGTAAAACCGTATCGTATGCATTTTAGCATGAAGGCGTTATTGCAACGGAACACTCATAGCTTTTGATAATTCTACTTTTGGAACTAACCTACATTTAAACTGAAAAGTTAATCCCATCACTGGCAGAGTCTGTTCTCTGCAAATGTGACTTCGAGAGACGCGATGGCCGCGACGCTTTGCAGAAATGTACACAAACTGCATCGGGACATGCACTTCTAATGAGAGACCGATGGGCGCTGTGGTTCTCATGCATGGCAATACACTGGTTTGGCTTACGATTAGTTAAAATACGACTTTGCATATTTGCCGTACCTGGAACTCATACCTGTTATCATTGTGTGTGTAGGTAACCATAATTGATTGAAAATTTAAAACAAGGAACACTTTAACAGACTAGCGTTGTTCCGGGATTTAGCACACGTTAAGCGAGTCAGCTACCTGCCTAACACACTCACACACTTTCGACTTTATAATATTAGTGTGATTCGTCGGGAAACATTTTAGCGGAACAAAAAGTATTCTGTGATGAATCTCCAGTTGTTTTTTCATGGCGTGAAAAAATATCAGCCAGTAAAATATCTATCTAAAAAATATGTTTTCCATAAGTATAAGGAACATAAGTTTTTCACAAGTTTTCCGAACGATTAATTTTCTACTCTGCAGCTGCACCCACTTGAAGCATCTCTGTTTGGCCCTATGATTGACTGGTAGAGAATGCCATTAGGCATTAAGTTTGCCATTTGTACTGACTTTTGTTTTGTGCAATAAAGTTTAAATAAATAAATATTACGTAATAATTGTATACAGTAGTACAGTACAGTAGTTTAGTAACCACGCTGAGACTTATGGTCCATACAAAAGTGTGCTAAACTTCCCTCTGTTTTACATACTAATTTCCTTAATTTAACTTCATGTCTATCAACTATATTGATAGGTATTAATTAAGGTTTAGATTGATTATTTTAACAACAGTCACGTAACATGAGTTTTTTTAATAAATAAAACAATCATCACGACTGTTAATTTTAAAATGTTTTTTACACAGCGTAATGGTCACTGGAACTGTATGCAGAGTTGCAGTTTATCGTGTGACTTGCTTAATGGCAGTACTTTAAACTTGCAATTTTCATTAAAACGCGCTTAACGCGAACTTTCCGCGCGATTTCATATGAATTTCGTGCGCATGAAACCGAGAGGAGTGATTTTTATATTCTGGGCGTATAAAGCTATTAGTTCGCTCAGTTTACTTTAACAAAATAAGATTATAAAACAACCGGAGAAGCAAGTTTACTCACAACTAAGTTGTAAGTAATAAGTTCCTTTAACATAGTAGTTTGTAAATGACATTTACAGTGAGTTGCACATGTGATAATATTAAATGTACCTATGATTATTTTAGCAGTCTCCACCTCTTTAGGGCTCCGTAGTCAACTAGGAACCCTTATAGTTTCGCCATGTCCATCTGTCTGTCTGTCTGTCAATCCGCGGCTTAGCTCCGTGATCTTAAAAAAAAAACTTTTTTCGTGTACACCCAAAGGGGGGTGTTTTTTCTTCGTTCTAACACTAATGTGTGGGGTGTCGTTGAATAGGTATTTTAATAATAGGGGTCTTCAAACATCATTTTTTGATAAAGTCAGTAGTTTTGTAAATATTCGCTCCAGAAATCCAAAAAATAGCGTCCCTTCCCCCGCCTCTAACTTTTCAACCACGGGTCAAAAAAATTATGGGAAAATTCATAAAAATGAGAGGCCTTATGCCTTACTTTGAATGAAAACTATTTCAAACAAAATCGGTAGAGCCGTTTTTGAGTTATCGCAAAAATTCATAATTTTCTTTAAAATGACGTTAGTGCCGCGCGCTGTCCTTATCGTTATGCTTCGAATGTTGCACATATTAGTTAAGTGCCCTACTGTATTAAAACATTTCGCTCAATTTGGCGCGTATAATCGATAACTTCCTGAAGGTAATAAATAATAATAATAATTACAGTTACTTTGGCGTTTACGACCTTTTCATAGAGCTTGAAATCTTTCCCGTAATTTAAATGCCCATCCTTTTTAATAGACTCTATTATAGACGGGCTTAAAACAGTGGTTCAGCCCGTCTATTGTAAGGGATGGGTAACTAGAACGGAACCCTACACTGAGCGTGGCCCGACATGCTCTTGGCCGGTTTTTTTGACTCTCTATTCAGATAACACAGTTTGAGCCTTGAGGCGATCACTATCTCATTTATGTGACAGTTCAGTTGGTAGTGGTAGTGGTAGTTGGCGACGCGGTTGTTGGCGCAGTCATAGTGCAGCTGCCCACTAAACCTACGGTGCTGGGTTCGTGTGATGAACTCAATTTTTTTTTTATTGTATCATGGATGTTTTTTACATACCTATTTAAGTACATATTTATTTATACGAGTAACACAAGCCTAACAGTGCGCCAACCGCGCCGACAAAATACGAGTTTACTTTATTTAATAAGAGTATATTTCATCTGAAGTATTTAATTTTGGCTGCACACAAACCCTGTCGCATGACAACATTTTGTCGGGGAATTTAATAAAACTTTGATACATATACATTGTTTATATTAAAGTATACAATGATTGGATTGATGTTAATTTTCCTCCAGTAAGGTGGAAATTTATACGATTAAGTATCATAGACGAAATTATATAATAAAAATAGGGATATATTTAAATGCACATCTGTATAATTTTTCAGTACGCTAGGTAACTCCACTAATTAACTGAATGCACTAATTAAAAAAAACAATTGATTAACTGAACAAGTTCATCAAATCATGTCCTACAAAAAAAACTTAAACATCATACAAAACGAGATGACCTATTTAACCGAATTCACACCAAAAATATGGTTCGTACATCGGGTATATATTTGAAAGTTTCACCAAAAATACTGACTTGCACACTAATTATCCTCGCACTGCACACTAAGATCCGACTCGGCCGGGTTAGGTTAGGTTAGTTTTTTTTTTATATCCAGTAAAACAGTTTTGCAAATACCTTTAAATAGTATATTGAATTCGCATTATTTAGTGTGCATAATTAGTGTGCAAGTCAGTATATTTGGTGAAACTTTCAAATATTTTGATCGAAAAAAGGGAACATACAGATATCGATTTAAATACATGCCATAAAAATATAATTAACTTCGATTTAATATTTGTCTACAGTGACATCCCTTTCCTTACTATTTACTACTATTTAGATTTAAAATAATATAAATACATTTTTTAATACAGTTGCTCAAAAAGTGGTACTTTTTGTGGCTGCGTAGCGTGCGAGAAGCTCAATTTCTCGAACTAGTGCTTTTTACTTTTTAGTTCCAAACTATACTTTCGAAACGCAGTAATTTTATATTCGATTTTTTACTTGGAAATTATGAAATTAAAAACGCTTACGAATACTAGAAGTATTTATTTAAAGTATTCATTAATATATAAATGACGAAAAAATATTAAGAATTTGCATTTTATAGCCTACTCTGTCTTAGGTATCTATGTATGAAATATTTACTTTCCTAAAAATCGTTCTTTGATTTGGCTGAATGATACAAGCATATGCCTAGAAAAAAAAAGTTTAAAAGCAAATCAGCCCGCCCTTTTGAAATAACTTCTAACAATATTTAAACACATTAACGCATATAAATATAATATAATTTGGTACGAGAAGTTATAAAAAAATATTGAAAATGAGTGATTCAAACATTGATATGACACCACCAGACATTCGTGCTAGAGCAGCAATTGCCAATGACTGTGTTATTCCAGAAAAATCTAAAAACCAATATAATGCCGTCTATGTAAAATTTATCGAGTGGAAAACCTTACATAACGCAAAGTCTTTTTCAGAGACTGTTTTGATGGCCTATTTTCAAGAGCTGTCTGAAACCTATCGGCCATCAACATTATGGTCAAAATATTCTATGTTGAAAGCTGTTATAAAGTTAAAACATGACATAGATATAAAAACTTCCACCAGATTGACTGCTTTCTTAAAAAGGCAAAGTGCAGGATTTCAGAGTAAAAAATCGAAGGTACTAACATCTGAACAAATTGAGACGTTTATTAATGAAGCTCCAGATCAGCAACATCTAGCTACAAAGGTATAAACTTAAATATAAATCTAATAAAATATGTACACAATTTAAATAAATTAACTCTAAAAATAAAGTAGGAAGTTAAAAAAAATAGAATGAAATAAAGTAACTTTGCTCATACGTTGCTCTTATATTTGGAGTCTGTGGCGCATGCAGACGCGAAGAGCTCACAAATGTATCAGTAAAAGATATAGAAACACATGGGGACATACTTCTTGTCAAAATACCAAATACAAAAAATAAAATTCCCAGGTCCTTCACTATTGACGGCCCATTTGCAGAAATAGTCAAGAAATATCAGAGTCTGCGGTCTTCTAAGGGCAAAAGTGACCGATTCTTTCAGAATTTTCAAAGAGGAAGGTGCACTGCCCAGGTAATAGGCTTAAACAAGTTTGGGAATATGCCGAGAGATATCGCTCAGTACTTAAATTTGCCTGATGCAAATCTTTACACCGGACATGCATTTAGGAAAACCTCTGCTACATTACTTGCCGACTCAGGAGCTGACATAACAACTTTGAAGAGGCATGGAGGTTGGCGGTCAAGTAATGTAGCAGAAGGATACATAGAAAACTCCATTGATAACAAACTAAAAATTGGAAAACAAATTGCAAAATCAATTAATGTAAAGTCGCAAGAGCACAGAATTTTCGTCATCCACATTCCAATCTGGTCTTAATGTACCTGTTAATACTGAACCTCAACCAGGACCGTCACATGCTAACAACACTTTGGTTACACCCAGCCCTGTTAAACAACCAGGACCGTCACGTGCCAACAACACTTGGATTACACATAGCCCCTCTAACTTTGACCCACAGGAATTATCACAACAGCAGGAACCTGAAAATACACCACGCCTGACTAGTCAGACACTTAATTTACATGGAAGAACTCACAACATAACTATGAACTGCACTAATTGTACCATTAACTATAATTATTACTGAAAATAAAATATTTCTGATATCAACCTTGTTTTAATACAAATATATATATTTTTTATTCTCATTTAATCACAAAAGCAAGTAATTCTTCTTAGACCTCATTTGATATAGTTGTCTTTTCGTAATGTTAAACATAATCATCATTTCTTCTAAACATGGTCATCAACGTGGCACTTGAGCAGCAGTTGTAGGTACATAGTAATTGACTGGTTGACTTCCTAGGAGCCGCTTTGAGTGAATATTATCCTTCCGCCAATTTGTTAGGGACCTGCAGGACTTCCGGTTTGTGACTTAAGATGGCCGCATGCGTTTAAGTTGCGTTGTTCATTATTTATTAATTTTTGTTGTTCAATGTGTAGTATTGATAGCGTATTGTGCAGTGATCTAACGTATGAGTGAATAGCTAATGAAGAATTCAACTTGAAGCGTTCATAGCCCTTCCTGGGTCAAGGCCCGATAGTCCGCGTGGTTTTTTGTAAATCGCTATCACTTTACAAAAAGCAAAACCTCACCGAACAACGGCATGCTCTACGAGCAAACTTGAAATTGGCGAAATCATCATTAACCTGATGGAAGCCATATTTTAAAATTAGAATTAGGGACCTGCAAAATGTTAATAATTTAGTAACATTTATAGATTTCACCAGCTTCTTGTTCAAAAAAATAACCTTAAACATAACTAATAATGTGATTTAATGTTTCTTTTACCTCTAATTATCCTTGATAGTCTTCAAATATTCAAACAATTAAACTAAAACTCTTGTTGCATGATCTGTTTCTGTTTGTTGATACTGTAATGTCTTGTACTTCTATTTTGATAATGTTAAAGGTTCTAATTAATGTCGTTTCAGTATTATAATTATCTGCATTGGGCTGTGGCAAGCTAAATATTATCCTTATAAATACTGTCAGTGTCAACTGCCAAGTGTCAATTTAGTTTCTCAACTCGAGGCCGATGGCGCTGATTCCAATACTATGTTGTCACTGTCATTGTCATTTGTAAAGTATGGGTTCGTTCAAAAATAACTTCGAAGCAAGCATATTTTATCGCAATGATATATTATTTTTTTATTTTTTCGGAATTGCATTAAAAAACGTCGTTTACAACACGTGTGAAATGTCTTTTTACTACTCGTACCGAGTCTTGCCACTAGTGGTAAAAAGACATTCTTTTCACAATAGTTGTAAAATGTACTATTTCTTGGTATTTTCTTTTTTTACGACTAAGCTATATTTGAAAGTCAACAAGAAATTGCAACTACCTACCCCCATAGGTTTTCACTTCATAATATATTAATTTTAACCCATTTCAATGAAAAAGCGATTCATGGGACAAACAAGTCTTATCATTATTAATATAGCCGTCATCTGACGACGCGGTTGGCGCAGTGGTTAAGCAGCTGCCTACTGAGCCGACGGTCCTGGGTTCGAATCCCGGCAAGGGCAAATATTTGTGTGATGAACTCGGATATTTGTGCCTGGGTCATGGATGTTATTTGTATTTAGGTTATGTATTTATTTATATAAGTATGTTTATCGTCGTCTAGTGTCCATAACACAAGCCTATTGGAGCTTACTGTGGGACTAGATTGATTTGTGTGAGGTTGTCCGATATTTATTGTTTATTTATTTATTTATTTATAGCCACATCTAAAATCTTTTAATCGTTTAGTATTTTTACATTCTGAAGCGCTAACTTTAAAAACATTGAGAACACAATCCCGTTATCTCAATTACTGTAACATACATTTGTGTAATACTGATATTTTCTCATATAGGTATAAATTGTCAACGCTTCAAAAACCAAATTGTCTGTCAATTAAAATCAAAGCTGTAAAAAACACAACACATTGAAATAAGCTGTTTTTCAATGTTATTTGTATCGTTGCTGTTTCGGTTCTACCATTGCCATATTATCATTTAATTTTGTATAGGTAACCTTAAGTCATGGCACTCCAGGTCTTTTAACATACTATAGTGCTAGCCGTAATATGCTTCTAATTGTGACTGTTTGCTTGTGCCGTAAGTTACAAACATATTAAAATGCTATAGTTCGTATACACGCTTCCATCTCACAATGTGGGCTGGTTCTCAGCCTACAACCTATTCAGAATGTGACCCAACATTTTTCTGATACAACGCTTGTTAGCTGGTAACAAGCGCTCTTCACAGTTCGCTGTGGCCTAGCAAGCTTGCGATGTCGGACAAAATAAAATGTACGCTGAGAAAAGTCTTTTTGCTGGTTTACCAGGACGTTGTTAGTTGTTTGTTTGAAAAACTGTTACTTATTAGCTATTATTGAAGGAACATTTGTTAGTTCTCGCAAGATTTTAATTAACATTCTTAGATACAATGAAATGTGATGTTACATGGGTACATTGGGTACCTACTTGTACCGTACAGTATATCCATTTTCAATAATAGCGGTGATTTTACACTTAGTATTTTTTTACAGATCCGCTCACAAAGCAAAAAAGGTACCAATATCAAAAACGAATCTTATAACAAGTTTATTTTCGTAATGTTTGTTTAATACGAGTATGTTGTAAGTATATTTTTTATTCGGAAAAATATTATAAGTACAATATGAGTCATCTACTTTTCCTCTGGGCTGGAGTAAAAAGTTGGTACCCACTTGATTATGAATAATCTAGAAAGAAAATTTAAATTTAAAGATTTCATCAATCAGACCGAGATTATATCAATTATTCTTCAATAGAATTTTGTCTTATTTTCTGAGGAAATTATAGTTTCTTCTGTAGTACTAAATGAAACTGTATTTTAGAAATATAATACTATCCTGTTTGTATCCTTCTGCTTAGTAATAAAACTCCATTTAATCGCTAATATTCTCTCTGTCCCTCTCTCACGACTTCCGCACAATAATTGAAATGTCCGTATGTCTACCCTTTCACACATTTAGTTGACAACGTCATAATAACAGGCTTCGTTCAAGCCGGCATAAGAAGTGAATTTGTTAGGCATTTTTTGCTTGGTGTTATATGGTATTACATCACAGATCATTATTAACGTTGGGGTGTAACGAAGACTATTTTTATTATTAATTTTCAGTTTATTAATTGTGTGAGTATGATCAACTTAATCATTCAGATCCAAAGGTTTGGAACTAACATTCACCAAGACGTTTTTTCATTCTACAAAAAAAAACTTATTAGGTAAAACTTTCGTAAGACATATTTAATTAACTCACGTGAAATTGTCAGGAACGGCCCGACAAATTTTAAACTCGTGTGGAGCTCTTCATACGATTGTGATTTGAGTGACGAAGTTACCACGCCGCTGTACGGGTAGCAGTCCCTGATGAAGATCTCCATACGAGTTCGAAACATGTCGGGCCGTTTCTAATAGTTCCACGTGAGTGTGAAACGCTTAATACAATAGAATAGTTCGTTTTATAAATTTACGAGTAAAATAAAACGTTTCCATCTGCATTCAACTGATGCCTCCTAAAATTTGGCTCACAATCTCAATTCTGCTAAAGTTACACCTAAATAGTATCTCAAGCGAGATGAACACAACTGCAGACTAGCCGGGTGATTTATTCATGTAAACTAAATTATAAGCACATTTTCCTCTTTTGTAATGGTTTAATAAGAAGAAGAATATCAAACATTTGTGCTGAAAAGTAGAGTAACTTATTTAAACTCGGTCCTGTTTAAAAAGCCCGCTAAAAAGGAAGCGTTTCCTTTTCTACGGGAAGCTATGTCTTTGGAACTTGAAAGCAAAGGATATAAAGTCCCTCAGTCCTCCTTTTATACTGTCTGGGTGACATGCCTTTTAATGAGAAGACTTTAAAGTTTTAATAAGAAACTAAAATTAGAGAAACCTCAGAATAATAAAATAGTGCATAAACTTAATAGTACCAAAATTATGCGCCATTATAGGTATATAATGTACAGTACTACCACCAAATGCTTTTTTTTTAATTAGGACACAAAATCGTAGCCGTTCAACTTAACCATGACCCTAATTTTATTTACAAACTAAAATCCAACTTTGTAAATTTTCTAACAAAATTTAAATTGCCACCAATGTCGGTACCGAGAAACATTTATTTTAATATTAAGTGTAAATGACAGGCTGACAGCTCTTGACATTCATATTTTGTTTATTAGATGGCTGAATTTACCTATATAAGGAATAAAGTTATGCAGTTGATTAACACAATTGTGAATTGGTACTGGTACTACCAATTTAATAGGTAAACAGTTTTATTATATTTATCTGTAAATAGACCACAAGGGCACTTTTACAATACATGTGAGTCATTTTCAAAATACATGTACATAGTTAAGGGCTTTTATTAAAACAATAGTAGATTGTACGACAAGTGCATAAAACGCACCATTTTACACGAGACGTTTATCCATCCGAGCGAGCTTGCGAGCGAGGATGAATATAAAGTCGAGTGTAAAATGCGTTTTATGGACGAGTTGTACACTCTACTTTTCACTTCGATTGCGAGGAAATGAAATTGCATCATGTAAATATTATATTTAAAAACAAATTTAATTAAAATATAAAAACACTGTTTTTTTATATCTATTATAAATTATCGTTATACCTAAATAGTTTAAATATATAATATATTGATTTACTAAAATAAAAATAAATTTAAAAAGTAATAAAATAATGATAGTAAATAAAAATTACAAGTTTATTTCAAGAAGTTTTATTATGTACTTTGGCTGTTCGTATTTTTGCCTTGGTCTTAGAATACTAACGAAACGCAATAAAATGAAGAGTTGATTCTATGAAGTTTTAAGTTGTTCGTGTGGCTGTTTGATGGACCGATCGCCTTGGTCTTCGACGACGATTTTACTTTATGCTCTAGAGCATAAAAAGCGACTTTATGTCGCCTACGCACAGCATAAAGTCAAGCTTTTAGAGCATGAGAAGTGAAAAACTTATTTGATTCCTTTGTGTTACGATAGTTACCCAAATATTTTGTATGACTAACTTTCGCAACACAAAAGAAGCGATTGTAATTTTGTTTTTATTAAGCCTTTAACTATGTACACGTTTTTTGAAAATGACTCATGTCTGTGTTTACCGGTATTTTACAAGACGAGACCACTGTTGAGAAGTAACGTCGCAAGAAACTCAACAGTCAGTCATTTTTTCATAAAGGATATTTAACTAATACAGTACTTAATATGAATTTAACCTAATGCCCGCGAGCTGGTAACACACTACTACATGCATTTTTGATCTCTTTGTTCTCATGGATTTTTCATGCTTGCACCAAAATAATTTTATTTTCGATTCAAACAAATAACTGGTATTACCTATTTTGTGAAAAAGCAAACCAAGTTTTTATTTAAACACTGGAGTATTTGGATGAATAAATAACGACAAAAGCTTAATCCTGCGTGATGTGTGGTGAAATGCTACGTTCAGTTCGGGACGACGTGTTATGAATATTAAAATAGTAACAAATAAAACTACTTTTTTACAGCTAGGTACGTACCTACGAGTTTCTTTACAAATAGAAAAAATCATATACCTGTATATACGCTCTAGTCTAATTCTGGCTCTAATGCTCAAATCTATGCGAAAATTATAAATCTATTAGGCATTGCTTGGAATGTTTGTACAAAAAATATACTATAAATAATCAGCTGTGCCTAATTTCGTAGAAATCAGGTTAGTAGTTTCATAATTATTCTATTGTTTGTGTACTGAAACTAGCTTACATACCAAATTTCAGCTTTCTAGGTCATCGGGAAGTACCCCCGAGGTTTTGATACGTCAGTGTATATATAAGTGAGTGGCAAAATTGGCGTATTTTAGGTACCAATAAAACCTAGATCACTTAAATTAAGTACATTTTATATGTTCCCTAACAGCATCTTAACCTGTGAATTTGGGCGCTCTGGTGTTAACTGGGCCAAAGCTATGAGGGTTTGATAATTAGACGAAACGGTTCGAGAAAAGGTAGGTAGTGCCCCGCTTCTTTTTTGCTCGTCTTGGCGGGGGCACTGCCGTGCCCCCAGATAATTATCGTGCAATTCGCGGCATGCTCTAGGTAAATAGTTGAATTCTCCTAAATTAGCGGCCACCATAAACATTAAAAATGGACACTAAGCGTTTAGGGATGTCCAAAATATTTTCCGAGAATTTCACGATATATACGAATATTTGGCTACATTTGATTTATCTCATTATTATTATAAAAGTGAGAGTAAAAACTACGTAACAGATTTCCGATATACTTTTCAGTAGGTACTAAAGCTGAGATATACGTCATATGATATACCTCGTTTTATATTTCTGCGCGAGCGAATTCGCAAGGAAAGCTAGTATGTAGCAGCGAGTATACCTCTCCTTTTAATGTATGTAAAAAAAGTTTTTGTTTCCCTTGTTATACAAATAAAAATAAATACTAGTTATGACTAATGTAGGTATTTATAATTTTTTATTGATAACTGTGCTCAAGATTTAATGAACGAATCTGCAACTTCACGAAGCGTGAGAGCTGCCCGTAACCATTTAATATGAAGCTGAATCTCCGGTATTAAACGCTTGTTTCAAATTAGTCTTGTAAATTGGGGAATTTCGCTTGCATTTCAGCTTGTGGCGTCATTTGAAGCGGGGAAGTTTCTGCCTCAGACACTCGCACGCAGCGTGCGCATCATGGTTTGTAGGACGGGCCGTGCAGATGGTGGTATATTTGACTGTAAATTCAACTACCATCCAGTTTCACACAATATTATTGAGCATACATTTTCCCGAACACTTCTTGCGTTTAGATGCGATTCTCGAACACTACCCATACCATAGTCAAGTAAAAAGTATTGTAAAATCACTTTCACATCAGAATCTCAAATCTTAGCTCTCTGAAATCGGTTCAAGAGTATTGCAACGCATATACCTAAATATATATATAAAAATTACTCCGTGACCTCCAAGTAGCTTACCTATCGGCTTATTATTTTTAAGGTGTTTATTATGTGCCAGGCGTACAGATATTAAATTCTAGTTTAGGCAAAAATGCTTTCGTATGTTCGTTTGTCCGGATGTCCATTTGTCCATATTTCTGGCTGTTATCGCCTAAATAAAATATCTCATTTCTCCACCGATTCTCGCAAAGTTTAGGAGCAGATTCGATAATTATGATGCAATCCTATTCTCAATTAAGTTATTCAGCCATTTCAATTAGGTAATTGTATATAAATTCTATCTTTCCCCAGTTTCAGGTATAAGCAGCGCTGCCTGATACTGGCAGAATCTGACCTAAAATCGTAACAACCTGTTTGACGGATCACTAATATTGACTTGGAACATATTCTAATACCATTACTTCACGTGTCGGTCTTGGTAACATCCAAAGCATTTCTTACTTTGCGGAACTAACCATGACAATAGTGAATGAAAGATTCTACTTTGTGAGTATGCCCTTAGGGAAATGTCTATATACAATCGTATATAAATTCTATCGTTCACCAGTTTCAGATATAAGCAACGCTGCCTGATTCTGGCAGAATCTGACCTAAAATCGTAACAACCTGTTTGACAGATTAATATTAACTTGGAACATATTCAAATACCATTACTTCACGTGTCGGTCTTGGTAACATCCAAAGCATTCCTTTTACAGAACTAACCATGACAATAGTGAATGAAAGATTCTACTTTGTGAGTTTATTACTTTACAATATATTTATTTATTATGTCTAAGTATTTATGTAAGTATATCTTTGTCTTTTATGGTAGTCGTTCATTTAGTCCTTTTATTATTATGCACCACCTACTAATTTCAAACATTAATTTTCAACTACTCCGCTACCTAAAGGTTGTCTGGAAGAGATCGCTATTTAGCGATAAGACCGCCTGTTGTTTACCTCTGCCTGTTATTTGAATGTATCTCATGTTGTGTTGTATATTCCTTGATATTGGAGGTGTGCAATAAAGAGTATTTGTATTTGTATTTGTATGCCCTTAAGGAAATGCCGCCGGCGCTGCGCCTGCTGTTAACGAGAGCCAGAGCTCGTCTTACATAGCGTTGTTTCAATTAATTGCTGTGCGAGCTTAGATTCAGATTCAGGCTGTGGTCTGAATAGCGGCGTCTAAGAGCCGAGCAACGCTAAACCTAATTTACAAAATGGCACTGCAAATATTTTGCATTGTTGCCTTACTTGCATAGGCGTGCTTAAATTGTTCCTAGTTAAACGGTTCCTTATTAAATCAATTCCCCCTTCCCCAATCCCTCAATGTACAAAAGAAAATATTACGACTATTATTGAAAAACAGTGCATAAAATAGTATTATTTTCTGTTGGTAATCCTTTTTTAACTGAAGATTTTATTGTCAAGTTCAGAAAAATCCAATGCTGTTCTGATAACGGATTAAAAGCTTTTACTCGCAAGTACTATTGAATATCAATACTCGTACGAAGCTTAAGGAAAACAGTATTTAATTTGTACATATTCAATGTTGGTGCCGTTATTAGCAATTGCTCTGCTTCTTTTACATTTTTCAATATGAAGCTTTTTATTGCAAGCAGGTGTAATTCATTCGCCAGTTCATTATAAAATATACCTATTTACTTCAGAAAAATTCGGTATAATCATTTCAAAATCACAGCAACTGCAATACGATTAAATCATAAGGTTTTGGGTCAACACTTAAACTTCTAGTTGGAGCAACCTTTGGGGATTTTGAAGAGCAAGAAAAACGGGAGACCTCGTTTTAACCTCTCGTTAGGGCGCAATCACAGAACGTTTTCCGTAATATCCATAAGTTTCGGACATTTCTGTGGCCATTACATAATTGAAATTGCACAGGGAGAAAAGTTACCACACCTTTCTAAAGCACACATTCTGTTGATTTTCAATTTCAATTTCAAGGTCCTTTGCTAGACAAATCCTGTCCTAATTAGCTACATCTTCAAATAAAAGGTGAAAGACTAGAAATAGGTTAAGTATGTGCTAATAAATAGATTCAATCAATCTATTTTAGGATTATAAATGAAAATAATTGGCAAATAAAGAACATCGTGACGCAAAGCTTATATTACCGATTCTACAGTTTTGGGCAAACATCAACTAGCTCATCCAACCCGTTAATTAAACGAACGACCTTGTGAACACTGAACAGTGAACACCTTCGAAAAAGCCACTCCCTCGAAGTGTTAAATTTGCTCTTACTATAAATCTTAGTAATGTGAAGAGTGTGGTGTTTTGGAGATGTACTGAAAAAACAGAGAAACTGACGAATGGACAGACGTCACGTTGACACCACTCGCAGGCTTGTCGGCTACCCCACACATATAGGTACCTTTTGTATCCCTCTGCTTTTCACTCACTTCTGACATAATCCGACGGGCGACTCGTTCTCCCTTGGTTAATTCCTACTGCGCAAAAAGTCACTGAATGAAATTAAAAAATAATGAAATCATAATTAGATGTGACCCGAGCACCATGGCCCGGAATCCGATAAGGTTGCAGAAATACTTATTACAAAACAGACAGGACGCGTAAATTAAACATCTTGCTAACTTCGAGGGCGTCTACTTAAACATTTTTGGTTTTTTTTTTTTTTTTTATAACGGCACAACATAGTGGCTCCACTTCGCCTGATGGTAAGCAAAAAGGGGAGCCCAAGTCGCAATGGCAACTGACGAGAAACCAACGGTGCCAAGTCAGTTGACACTGCCATGCTGGCCCGAGAGATGCTTCTTCACGCTTCGTTTGAAGGGTCCCAAGTTATAAGAAGGAGGAAACACATGAGCCGGCAAGGAGTCCTAATATCTCAAGGATATGAACAGCGCCTAGTTATTTTAGACACGGACTCATGTTGTAATAATCGAGTACTGTTCGTCATATATTTCAGTCCATTTTGAGAACCTTTATCATGAATGCGCTCGGTTGTTAGTCGCCTCGCGCTAATCGTAACCGTTTTGTATGTTTTGTTGTCTGAGTTTGGTAGTTGGCTAATTAAAGCACCTATTTTTTTTTATAATTTTACCAACATTAAAAATAATATATTAACAGTTTCACCCAGTTTGCCTTTGTATGTTTTTTTTTTATATATTGTGTAGTAAACACAACATGATGCAATTGATTAAATAATAGTACATTACGGCAGAGACCAGTAAGTAAGCCATACTGGCCGAGTAGGAATTAGACGGACCGAGCCGTAGGCGAGGTCCGGATATAATACGAGGCCAGGATGGCTCTTACGGTCGAAGCAAGTATAGTGCTTTTCTCAAAAATTAAACAAGAAAATTAGATTAAGGCGACTCCGTACGTGGAACGGTGATTTTTAAAGTCCTAAGGCTCGTAATCTAGCCAACGGAAAAATCTGAAAAAAATATATGTTATTTTTGACTATTTCTTCTAAAAAATTATAGTTGGATTTTTATTAAAGCAATAATTACTATGGAAAACATAATGTTGAAATAGGGTCGTTTTCAATTTTCAATTCCCTAAGGCTTCTAAACTACAAGTGATATTTACACGGCTCTTTCGCAAGAACATTGACAATTCATTGATCTTTAATCGTATTGTTTAAAAGTTAGTAAAATGGAAATTCGGTCTAATAAAGCATCAAAAAAACTGAATTTCCGCGAGCGCGGCCGTGCCCGGGCTGCGAGCTCAGTGTAAATCTAACCGTCGAAGGGGAAGGCTGTGTCACTTGCTCTTGCGATCCATCTAGTTACGGAAAATTGTTATAGTACCGGATCCCGCGGAGGTTCGATCTATCTTCGTGCGTTTGAAGTGTATTTTAAGAGAGTGTAGTTCGTTTTTTCACACGACTACGCTATGCGACATAACAAAAAGCACTCATTCTCATATAGAATTAAATTCAACTGTTTTTTTCGTATTTAGGTATCTATTAATTTTAAGTACTTATAAAAAAAATTGTCATTGCTTAGCATTCCCGAACACATTTGAATACTTAGATATTCTCAGTCATGGGCCCACACCAGACAGGATTCCCAGAAAATAACACTTTTGGTGTGGGTTTTAGGGCCCTTCTCTGTGTAATATTAGAGTACCTTAGGTATTTCGGTTAGTAAAAAAAATCTGATAATACAGATATTTAAGTATGATAACGTCTAATGATCTTTATGAATTCAACCCTAAGAGATATGAATATGTATCGTAATGCAGAACAAGTATTGTTCGTTTGAATACCATTGTAATATTCGGTAAAACGCTAATTTACGAATACGAATATTTATTGTAAGTATTCACATTCGTTGCGTCACTAGTACAGTACATGGCATATGATATAAAAATACATTATCAAAAATTACAATAATTTTCTAGTCCAAGAAGGCAAGTGACAATTTTGGCATGAGGGCTTATTTATGTACATATAGTCAGAATACATATTTGCATCAATAAATTTCCCACTTCATATTTAAATCTAAATGAGCGTTAGTAATTATTGACATATTCGCCGGGCCTAGCTAGACATACCCAGCCTGGCCATAAGTTCTGTTCCAATTGTTTACCGTTTATAAAATAAAAACCTGATTTTTATTACATATCGTTTAAAAACCATATATTAATGATCGGATTACAGTTGAATTAATGAAAAAATATATAACTTTATTTAGACTCATCATAATGCCCGGACTTGATTTTTGACTAATGCTCAGAATTTTTCTCTCTAAGTTTGCCAGAGGGCAATGAAACGATCTTGGATCAAATTAATCGATCGCGGAAGGAACGCCAAAACCCAAATAGCTTACGTAACCCAGACAACCGCTAAACTAAAGTAGAGCTGACACGTTTGCCGCATGTCATTGTCAACCGATCTGCAGATCAAGAAATCTACACCCACCCAATAAAATTCGGCGTCACGGTAGATCACGATGGAGATGGTGGGACTACCTGGATGTATTACAAAAGGGTTGGACATTGCTGATCTAAATAAGGACGAGTGGAAAAAAGATAGAGGCCTTTACCCGACAAAGGGACGGCACAGGCTTATATGCATAATAATCTGAAAAAAAAAACTTTTGAGTCATGTATAAGTACATTCAGTTATCGAAAGCTTGTTATTTTATTAAATATTTTATCTATCCAAATATCATAAACCCTCCATGATGCGTTCAAGAACGGCACATTATGACCACCATAAAAATAGACTGTTTTTTAGCACAAATTTCTTATTTCGATAGTATTATTTATTCAAATTTCGAACATCTCTGAAAAACAAAGAAATTTGATTTGGCCTCTATTCTAATATCAATCGAGATGACGTTTAGTTCGAAATGAATTGTCAATTTTCAATCAAATTTGACAAATGTCACATAGTGTATAGAACGATATGATAGTTAGGGCCGACTCTAGTTTGTCTCTGAATTAAAATAAAAACAATGACAGCTGCCAGAAAACTTCATTACCGCCATTACCGGGTAATATTTGTTATAATGTGCGACTTCTGAATGCATCATGGTGGCTTATGATATGTGGCTAGATAAAGTAGTATATGTAACTGTACATAATTAGGCATTAAAACACTCGTATGATGTTATTATGAAACTTGGCTTCGGCTCGTTTCATAAACCCACACTCGTGTTTAATACCCTTCATTATGTCCAGTCACATTAAGGACTATTTATTGTATTCATATATCACATTACACCGTCAAAATATGTTATTACCTTCTTAAACTTCAAAACCTACCTTTGCACTATAAAATGGTAAACATTTAAAACTAGCCTGGTTATGAATAACATTTTCCATCTTGAAATTTTATTTTTATCGGCTAAATTTCATATATTATACTAATTAAAAGTGATAAACCTCATTATTTATAGATTTAGGTATTTTTACCGGAAAAATCGGAACCCATAGGATCATTTTGCTGACCGTCCGTCTTTCTGTCACGACCCTTTATCTCGGTAACGCGTGTAGGTGTCGAGTTGAAATTAAAACCGTCTACACGTCGTACTTTGGTCTACAGTCCCTTGAAGCTGTAAAAAATCGAACTTCTAAGTTAACGTAAAAAAAAAATACGGCTATCTTAAACTAACATACGGGTATCTACGCTGGAAAGGAAAATTATCCAAGAAACACAGAGCTAACTTTACAGGAGATCTAAAAAACTACGAACTTTTTCAAAAAAATAAAAAGTTATTAAATATTCTGTGGACCTACTTTTTAAATGAAGCATTTTATAATTATAAACAACATCATGTTCTCTGCATGTCGCTTTTGTTATTTTGTCTATTAATGGAATAATTTAAAATTTAGCATCGCTTACGCAAAATGGCTGTCAAAATAGAATTAGGTAAAATTATCTAAACGACACGTTTCCCGAGATATTAGTCAGGTAAAATAGTATAATCTACATTTTACACAACAATCAACACAGTAAACAATATCTATGTGCATACGATGCTCATTTTATATAAACAATATCATGTTTTTTACATGTTGCTTTTGTTATTTTGTCTATTAATGGAATATTTTAGGATTTAGCGTCGCTTACGCAAAATGGCCGTCAAAATAGAATTAGATAAAATTATCTAAACGACATGTTTCCAGAGAAATTAGCCAGGTAAAATAGTATAATCTATTACACAACAATCAACACAGTTAACAACATATATGTGCATGCTCATTTTCTAGTCAGGTAAATATATAAATGTGCATAAATCAGCATGAAATAAATCAAGAAAAATTATCTAATCGCCTTTCTAGGAAATATTTCAGACATGAAAAGCTATTTATCGTACAATAAAACCTCACGATTAATGTTTTAATTAGAGGAAAATATTTATTTTCAAACATTAAAATTAATGAAGTGACATTTAAAGTTCTCTAAGACGAAAACTTATGGTCCAACTACGCAAATACAAAAAAAAACTGCTCTAGAAATGTTAAAGATTTATTCATCAGATATCACGTGAAATTTCAATTTTATCAATTTTTATGTGTGATCTGCTGAAAGATTTCCAGTAGTTCTAGACCAATGTACGGTAGCAAACGATAGCTATGACTAATGAGAACAGCACAAGAGTTCTCAAGACTGCAGTCACTCGGTACTCATTAAGGAATTTTAAATCACGAACTACGTGAAATTTCAAGTTTTACAATTGCAATGAGATAATATCCTATCCTAACAAGAATAACAAAACTACCTACAACTCTGTGTGGTATAAGTGACGTCTCGTAAGACACTGTTTGAGTGAGCTACCTACAACTCTGTGTGGTATAAGTGACGTCTCGTAAGACACTGTTTGAGTGAGATGGCGTTTGGGTCCATCAAGCGAGTCCCAAGTAATGCCTTAGCGCCACAGACACAGATTTACACCGCAGGTGGGCCTAACGGCCTTTATAAATATATTGAATTACTACTTAATGTGTGATATTTTATAAAACAGAACCGGACCACTTTGGTCTAACTACCAATTTAACGAAAATATTTGTTTTTTTAGTACATTCCATGCGACAAATACGACTCAATTGTCATTCAAGCAATTCAAGATAAGCGACAGTAGTCGATCAAAGTAAAAAGGGATAGGCGACAATGGCTTCATAGTATCAAAGCAAGTAAATTTGGATAAACGCCAATAGTTAAGATACGACAATCAGGTAATTTAATCTAACTATGTCATTTTTTTTTATAGAATCTTATATCGATTCTGTTTAATAATGTGGAAATACCACATTTTTACTTTTTGGCTAATGCGCATAAGCATTTTAAACACACATGACACAGAGGGCGCTCCAGTAGCGAATAATTATGGAATCAAAGATTTAGTGTGATTGACGTAACGATATGATAGCTCAGTTGGTAGAGCACTACGCCGGAAACTTAGGGTCGCAGGTTCGAGTCCTGCTTACATTGCAGTGGATCACATTCAATTTTTCTTTCATAATTTACCTTTATGTTAATTTTATCATAAAGACATAGGTAAAATGGCTCAAACGACATTAAAATATATTTTACGATCAGGTAAAAACAGTTAACCAACAAGTGCAAGGTTAGTTGCAATAAAGAAAAATTATCCAAGTTGTTTGATCTGTTTTGACAAATAAGTAAAAAAGCTCTAAGGTTTATTATTATGCAAAAAACTTTTTATGTAATCTCCATTTTGCAAAAAAAAACCTCAAAAATCAAGTCGTTTAGTAGAAAAAAAATGTAGAGATTCTCTAAATCACCGACGGGATAAGCGACACAAAAGTCGTCAGACAGATATTATTATATACGAGACCCAACCCACTCGATATCCCCAAAAATGTCGCTTAGATAATTTCTACTTTCCAGCATCGGTATATTTTGACACTCAAGTAAATTAACATTTATAGGGTATCCATTGACCTTGAACATAGAAAAAAAAACAAAAAAAATATCGTCTAGTAAAATATCGTCAATATCAACAAGTATAGGGAAAAGTCTGAGAACATTACTAATGTAGAACATTACGTTCTCTTAACATATCTCCTGCGGTTATTGATTGGTTTCATAGCTATCTAACTGGTCGTCGGCAGCGTATAAAGGTGGATACTTCCCGTTCTTCTTGGTGCAATACGTTGACCGGCGTTCCGCAGGGCGGCGTGTTGTCTCCATTGTTGTTTTCCATTTTTATTAATTCCATTACTAGTAACTTATCTTCTTTTTATCACCTTTATGCCGATGATCTTCAAATAAATTCGCAAGGTGTGCTCGGTGATCTACCATCAGTCATATCCTCGACAAACCGTGATCTGGATCGTATTTCAGACTGGAGCAGTAGCTACGGTTTGAAAATCAACCCTGACAAGACTCAAGTTATAATCATTGGTAGCCCTAAGATGATCGCAAAAATTGACTTTATAAATCTCCCACCTATTTTGTTCAATGGCATTGTGATTCCTTTCTCTCATCAGGTTAAAAACCTGGGTGTTATTATGGATCGCACATTTTCTTGGGTGCCTCAGCTTGGTGAGGTTAGTAGGAAGGTGTTTGCCGCAGTAGGTTCTCTGAGGAGGCTTCGCAATTTCCTACCCATTGCTACTAAAATTACGCTTGCTCAGACTTTACTCCTCTCTATTTTAGATTACGCTGATATTTCCTATATTGACCTTTCCGAGGAGCAGCTTAACAAACTTGAGCGTATTCAAAACATCTGCATTAGGTTCATATTTGGGTTACGCAAGTATGACCATGTTTCCAGTTTCCGTTCACAACTCAAGTAGCTCCCTATCCGTCTTCGTCGTAACTTTCACGCACTTTCACTTCTCTATAATATTCTTTTTAACCCTGCAACTCCCCGCTACCTTAAAGATCGTTTTAGTTACCTCAAATCTGCAAGGTCCGCTCAAAATTGTATACTCACTGATCCGGCATCGAAGTCAAAATTTTATTCTAATTCTTTTACTGTGCAAGCTATTTTACTGTGGAATTCGCTTCCGCTGGATCTAAGGCAAGCTAAAACTTTGGCAATTTTTAAACATAAACTAAAAGATCACTATTTGTCTCTACCGTAGCCTAATTCTTTTATAATTCTATGCTGTTGTTTTTCGTTATAAGTCTAATGTTAGCTGTGATATTCTTTTCATTCTTCCCTTTTGTATGTATGTACGTTTATGTATGTTTATATATATAGATACTTATTTGTGTAAGTGTATGACCTATCTGTCTAATATTTTGTATGTATAATTTACTTGAAGTTCTCATCTCACCACCTAATATTTTCTGTTTAATTTTGTTTTCTCCGCTACCCAAAGGTTGTCTGGAAGAGATCGCTCTTTAGCGATAAGACCGCCTATTGTCTACCATTGTTTAATTTAAGATTTCTCATGTAATATTTTTCTTGTTGGTGTGCAATAAAGTGTTGTTGTATTGTATTGTAATGTAGTCATAAAAAACTATCACTGTTTATAAGTAAAGGACGTAAATCCGTTTTCCAACGGTAAAGTTGAATTTGTCGCTCTATTATTTATAGTTTATCTTTTCATTAGAGCAACATGACCCGGGGGATAAAGCTGTGCCTCCACTACTATGTTAAAATATCGGTTCATCCGCTGGGTCACGATATGATTTATTTATTAAAAAACGGTATGTTTTATTTCTGCATGATTTTACACGTATAATCAAGAATCTTGTCGCCATTTTAACTATTTTTGGTAGGTACCTACACATACAAAAGAAACTAAAAAGTATTTTTCGATGCGAGACTTCTAAATGGCTAATTTCACTTGTTTTTTTGGAAAATAGCTTTAACGCATTTTATTTTTAATATTCTACTGTAGTGGGTAAATAGATATTTAGTAATCCGAAATAATTATATCATTGTTTAAATGATTTACTTTACTTCGAGATTTTTCAATGCCTTTTAATAAGGTACCTATAAGGTTTGTTGATCTTCAACTCACGCTCGGACTATGCGAGTGTATGAAGCTGCTTGGACGCCACTCAACGAGATTATGAACGAAGTAATGTTCCGGGGGCGCACGGTTGGCGGGGAAATAACGTTAGGCTCCGCCCAGATCCTCAAGGACGTTGGGATTAGGAGTCGCCTTAAAATTATATTTTGTAGGTGCCATTCATATTCGGCCATTTTCCAATGAATATTTTTGTTATATCCCATTTTTATTATTACACATTGTGATATTCGTCGTCGCAGGCACCATTAACTCCCATGATAACAACCTATAACAAAAATAATTATGAGTTTATACTTGGATAAAAGATATAATTATATCGTTATCAAATAGTGGCAGCATTTATTTACCTTCATCGCCAAAATGGTTATCATCTAGAGCTTGATTTAAGAACTTTTCTATATTTTGCTGCTGAATATTTGTGATTTATTTCCTTTGTAGCTATCCGATTGTCTCAGAAAGATTGTTGAAATATTCTGACCAATTATTAAATTGATTTTCTTCCTTCCATTTAATGAATCTCTTGTATTTTTTTATATCTCCTTGGATTTAGTCGGAAGTAAATTATTTTAGCTAACTCTGCCTCCGCTTTTAAGTATGGAGGAGTGCCGTCTATTCAGAATCAGACTCGTCTGAACTCATTTTTGCTGAATTATTGTAATAGGTCTCACAAACAACAAACAAATTTGAAATTTTTGTCTTTTAATTAAAATCCCGCCTTAATTTCTTTTTTTATAAATGCTGCGTTTAATTATTTGCACTGTCTTACAAATCTAAGTCTTAAAGATAAAATTAAAACATTGTTGTATTTTCTAACTAATTTTCATATCATAAAGCTTACCTTCAATTTTAACTCCGAGGTTTTTTCTAAACGACACAAAAAAGGAAGGAATTCCGAAATATCATTGTCATTTTACACAGCACAATTATGAACTAAACGCTGCATACAAACTTCCGCACTAAACCTTGTCGCTACTTTTTTTTTTTAATATGCATCATGAGTTACGTTTATACTGCCAATAGTGCTAACCTCTTTTTATTTTACATTTGCTCTTAGTGTAAATTGCAAGTGTATACTGCAATGTCGTCTCTTTCTATTTAATCTATGAAAAAGGGACGCCACTTTTTAATTTCTACAATTTGCTGTCGCACTGTACTTATAATTAAAACAATTTGTGGAATGCATCCTTTTTACATTTATATACGACCTCATCGCCTTCACATCCTTAGTTTTTTTATAGGTCGGTGACGATGTAAATCGTGTTTCGATATTCAAATATCTTGATACGTAATAGGAATTACATACTTACTTACTGGACAAATATTGATTCCAAATTTAAAATCTCGCTATTTACTGGACACTTCTAAAAAGTCTTCGGTATGTTCCACTTACTGTAGTCTATCTAGCGATGGTAAGGCAACATTACATGCAATTTTTGAGAAAACATAATTGTCGGTTGCCCGTTGGTTTATGAAATATAAACCCAATTTACCCTATACATCTAAATTGTTTCTGAATAAGACGTACCGCAGTTTGTAAAAAATGGGGTAGCCAATCACTTGCTAAACAACGTTTCATAAATATTCATTTTACAAACAACGTTAGACAAATGAACGATTCCCAAATTAGACGTTGCATAAAATATATTTTTACAAATAGATCATGATACAAATTATTTATTGGACAAAACATCATAATATCGCAAAACATTATTTCGCAAATTATTCATTTATTATTCTAGTCAATTAACAAAATAACGAATCATAAAACATAAACATTTCGTTTAATAAATCATCATGGTGTGAACGCCATTAATATGTGTAGTTTTCTACGAGTACAAATATTAACATACTTCATTTTTAACAAAGTATAATTGTTCTGATGAGCATAACAGACGTCTTAGTGTTCAGGTTACTGAGGTTTTTTGGGTAACATGGCTCAAAAACCGAAAACTGTAGGTTAGGTTAGGTTTGTTTTATGTCCATGTATAGCGGAGCGTCAAAATGCTTGCTTAAAAAAGCGGCCAAAAGCATGGTCGGGCCACGCTCAGTGTAGGGTTCCGTAGTTGCTCATCCTTCACAATAAACTGCTGTTTTAAGCCCGAGGTTTACGTTAAGAAAGATTTTAAGCTCTATAAAAAGTTCGTAAACGCCCTAGAAACTGTAATCACTTATTACCTTCTGGAAGTCAACTTACGACCTTTTAAAGAAAAAATATGAAATTTGGCGATAACTAAAAAACGGCTCGACCGATTTTGTTCAATATAGTTTTCATTGAAAGTACTTATAAGGCCTCATTAACATGAATTTTTCCGATTTTTTTTTACCCGTGGTTGAAAAGTTAGAGGGGGGGGGACACAATTTTTTTTGTTTTTGGAGCGAATATTTACAAAACTACTGACTTTATCAAAAAATAATGTTAGAAGACCCCTATTATTTTTAGAAGACCTATTCAACCACACCCCAAATACCAGTGTTGAAAAGAAAAAAAAAATTCACCCCCACTTTAGGTGTTCGAGAGGTACCCGAAAAAAAAAAATTTTTTTTTAATTTTATTTTACCGTTCTGTCGGCGTAATACATACACATACTCATACCAAATTTCAGCTTTCTAGTACTAATGATCACGGAGCTAAGCCGTGGACGGACGGACGGACGGACAGACGGACATGGCGAAACTATAAGGGTTCCTAGTTGACTACGGAACCCTAAAAATGGAACATCACTCAATCTACCAAAGCCCGGCCCCTAGGCAAAATATTGTTTAAACCCCAATATCTCGGTAAATATCGCTCTGAGAGAAAAAGTTTTAAAGAACAGCATGCTTTTTTTAGTGTAATCTATAAGATTCAATCTAATTTAAGTCCAAAAACAGCAAAAAAAAGAGTAAAAAATATTTAAGTAGGTATCTGACCGAAATAAGTACTTGCCTGTTTAATATTTGGCCCAAGTGTTTCGAGTATTAAACTTCATACCGTCCTGCGTTTCGTTACATAGAGAGTTATTTTTAATATTTTTATGAAACCATAGTTTATCAAATAAATATTTTGCAAAATAACTGATTTTTAAAACGATTTATTCGTGAAGTGAACGTTTTTCAAATAAAACTTTGTCATTCAATATTTTTATAAAGCGTCTAAGTTACTAAATGTATATTTGTCGAGTAATTATTTGTAAAATTAGCATTTTAGGGAATGATAGGTTTGTGAAATGAATAGTTTGTAAATCGTTGTTTGTTAAGTGATTATTTGTAAAAAGTTGTGTAGCAAATGATGATAAACCAAAAAATGGTACGTCTATTCACCACGAAGCTAAGCAATACAGAATAGTGTCAATTAGAGCCGCGTAAAGAACCGCCTCTATGGAGAAGATATATCACCTCTTAAGTAGCTCGTTCAATATGGAGCCTCTGCTCGCTCAATAGAGGCTACTTCATCAAAAAGGCTTAACAAGGAAGCCTTCCTTGGTGCTATTGAAATTTGAGCACCGAACGTCTTATCCATATTCTAGGTTTCAAACGAGTTCTGAGACTTAAAGCAGGCTTTGCAGCATCGTCGTTACCACAACATAAAAATACTGGCAACAGATGGCGCCTAATGTAATTTGTGATTAAATTTAAAATGCAGTTGGCTGTAATAAAAGCAATTGAATGTAGTTGCTTGCTTTTTTATTTCGGAAGATATATCTTTTCCCCCTTACACAACATGAAGTGAGCTTTAAATCATTTTCAAACCCTAAAAGTCATTCCAGACTTCGTTCTAGGAACATCCCTATGATATTAATTAATGTATCGATAAATTGTATTTTCTTACGACTCAGATAATATTGATGTTTAATGAAATATTGAAATCCCTTAAAATATTGCGTATGACTTTGAATTCTTAAATTATATCTATAATTATATAATAACATCGATGGGTGGGCAATTTAGGTATACTTAATAATATATACTGCGAAAAGTCGCTTCAACATTATTGAAGCAGTTATCGATAAATTGAATATCGGAAGGATGTCCCTAGTTAATTAACGCTTTTGCCACAAAAACCTATTCTGGTTTTTTGACTACATTCGGAGACGTGATTTGATTGTACCCATGTGTATAATCGTAACCTTACATACCTACATATAAACTTCTACTATTATAATTTGCAATTAGCTCATATTCATTGTTTGATTAGTCATTGCATATGTATGCATGTTTAATAAAGTTACTGTATTATTAGCGTAGATAATATTACACTATACAGTTATGTATTTCTCATATTTCTCCTATATAAGTAAGATCAAATATATACGATAATGGAGTAGCTGCCCAAGTTACAGTACATATGTATATATATAAAAAATTGGGCAAGTGCGAGTCCGACTCGCGCATGAAGGGTTCCGTACCATAATCTAAAACAAGTTTATTGTAAGTGGGAGCCCACCTTAAATATTATTTTTTAGTATTTGTTGTTATAGCGGCAATAGACATACATCATCTGTGAAAATTTCAACTGTGTAGCTATCACCGTTCTTGAGAATCTTGAGATACAGCCTGGTGACAGACGGGCGGACGGACGGACAGCGAAGTCTCAGTAATAGGGTCCCGTTTTTACCCTTTGGGTACGGAACCCTAATAAAGTCTCCTCAGTTGCATACCTATATGTGCCTATATGGAAACATAGACAATCTCTAAGTGACGCCGGCTCTCAATACTGAACGATAACTTTCACAAACTCGCATCGTAGCATACCCATCTAGTACGTAAACTAGAATTTGTGTCACATATTAGCTAGGTAGAGTTTAAATTTGAAACGCTTTGTGAGATACGAGATTTGGTGAACAATGTGCTCGATATGCAATTCGGACGCTATTTATCACGGAGCCTCCGCAAACGCTTGTATCTCGTCGAATCCATTAAATTTATTAAACAACCATTATGTGCCGTGTTCGCCGCTCGAAAATTATTAATGGACGAATCTTTATGGAAATTACGGGCTCGAATGCCTTATAGGAGTACTTAAGTTTTTTAATTATCATTTTTAACGTTTCGACACCGCCTTGACATTGCCTGATTTATATTCGGGATAGGATCATCGATCAGTCTAGTTAGTGGTTTCGTTTTTCACAATAGAGGTCGAAGTTACGACCTAGGTTACCATTAGATCACGAAAGTTTCAATGCAAATATGTCACAGGGTTCATAAAATAATATGTGATCTTTAGAATTAATATGTTCGCCGTTTGTAACAAAATATTAAGTTTGGTTTCACGTCAATATTTATTATTTGATTCAATAAGTAGGTATATAATTTTTACGCTTAGATGTAATTTTAGTTTTTTTACTTACTTTTTTTTTAAGTGACAACACTATTGCCGTCGATCATTACAATGCAGATGTCAGAAATAACCCATGCCAATGCCAATACTTACTACCAGTTTATAAAAAAGTGGGTTTTACATACTTTTGGTTTTACATTTGTCGCTTGTTTGAGTAACTTGTATTGAAATATTATTCCTGACTATGTATCCCACATGATTATGTTTGGTTAAATAAAAATAAATTGATGACTTTTAAACATGTATTGATTTTGTTATATTATATCATATACCTAATATATGCAGATGCCGCATGCATATGCTATACATCATACAATTTTATTAACACTCATACAGAAGACAGCCTTTTAGAAAATGCCTTGCCACCTGGTATACAATTTTCATGTCGAAAACTTGCTTTTTAATAAACAGCGGCAGTATATCTCTATTATTAAATTGTAACTGACGAATTTGGATTCACTTTAAAACTACAATAAAATAAGATAGTACATTTTTGTCAGTACCTAACAATCTATACCGACAAAATACAAATACAAATACAAGTAGTCTTTATTGCACACCTCATAAAATATACAGGAGAAATACAATGCAAGAAATTACAATTAGAGGTAAACAACAGGCGGTCTTATCGCTAAGAGCGATCTCTTCCAGACAACCTTTGGGTAGTGGAGAACTTGAAAAAATAAGATTTTGTTATTAGGCGGTGCAAAAATAGGAAAATAATAATAATATATACATAAAAAACAAATAAATACATAAATATAACAAACAATAAATACATAAATACATACATACATTCAGCCAACAGGTAATAGGACCATTTGAATAAAATACGAATTATGAAAGGGATAGATAATGTTCTTTCAGTTGAGTTTTGAAAGAAACAAGAGATTTAGCGCGCCTTAAGCTCACAGGCAATGAGTTCCACAAACAGACAGCTTTAAAAGTAAACGAATTATAATAAAATTTTGAGACGGAAGAAGGTACGGCAAGGAGCAAATTTTGGGCAGATCGAGCAGAAGTGAGATAAGTGAAACGCTCCTTGAGATAGCGGGGAGTTGCAGGATGAAAAAGTATATTAAAAAGAAGAGCAAGAATATGAGAGTTACGACGGAAACGGATTGGGAGCCACTTGAGCTGAGAACGGAAACTAGATACATGGTCATGTTTGCGTAACCCAAATATGAACCGAATGGCAACATTTTGAATGCGCTCAAGCTTATTAAGTTGCTCCTCTTACCGACCTTTTATGTCTAAGGTTATAAGGGAAAATGGGTGCCCATAACTCAAACCCAATGTAGCGGATTACACCCCAAATTACAGGATTTAACACCTAAAATTATTATAACGTTAAACACTGCAGCAAACACATTTCATTGGATTATCAGCGTGAAACCTGGAACTGTACAGAATAGATACCACAAAACGAGTTAGGTGATAAATAAAATAAATTATATCACGGTGGAACACGATTGGTTTGTCAGCTATCTAGGAAACCGACAACAGTGCAGAAATTTCGAAAAAAGTTGAGGGCGAAAAAGTGTTGGCTCGCTCCAAATTAAACCTAATTGAATGTGGCGTCCCACAGGGTAGCATCCTGGGGCCCTTATTGTTTCTCCTGTATATAAATGATCTTCCAGATATAACTTTGCATAAATGTATATTATTCGCAGACGACACAACTATATTATTAAAATGTGAAAATAAGATTAATTTTGAAAATGTCATTAATAATACACTTAGAGATATAGTTAAATGGATGGACATAAATAATTTAAAAAATAATTTCATAAAGACCAAAGCAATTCAATTTAAAACTTATAAAGGTCAAAGACTGAGTCTAAATTTTAATTATGAGGGCCAATAAATAGAATTAATAGACTCAACAGTATTCTTAGGCATAACATTGAATGAAAACTGTAATTGGAAGAACCACATTGACCGGATATGTAAAAAGATAAATAAATTTGTATATGCACTTTACAAAATTAGAAAGATTGCATCTTTACAGACAGCACTGCAAGCCTATAATGGCTATATCTCGTCCGTACTACGGTATGGCATAATTATATGGGGCAACTTTCCCTAGACAGAGCTTTTAAAGCTAAAAAAAATGTATACGAGCTCTTTGTAACCTAAGGAAAAGAGATTCATGTAGGCCAATGTTCAAAACCCTTAATATTCTTCCCTTACCCTGCATCTATATTGCTGAGATCTGCCAGTTTGTGAAAAAACAACCGCACTTCTTTAAGACCATAGGCCAGAGCAAACCTCATGCTCGAACTAATCGGCTAAACAAGCTAATTGTACGTAAGAACAACTCAGCACTATATCGTAATAATGCAATGGGTATGGCAGTCCAAATTTACAATAAGATTCCATCACATATAGCTGATCTTCCCCAAAGAAATTTCTCTAATGCTCTACTAAAGTGGCTGGGTGAGCAAAATTTTTACTCTGTACAAGAATTTCTAGCCCATACTTAGACTAAGAATTTAAGCAAGTTAATTGTATAGTGTTTATTATTATTGAATTATAAAGATATTAAATTGTTATACTACGTTCATTTGACATACGATTGACTTAATAAATATGAATTTTGCATGCCTAATATAAGGTACAAACATTACTGAGACTGTTGACTAAATGTGATCCATCTGTATACATTTACGTATTGTTTAGCAAATAAAATATTTCATTTCATATTTCATTTCATTTCATTTCATTTCAACAGTCACAGTGATCGGCCGTCACAATAAAACAACAGAGTTAGGGCCCTACTCCATATATGTCTCTCTGATATCTCGGAGAGATATCCGAAATGGCGATATACCTAATATATCGCCACTTCGTCAACCCGATCGCGTTAAGAGTACATATCACTGTTCTTTATTCCCATACTATCAGTTTACGGTAAGTTTGCACCTGGTAACTGTGGCGTGGGATACAAATGAGGTCCAAATTTAACGTAACCGTGTCATACAGGTCCTAAAATTTCCTAACGTTTGGTTAAGTTTTGGAGGAGGAAACAGACGAAAACGAAACCCCTACCTATTTGTATTGATACATGAGCAGTGGTATTTTCTCTTAAGCTTGTGCCTCATTTATAATTTAAATATGTCACGCCATAGATAACAGGCATTCAGGCGCAACTTAACTTGACCGGGCAGTAACTTGAAAGGCTACTTTATGGCGCTGAAATCGCAAACACTACGTTTTAATGGCAGTTAAGACGATATACCTGAGATATGGCTTATTTGGAGGTGAACACTCGAATTAGCGCCTATGTTACCTACCTCTTTTGACAAGTACACTACAAGTACTTCTCTAAAATAAAGCATGTGAAGGCGCGTAAAGAACCAGTGTTTTTCTAAAGGGTGAACTCGAATCTAAAAGAGCTAAATCAATTATCTAGTGAATTCTAAATATGAGTAACCGGGAAACCGAGCCGGGTCAACCAGGTCGTATATTTAGTAAGCCCAGTAATCTAGGATTCCAATATCCCGTGACCCATAACGTAGTGCAACACTCGCCACATATCAGGAGCGCCTTTAATTTATGGGCGACATTCATTGCCGCGTCACAGCGCCGGGTGACGCGCGGCGCAAGCCAAGCCGGCAATGTAGCCGATAATTTAGTAGGATTTAAATGCTATGCTTTAGGGATGAAGGAAAGCGTGACATTACAGCTGTAATGTTGGTTCTGTAAAAAAACTGTGACTTGAAATATCACAAGTGACTTTATCATGCTCACATCTGTATGGGATAGACAGACACGTCGACAATGTGGCGTCGTTTACTGCCTCCAGGATGGTGGGACGCGATTTTGTATGGACTTTGGCACACTTCTTTAATTATTGGTCCATGTACAATGTTCATGTTCATTTTTGGGGATGATGACTGACGAATTGATTGAATTACGTTTCCCAAACTGCCACAATTTAATTTCACCGTAAGGTTCTAACAAAATAAAACTCTTCAGAATTATATTTTAAACTAATCTAACCTACTGAGCTACACATTGATAAACAATTCGGGAAGGTTTTTGGTTCCAGAGGATTAGAAAATAACACAGTTGAGAATAAACAGTTTTTTATGCCAAACTGAAGTATGGCAACTTGGATACTTGATTCGAAACCTTGACTTCACCCTATTTTCGTATATAAATTATCCAATTAAAACAATGTTCACACACGTATAATTCACGTTATAAAATTGATACCCGTCAAACAAACTTCTTTAACTTTAATTTTGGAATTACACGCTCCATCGGAGTTATTTCGAAACGAAATTAAACCTGATAACTTTGTGTTTTGAAATAATTTGCGCTGTTGAAAACAGTCGTCTCGAAACTTGGGATCTACGGACAGCCTAGCCAATCTGTGCCAACAAACGAAGATTATGCAGATTAACTCATTAATATGCACGGCACTCCTAAAATACCCACTTGATTAACAGGCCTGCCGCGAATCCCTAAACAGATAGTTTGTCATTTATAAATGCCACGCACGAATTGTGTCAAATCAAAGCCTGGGCTGATTAAATCAGCCTAGTATCATATTCGGGTTTGTAATTGTAATGAATTGGGTTATTAACTTATCTCCTTAGCTACGCTTGGGCCATAGAATAGAATAGAATAGAATAGAATAGAAATGTTTTATTTGCTAGAATACTACAAAACATGTGGTACAAGGTCTAAAGGTACATCAGTAAAGTATTCTGTCGAGGAACGACATGCAAAAATGTGTTTATATAACAATCATGTGAAAAACATGCAAAATATATTCTAAGTAGGTACAACTAAACAACGTCAATTATGCGATCTATATTCTAAAAACTCTTTTATACTATAAAAACAATGTTCAATAAGCCATCTGGTAATTTCTTTCACAAATTTACTATACTCCATTTGCCTTATACATTCTGGGATATTGTTGTATATTGATATGCACATATTATAAACATTTTTACGATAAATAGCAGAACGACACGGAGGTTGATACAGTAGGCTTTTGTATTGGGATCTCTGCTTGCCAACAAAAACATCTGACCTAGTTTTAAAGAATTCTGGATGTTTCTTGACAAATATACATACTTTCCTAATGTACATGCATGGAAGTGGCAAGATGTTTAGTTTTTTAAAGATTGGCCTGCAGCTATCAGTGTACGAGATATTGGCTATTGCACGAACTCACTTTTTTTGTCTAACAAAGGCCCTTATTATGTCGACTGAATTTCCCCAAAGTAATAGCCCATAGTTCAGCAATGAAGATGCATAGCCATGATACGCCGTGACAGCAGCATCAGCTGAAACAGTCATTCTTAGTTTCTTTATGGCAAATACAAAACTGTCTAGCTTAGTACAAACAAAATCAACATGGTGTTTCCAATTCAAATTTTTGTCGATATGTAAACCTAAAAATTTAACTTCATCACAACTGGTTATTTCCGTATTATTAAAATTAACACTCAATTGACAAGTTCGAGTATTTTATGATTGGAATAAAAACCGTACAAAATGTGAACATCAAATTACAAAATAAGTCAATTTTAAAATAAAACAAAACATACAAATCATCTTAAAACTATCATTAACCTAAATACATAACTACATGTTAACTAACCTAAATCTAAAAAAGGCCCTCGTGGCATGGTACCTAAGATGCTGGCTGCGTTACCCCGCTGAACTGCGAGACTAATACGTTGAGCGAGGTAACTGCCAGCTTTCCGGTCCCCCGTAACTTCTCTGAGTCTTTTAGATAAATCCCCAAAAAGACTCAGAGTGCCAGGGCCCCATAGACCTAAGGTCTCGACCCCAAACGGAACAAAAGTGTATTCGGCGCCGAGACCACTGTACTTCACCACCTTAGCCTTTTCAGCCGCCTCCGCTGCTGCTGCCGGCCTTACAGCAGTACCCTGGAGATGCGATGGGGCTAGCGTGTCTACACAGGTTGCATCCCACACCAGCACCCGCCCCATACTCCAAGGCACCAAAGACATCCCATCAGGTCTCTTACCGTCACTTCTCGAAATGCCGGGGACATTGACCGAAGCAAGAGACCGACGGATGACGTCGTTAAGAGCAGCGTGCCTAGAGAAACGACTGATGATAAGAGTGATTGGAATTGCATAAAATGAGTTTTACTGAAGTTAACATTAAGGCAATTTCTACTTGTCCATAGGCGTACTTGTACTTGTCAATAGTGGTGTGAATTTGGCACTAGGAGACATGGGAGTTCGCGTTGAATCCGAGGGCCTTCTATCCGTCCGTGTCTGCTTTTCTATCGCTTCACTAAAGCTGCCAGGGCACAAAGTCAAATTTATGTGATATCTTCATTTTTTATCATGGCATCATATCGATAATACCCATTTTTGTCATTCGAGTTGCACTGAGTGAATTAACTTGAATGAATTGAGTGAAAGTAAAAATAGACTTATTGCTTTTGCATTTGTACTTCAGGGGAATGAGTATGAACCTAGCATTTCAATTAGAAAGAAAATTACGGTAGGTAACAGTTGAATCGTTATCTCAAATCTGTGCTTACACTTCTATCTGATGTTCAGTTAATATCAAAAGTAACTGTCAATTTTATTATGCAATTGAATAATTGCCGGTAGCAAAAAAACAGCTACTTTTGATGCGTACCATGTCATAACTATAACAAGGCAGTGCGGCATACACATATTATCATAATAATTAAATATTACAATTTTGCCCAAATTGGTCTGGTCCCAAACTAAGCACTATGTTTATTATGGATGTTTTAAATATACAAATAATTGGATGTTTTCTACTCGTTAGACGTTTTGTCACAACCCAGGAATACATTTTTGAGTTCATCTCAGAATTATTTGCGCTTGCCACGATCCCAGGCCGCTAGTTCAGTAGGCTGCCGCACTACCACGGCCCAACCGCGTCGTCTCAAAAAAAAAAACGAAATTCTTTATTTCATTAAACCGTCAGTCTCACTCATGGTTATTCGAACGGAAAATCGTAAATAGGTACGTCAGAATCAATATCGCGAGCACTGAGTACCGTCAACTGGTTCCTGAAACTGGGTTAAGATGTTTCGAGGAGGCCAAAGGACATCAACCTAATCCCTACTTGACCAACATCCCTTATCAATAGATCGTGAATGGGCGGATTATGTTTATTGAATATATATTTATTGACGTATTAACAAAATAAAACCAAATATTTACATTGAAGCGAAAAGTTAATGGTTCAGGCGTACTGAGGTGCCTAACTCATTCATTTGGCGTATTGTAGAAGAAATCGTGAAACAATAAAACAATTTATAAAAAATGGCTACCTTATATATAATTGTAAAGCGTAGAAAGAGTAAATAATAAAAAAAAATGGGCAAGTGCGAGTCCGACTCGCGCATGAAGGGTTCCGTACCATAATCTATAACAAGTTTGTTGTATGGGAGCCCCCCATAAATATTTATTTTATTTTATTTTTGTATTTGTTGTTATAGCGGCAATATCTGTGAAAATTTCAACTGTCTAGCTATCACCGTTCTTGAGATAGGTACAGCCTGGTGACAGACGGACGGACGGACGGACAGCGAAGTCTCAGTAACAGGGTCCCGCTTTTACCCTTTAGATACGGAACCCTAGTAAAGTATTTGTATCAGAGCTCCAGGAAATTTTATGGAAAATACCTACCTATTATTGAGCCAATTAAACATTAAACGACATAAAAGAATTTTGGGGCTCCTTTGTCACCCATAATTGTTTTGTTTCCGCTTCTTTCAAGTTTCGGGAACCAGGGAATTTGTGAGCACGCATTTAAATATTTTTTTCGCTAAATTCAAATGTGTCATCTTTGATTGTGAGATAAATACTATTGACTTAGTTACTTAATGCGCTGACTCAACGACCCAAAGTGGATCTTGGCGTCCGAAACCAGAGAACGCCATCTTCTCAAGCTACCTCCCGCCATTCCGGTCAATGAAGTTCAATCAAGTCTATGATGACTTGGTCAATGGCCACCCCATTGGCGTATTTAGGGGGGTGGCCAGGTGGGCCGTGCCCACCCCAATATCGTCTAGTGCCCACCCCAGAATTTTGAGTTACCCATAGAAATTCATGACTTCAACTCATAGGCCAGGGCCAGGCCCCACCCAGGCCCCACCTGAAAAATAATCTTAGATACGTCAAACATTGGCGTATTTAGGGGGGTGGCCAGGTGGGCCGTGCCCACCCCAATATCGTCTAGTGCCCACCCCAGAATTTTGAGTTACCCATAGAAATTCATGACTTCAACTCATAGGCCAGGGCCAGGCCCCACCCAGGCCCCACCTGAAAAATAATCTTAGATACGTCAATGGGCCACCCTACTGATATCAGGGCCGTCCGTTTGGACGATTCCCGCGCGGCTGTCCGGTATATGCTCTTTGCCAGGTAAATACATGATAAAATAAATAAAAGTCGGACAACCCCACACAAATTGATCTAGTCCCACAGTAAGCTCAAGTAGGCTTGTGTTATGGACACCATAGTATACGAAATACATACTTAGATAAATAAGAAAAACATATAAAAAGCATCCATGACACAGGAACAAAATATTCGAGTTCATAACACAAATATCTGCTGTTGCCGGGATTCGAATCCAGGACCGTCAGCGCAGTAGACCACAGATGTTTATTCAGTTACTTTAGTAATTTATTCATTTATACAGTATACACTACATTTACAGTACACAGGTATAAATTGGAATCCTGAGCAGAGAGAGGACTGCTGTTGTACTAACTTGAAGATTACCTGTGTTGCTAAGTATACTTATGCTACCCCTGTTGCTACGTTACAGGTCTAATCCTTGCTCGCTGAGCAGACCTTCCCTAATAACAGACAGCAAACGTACAACTATTACATTTTACTTTAGATCATCGTTTGATACATGAAGTCGTTATGTAATTAATGAAGTGTACTGCGTTGTGTGTTCTGCGAGACACTATAGACAAATCTTGCACAAAAGACATAAACAAGGTAATCGATACATATAGTCCTTAATCAATATAAATATATACAGCCATTATCTTCGTATACTGCGGAGATCTCTCCTAGATAATATCAAGCTAGGGCCATGGTCTAGATGTAGGTAAAGGGTTTCAAAGTTAGGCAACGTTATTCAAAAAAACTGTCAGTTTGTTAATTTAAAATAAATAAATAATCTAATATTGTCTTTGGTTTTCGCGGCTGTCACACATTTAACAAAAACAGTTTTTTAAACAGATTATATCGCGTATATTAATTATTTGAGCCTCCTAGACGTTTCGGTAGTTTTCCAGTTACCGTTGTGAAAGCTTGAATGAGAAAAACACAATTTTCTCTACCAAACTTACATTTAAGCAAACCCATTTTATAAATATGAATTAAAAACAAATAACGGTGTACATACATGCCAGATGCGCTTAATTGTAAAAGCCTCAAATAATTAATATACTCGATAATATGCCTAAACCATTTAAATTGTTGATAATAAATTTAGCGATAAATACTTACTCGTAGATTTTGCAATTAAATAATCACTCGGCTAAAAATCAAACTTGAGGCTTAATTGCCTTAATAATATAATAAGTACCTAATAACTTAATTATTAAAGTATTTCATACTGCTCTTTAGCGATAAGACTACTTATTGTCTAGGTCTATTGTAATTTTAAGTGTTCTGTGATCGTATGTATTTCTTGTCGAGGTGTGTTAATAAAGTTATTCTGAATATTGAAAAATTATGAAAACATTAAATAAGTATTTTTTAACGCAAGTTTCGGCGTAATACATACACACACTCGTACCAAATTACAGCTTTCTAGTACTAATGATCACAGAGCTAAGCCGCGGACGGACGACGGGCAGACGGACAGACGGCCAGACGGACAGACGGACATGGCGAAACTATTAAGGGTTCCTAGTTGACTACGGAACCCTAAAAAATGGGTTTAACAAAAAAATAGGAACACATTATATTAAATACCTAGTTACTTAGATTATCACTAAATAATTGCCTCTATTGTAATTTTAAGTGTCATTTGTATTTGTATTTCTTTATTCTTGAGGTGTGCAATAAAGAGTATTCTATTCTATTCTATTCTATGTTTTGTAGTCGTCACATATTATATTGGCATTACATAGTAGTAATATGAAAATATATTTTATTCTGGCATTTAATACAAAATAAAAATTGTATAACATAATTATTATTTGAATAATATATATGAGAAGTGAAGCTACTTTTGTCATTCCTGTGTTATCCCATTTTGGTAGAGTTAATTTTACTACACCGGTAACACCGGAATGAAAATAATGGAATGAGAAAAACGACATATTTTAATTTTAAAAAATAGTGAGTCCCATATCTAAAACTAATTCGATTCTTAAAATCGGTCCCCGTGCCACCGCTATGACATAATCACATTTATACGGGTTATCCTCATCTGGCAGAATAATATTGGTCAGAAATACACTTCGCATAACACGTTTCGCAGAAACACTTTCGGTCGAATCGTAAGATAGCATAAAGGTATAGTTGGCATTACTACTACCTCGCATACGACACATTTTGCAACACATTGTTTTGTAGAATATCTCCTTGGCCGACTTTGGTTTAGCATAATTTTATGTACCATAATAATCTATAGCATACGATTAAAATAGCATAATTATTTTCTACTAGCAGAAAAGTGGATTAGGTAAATTTTACGTAGTAGAATGTAAGTCCCACCAAATGTTCTATGGCATAATAGTTAGGTACCTTACGTCCGCAATACACCTGACTCGCCATCAAAAAGGAAAATATAGTCCAAGTCACCGTTAGGTACGACGACGAGCGAATCGAGCAGTAGTGTTAGGTATCTTACCGCCGCGGGGCAACAGACACAAAATGTTTAATCACAACAATTTTAATGCATTAATTAGGTCCTGATTCCACCTTAGGGCTGATCCGAATTGGATTAGGTTAGGTACGACGACGAGCGAAGCGAGGAGGAGTGTTAGGTTGAACTGAGACCCTAACGAGCGAGCCGCGCGGCAACGGCCGGCTACCATACCACTCCATGTATTGATTGCACCTTAGGGCAGTCTATGCCGAAAATTATGCAAAAAAAAACTGCGAAAGTACTATTCGTTTAGAAGACTGTTATGCTCAATTGCTCATCAAAATTATGCCAATATAAGATTCGGTATTATAAAAATCTGCAAAATGACTTATGCCAAAGCATACTCTGCGTAAGATGTTTCTGCTAAACGTTGCTTCTGCCAAGTATCATTATGCAAAACAAATACATGTCAAAAAAGTTTCTGCAAGACAATAGTGAACCCATTTATGCAGACCGACGTATAGCCACTAAACACAACTGCTCTTACAGAGTGCTGCAGCTTGATCAATATTTTTTCTCTGAAGTGCGCGGGAGACGTGGGCGTACTCAATCAAACTCGGCAAATAAATCGCTCCCAAATATTGTCGGCAGTAATGAGAGGGTTTAACCGGACAAATGTATACGCACATATTCATGGGTATACAAAGGTGATATAAAACAGGTAGTGTGTTTTGTTACCTACTTATATGGTAATAAAAGAAAGGTTTTTTTTTTTGTCATGCTTAGTATTTGACTTATCCGGCATTTTACACACAAAACTGGCTTCCGGAACTTGATGAGGAATTCTGTCAAAATATATATTTCTTTTAATTATTATAATGTATTCGTATTTTAATTTTAGCAGTTGCCCGAGCGAGTTAGACAATGGCAGGCTGTTTCCCGAAAATAATTGTACATTATTATTAAAACTTTCTGCACCTGCGTTTTCAGTCTTGCCATCAAAAAATACTGCTTGGGAAATTGATACAAGAATGTTTTGTACTCATTAACAGAAATATGTTCTGAAATTAAGTCTGCAAAAAATATTCGACTATTCTGAAAAATAAATTTATGTTTACGCTTGAAATAAACTCCTCGCTCAAAGAACCGGCTCTTTTATACGCTACCTTATCCACTTTGTGTATTCTATATACACCCGCATTACTCTTTATATATTCATATGCCTATTGAATATTTTAGCTCACAAGAAATATTGCTCTCTGATGCAACATAAACATTAAGGGCCCATATTCGCAATTTACTCTGCGATCTTAGCTGAACGGTTGCAGCATGGCATATTCACAAAATATACCTTGTGGAGACGCCCCATAGAGTCTTGTCGGGTATAGTTTGCAAGTTGCTTTTCTAAGGTTGCTTCGGGTACGAGTAGGTATATTTACTACTAAATGCAGGGTTCTCGTCAGGAATCCAAATGCTTTTAACAGCGGATTCCTGAGGTCGTATGGAGTAAAAAATGTTATATGAACCTATGTCGAAATATGATTTTTAACTTTACTTATATTTTCATACATAATATAGTACATTGTTGTAGAGGCTGAAAAGTAAGCAATAGATGAACGAGTAATTTCGAAGGCCGACCCGCAGGGGAGGCCTTCGATAAAACGAGTTCATCTATTGCACTTTTGGCCGAGACTAAACAGAGTGCTTTTCACGACTACTGCGAGGAAATACATTAAAATACGAGAATTTTATATACTACTATGTAAACTAGGCGCCTTGTTGCAGCCTCATTTTTGTAAAAATTAGGGCTATTTTATACGTAAAGCTGATTGTGCCCCCGGATTCAAACGACGCAACGACGATTTTAAACCCATTTATTAAGAAATAACAAAAATATTAAAACTTACCTCACTTTCAACAAAATTTTAACATTTAGTCTAGGTTACACTTGGTTACACTCAGCTAAACAACTCAACTATACATTCTACACTGAAAGATCATTGTAACGTTAGGCGTCAATATTAATATACGTTCCTAATATTATTTATTTCGCGAGTCAATGAGAACATTATTAAATTAAGCACATCACAAAACCAATATTTAATATTTACTAAACAATACATTTGCTTTTTTAAAATATGGCGGCTGCCTTGTAGCGCATGCGCGCATCGTAATGGAGTCATGGCTTTTAAGCCGAATTAAAAAAATATTATGAATTCAATATATAATTATATAATTTTATGTGTTTATTTGTTGAAAACTGTTAATTTGTTGAAAAATAAGTAATTGCAGAAATTAGGAAATTGTTTTACGCCCCATTACTAATTTTAAAATATAAATGTTCATGATTTTCGGGGTAAAACCTTTTTAACGAAAACGTTTTAAAAAGTAAACCTGAGGAGTATTATCTTACTTAAGAAAATAAACTCCTTTGCGGGTATTTATAAGTTTAAGAGAAAAATACACCTCATAAATGACGCATTCTCATTGGTCAATTTAATTTGACATGCAGCAGATGATTAAGCTTTGATTGTTTGTCGTTTGAGCCGGCCGAGAAAATAACTCCGAAATATTTTCTAAAAAGTCGTATCTTACTATGAAATTCATGTGTAGATACGAACTGTGACCCTAAGGTGCTACATTGTTGTCGTGTTGGGAGCTAACATAGATATACAGTTTACAAATGAACATATAAGAGCTGTTTTGCGTACTGGATTCAGGTATTCTATAACCACATTTTCGAGCAGTGTCGTGAAAAATAAATTACCTTTACTTCACCAGTAAAACAATGCTTTAGAACGAGCTGGCAACGTTTGTTATTGTTATCTCTTTTCATTAAAAGAGGAGTCAATGTCATAAAGAAATTTTCTTGTTGGGCAATGTTTTTTCAAAACAGGCTTTACTTAAATATGCGATCAAAACTCCTTACTCATGAATCTTATGATTTATCTAATGGCTGCTCTACACTTTCTTTTAATAACTGCTATTAAACTCCATGGATTATGATTATAATACAGACTGGCCACTAAGAAATACCCTTATTATTATAACTACTTTTGACAATGACTCCAGTCATATGACAAGTCATTGTTGTGATTGATTTTAACGGTGTTACGTAGGTATGTAATCTAATTATTACAAATAATAATTAAGTACATTAGCCTTCGAATAAATTGCGGTGTCTAGCTCACGCAGTCAACCTTTATAACAGCTGAAGAAAAATATGTTTTTGAGTACTCCACGGTGCAAAATATCACAAGGGTGGTGTAAAAACTGAAAAAGATTTTGCGGATTCTAGTTCAGCTGCCGTGGATTCCAATGAACTGCACGTAGCTGATACAGTGAGAAGCATACTTACAGCAATTGTTGAGAATAATCATACTGCTTGTAGTGTGTTAAATAAATAATTTGATGAATAATTGTGTTTGTTTATTTAGGTAATTAGTAACATGATATTTATTGTAAACTTTAATCAAATAAATTAGGTAATAACAAAGTATTAAATAAATATTACATATGACCAGTAAAAAACACAATACGTTTATCATCACGAACCATTTTGTTTTCAAGGTTTTAACTAGATAACGCAGTTCTCACAACTTAAGCCATAGTTTTTCCACCATCAAAAGGAATATCAATACCGGCTTCATACTGTGCAAATCTGTTGTACGAAGACTATCGTTCTAGGCGTATTTATGCTAAGATGCTACGTAATTAATTTCTTAACTGAATTTTTGAAGGAAATTTGTAATGATTGACACATAAACAATGATCGTTACAGGAACGGTTTTCAATAGTCAACGTTTGTCAGATAATGTGACGATCTCGCAACATCGCAATGATAAAGATGATTTGCACTGGAGATGTTTTAAAACAAAAAATGCTAATATCTCGAAAACTAAGCCGATTTCGGCTTACTTTATACGACATTTTATTTTCTACACATACTCAGAAATGCGCTGGTGCAATCATTTGGATTCCTCGCGAGCACCCTGTATACATCATAGTATAGTACTATATCATTAGTTTAGGTTTAATTTGTACGTGATATCGTTACTTTTCAACTTCTAGTCTTACCTGAGTTGGGGTGTGATTATAATCCGGTATAATTATTTTCACATTGGTAATTCTTATGAAACGTCGTTCAGTATCCACTTAGTCGACGAAAGCCCCTCTAAATATTGCGGAAGGGAGAGAACCAATGAATCGTGGAGAAGATTTTTGTATTTACCTGCGCATAATTATTGTGCATACCTATTACAGTCGGCACGGCAATGGACGGTCACCAGCGGGCTTATGACGGTTGCATTATCACGTAAAGCATACTTGGGCGAATACACTTTTTGCCTACAGTTTTGACTGTCAGCAGCGTTACTCAATATGGGCGTTATTCAAATTTCTCAGGAATCACCAAGAAATCGGGATTTTAATATACATATCTTTTTTTTAATAAGACATACAGAAGCCATAATTAATATAATGGTGAAATTTTACAACGAAATTTAAATGTCGTGGACAGATTTGCGTCGGCCAAAAAGTTCATACACCCAGTTGCCACAACGTGACAGCGGCCTATCGGTGTAACTCGGACTTCGGTGACCTTGTAATGCCGAATCCTTCGACGAGGCATTCAAGTGAATGCCCTTCACCACCGCGCGCGTCCCGACGTCGCCCGCGCTCGCCCCTCGACACGCACACATAGCCGCGAGTTTTGTTACTGCACACAAGTGTCGCTGTCGTTTCTTTTAACGTTAGTATATATTCTTTGACGTGACGAAATATCTTTAAGTTTTCTTGATTAAATATACGGAACACAATATTTTACTCAGAAAAACTGTTTCAGGTGCCAAATTGAGTGCCAAGCGAGGAGCCTAATGTTCAGCAATGTCGCCGTAACATTAGCAATATAAAGTAGCGATTCAGCGGTTTTAATAATGAAAAATGTAATTACTAAGAAGCAGAACTAAGCTTAATTTAGAGACCAAAGCTGTATGTTTTATTGAAAATATCCGCCTCCTAATACTATTATTAAGTTACTAGCTTTTACCCGCGGATTATTATACAAAGAAGACATTTTATAAAAGGCCCCCCTGAGAGTAATTCGCGGAAACCGATACTACATATTCAATATGTACTACTATCATTACTACGAAAAGCGTAAGGCGAACGATAAAAAAATATCCAAAAACAGTATTTTACCGATTCGTGGTACCTTCATCCACCCTGCAGTGTAGATAATATTATACCTATTGCTTTTCAGTATAGATGACATAAAATGCTGACATAAAATGGACACATAGCACATACCTGAATATATTCTTTATTCATCGGCAATTTAATCAATTTAATTTCAAACGTGTGTTTCAAATTAAAACGTGAAATCTAACTTATTTTCTAAAAGAAAATATTTTTAACTTTAGTACCTATCTCTTTATAGGATTTAAATCTACAGTTGATATGTATGGTAATTACAGCCTACAGGTAAATATGTAAAGGGCCTAATTTTTAGAACCGTTTGTAAAGTGAAGCTTAGGATAAAGATTTGATTTTTTGCAGGAGACTCTTGTACTTTCAAGCTCAGGCTTGGAAAATTTAAGATAACAATGTGCTCCATAAAAATACTTCTTGTGAATACGCTTATAGTGTTTAATTCTCATCATGTTTTTGCACTGAAATAAGTAGGTACCTAATGTGTGTAGCGGTATCTGCAGTGTTTCTGAAATCGGGCCAAATTTGAGCCAGGTCAAATTGGCGACGGGGTGTCTGGCCAATACCTCGGAATATGGAGGTCGCATGAACTGGTGCACTGAAAAAAATACCCAGTGGAGCCTACTGAAATTACAGTAGGCGTAACCGTTATTACAGTTAGGTTTACTGAAATGTCAGTAGGCCTCACTGTTATTGCAGTAAGTCTTACTGTAATGTCAGTAGGCTCCACTGGATATTTTTTTCAGTGTGCGACCCGCATTAGTCCTCCAAATGACCTTTGCACTGAATAAACAAGAAAAACGAATTTAGTACGACCTTCAGACTTCAATAACTTTAATTGATATCTGTCTGGACTTAAGACATCTCGCATTTCATATTAGGTAATGCTGTGGTACATATAGAATACTTGAGTACGATTTTCTACGCAGCTACTTTTGCTGCGGATTGTACAGCGCGGCGCTATTATCTGTTCTATGTTAATAGGTTCAAAACAACATTATAAGTTAGTCGCGCTCTCACATGAAATGAACGTGAACTAAGAAGGTATTATCGCGGAAGAAGTTCGTTGAATTTTATTTAAATACGTTATTAATTTCCCATTTTGATACGAAACCTAGCTGTTTCGTTGTTATAAACTGTCAAGCGACGACGCGGTTAGTTATAGTTACTCACGAAGTTACGCCCCCGGGCCCGGCCACAACGTCGGTCTTAGCGGCGAGCGGCAGCGGTGCGCGGTACGTGTCTCTCTCTCTCGCTTGGATATCTCGCTCAACCGCTCGCCGCGCCACTTGCCACCGAACGTCGTGATGGCATGTCCGTTAGCTGTCCTGGGTTGAATCCCAGCAATGGTAAATCTATGTGCCATGAATGGATGTTTGTATTATCTAATTATCTATATTTTATGTTACCTACGTCATCGTCTAGCAAAACTAGTAAGCATTGCTTAAATAGTTTGAGAATCCTACATAAAATAGGTTTGTCACGTTCACCAATCATTTATTGGATAGAGTTTATCTCATGAAAATCCTCAAAAGCGAGATTCATCTAAAACGTTAAATGTAGATACGATACGAGGGTAAGCTAGAGAAGTACAATTTTCAGCCATAACTCAGAAAGAAAATAAAGGCTTCCCGACGCTAAAATATTAGCCTCTGACCACTTTATAAATGGGGTCGGATCGAAAATTAAAATTCAGTACATTAAATACAGTTTTATCACAAAAGCGTTAAATTAAAAGCGGATAAGAATGCCAGAAGTCTTTTTACTTCGCGTTAAGCTGTCTCCGACTGAACTCAAAATAACTTGAAATGTTCCATTCCAAAGTCTTTAAGCCGAATCGCTATAAAATCGCAAACGCTACCATTTGGAAATATACCCTTGAAAACTGGAAGATTAATTTAGATTTTGCACGGGAACCTCTCGTTCTCATAAATGAAATTCAGTGGGAACTCGAATGCTGTTAAAAGTGGAAATAAAACCAATACAAACACCGAACTGTACTAATCATGAACAGTTTTTTTTAATAAAATAACACTAAACAGGTGATCGCAGTCTACTGCACTTCAATAGTTATATTTTTATATTCGCTTGTATAAATATTGATTTTGGTACTCTTTATTAGTATTTTGGTCCTAATACTAACTCAAGCAGAGACTACTTTTTTTTAATTTTGTTGGTTCCGAGCGGGAACATGTAATTATTTTCTTTGTTGTTTATTTGCGTTTTATTTATTAAAAAATGTCAAGTCGTAGAAAAAGTATTGTATGCAACGTTGTATAAGTAGGGCAAAAAACGCTCGTAGCATCTTTCTTACGATGTTCGCTACGCTCACATCGTAGCCCATGCCACTCGCGTTTTTTGCCCCCTCTTATACAACTGTTGCATAAAATATTATTAATGAACTGTTTGAAGCTAAATGCACGCAAGTGTATTTTGTTCGTCGCTTTTTTTTGTGTTTAATGATTATCAGTAATTCATAGATCTAAATGCCAAGACATTCATTTAAAAGGAAGTAAATGAAAGTAATGTTATTAAAACTATCGTGAGACATCTTTACTAATTATAAAAACGGTATAAACTCACGTAAAAATTGTCAGGAACGGCCCGACATGTTTCGAACTCATTTGGAGCTCTTCATCAGGGGTAGCTATCCGTGCTGTTCGCGGTGGTTGGGCTCTACCTCCGGCATGGAAACCTGTGATTCCGGCGTTAAAAAACATCTCGCGTTCAGACAATGTTGTTGATACAATAAGTCAAGTGTGCGTGGTATCAGTGGGTAATAGTTAAAATGCAGTGACAGACAGTCCAGTGGTGACAGCGCAAGAGCCCTGCCCTCCCCGCGCCGCGCTATCTGCGCGTGCGCAGAGGGCGGCAAGAAGAGCGATTAAAAGTGCAGTGGGTCGCGAGTCGCGTAACAGCACGGTTTAGCTACCCCTGATGAAGAGCTCCAAATGAGTTCGAAACATGTCGGGCCGTTCCTGACAATTTTTACGTGAGTTTATACCGTTTTTATAATTAGTAAATGAAAGTAAGGAGCAATCGCATTATAATAATTGAACGTCAACTATGCGAAACGTAACATTTGGTCAAAAAACGTTATGTCAAACATCGAGCATCCGTTTGTTAGTCGAAGTAAAATTGGCAGGCGATCCGGTTTCAGCAAATAAAGGGGCTTTTGACGCCTCTAATCACCACTTTGTTTTTTGGTATGTCCAGTACTGTATCGAGTCTAGTACATATGATGCGATATGTACGCCCCCAATGCTATAGCCGCTATTTTAGGGTGAAACCAGACAAGCGTCATTTTTTGTGACGGGATCAAGTCACACGATGTATGGTGCACCCGACATTACGCAACTCACAATCACAACTCACCAAAAGTCGGATTTTTCCCGGTGGTTTGAAGCCGACCTCTATACGATGGTGTACGTCACCACCCCCCTCACTATTTAATTAATTAATATATAGAGTTAATATTAATTCATCTTAAAGGATATTTTCGTAGTGCATTAAAAAATATAATTTGTCTATATCTAATTTCAGCATTTTAACCTAATAGTACTTATTATTTGGTTGATTATACTGTTCTGTTTCTCTTTAGCAGACCTTGATTTCTGATTTTCTGTCGGTGATCAAAGTTGCACAGAGTTAAGTAGGTCATTCATAATGCATATGTCGACAAGTTTGCACTTCAGCAACGAACACTGAATAGTATAAAGTTACCCTTCATTAACGCCTCTATGGAATAGAAGCTCATTGAACTGTTTGTTGACGAAGATCTTATTTGATCCAAGTATACGTTAGGACTTATGGTTGCCATATTTACCGGTACATGCCCCTGTTTAAAGCGTGGCGTCTCGGTTGGTGGTGCGATTATATTATTATTGTCTTCTTATTGTCAATGCGAGAAAGTGACCGCCCGAGAAAGTGAGTGAGTGAGTTCGATATAGCTGAGGTTTGAGCTGCATTAACTGAAATTGGCAAGCTGATATTTAGGGCATCCGCTAACTTGCGCGGGTGCGCGCTAAATAGCACGAACGTGACATAAATGTGACGAATTTTACCCGGGATGGTACCTGCAGGCATTCACCCTTCTTAGGGAGCAATTTCTTAAAGTAGACTTATTTCGTCCATAGGGGCGTAGAGTTTCTCATAGAACGATATAAATCAATGAACTTATATATAATTTTACATTTGAGTTTGAGTAGACAGAATAATTTGATCTGATATAATCTGGCAAAGGTCACAGCAGTCTGCCCAATACCTTGCAGTCGTTGTTCCAGGGCCACTCGACCAATTGACGGTCCACCCTGTAGGAAACCTACCATGATGTGTCCCCTGGTTTGTGATCACCATTCATGAACCATAACTGCTCTAGTAAGATACTCAAAAACTATCGAATTGCTTGCACATTAAATCTTATACCCCTTATGATTATTATTTGTATCTATCTGCTTCAGAAATTCATAAATGTTTTCCGCACGAATCAATCATAGCTGCAGTCGACTCTGCTGTTCAAATATTACTGTCTAAATATTTACTCTGCATTCGACTTCATAAACAAGCTTGCAGTATGCCGACGGGGTTATTATATAAAACGGCCGTATCTACGCATCCGAAACGCGAGGCGTGCAAATTTCCTGTCTGCCATAATGGCCCCCTGCCTTAATTCATGGGTTCGCTAGCGACAAAACCGCCAAGCGCGTGACATAATGAATATTGCGTTTAGTGAAAGGCCTGCTTTTAGACCCACCTCGTCAGGAAACTGGTCTTCGTTCAACTTATGCGTGGTAAGTGATAGGGTGTAATATCGCTTCTGTAAATTCTATCAAACATAACATGAAAAAGATTTTTTATATTACAAAATAGCCCCTTTACGCAATAATGAAGCTTCGCTCCTGGGATATTAAAAAGAATCAGCCAGCTAGTTATTCCATAATAAACTTTAACGTCCTATATAGCAGCTGTTGTTGTTAAAACGATCTATAAATCAAGAATTTTCATTACATTTTATAGGTAAATATTAATACTTTTTTATTAACTCGGACTACGAAGCTAAGCACATTGAATTATATGCCACATAAATGTAAAAATACGACAGTATAAATATAATTTATGTGTGAACGTGTCAGCATCGAAGTTTCGGGATATTGTAGACGCATAATATCGAAAGAGCGACAAGCATTGAGCGTTCGAGACGTATCATATGGAACGGACACGACAGGCACCGTCAGCGTCACCGCTCCACATACTTGAAGCAACGTTGGTACGGAAATAGAAAAAAGGTTTAAAGAAAAAAAATATTGGCGTTCTTGTACGCGTGGCGTAGAAGATATGAGTAGAGATGTGCCGTTCTCGAGAACTCTCAAGAATAAGAGGGTAGGGGAACCAGGGGTAATGGGGGCCAGCGGATAATAGGAGCGGTGCGACTAGACACAAAACTATAGCTCATATTCACTGATTTACCGCTCGGGCGTTTTCGTCACAGTGCGGCCGTGTTCCCCTGGCTCGCTCAGCTTGCTAGTGCCACGCATTATGTTACCACGGACGCTTATCGGTTTTTTGCTCCGCGCTTATAAAAAATACGATATTTCAACGGCCAGCTTAAGTTGAAGTAATATGTTTGTTATATTGAAACCTGTTTTATTTAATACCAGCTAATGTTATCAATTTTGAGTATCTATTCATACCATTTCATTACAAGCTAGATTCGGAATATTATTTTATGAAATTTCAAGATGGTGGTAGTCGGGTAATCAGAGCTTATTACATTATTAGGCTATTATTGATTGGATCCTTAAAGTTAATTAATTTACGCATACGTTTAAGTTAATATTCATATGAATATGACATTTTAGGCTGACATTTAATGTTTTGAGGCTGACTCAATAATTAAGTAGCTCCATTTCCCGCACAGTCGGGTACGTAATGGGAGCGATTCTGTTTTAAAAAAAAAAATATCTGTCGCCAAATGCCTGATAATGGAACGGTGATGCTGTAATTAAATGATAGTCAAATAACTAAGGATTTAGTTTCTATTAAAAAGATCCAAAAATACCCATACATTTGCCTTATATTGAACTTTTGCCTTAGTAGGCTCCAATTCCCCCACGCTCCCCTAATCTTGGCAAGCGATTCAGTTTAGCAATGTCAGGGTCTAAATCGTCATCTATCAGAAATATCTCCACAATAATATTTAAATGTATTTTGAAATCATCAAAGTGAAGTTGGCCTAAACTGGCCCACAAGCCAAAATTTATTCACATGGGAAATAATGTGTCTATTTGGTCTTATTGCCTGGTAGAGAATGCCTCTTAGCATTAAGTCCATAGTAACTCTTTGTCGGTGGAAGAATTTCATATACCAATCTTACTTTATTACTGAAAATTAAAAACCGACCAAGTACGAGTCGGACTCGCGCACCGAAGGTTCCGTCCAAACACTCCCTATCTTAACTGGCCGGATTAATTTAAGTTTGCAACTGGTATGTATGGCATCGCATACAAATGAGGTGCAAAGTCAACACAACCAATCACGTTTGTTGTATGGGAGCCCCACTTAATAAATAGTAACTTAATAAATAGATGGTTTTTAGTAGGTATTTGTTGTTTTAGTGGCAACAGAAATACATCATCAGTGAAAATTTCAACTGTCTAGCTAACACGGTTCATGAGATACAGCCTGGTGACAGATGGACAGCGGAGTCTTAGTAATAGGGTCCCGTTTTTTACCCTTTGGGTACGGAACCCTAAAAAAGTAGCATCATTGCATATTGAATGTCCATTTACTAACATAAATATGTGTCACCAAGTTATACGACCTAAATGATGATGATTATGATAATAATAACGTTATAATTCGTATTTGTATTAAATTGTACTATTTATTATGTAGTTCGCACAAGAAGCCTACTTGACGACAGTGTAGATGCCAGCGATAAAATGATAGGGTCTATTATGTGGCGAAATCCATTTTCTCATTGATCCATCGGTCACAAGTTAGGGCGATAGGGGTTTTAACGTAATAACGAAGGGATAACCTGGTAATTTCTCCTAAACCCTTACACGAGAAAGTGATTACACTCAATTATGTCTTATAACGCACCTACGTAGGTACAAATCGGTAATACAGGTTAAATACCAACTCTTACTTCATTTACCTAGTACAATTCCACCTACCTTAATTTCCTTTTGCTACGTATTGTTTTTGTATAGTGTACCTAATTTATTTTAGCTTGAATGTCCCAAGTTTTACCTCAATGCTATCCCATTTACGTGCATTATAAGCGCACAAGTGCGCCAGTGTTTACACAGGGATGGGCATTACAGTGTTTGTGGTGTTCCTTCGGGACGCCATTATGAGCGACAGACAGGTGGGCAGCGGCTAATGTTCCTTTGTTTGTTACCAAGGTATTTGCTTGTGGGAGTGATATTGTATCTCCTAATTCTGACTAGCCATGATATCTATTTGTTGTTATTTATTATTAACCAGGCGTTTTCAGTATATCATAAAATGTTAACTATTTAATATCCTATTCATATGTGACGTACACAACTGATTAGCTTTACATAATATAGAATCAATCCAATCCCATTTCTTTATATCTTTTATTTAAATAGTGAACGTTTAATTACTTTTAGCTAGTGGTTTTATTTACTTGGATTGACTGTAATTACTTTCATCTATAAGAGCGGGTTTAGGAGAAATTATCAGACTATGCCTTCTTTATTACGATAAACCTCTATCGCCCTACCTTGTCGCCGATAGATCAATGAGATAATCTATTTCGCGACATGCTCCCTTGCCTCTCCTTGTATCCTTGGATACACAGTCAGCGAAGTAGCTTGTTGTGTGAACTACATAAAAACTACGTAAAATAGTAGTTTAGTATACGTTGTAGCAATTTTTTTTATTCTCACACTGCAATGCGTAAGATTGGTATAATTATGAAATTCTTCCACCGACACTGAATGATACCAATCTATAGCTTGTAAAATTTGTTCATGACACTCTCATGGTCGCCAGCTGACCATTAATTGAGCTATGCATTGTGTATGCCCGATGTGCAATTAAATATACTCAATAAAGCTAAATATATTGGAACGAGTGCCCTTGAAAATAAACCTTATGCCATATTTCCTCCTAGAATGATGAAAATCACCTTTGAAAATGCGTGCTCTTTGTTGTAAATGCCTGGGAACCTGGTATTTTGTGTCAATGGTAAAGTCAACACTGACTCGGCAAACAGCAACGGTGCGGTGGAGCGGTGGCATCACCCACCTAATTAATAGGATAATAGGTCACGCGAACATTATGCTCAGGGTCAGACAACATGGTTAATATTAGAATTCCGTTCAATAGCCTCAAATGTCGTGATGCCAAGATATTTCGTGTTCCACCTACACGTGCCCATATAACCACGTACACTGTATACCACGTACCTCAAATGTAGTGATGCCTAGATATTTTGTGTTCCACCTGCACGTACCCATATAACCACGTACCCGTATATACACGATGATTTTTAATCGGTGATCAGGAGTAGAAAAATATTAATATTAAGCTAAAATTAAACTTAATACGCGAGGTCCCGCGCAATTACCTCACTGTCAAATTAATTAAAAGTTAAAACATAATTAAAACTAATAACCACTAGATACATGGTCATCCTACATAAATTATTGAAGTACGATACCTACGTCAAGTGTCATCGCTTTGGCGGGAAATTTGACGAAATTTTCTACAACTTTGTATAAGTAATGACAATGACAATGATAAGTTATTACTCATAAATTGTCATTCCCATTAAATTATTAAAGAGGTTGTAAGCACACCGATACAGATTAGTTCGGTGACAAGGAATTTAAGACAAAATTGGTTTCAAAATAAAAATTCTAATAGAAAAATAAAAGTTTGTTTTCATGTAATTACGACTTCAACGTGACCGCCATCAATAACTGAGTTAGAAAAGTTGGTACCTGATCACCGATTAAAAATCATCGTGTATATATATATATGTGTGTAAGTATATTTAAACTTAAAATTTTGGTTTTACTACCTGATGTACCAGTATCAGTAGGTATATTTAAACCGAAGTAGAGGTGATGAAGTATACCAGAGATAAGTATATTTTGAACTCCAAGTTGAACTCGCACACGAAGACAGCTTAGTATTGTACCCAATTCGTACAGAGCCCTCAATCCGAACTGGCTATGGCAGACCAGACTCTAAGAGATAATATATGTCAACTCGACAATAAGATATTCGTTATAAATGCGGCTGACGAAAGAAGAACCCACACCATCAGGTGAAAAGTATTAGTTAAGGTCACCGGCTGTGTGATATCGTGACTATATTATAGGTATGTAATGTTCGGTAACAAAGCTTCCATAAAATTTAATGGCCACTGGTTTATCATATAGGTACCAGCATGCAGTCTAGCAGCAAATGGGGCATTAAAGGAAAAGTGAACCGTTTGCATATAATAACGTTTTACTACAGATGCAATTATTAATTATTATTTATATTCTTTAATGGTTTTAGGTATATCCATTCCATCTTTTGGGAAATTCTCTGAATCTTCACCTTCATCTTAAATTCTTGGATATCACTTTGGTAAATAGATACGTGACTAAAATTTCACGGCCGCTGAGCACTGATCCCTGACAAAATGTAAAGAAACTGTGCGAAATTCGGGTTCGGACGGGCAAGTGTAGTAAAATCGAATTACGAAAAAATCTATTGGCTACCGGCTTTATCTGCTTATACAAGCGATTTTAAAGTTTTTTGTATTTGGCTAATAAAACGAAATACTTAAATAATTAAATCGAAACTAACTTGAAAGCACATTAAACATCTCAATTTATAAGTAGCAAGACAAATATCTAAAGGTAAACTTAATTGTAGCAAAATAAAATGAATATAATATTTAAACCATTGATACGAAGATCAAAGCACAAAGCAAAATTGAAATGCGTAACCTGGTGGAAGAGGCCGGGAATCGAACCTAGTACCTCTGGATTTCTGGTCCAGTGTGTAGTATATCAATAGTTTAATATAAAAATTGTGGTGATTAGATTAGATTGGATTTATTTCTTTCATAATATACAATGTAATAATTACATGCATTTATACTATAATCGTCATAAAAAAAAATGAGATATAATATTAGTAAAAAAGACATAATTCAGTTAAATGTGGTTAAAATAGAAGAATATGTATAAATTTATGAAACATGTAATGTCTCTTTTTTATATGTGGGTACAAACCACGATTTCTATACATATTAAACCATTGATACAAAGATCAAAGCTGAAAGAAAAAAATAAACGGGTTACCTGATGGAAGAGACCGGGGATCGAACCCGGTACCTCTGGATTACCGGTCCAGTGCGTGCGAAATGGTTATATCATTATAACGCACTGGGCTCCTAGGGATTGTCGAAATTCTAAAAATCGATAATACCTGCAATAAACCCATTTTTGTGTGTACCCACATTAAAAATAATGAGACATTACACGTTTCATAAATTTATAACAGGAGCTGATAATGTGCTAGCAGATTTGGAAAGTCACTTTGGAAAAAGCGTTCGGGCATGATCACATGATAGTGCCAGGTAACACGGATACACTTTTAGGTTAATACCACAGGGGAGCGCGTAGTGAAGCCGCTAACGGTCCCGATATTTAATAGCGTGTGAAATTAATAGGGGAACTTTGATGAATTTTCCTTAATTATGCTAAAGTAAGCAATGAAGGGCTTCAATTTAACAGTTACACAGGTGTTTGCGTATCGAATGTTTATTTATTGATAGTAAAACATTAACATGGTGACACACAAGCCTTCTTGAGCTTAATTAAGGGACTAGATCGATTTGTTTGATGTTGTCCGATATTTATTTATTTATTTATTATTAACACGATACTTCTTTGTTGCTTTTGACAATAAGTCAAATAAGTTACTTATTATACTGATTTTAGAGAGTGATTTTTAAATTAATTCCGTTTAAGATTCTGATGCCAATTCAGTAAATTAGTGAGAATCGAAATTAAAATATTACCCAGTAGATCCATCGGAATATATGTAACGCTTACTTCTCCTAAACTGTTAAACATGGCTGCCTTTTAACAGCTATACTCGCCAGAAAAATGTTCAAACATAGATAAAGCTTCGGATGTACAAAAACATCGTTTGCGCCTTCCAGATGCGAGCAGAAGCAGATGCCTAAAACTAGCAAAACTGCCGCTGGAAACCGAGAAAACCACCTTGTGTAACTTCAGCTTTATGCACAAAAGAGACGCTGATTGTATCTCCGAATATATCCTGGCATAATTCTGCCACTGATGACAATAAAAATAAATTGGCGCGATCGTTCTATCAACTGCCTTCCACTTACAACAGATACACAATACTCGTACATTAAGCATAAGATACGCCGTAGTTTATCCTATACGCACGTATCCCAATGAATCGGACAACCTCACCAACAAACCCGATAAGTCTTTGGTATAAAGACAGAACAGAGAATAAATTCTCGATTCCCGACCCAACGCTATGCGACTTATAGTGAATCAATTAAAATCATAGCACTTATTATAAAATCAGAAATTGTCTACCATTTACATTTATGTTTAGCACTCATTTACTCAAAGCTTAACTGGAAGAGATCCCATAAAGGGATAAGTTCGCCTTTGTACATGCTTATTATTTTTAAATGTATGTCTTGGTTTTACGGTTTATATACATACATAATGATAATGTTGCCGCAAAATTCGACTACGCGTTTCAATGGTATGATCTGCATTCAACCACTTAGATGATTGGTTTGGGTAAGCCTGCACAAAGCGATATTATGATGCACTTCACAATATGCAGGTAAAAATTTCCAAGCAATATTATTGTGACTCAGTTATTACAATGTTCTCAAAATAATAATATTCTCATGCTTGTATACACTCTAAACTCCAATAAACCTTCATATTATTTTTATTTTGTTGTAATTCCTGGTATACTTACTTGAGATGGACACAAATAATATTGTCCTCTTAATATTTTAACTAGTTTGTTAGTGGCCTATGGTTAACAACTATTGAGAAAACAGCTACATAATGTTCCTATAGAGAAGGCAGATTGACCACGAAGCCTCTGGAATAAAATTACGCTGGCACTGCCTGAGTATAGAACTCCAAAGGTACATAACCTGGTAAATCACCAAGTCCGCAGTACCATACCATATTTCCTAAACCTTAATACCAACATTATCATTCCACATGTCAGAAAGACGGTTAAAGGAACATTTCCACGAAATAAGGCGTGTTATACTGATTGTGTGAAATAGCAGACCGAGTTATACGCTCGTAATGGGCAAGCTGCTGTCACATTTCCATAAATATTCGTTTATCGGGTAAGACCGTGATTCGAGCAGAAATGCTTCGAAGGCAAGAAATACGCGTGAAAAACAATAAATGCCCAGGCGAGCAGGCTCTTGCGTCTGCCTCTGCCCACGCGAAGTGAAAAGGCAAAATTAAATCGGATTTCTTTGTAAGTATACATATTGATTTCTCGTTGTTTGACGATACATTTACTGTATCGAGTTATGTTAGATTATATTTTAAAAAGTAGATGTATGGATTTCGTGATCATTGAATATACTGACCGGAATACTATGACTTGAAAAATTTGGTCTGTTAGAGACTGTGGACATCTGCTACCCAGAGGATACTCGTAGTTAATAAAAATATGTTAGGATCTTGCAGGATGCTAAAAAAAAACCAATAAGTAGACTCACGTTATGTATTTTGTAATACAAAGAACATCAAACCAACAACACTTCGAGATTATCGACTATTCGCTATGCCAGCGGAGAACAGAATGCCGCTCCTGACTCGTTCCGATCACACCACCTTTAACGGAAGTGGGGTGCAAAGGCGGCACGCTAGTGGCGCCACCGGAACCAGTCAGTTAAACTATTTAATAATTACAATTCAATATTTAAGAATAGTCTAGAAATGTTTATAAGATTTATTAATACTGACATCATTTATTAATTGCACCTTACAGCTCGGCCATCCTGTTCTAGGCGGGACCTCACGCCATTCAGATATGTTTATATTTTTACTTTACCACATGCATTAAAACATAGTGCAATATTCAACTTATTTCTTTAAGTATTTAGCTTACATACATTTATAAATATACAACTCTTCCTTACAAATGATTCCATAATATACCTATTTGATTGCACACCAAAATAAATTTATCCATACAGCAGATTGACGTAAGACCATTAAATTACTAAAGCTGGAACATACTTATGATTTAATTAAATAAATTTTGCTAGAATTTTGTATGTACCAAGATAATTTTAGAATAAGCAAATAATAAACTAAAATAATTTAGTTTATTATTTGCTGACAATATTTGTGCACGAGTAGGTTATAGATGCAGATAAAACTACTAGAATCAGTACATATGGGATATGTGTACTATATTCATTAATTCTTGACAGCAATACGTTTATATTTCAACTAATCACTACAATTTATGATCATAGATGTAAATCAATACTAATAGCTTAAATATACGCGTACAGGTAAAATGAAACTGATGCCCTCTATCCATATAGCTGTCTTTGTACACAGAAACACTATTAAATATGTTTATTAAATATTACAGACGCAGACGTTACTTCTATATAGATCAAGGACACCGTATACATAGTTATCTTAGTTTTATGTTTTAATACCTTAATATAGCTTATAATTTTAAGAATTACTACCTACTCCTACACCGGTATTATCCACCCCATTTTGACCTTTCTCTTTCTGTTCTTTGTTAAATCTGGTTCTGAAACAATAAGTGGTTTGGTGCCCCACCTTATTACAAGTGGAGCAAGTTATTGCCGGCTTACTACATTTTGTGCTACGGTGTCCTATTTCGCCACAATTGTAACAAGTAACATTTTTAGGACCTAGGCCATCCTTGGAAGAACTTGGCTTGGCGAGTGATAGTCTATTTTTGGTGCGCTGTTTGGCAGAGCTATAAGATTCGAGAACTGGTCCAGGTTTAACGGTTCGGAAATATTTTAAAATTTGCTCTGGTTCAGTGAACTGTGCTGCTTGCGCGCCTACCCTTGCAGCCCTATCCTCTACTCCGTGTAATATACAATCAACTGCCTGTCGGCCATAGATTTTGCACCTATTTAACAGATTAATTTTCGAATAGTAATAGTGCTCCAACGATTCCCCATAACGAGCTTTTTTTGCTAACATTTCCGTCAAGAGTTCGGCATAATCCTCGCGACATGGAAAGGATCCTATTAGCTTCCTCTTCCATTCTGGCCACGTAAACATCAGCGAAGGTAAAGGTTGAACACGCCAAAACTGGGGCACACAAAGATTAATATTAAATAATTTTAATAATAAATAACCACATTATGTTTTCCACATTTAATGTCGAATTTAATGAATTTTATAACAACATTTCCTATTTTAGTAATTGTCTACTCTGTAAGCCATACTTCTAACTTTCCTGCGCACACGGCTCATAAGACTTTGCACCATCTCATTAGGACACCGTTTCGACGCCCATGTCCATACTTTTTGTAGTTCAGAGAGAGACCGATTTTATTTCTCCGCCTTTCTTTTTTAAGATTCCCTTCATAATACTCCAGTACTCTTCAACAGGCCGCAGTTCTGGACTATTTGGGGGGTTGCATACTTTGGGTACCACCACGATTCCGTTTGCTTCGTACCATTTCAACACTGCTGTTGCGTAATGGCAAGTAGCAAAATCTGGCCAAAACAGCGGTAGTGAGTCGTGCTTTCTTATGAAAGGCAGTAAACGTTTCTGTAAACACTCTCTTTAATAAATACCGCTGTCTATTGTCGCGGTGGTAATAAACGAGCGACTTTTTTTTCCGCAGCTACATATTGCCTGACAAATAAGGTATTCTTTTTGGGAATTTAGACTGTTTTTTTAATTTACATTCTTCAGGAGCGTCTGTTCGACTTACGCTGGTATAGAACTCTTGGCCAGGAATTTGTTTTAAGTTTGCCTTTGCATATGTTTCGTCGTTCATGACCACGCATGCAAACTTCGTAATGAAATTTTCATAAAATTTTCGTGACCGTTTCTTTGCAGATAAGTTCTGTCTCGAGTCTCGATTTGGTGCAGCTTGGGCTTTATAATTCCTTAGTCGTGCCCTACGTTTAACTTTTTGAACATAGGACAGAGACATTTTCACTTTCTTGGCAACATCTTGAGATGAGATCTTAGGATTTGAGGCAAGAATCCTTACAACACTCTCGCCCTTTTTTTTATTCTTGACTCCCTGCAACCCACCACTTCCTGGCTTGCGATCTATTGTTAAGCGTTCACGAAACCTGTTTAATACGCGGCAAACCGTAGATTGAGGACATATCAGTTTTTTTGCGATATCTCTGTAGCGTAGCATTGCATTTTCAGCATATTCGTGCAGAATGGGTTCGCGTTGTTGATGTTGTTTGCTCGACATTTTGACAGCGAATTAAAAAAAGAAAAAAGAATATTGAAGTATTATAGGATAGTTCCTTGTAATCAAATAGGTGTCTAAAAAATTTGCATAACTCTATTTTTCGCGTAATAATAGCCGATTTTACATGCCCAAGTTTTAACGTGTTCAACCTTTAATCCCTGATACCATGTCTTAGCAACACCTGCCAGTTTTAAAAGTGCATAGTGGATGGTTTCTTTATCGTCCCATTCGTAAATTTCGGCACATTCCTCGACTTTAGTCAACCAAGTTAGAACAGTCTGTTCCTTAGTCATGGGATCAAATTCAGGGATAACGTTCGCGATCGATGGGAGTTTAGGTTTGTTCGAACTCTTGACTTTATCTAAAATCGATAAAAACTGATTTAAGATATTTGACTCGCGTTCCCTACTAGATCTTCGTGCCCGTTTCGAGCGGGAATGATAAGGCTCACCAGAGTCTTCGGAGTATTCCGATGACGAACTATGGTGCCTCCTACGTCGCCTTGTCGTCCTCCGTAGGGATTCCTTTTCACGGTTGGGTCGTCGGTCACCGCTCCTTTTTATTTCCACGCTCCCGTGCGTCAAGTCCATGCTTCGTCGCGACAGGTCAAGTGCACCTGGTCTTCCTTGTTCTGATGTATCGTTTCGAGATAAACCCTGTCCCTCTCGCCTGGGCACTCCTGGGTACTGGCCACCCTGTCCCTCTCGCCTGGGCACTCCTGGGTACTCGCCACCCTGTCCCTCTCGCCTGGGCACTCCTGGGTACTCGCCATCCTGTCCCTCTCGCCTGGGCACTCCTGGGTACTCGCCACCATGTCCCTCTCGCCTGGGCACTCCTGGGTACTCGCCACCCTGTCCCTCTCGCCTGGGCACTCCTGGGTACTCGCCACCCTGTCCCTCTCGCCTGGGCACTCCTGGGTACTCGCCACCCTGTCCCTCTCGCCTGGGCATTCCTGGGTGTTCGTTTGTATCAAGCTGGCCCTCTCGCCTGGGCGCTTCTAGGTGTTAGTTAATATCACCCTGACCCTCTCGCCTGGGCTCTCCGGGTCCGTCCTCCATATCTGAAACTTTATTTGTTTTAGAAGGAAGGCAAGATTGAGTATAATAATAAAAAAAAGCTACACCACTTTCGATGTATCAACTTTACACATTACATAGCTACCATGTATGAACATACGACACTACATATTGATCCCCAGCCATGTCTTAACAACACTCCAAATTACATGTGGCGTAATTTAAAAGTGCGTATTTTATGATTATGTTATTTGATAAATCAAATCAGCTACTTTTCATGAAATGTTCAAAACAACCGTTGACTTGAAGTTTCTACGACAAATATGTGTAATTGGGGGTCATCTAAATCCGCAGTAAAATATATCCTATAGCTTTAGTCTTTGTTCAATTAACATATATCTTTAAATATTATTATTATTTATTAGTCAATGTAGTCATTAATCTGGCTGGAACAAAGTAAAAAGTGTATAACTAACGACTTTTGAGTATTTCAAATTACAGTAAACATGTTTGCCTTCCAATAACTGCTTTCAATTTAGCCTTATTCCCTTTCAATACATTTTTTTTTTATATTATGACTAATTTATTGATAATATTAACCTATTTTTGGAAAGGATAATAATAAAGGATAATACTTTCCCTGAATTCTAGATAGTAACAGCCATTTCATACTTTCAGTCGAAATTAAAGAAATCACATTTCGAGTAGATTTTTTTCTTTTTACAAAATATCAGTGGAAAATTAAAACTATGTTTCAAATATATGTATACCAATAAATCGCAATGGCCCTGTTCTCAGTAGTAATCATTGTTAATATTAATATCACACAGATAATAGAAACAGGTTTGGTCATAGAGAAAAATGTCTAGAACAATTAGCATTCAATCAAACATGTCTATCTCCAAAGAGTAACCTTAGCAAGATAACCATGCAACACTAACCGTATAAACCTCCGGACTGATTCCGTTACGGTAAATACAGTTTTCCTTTCAATAACTCTACAATATAACCGCAGGGTCGAACAAGTTCATCTCCAAGGAGTAACCTTGGCAAGATGTTCATGTAAGATTAACCGTATAAACCTCCGGAATGACTCCGTTACGGGAAATACAGTTTTCCGCGGTAAATTGCATAGTACAACCATACAATCGAACATGTTCATCTCCAAGGAGTAACCTTGGCAAGATAACCATGTAAGACTAACCATATAAACCTCCGAAATTGCTCCGTTACGGTAAATACAGTTTTCCTTTCAATAACCTCGAATATAGCCGCAGGGTCGAACATGTTCATCTCCAAAGAGTAACCTTGGCAAGATAACCATGTAAGATTACCCGTATAAACCTCCGGAATTACTCCGTTACGGAAAATACAGTTTCCCACGGTAAATCCTATAGTATAATCGTACAATCGAACATGTTCATCTCCAAGGAGTAACCTTCGCAAGATAACCATGTAAGATTAACCGTATAAACCTCCGGAATTACTCCGTTACGGAAAATACAGTTTAACGATTATAAATCCTATCAAGTAGTGACCGTTATTAATTTGAATATTATGAACAGAGAAAAAATACGGCTTACGTTTTTTGAGGCGTGGCAAAAATATTTAAGATTTTTGTTGGATCCCTTCTTCTGACTTGTTAGGATCTTGCAGGATGCTAAAAAAAAACTAATAAGTAGACTCACGTTATGTATTTTGTAATATAAAGAACATAAAACCAACAACACTTCGAGATTATCGACTATTCGCTATGCCAGCGGAGAACAGAATGCCGCTCCTGACTCGTTCCGATCACACCACCTTTAACGGAAGTGGGGTGCAAAGGCGGCACGCTAGTGGCGCCACCGGAACCAGTCAGTTAAACTATTTAATAATTAAAATTCAATATTTAAGAATAGTCTAGAAATGTTTATAGGATTTATTAATACTGACATCATTTATTAATTGCACCTTACAAATAAATATGTGTCTTTTTTAACAATATTGAATAAATAATATAAGAGATCCCATAAAGGGATATCTTCGCCTTTGTACCTACATTTTGACGACGTCCTTTGGCGCAGTTTGTAGACACCTGCCTACTGAGCCGGTGGTCCCGGGTTCGAATCCCGGCTAGGGCAAATATTTGTGTGATGAACTCGAATATTTGGGTCATGCCTTGTTCTATGTATTTAAGTATATATTTATCTATATAAGTACGTATACAGTCGTCTAGTACCCATTAATTGGTGTGGGGTTGTCCGATATTTATTTATTTATAATAAATAGGTATATTAGGAAGAAAATATTCAAATTAAATAGTTAATTAATAAAATAAAATACCTATAGAACAAAGAGTTACTCGTGTTGTGAAAAGCATAATGTTACTTTTATATTATAATAATTTCTTACAATAAATGAACTGAACTGAATGGCGATACTGCATAGCGCATCCAATTGCACTCTGTTCAGACTATAATTTCCAGCATTCGTGACCAAACTGTCTAATTGGAAACATTGTTCTCGATACCCAACTGCTAGCTACAAAAGTTGATAATGCCATACAATTTCATACAAACAGGTATTTTTAAGATAAATCTCATTAAAATTACGTTGAAGTGTTACTTATAACAAAAACCGCAATGCTTTCATGAAATATAAAATTGAGGGCTTGTAATTATATTGTTTCGTTCATGAAGTATAAGAACAAATTGCCTGGTAAATAATTAATTGTTTTAAAGAAAAACTTACCAACCTACTTTTCACTTAGGTATAGAGCCAGCTTATCCAGAGTTTAGTGAGATCTCCACCATGACTCGAGTCAGGCACGTGTGGACCCGATAATTTACCGGATACATTAATAACCACTCCTTGCTCAATGAGGCCCTTTGCATTCTTAGTGGGATTCCCGGAATAATTTACTGAGCAACTATTTACTGACTAACATGATTATCTTTCAGGAGGAAACTACTAATGGTCTTTGATTTTCTAATTATGGGGTTAACAATGGCTTAATGAAATACGCATAACTTATACTAAGTATTTCTTTTTAACTGTGTGGGAAATAAATTAGCGCACCGTACCGTACATTCTCTTCGGCAGCAGATATAAAAACAAACTCTAAGATTCTCGTTTCTCAGCTAGTCGTATTTTAATTAGAACCTTTAAAATCTTTAATTTGCTTTTTACTAAGAAAAAAACTTGCATTTTCGCTGGCTAAACGTTTTCTCTGTGTGCTTTAAACATCTCGTAGGTGTTTACATTGAAGCGAAAGGTTTAAAAAATCCATGGTTCAGACGGGGCTAGACGCGTTTCCAACGACTTTCCGGGCCAACACGTGCGTCTTACCTGTTAGACCACCGAACCGATGCGCGAGCCATTTAATTTTTCAACCAGTTGCTTCATTTCTTGTATGGTGGCATCGTAGCTTCATCTTATTTAATGACTTATAATTTAGATGCAACAACAGAAGAAATAATATAAAGACCCATTTTTTAGATGCAGCTTGACACGTGCCTACATATATTTAAGAGCAAATGTGGTAATATTTATGTGTTTGATAACGCCATTAGGCAGTCCCGTCACGCGTGCCTGGCGCGGCGCGGCTGTTCCAGATATTATGACGAATGTTATTAATTAGTTAGGTACACACCGTTTTCATATTATTTTATTCCACAAAGGGGTGATCCTAAAGGAGGACATATCCTCCCCACCCCAGGACATATCCTCCTCTCTGTGTAAGATGTTGTACAGTTGCCGAGAAACTTCTTGAGCCTAACCTTGACTGCGCAGTAGCCGATTTACGTACAAATATGCATGCGCAGATCCGCCATTTTGGGTCAAGAAGTTTCTCGGCAACTGTACCTACTTAGTACTAGGTAGGTATATCATCTCCCTGTACCTGCTGTTATCCTTATATGTTTTTACTAACGCTGTTCCAGATTTTGTAACCCTTTTTTTTCAGTACAGTCAAGTTCATTTACATCTACACACTTACGAGAACAAAAATATCTGAACACGACCCTATTGTCAGGAGCATAACATCGATATTTTTGTTCTCGTAAGAGTGTAGATGTAAATGAACTCGACTGTACAAGTCTATCCACACAAATCTTTCAGATAAGTTTACGCACCTAAAGTAAAGGAATGGATTAGATTAAATAGACGTTTCTAGAAAAAGTTACTGGTTCACGTTTTATTTTGTATTTCGAGGAATTGAATTTCTACCCAGACTTCTAAGTACTATGGATTGTGCTAGAGAAAAAAAAAGTGAAAAACTTGTATGTAGTGTATGGTAGGTAGTGTATGGTAGAAGGTAAATTATAGTATAAAAATTGCATGTTTACGTAATAGAATCATTGTACGCTTTAAGTTTAAAATGTTATTAAAATCTTAAAAGTGATAAATCTTGATAGTTTCGTATCAGATAATTATTATTGCAAGTTTAGTTATTGTTCACTCTTCACTCGTTAAAGGGAAAGCAATTTTATTTCCTTTCATTAACCGCCTTCTTTTCCTTGCACTTTTAACCCGTATAAGGTTATTTTTTTAAGTTTCCGATGTTTATTTACAGAATATGTACAATTGAAAAATTATATTAGTGAAGTTGCGTGCTGAAACAAGTTTTCGATTAAATATTACCCACCCTTTACGCCAAGACGTCGAATCATCCATTATAAGAGGTGTTCGTTGTTAGGAAACAGGATCCCTTCGTTGCGTGGGAGAACATCGCGAGCGGCTTTGATGTCAAATCACCTATGGTGTAAGGATACCGGATATTTACTTACTTATACCCTTTAATTATTACATTAATATTAATAAGGTTATTTTGTATATTACAAGGGTGAGAATATTCTTGGAACTGTTAGAAGACACAAAAAATGTTCTTAGGTATTATAGAAATATTGAATGGTGAATTACAAATTATTTTAGTGGCCGGTGTTCGTTTAAATATACGATGATCGCGGATTAAATGCCATAGTTTTGAACCCTAAGAACATACATTATTACCTACTTTAAAGCTACACGTTTGAAAAAATCTACTAATCTCACACTACGCGCAACTATCAATGGCATTGAAAATGTAATTTTAAAATAAAGCACAAAATTGTAAAATGTTGCCGGCCGATTATGGGAATTCAAATTGCACTTTGAAGCAATCCGGCATACGCATATATTTTGACATATTACGGCCAATCTGAGTACCTCCCATTATATGCGAACCTACAGCAAATGACACAATTTCGTAAATCGAGGCACTATTTACTCAATCAGGAATACATAAACATTTTCAATGTAAAAAAACGAAAAGTATTTTCGATACCTACCAAGTTTGAGCTCGTGCAGTTAGAAAACCGGCGAATTATCCGATTGTTTATGAAATATAATTATGTTAAACGTCCTCTCGATCATCGAACGCAGTAGACATATGTATTATACTTTTATGTCCAAAATAGCGTTCACTAATTTGTAGCTTACCATGCATAAAATGGACTAAGCAAATTAACGGTATAATATGTATTTTAAGGAATCTCACCAAAAATGCTTAATATTATCAAACACCTCTAAGAAAATATTTCATTTATAAATTAAACAAACCCTCTGACTCTGACCTGGCCAGAAGCACTCACTCCTGACAGCCACATTTTTACGTGTGATAAGTTCGAAAAAGTTATTGACAGGAAAGCTCCCTATTTTTAGGGTTCCGTAGTCAACTAGGAACCCTTATGCCTTGATCACACGTACCGAGTAAACGGGCGAGACAGTGCCCTCGGCCGAGTACTCGGTGCGTATAAACATAGCGCCGAGTGCTCGGCCGAGCGCTCGGCCGAACAAAGCGGCGAGACAGTAGCTCGGCTCCTGTTCTATCTACTAGGCCGAGTGTCCACCCTCCCGCTTCCCCGCACTGTCTCGCTCGCTCACTCGGCTGGTCTGAACGTGCACTGTCTGCCACTCGGCGATTTTTTTACGATCCATCGTGTCCGAAAGTCTCAATGGAACTGAACTGACTGTGCTAATTTCAAAACGTGTGTAAACAGCTACTCACTTATATCACTGTCTCGGCCGAGAAACATATTACTGTCTCGCCCGTTTACTCGGTACGTGTGATCAAGGCATTATAGTTTCGCCATGTCCGTCTGTCCGTCTGTCCGTCTGTCCGTCTGTCCGTCTGTCCGTCCGCGGCTTAGCTCCGTGATCATTAGTACTAGAAAGCTGAAATTTGGTATGAGTATGTGTATGTATCACGCCGAAAAAACGGTAAAATAAAAACTAAAAAAAAAAACTTTTTTTCGGGTACCTCTCGAACACTTAAAGTGGGGGTGATTTTTTTTTCGTTCCAACACTAGTGTGTGTGGTGTCGTTGAATAGGTCTTTTAAAAATAATAGTGGTCTCCAAACATTATTTTTTGATAGTCAGCAGTTTTGAAATATTCGCTCCGAAAATAAAAAAAATAGCGTCCCCCCCCTCTAACTTTTTAACCACGGGTCAAAAAATTATGGAAAAATTCATGAAAATGAGGCCTTATAAGTACTTTCAATGAAAACTATATTGAACAAAATCGGATGAGCCCTTTTTGGGTTATCGCAAAATTTCATAATTTTCTTTAAAATGACGTAAGTGCCGCGCGGTTTCCTTATAATTCAAACGTTACACATATTAGTTAAGTACCATACTGTATTAAAACATTTCACTCAATCTGGCGCGTATAATCGATAACTTCCAGGAGGTAATAAGTAATAACAATTACTTTGGCGTTTACGACCTTTTTATAGAGCTTGAAATCTTTCCTGTAACTTAAGTCTATTGTGAAGGATCAGTAACTACGGAACCCTTCACTGAGCGTGGCCCGACATGCTCTTGGCCGGTTTTTTATATTTTCTCGTAATGTGTTAAGAGTGAGCATTGTCTTAATGTGAGCAGCGTAGGGCTATTTAGCGAAATATCGAAATTGAATGTCGATATTATATAATATAATCAATCACTATCTCAAAGGCTGAAAAAGAACCTGCTGTGATTTATTACTTACATTACTGTTTGCTTGATCAAACTTGATAGAAGGCTGTTAATTTAGACATCCTAAAACCGACTGACGTCGTACAAACTTGCCTTCGCCAAATCATTAGAGTCGTAATATCTGAGGAAAATTAGCAACGATCAACTCCAGTCAAAAGATAACTTCACTGAAATCGATTGAAGTTATTCGCAACGCAACGTCAAAAGTTTGGAATCAAAACCCGACTCCAATTTGAAGCTTGTCTACATTTATAAAGTAATTTAACTTCACGTTTTAGCATCAGAGTCGAAATTAAGAGTAAATTAGTGGCAACTTTTGGGGAATCTCACGTTTGATCTTTGGAATCGGACTCTTTTACAATAAAAAAAACATTATATAGCACATTTTTTTATAGCACGACGTAAAAGAAGAGTGCGTATGTATTTGGGGCCAGTAATAACTAATAACCCAAAGTTTTTCCGTGATCGGAAATCATATCGTAAACATAAGCTTGTTGATATCACATTTTCACATTTTATTAAAAATTCAGTTTAATATGCATACAGGGTGGAACATTTCTAAAGACTGGGCTGACAGTACAGTGTCATCAGAGTGATCTACAATCGCCCTATTATAATTGTGTGCATTGTAGCTGGATTTAAAAGTACAAAAAAGTCACCAAAATAAAATATTTTGATATCAGTGACAACCCTACTAATTCAAAGGTTTTATTTACATTTAAAATGACACCTGTCTGTAACTTAAGCGTTGTTCAAAAGATGCTAGGGTTGATATGTGCAGATTTTTATAGTAATGCTTAACAAACTGTATCTCAAAAATGGATAGAAATATTTATATAGTTCATTGGTGTAAAATAACAATTAAAATAATAACTCTGAACAATGCCCTGTTTGCTTAAAAGTCCCTCGATCTGTTCCACCCTGTATATCGTGCTAATCGTAATCTGATTGCCTGAAAAATATTTTCTATGATTACATATTTTTTTCGAACTAATCTGGCCCTGGGGAATCAAAACCGAAAAATCATTCATTTTGCCCCAATATTTCCGATAATCCAAAAATGTATTCACTACTTGAAATTGATTCTACATAATAACAATCATTGTTATGCACTGGAACTACAAAATTAAAATCCCAGGACCTTCGAAGAATAAAATATCTATTGTTCATCGTCGTAGGTGGCAAGCAAACAACATACGAAATAACATCTTCAAACACTCACTTAAGTGGAATGAACCGGAATGAGTGGAAGTTTATTATTTTTACGGAACAGAAATTTATCGCATGTAAATATTATATTCTTCGGGGATTTGCTCGAGTATACGTTTTATTTTTGTTTATCCTTCGGAAGTATTAGCCTATGTATTCTCCAACACATACAATAAATATTCAATTTCTCTGCACAAAACACATCAACCTTTTGTTCCATTGTTGTTTCATACAAGAAGGTCAATATAGTATGCCAATCAATACAGTTTTATAACATGGGTGATAGATACAGCTTTACTTTGACATTTTAATAGTTTAGGTAAGCTTTTGTATTCTATACCTATATTTTGGGTAGGGTAGGGGTCGGGTTGCATAAAGTTAAAAGGCATACTTTTGATACGCATACGTGTATTCGTCATTCTCATCGTTACGCATAACTGTAAATAGTCAAACATTTATGCGCATAACGTTTTTAATCATAATGTTTAAGAACATAGGTACTGTGTAATGGGCATACAGTTGATGCGCATAAAATAATTTAAGCATACTTTGTCATGGTCATACATTGATTACTCGTAAAGCAATGTAACCATACTTTATAAACGCATACATTGCAAAACGCATAGTCAAGTCGGTTCATCATCGCAAGTCGGGTTTCAGGTCATAAAAAAATAACCTAAACCTAACCCAACCAAGTCGGATCTAGCCAAGTCGGGTTTCAGGTCATAAAAAAAATAACCTAAACCTAACCCAACCAAGTCGGATCTAGCCAAGTCGGGTTTCAGGTCATAAAAAAATAACCTAAACCTAACCCAACCAAGTCGGGTTGCAGGTTATAAAAAAAAAATAACCTAAACCTAACCCAACCAAGTCGAATCAATTCAAGTCGGGTTTCAGGTCATAAAAAAAATAACCTAAACCGAACCCAACCAAGTCAGGTTTCAGGTCATAAAAAAAAATAACCTAAACCTAACCCAACCAAGTCAAATCTATTCAAGTCGGGTTTTAGGTCATAAAAAAAATAACCTAAACCGAAACCAACCAAGTTGGGTTTCAGGTCATAAAAAAAAATAACCTAACCCAACCAAGTCGGGTTTCAGGTCATGAAAAAAAATAACCCAATCCTAACCTAACCAATTCGGATCTGACCAATATAATATTGATAATTATCAATATTATAATTATCAATATTATAATTATCAATATTATAATTATCAATATTATAATTATCAATATTATGGCTTGAAAAGTGTATGACATTTGCAATTATTACTAAACATAATTATAATTATCAATATTATGACTAAATAAATGTATGACATACGACATTATCGCTAAAACAATTGTGACGTACAGAAATTATGACAGCGAACAATTACGACATCGTACAATTTATGCCAAAAAAATATATGCGTAGCTACTTTATTCGTAAACTGTTATGACAATCGATATTATGACAATAGTTGTTATGCGACCAGAGGGTCCCCCTATATTTTATTACAGACTCAAAGAAACTCATTTAGAGGCTGACTGTATGAATTTATTGAAACATTAAGAAAGTAATTTGGCATCTAGTCTGAAATCACACATGGATTGCCCTGCAAATGTGTCAGCTATATCTTCTAATTATATTATAAATGCGATTTTTTTGTATCTGTAATGCAATTTAATACAGATAATTTATTTATTTACAAATGTGCAAGATAAAGGGTGCGATATGAATCTTACCTTAAAATCCGTAATTGTCTAGTTTCATACATGCTTACATACCTCAATGATGCTTACAAATAAAAAGTAGATAACCAAATAACAAGAAAACTAACAAGTAACGAAAGAACATGCCGATAAAATGGAATAAACCGAAGTACTTTGAACTTTTTGTGATGATAAATGAGCGGGGCACGAAATAAGATCCTTTTCACTGCCTTTACTGTTCATGGCGTAAATAATGAAAAAACAGTACGTGGCCTGAATGCTCCGAGAAATAACCACTTATTTTAAATACCGAAAGGGAAGCCTTATTTAAAGACGTGGCTTTCCCTTTTCCCTAATATCTGTGGAAAACCGAGTTCATATTTGTGGGCATGTGGATCTTATTGAATCAATTTGTAACCAGAATTTATAATAGTATCTTAGAATTCTTAGATGCTTTACTCAGACAGAATTCTTAGTTGTATAAAACTAGAAGTAGATAATAGATAAATATTGCGGATTAAATCTGAAAAATACCAGTGCTACTTTTTATATTTTCTATAATATTATACATATTGTTTGTGAGGCAAAGGCTTTCCCCCAACTCCATCGGGTCATCAGTTTCTTAGCAATAACGCCTTTAAAGTGTCAACTTGTCAATAAACTTAATGCAGCTCGGAACGTAAAAGTACATATACTTATGTATGTTATATAAAGTACAGGCGCAATGCTTCGTCCAACAAGGGTCCTTGTCCAGCTTATAGCAGCTCCTGTTTCAATTAGTTATTCATTTCTCAATAATTCATAGTGCACAAGATTACTTGTTGGCTTATCCATAGAACGGAGCTGTGCCTATTCTATTTACTATTCACTGTGTGGCGGAGTGACAGGTGCTAGAGCTTCACAAACAAAGTAAACCAGAATACCTACGAAGCTAGTCATGTTAGTCACAGAATTATCATCTATCACCCTACGCGCCAACGCACACCAAGATCGATTTTTGTTCGGGCAAATCGGCGCGTATTCTTACAGGGCTGGCATGTCTTGTTGCGACTTTGCTTATCGCGCGACTTACCATGACCTGTCTTGCACAATACAATACAAGTACTCTTCATTGCACACCTCACAAAAACGATCACGAAATATACAAGGTAAGAGATGACAAAGTAAAGTTGCAATCGTAATCAGTCAGTTTATCACGCCGCCATGCCGCACGACCAATTGCGTAGCATTTCATAGGTACAAACAACCAATAAAATACAGTTTTCAGGTGGGTTGGGTTTTGCGAAGAACAAAACAGAGCCTTCTGTAGTCTTTTATTCTGTCCTGACACGCATAAGAATGTGAAAGTGACGCGTGATTTATAATTTATTTATCACGTGATAACCACGAACATTAAAATTTGCTTACCCTTTAGCAGTGTTGCTTGGGTTGACAAGCGGAAATCTTCGGTTAAGAAAACGTATACATTATGTACTCTGTGTACCGAGATTTTGACGCAGGTTTCAAATGGCGTGGCCCCTTCCTCACATACCTATTAAAAAAGTTATGTTTTTTTCTGAGTGTCATCAAAATTATGTTTTTTTACATTGGCGTATTATGGCGTGGCCCTGTCCTCACATGTATACCTATTAAAAAGACATGTTTTTTCTGAGTGTCATCAAAATTATGTTTTGTTACATTGGCGTATTATGGCGTGGCCCTGTCCTCACATGTGTATACCTAGTTATGTTCGGGAGCGCGTGAGGACGTGTATGAAGGCAAACTCATAAAGTTTTTACTTAACTTTAATTAATTAAAAAGATACACGAGTGTACAGATTGAAGTTGAAACTGTAACTAAATTCAAATTAATAAAAACTATCTCACGGTGCGGTGGGCAAAGTTCTCGCTACTGGCCACCTGCGCGTGGGCGCATTAGCCATAACATCCCAGTTGCTGATATCAGCGGTCATGCATTCACGATAACTGACCGGGTACCACCATGCATAACTCCTCCCTCCGCAAGTTCAAAATCCTCAGCCGGACCATGTTGCGACTGATGATTTTGAATACACACAAGTTTCTTATATCTAATATAAACGATTATACATGTGCCTAAAAATAAGATTAAGTAAAGCCCTAATGTCCAAACACTAATGTTTTTCACTTTCACTATGCTTTCATTACTACTTTCCACTATTTCACTATCACTTCTTGTTAACAGGTGTCGTAGAAATTGCAAGTCTTCCAGATTGACTCCGTCCAAATTCAAGGGCTTATTCTCCAGTAATGGTGTCGGCATTTCGATTTCAGGTAGGTTAATAATTGGCAATTTTGTAACTGCTACATCCTTTCCATTTTTTTAAACGTCGGCTCAAATTTATGTCTGATCCTTACTTCGCAGCTGTCATTTATGGTAAGAATATAAGTGCCTCGGATTGTATGCTGAGTGATACCAGTTTCGCAGAATCTCCTCAGTATGATTGGATCCTTTGTAAAAATTAGCCATTGGTTTTGTTGCAGGGTTTCAATTTTCAGATCTTGGATGTTAGCAACCACGGGATGACAAGAGCTGATGTTTGTGTTGAACTTCATTATGTCCGTTACACAGCGGTCAGGAGTTAAGGCGAGTATCTCATTTTCCTGACAAAGGAAGAAAGCTTCTTCGATTTCAGCACATGGTGTGGCAACCGGTTCAGATTTCGACCCCTTTACAAGGGCGGGGTCTTTAATATACGGGTGTTCAGGTATGACCAAGGTTATCTGGTTGTGGGCATTTATGGTTGGTAAGGGTAAGATTTTGTAGTAAGAGTAAGTTTCTTTTCGAAATACTGGCATGTCTAGTAAAAACGTTATTTTACTGCCTTTTGCGTAAGCTTTTAATTCTATACATTGTTCAAGTTTTAATAGATTCTCAAAATTTACTGGGTACATTAAAGTGGTTTTTGATTCAATTGTTTTCAGTATGGTTAACAATTCATTACTATCCACAATGGTTTGGTGTAGAGTTTTTAACTTGCTAAATGCTATGGCTGTTTCTATTTCATCCAGACGGATATACAACATCATAAAATTATGCAAAAATAAGTTGAATGTAAGAATAAGTCTGTTTGTAGTCTGATTGCTTCGAGTTTGATTAAACATTTTTCTTAATTCCCATATTTCCTTATCCAGCTGAATGAAATTAGACCGAGTGGAATTGGTGGTGTTTATGAACGAATCTACCACTTTCGTAACTAAGGTGGATCTTTTACTTGTGGCATCCTGGCTCGACTTTATTTCCCTTATCAATCTATCATACCTAAGGGTATCTTGGTGATCTAAATTACCGGTAATAGCCTTAACTAAAGTGCCAAGAGGATTTAGAATTCCACGTTTAAATCTATGCGCTGGGATTATTTGAGTAAGTTTTCTTATCGTTATATTTTTTAGGTGATCTGTCTGGAATTTAACGTTATTCAACTCGGAGTCGAAGGTCCTTTTTGCATAAAAGTTTAAAACGTGTTTGCAGAAATTTGCGTATCGATTAATGTTGAATTCTAAATCTTCATAAAGCAAATCTAAATCTAAAATCTTAACTATAATCCACTTATCAAAACTAATAACAGCTTGTCCTTGTCTGATAGGAAGTATTCCTCGATTATTCTCGATTGGTTGTAGAAGGGCCTGGCTCCGCGTCCCGTGTATCAGCAGGAGGATGGCGACCCTGCGAAAGACGTTTGACATCCTTAATTGGAGTTTTAGTCTTTCTGCCTCTAATATTTATAGGTATAGTATTTCTAACGATTTCGCCAGTAACTTCTGCTTTTTGATAGCGGGGTGCATCTTTACTACGTCTTACATTGACTCCCTTTATAAATACTGTATCCCCTTGTTTAATACCAAATTCCGTATCTCCATCCCGTTTTTTCCTGACATCATCCTTTTGTTTGATTATTTTGTCAGCTAAGTATTCGTAAAGATGGTGTGTTTTTTCGACATGGTCTCTAACCAATTTTTGAGTATATCGTTTGTTAAAATCTACGGCTAAAGTTTCATTGGAGTCAGTGTGACCAAATACTATTTCGAATGGGGTCAAGCCCGTTGTGGAGTGTATTGCCGAGTTATATGACATGATGGCATAGGTCATAATAGAAACTACATCAGTTAATTTATGTTCGCGTTTAACTAAACGGTAAACTTCTAAAATTGTGGAATGAAAACGTTCGAAAATGCCCATGGAGTTGGGATTATGCGGTGTGCCGATATGTATTTTCACTTTATAAAATTCTAGCATTTCTTTTAATAGTGCGTTGTTAAACTCTGACCCTGGATCTGAGCTTACTTTTGTAGGAATTCCATAGAGTGAAAAATATTTAATGAGAGCCCTAACTACCTCTGGAGTAAAGCGGTTTGGAATTTTGAAAGCCTGCCCCAGCTTGCTAAAAGCGTCTACTATGGTGAGGAAGTATTGCCCTTCAATAGAGAAGAGATCGATAAAGATTTCCTCAAAGGGTTTTGCCTGTGTTTGCGTCAGCTGTAGCATAGGTTTTAGCGGTTTCCTGTCATATTTCATAGCCTGGCATGTTTCACAAGAATTAATAACACTTGCTATGGTAAGCGAGCATATTATTCCAATAGTACGTTCGTTTCAGGTGCATTAAGGTTTCTCTAATGCCTCGATGGCTGGTTTTACCTAAATGATACTTGTTTATAATATCGCGCTGTTGATTTTCGTCTTCGATATGTATTACTCTTTCGGTGCATTCAAAAATACCTACGGAGTCTCTCCTAAAAAGGGATATTACTGCTTGAGTGAATTGGGTTCTATGAACATCGTTTTCAAAATATATGAAATATTTTATCTTCGGTCTAATGTATTCCTTCAAGAACTGTTTTACTAAGTCAGGTCTATCCCGGGGTAAATGAACTTCTAACACTTTTTGCTTGCTCCTCGACAAATCTTTTACAGTTATTTTATTTATGTTCCAATCAAATATTAGTATTTGGTAAGGCTTTGTGTCAATGGCCTCGTGAAGAATCGGTATACCAATAGTATCCACGATCTGTGCAGAATGTGCAGTATCTGTACTGGAGTTATTTTCGTTTTCAGAAGCGGTTAAAGTCCTTGACGATGACCGTGATACTGTGTCTGTGTCGGAATTATCCTGTTCCCGTACAAGTTGTTCGTTAGGGTCGATGGTTGCACGCGTCGACATTTGGTCGTAAAGGCCATCAGGTTCTAATGCATTAATTTCTACACGGGATAATGCATCCGCGTTCGTATTTTGTTTGCCATTTTTATACACAATGTCATAATCAAACTCTTCCAGTTTTAACTTCCATCTTGTTAGTTTACTGTTAGGTTCTTTGATGGATTTTAGCCATGCGAGTGGTCTATGATCGGTGTATATTGTGAATTTGTTACCATAAAGGTAAGGCCAAAAGTGTTTCGTAGCCCAAATGATTGCTAATAATTCCTTTTCTATCGTACTGTAGCGTTTTTCTGCATCATTCAGAGTACGGCTTGCGTACGCAATCGGTTTGTCACTGCCAATAGGTCCTTGAGGCAAGACAGCGCCGACTGCTACGTTAGAAGCATCTGTTGTTAGCACGAACGGCTTGGAAAAGTCAGGGAATTGAAGTAACGGAGCATTCACTAGTAGTTCTTTGCATTTTTCAAATGCTGTTCGGTATTCATCAGTTAGCACTACTTTTCTTTCCCTTTTTTAGACAAGCGGTGAGAGGTTGGGTTATTTTAGAGAAGTCTTTTATAAACTTGCGGTAGTAGCCTACGAAACCCAAAAAGCTTTTAATTTCTGTTTGCGTTTGGGGGAGAGGGTAGTCAAGAACAGCCTTTATTTTGTCGTCGTTTGGTCTGAGGCCATTTTGTGTGATTTGGTGCCCTAAATAGAGCACTTCTTTCCTTAAAAACTCACTTTTGTCTAAGGTGACTTTTAGATTGGTTTCTCTTAATCTGTCAAAAACCTTGCGTAGTTTTTCGATGTGTTCTTGTAGGCTTGATGAGAATATAATTATATCATCCAGATATACCAGGCAATGCAAACCTTGTAAGCCCCTGAGCACATTGTCCGTAGTTCGTTGAAAACTGGCCGGTGCCGTCTTGAGGCCAAAAGGTAACCGAGTAAACTCCCAGTGCCCGGAGTGCGTTGTGAATGCAGTTTTGGGTCTATCCCGTTCGTCAACCTCTATCTTGTGGTAGCCGCTGGCGAGGTCTAAAGTACTGAAGTATGTGCTTTTTCCAATTTTGTCGAATAGGTCCGAAATATTGGGTAGCGGGTACTTATCATCGATGGTCAAGTCATTCAGGCGTCGGTAGTCAATGACCATTCGATATTTCTTTTCACCACTTGCATCTGGTTTCTTTGGGACCAGATGAACTGGAGCGCTCCATGGAGAATAAGATTCCTGTATCACATTACTTTTTAGGAGTTTGTCGACTTGACGCTGAATTTCTTCATTCTGTGTAGGTGGGTGGCGGAACGGTCGAATATAAATGGGATCTTCATTCTTAGTCCTGATTTTATGCTTTACGTTATTTGTAAAGGTAAGTGGCAGCTCGTCGCAGTAGAAAATGTCACGGTACTCATAGCAAAGTTTTTGTATGAACGCATGTTCTTCGTCATTGGTGTGATCTAGTCTTAACTTTGATAAGTTCTGTTTAAGCAAATCGTCCACATCGCAATTTGCTAGAGACGTAAAATTAACGTGAACGTCTTCGTCGAGCGTGAACTTTTCGACTGTGGCGGCATTTTTGAATTTTACAATAACCTTTTGCTCAGTCGCATTTTGTATAATCGTTGTTGCAGAATAGTTCTCACATGTCACAAGTGCTGATGGCATTCTTACTCCGTCCTTGAATTCATGAAAATCTACAATTGCTGAGCCGTTGCAAAGGTCCGTTGGGATCTTAACTCGTGTTTCTGTTCTTGATTCTAAGCTGATTTCGCAAGGGGAATTGTATATAATTGGTATGCTTGTATTTCGTGTGTGTAACATCAGATTCTTCATGTCCACTGTAGCTTCCAATTGCTTAAGTAGGTTTGATCCAATGAGTCCGTCATAGTCTCGTGCTACATCATAAACGTAGAATTTGTGATAATCTGTGCTTTTAAAGGTTTTTAAAAGTGGTATGTATATGATTTCGTTATGCACACTTTTTGCATGGGTGCTAATTACCTCAAAGGGCTCTGAGTATTTGAATTTTGAAAAGAAGCGATTGGCTAGTGCAGTATTTATAAAAGATCGAGTGCTCCCGGTGTCGATCATAAAACGAGCTCCAATCTCTGGTAGTTCTATGTACGGCAATGTCGGAGTTTTGTCGCAATTTAATTCGATCACTAGCCGTTTTGTGTTTTCAAGGCCGTTAACTGAAAATTTTCAGTTTCAGGTACGTCTAGTTCTTGTTCATTTGGATTTTCTTCGGAAACCTGTTCGATTTGCGGCTGTTCGAATGGTTCTACTTGGTAATAATATTCGTCACTGTAAAGCTGCGGGCTTTCTTCGTAAAAAAGATTTTCGCTTTCGCATGGCACTGTCAAGTTGTTTTGTCTGACTGTACGCATAGTAACATCAGAATTGTCCTGGGCCCTAGGGTTTTGCCGAATTTGTGGAATACCAAACCGAAAAGTCGGGGCTGATGTCTGTTGGTTGAAACCTTGGTTTGACAAAGGCCTAAAGCCTTGTTGAGCAGGAATACCAAATTTAAATTGATTGTACTGTTGAGGTACACCATACCTAAATCCTTGGTTAAAAGCCGGTCTAAAACTTGGCTAATTCGTGTTGCCGAATCTAAAACCTTGATTGGGTGTTGGAGTGTTTTGGAAATTATAAGGCCTCATTGCCAGATTTTGTGGAATGCCAAATTTAAAATTGTGTTCTTGGGGAAAACGAACGAATCGATTTTGTGGAGGTGGTTGTAATGTCGGTCGTGGCTGTAGATTTTGTTGCAGTGGTGCAGAACGCACGTTGTTTTTAGAATTGTATTGAAATTGGAAATTAATTTCTTCCATTACCACACTTAACGCATTTTCCAAAGTAGAGCAACCTTTAAGACGCACTATTCTTAACATGTTTTCCGGGAGATTATACAAAAAGGAATTTAACGCGACATTATTATATATTATCGTCTTAGCAGACCGCATTTCCGCGTTATTAATTTCATTGACCTTGGCAAATAAAGTGCTGCGCACATGCTGAATTCTATTGCAAAAATCAGTATAAGATTCACCTGGCTTGATTTTTAAATTTTCTAACTCGATAGCAATACAGTGCTCCGAGCGAGGATCACCGAAATGTTGACGTAATACAGTTTTTAATTGGTTCCATGACACCAAATCCCCTCGTTCACTTATGAGGGTCGCAGCCCTACCAACAAGCCTGCTTGTTACAGTATGAAATACATATTCATCTTGCATTTGAACATCCTCATCTAAACCTCGAAATCTTTCGATCACATATTCCGCTTTACGAATAAATAAATCTAATAGTTTATCCCCCCATCAAATTTAGGGATAATTTCCAACATCTCTCTGGGAATTAAATGTAATTGAGCCATTTTGTTTCAATATAATCCCGATAAAATTCTCGTAACTAATGTAAAAATTATAAACTTTATTCACAAAAACAAAACAAAGCAATTCAATTATCGCTCAATGTAAAAAGTATAAATTTTCAATTTCTTATTAATTAAAAACGACTGTACCGATTTAGTGTAGTGATCGTTAACTTAAAAGTATTTGCTAGAGTTTCCAGTGAAGTTTATCCGAAACCCTTATACGAGTTTTACACTAGCTTTCAGGAAAAATCAGAAATAAGCAAGGAATGCAAAGAGGTCTACTCACAAACCGCCGATTGCCATGACTTCCGCTGCTGATGACACCTATTGTCACGCACCTCACGTTGAAGTTCATTCAATGTCCACCACTTAACTTATTTATTTGGTTCGAGGATATTCGAGTTACGCGTGAGAACCGACAGTAGTGTCCTTTATAACGTAACTTTTCGAACGATTCGCGAATATCCGTCACGGCTGCGCCAGTTATGTTCGGGAGCGCGTGAGGACGTGTATGAAGGCAAACTCATAAAGTTTTTACTTAACTTTAATTAATTAAAAAGATACACGAGTGTACAGATTGAAGTTGAAACTGTAACTAAATTCAAATTAATAAAAACTATCTCACGGTGCGGTGGGCAAAGTTCTCGCTACTGGCCACCTGCGCGTGGGCGCATTAGCCATAACATCCCAGTTGCTGATATCAGCGGTCATGCATTCACGATAACTGACCGGGTACCACCATGCATAACTACCTATTAAAAAAGTTATGTTTTTTTCTGAGTGTCATCAAAATTATGTTTTATTACATTGGCGTATAAATTGATCAAAAGCTTTGTTGAAAATTGATTTCCCTTTGAATCACCTACCTAAACCTAAGTAACCGAATGTTTTCGATACCCTTTTACTCCATACAAGGCAGGGAATTTGTAGTATTATAGTGAGTTACTGCAATGCTTCGGTACATATAGCACAAGTTAGAAGCAGTTTAGAACTATTCCAAGTCCTGTAAATATAAACGTCACTCATGCCGACTTTCTACAGTTACCGAGTATAAGGAAAGTAAAGTTTAGTAACTCCCAGCTCAACTTCAGATAGCTGTCAAACTGAAGAACTTACTTGCACTGGTCACTATTATAATCAGTTGTTTAAATAACTATAGTTGTTTAAATGTGAAATAGTTCAGTAATGTTACACATGTTCTAGAATATAGTCTGGCTAATGAAATTTTACTCAAAGTTTTGGCGAGAAATTTTAAAAATCTGCGCCTGGTCGAAGTTTGTGTAGTAGGAATTAAAGTTTTGATACTAGAACATATTATTGATTTTCTATGCACGCGTAAGGTACCTAAGGAAATAAGTTAAATATGGGTGTCCCTAAAACCAACGCCGAAATGAAGAGGGGTGATAGAACAGCTCATATAAGCAACCATATTAAGTTAATTTGACCTTAATAAAAAGTTCATGGTTTTCGAGATATTTGCATTTAAAAAAAACTCGTGACTTTTGATGCCCTGCGTCAGTATGTCGATTGCCACCACTGCAAATTTAGGTATTTTTTAAATCTGTTTTTTGCAGGATGTTACTAAAAACATATCCTATCGAATGTAATTTCAATTTATTACATATCATGATGCTTTGTCGGTAAAAATAATAAAAAAAACGAATTATAGCAATTTATTAAATTTAGCCAGCGGTTTTGATCGAGTTTCATTTAAAAAAAGTATTGTAAACTAACATGGCACACAACATAAAAAGATAGTAAATTTATTGTAGTTTTCAAAAAGGTACAGCATTTTCTAATTTACGCAGCAGTTTACGAGATATTGATATTTTACACCAAAAGGAGCTCATACTGCAGTTATTCCATAGTATGGTACCAGAGCCCCTACTAGGCTCAGAGTTTGCATTTTGAACAAAAAATCGATTTAAAGAATACTTTATTTAGAATAGGAACACAATTCAATTTTAGAATAAAAAAAAATGAAATGTTCATAGCGAACCTGGCAAATAACGTAAAAAGATAGCAAATTTAGAGTTGTTTTTAAAATGGTATTGAAGTGACTTAATTATTTAGCGGTTTATAAGATAATGCAAAAATAATACTGGTTGCCATTTTTATCTGTTAAGTAAATAAAGAAAGTAAAAACATTAAAAAAATACGATACCTGTTTTATGTAACTAAATTAAATGTTCAAATTGTCCGCCATTGAATACAAGCTCGGCATCTCCTTAAAAATGCTCGACTGATGTGACGTGCACTTCTTGATACGTCGGTTTGGGCCTCTGCGTAAATGCGTTGTCTCAGCTCCGCTATACTGTTAATCGGTTCATTGTAAACTTTTTCTTTAAAACCCCAGTAATAGAAATCCAGAGGATTTAGGTCTGGAGATCGAGGAGGCCACAAAATGGGACCCAGACGGCCGATCCATTTCTGTGGATAAGTTTGGTTTAAATGTAGTCGCACTTCGCGTGCATAATGTGCTGGACAGCCATCAATCTGCAGTTACATTGACCTCCGCGTAGCTAAAGGTACGTCGTCGAGAAGATTTGGCAACTCATTCTCTAAGAAATGCAGAAAACTTGGACCATTTAGCGTTTCTGGTAATTCAAATGGGCCAATTATTTTCCCATCTAATATTCCAGTCCAGAGGTTCACTTTAAATTGGTACTGCGACCGATCTTCCCTCATTAAATGAGGATTTTCTAATGCATAACTGTGTAAATTGTGCATGTTCATAAATCCATCTCTCTTAAAAGTGCTTTCATCAGACCATAAATCCATATTTATGAAAATGGGATCCTCTCTGTGTTTTTGCAGCATTGTCTGGCAAAACTGAACACGAAGTGGGTAATCACGGGGCAGCAACGCTTGAACACGTTGTATGTGGTATGGATGATATCCATATCGACGTAATATTCTATTGGCAACAGATTTTGATATCCCTAAATTACGTTCAATGTTCCGTGTCGAAGTGGATGGGTCGTTTTGAATCTCTTGTAAAACATCTTCATCGTAATCTCCTCTAGGTCTTCCCAATCCACCACGATTGCCAGGCAAAACGCCTTGTGAGTATGCGAGATGAACATTTCGAAATACTCGATGGTCCGGATGCCTTAAATTTGGATATCTTTCCCGATAGAGTCTAGCTGCAGCACAAGAGTTACCCTGACATTCCCCATAGACAAAATGCATGTTGGCATATTCTTGAGGAGTATAATTCTCTGGCATATTTGTAACAAACGCACTACAATTAATCTTAACAGAGCCAAAGTAAATCGAAGTTAAAATCAATAGGCAGAACTCGAGTCCAAGATGCACAAAGCAAAGTTAAATTGTACCAAAAATCCAAATCACAAGGCAAACACGAGTTCTATTGGTAAATCAAGTCTATTTAAGAAAATAAGAAACCAAACTAAATAAAGAACATCAAACGAATTGACGAAATGTCCTAAAATTACTAAAATACCTACTCTTTAATCAGAAAGCCGACTTGAATTCGATTTTCAAATTGTGTTCCAATTTCAAATTGTGTATTCTTTGAATCTATTTTTTGTTCGAAATTCAAACTCTGAGCCTAGTAGGGGCTCTGGTTCCATACTATGTAATAACTGCAGTATGAGCTCCTGTTAGTGTAAAATATCAATATCTCGTAAACTGCTGCGTAAATTAGAAACCTTTTTGAAAACTACAATAAATTTACTATCTTTTTATGTTGTGTGCCATGTTAGTTTACAATACTTTTTTTAAATGAAACTCGATCAAAACCGCTGGTTAAATTTAATAAATTGCTATAATTCGTTTTTTTTTATTATTTTTACCGACAAAGCATCATGATATGTAATAAATTGAAATTACATTCGATAGGATATGTTTTTAGTAACATCCTGCAAAAAACAGATTTAAAAAATACCTAAATTTGCAGTGGTGGCAATCGACATACTGACGCAGGGCATCAAAAGTCACGAGTTTTTTTTAAATGCAAATATCTCGAAAACCATGAACTTTTTATTAAGGTCAAATTAACTTAATATGGTTGCTTATGAGCTGTTCTATCACCCCTCTTCATTTCGGCGTTGGTTTTAGGGACACCCTGTATGTTGCCGTGCACTCATAATCAGCTCACATAATTTCTACCACTATGTATAGAACAGTCAACGACAAACACATATGTTTACACTTTCTATATCTCGGCTACGCCTCGTCCTTCAAAATCATACTCATCCACGAACTGACTTTGCCCTGCCTCTGGAGTAATGTACTATTTTCTTACACATGCAATTAACAAAATTGTCGAGGAGAGTACAGATAGAAGAGATAATTACCTAAATCTCGGAATCATATAGTTAGGAGCAGTCAAAGTGGCCAAATACCTATATCCTATAGCACATCCTTAAGTTATAGCTATGTAAATAACTGTACTGTACCTACCAATAATAAAATCAATGCTACGAAGAGAGAGTAGGCTTTACCGCAGCAGTGGGACACTAATATATAACCGACTTCAAAAACGGGGGTACTCAGTTTGAACCATATGTATGTATGTATGTTTATCCGCGATTATAAAGTTGTTCATGAACAACTTTGTATCTATGTTTGTTCGCGATTATAAAGTTGTTCATGAACATAGTACATACATACGGGTCAAACTGACACCCTCTTTCTTTGAAGCCGGTTAAAATATCAAAACCTTCTCCTATGTGTAACAAATACTTTTCTAAAAACTGCATCAAATTCGGTTCAGCCAAACGCGAGATAATCGCGGACAAACATACATACATACATACATACATACAAACATGCATACATACATACTAACAGGTCAAACAGAGAACCTCCTTTTTTTGAAGTCGGTTAAAAAGGCTATGCATAAAAACAGCATAAAAATAGCACCCTGGAGAAAACTTCAGCGTTTACTTATCGGGTTAATTCATAAATATTTAACGCCGGTTAAACAAAACTCTTCGCGCTGTAATTACGCACAGCTCAAGGTGCGAAGTAATAGCTGTCAAGATGATTTATTAAGAGAGTCTTATTGGTCGCTTCAGCCGCACCTCGTCACGGCGTCGGCTCAGGGGATTTGTATGAATGTTGTGTGCGAAATGACTTCATAATACCTTTCTACCACACGTTTATACATATACAAAAAAACGGGTTACTCACGTCGTAGAAGTCGACTATCGCTCGACAAGGTTTCGAATCGGTACGCGTTTCATCATCAGGGGGCCTATGATGGTTGCGTTTATCACGTGATAAATTAAGTGACAAAGCATCTGTCACTTACTCTAGCATTTTGTCAAAACGTGACGGATGCTTTGTCACTTATTTATCGCGTAATAAAAGCAACCATCGACATCATAGGCCCGCAGGAGCCGAGCAGTAGCGGCGGCCAACCGAGCTGCCCTAGCATAACTGTGATTCGCGACTCTTGTCGTGCGACATAGCGCTACCTGTCACTCTCTCTCATTACTGCATAGAAAGAGACTAGTAATTATCTCGCACGAGAAATAGTCGCCGTTTAACAGTTATGCTAAAGGTGCAGTGCTCTGATTCGAAACATGTCGAGCAATATTCGAAGAAGTCAAACCTTCTACGACGTGAGTAAGCCCGTTTGGTAGGTATTTTAATATGTCTCACGGTAGTTTTCTACGTTTATTAAGTTACACAACGATTACTCTGTCTGGACAAGGACCTGAAAGGCTGTAAGAAAGGCTGAAACGTGTTGAACTATGTCTTAACATACGTTGTGCCGTTTTGTGATATTATCCGGAAACATTCCCAGTTTTATGTAAGTAGGTACAGTAAATGTTCATGAGAACAGTTTCACTTCTTACAATACGAAGAATAATCGTAATCATACTTTAATCTGAATGTTCTTTAGTGTCACTAATGAATTTTACCTACTTTTCATGTTCAGACCTTAGAATATAAAGACTAGAATTAAGACTAATTATCTGGTAGGAGTATTATCGTCACAAAAAATTCGAAAATTAAGGAGGAAAAAAGAAGATTGAACAAAACAACTCTGCAAACCCGACTTCCCCGACACGACCCGACAAAGGGTAAAATAATAGCGAGTATTTTTAAGACTTTAGCGAAAACGGATGATTGTCTCACAGGATAATCTATATTATACAGGGTGTAACCGACAGCGTACCGAAAACGAAAAACCGTAGTTTTAGACCATAATCACGAACTGAAAACGTGTGTTCATTTTCTGGGAAAGCTCAAGGATAAGATTTTCTAAAATAAATTGCAAAACTCGACGCGAAATGTATTGCGTCCAATTCTCTCGGGTGAAGACGCGCGGGGAGGGGACCACGCGGCGAGCGACCGGTCCAGGCGCTCCCCACTCCACTCACGCGTCAGCGCAAAACATACCGTTACGCCAATGCGCATCGAATGACATGAATGAATGCAACTACAAAAACAACGCAACCACAGATCACAACTAGTGTACTACCTAACACCAATAACAACTGACCGATAAATTAAAACATTCTTACAAGATTATTTTCATTCAAGCAAGTAAAGCAAATAAAATGTGCGGGTAGGTAAACATTATTCATGTGTCCGACCGCAGCGGCCTGCGCGAGCACACTGGCCTGGCGGATCAATGACCGGCCAGTACCGTTATCTTTCCCACTCCACGCGCCGCTCTGTGTTGTACCGTAAAGCTTACGTAATACTGTTTGTGATACATGGTGTGTTTTGCGGAAAATGCTATTTTCATACGATTTTTCATGAAAAATTGTTACCGGTAGAGTTCGATTAACGGAAAAATAAAGAAAAAATGAAAACTCGCGATGAAAATTTGTGAATTTTCTCAAAAAAAAATCCACCATTTTCCAGCCCAGAATAATGGTCTGAAGCCATGGTTTCAGTTTTCGGTACACCGTCGGTTACACCCTGTATAAATGCAAGTGTCCTGACTGGCTGACAGTCAACGCAGAGCCGAAACTACCTAAGCATATACTGCTCGATACCATAAGTACTATTAAAAGCACCGGCAAGTGTAAAAACGTACTTAAGAAATACTTCATAGAACTTGAAATATAAATAAGCTAATGTTCTTGTACAATCGAAGACACGGTTAACTACACATCCATATACGTTATAACATTCAAATAAAGTTTATAATATCGCTTACAAACCGACAGTAAACGGTGTCTTCAATGTACCCTAACTAACTACAGTATTATATACCTGTGCTTATACTTAAGATGAATAGTGATGCGGACCGAACCGCGTGACCTTGCCACTATTATATAAACCTCCCGGGTTTCCAAAGGTGGCAATACAACATTTAAAACACTGTAAAAAAAACTGTTGATTTAAATAAAAAAAAAAAAAAAAAACACTACAATCGATAGAGAGTTGAAATTTCTACAGTAGGTTGCATTTATAAAGTGTACAAGAGATAAGAAGCGATTTTGAAAAATTCAACCCCTAAGGGGGTTAAAAAGGGGATGAAAGTTTGTATTGGGTACAAGTTTTTTTATGTTAGGAACTTGAAACTTCGTTACAATGTATTAAAATAAAATAGAAGAAGTTTTTGAAAATTCATCCCATAAGGTGGTAAAATAGGGGATGAAAGTTTGTATGGAGATCAAATATTTATTTGAGTGCGGGACTTGAGTCTTGGTATAAAGGCATACTATTAAAATACAACAAAATTAATTTCATCGTTTTCAAAAAAATCATCCCCTAAAAGGGTTAAAAAGGGGTTGAAAGTTTAAATTCATTACAAATTCTTTGAAACTTCATATGAAGGCATATATATATGAATAAAAAAATAGCATTAATTGATCGTTATTAAAAATTCAACCTCTAAGGGGGTTAAAAGGGGGATGAAAGTTTGTCTTGGGATTCAAATTTAATTTTAAGCTAGGAACTTGAAACTTCGTAAAAAGGTATTAAAATAAAATAATTAAACTATTTTCAGCGTTTTTAAAAATTCATCCCCTAAAAGGTTAAAAAGGGGTTGAAAGTATGTATGACAATCAAACATTTTTTCAATGCGGGACTTGAAACTTTGTATAAAGGCATATAATTAAAGTATAAGAAAAGTTATTTCAGCGTTTTTAAAATTCTACGCCTAAGGGGGTTAAAAAAGGGTTGAAAGTTTGTATGAAGATCAAAAATTTTTTTGAGTGCGGGACGTGAAACTTTATACAGGATGTCCCAGAAGTACCACGTCACAGTGACACTGGAGGTAGGTCAGCTCAAGAGGAACCCAACCAATCTAACATGACAGTAAAAGTTGCACGGTTTTCGAGTTATTCCCGAAATAAAAACTTTTGAGAATTTTCCCCTTTTCTTTTACATTTTTAGTACCAACATCGACACGGAAAGCTCTTAATGACAGTTTTTTGTGTGTATCAAATCATGAATAGCTAATTCAGAAGTGTAAATTGTTATTTTGTCAGTAACTATTGTAAAATGCTAAAAAAACTTGATTAATCTTGATTTAATTTGTCACAAAAACACGAATTTCAACTTTGACCATCTGCCATGTATTTTTTTTTACTAGAAACGAAACAAACAAATAACGTCAATAAATGCCCTATCGAGCCTACTTAAAACTTAAACTCCGAAAGCAGTCACTGTTATGTGCTACAAAGATGCTGTGTACAGCGATGACTCTTCTGTTATCTGATCCGATTATTTTGCCAAATGCACAAGGGCTAAAAACTAATGTTTTTCTCCCTTTTGGAGGCTAGCTTATTCTAAAGGACTGGATAAGATCCTAAAATGTCAATGACAATAAAAAACAGGTTTATTTTCGATACATTTATTCGAATAAATTTAGGTCACAATAAATGTTCGAATTGTCTCCCGTTTACTGATGCACAAAAAACATCGCTCAATAAAATTTCGCCTCAATTTTCTTAAACTGACTTCCGATATGGTACGGGCTGCCTCGAATACTCGTTGCCGCAATTCTGCTTATTGGTTTCGCGTAAACTTAGTCTTTTAAATGTCCCCAATAAAAAAAATCTAGTGGGTTTAGATCTGGGAAACGCGATGGTCATAAAATTGGTCCCAATCGACCAATCCATCCCTCGGGGAATGTTTCGTTGAGGTCCTCACGGACTAGCCGGGTGTAGTGGGCTGGGCAACCATCTTGTTGGTACCACATCCTTCGTCTCTGTGCCAACGGCACATCTTCTAATAAACCAGGCAGATCGTTTTGCAAAAATTGAAAATAATTTCTACCATCAAGAATAGGAGGCAAGTCGACTGGTCTCGCAATTCCATTCAGAATTTCACTCCACAAATTAATTTTGAATTGGTATTGGGACCGATTTTCTCGTTCTTCATGTGAGTTTTCTGTCTACCAGCTATGGACGTTATGTAAATTGAAACATCCATCCCCTTTGCAAGCCGATTTGTCAGTCCACAATACTTCATTGATGATATTCGGGGTTTGTCTCCAAATCTGTATCATTTTTTTGGCAAAATTAAACACAATGTGCGTAGTCGGCTGGGAGAAGTGATTAGATGCGTTGGATGTGGTAGGGATGGTATTGATGACGCTGACCTAAACGCTACTTTTCTCTTTTAGCTTCGCTCGCTCGGCTCCCGCGCCGTTGTGGTCGCAGTTCTAACCTAACCTAATCTACTTTACTGGTAGCAGTCCGGTCCTGGTGCTACGCTTACCGCTACTGCGGCACGCTCGCTTCGCTCGCTCGGTTCGCGCGCTGTTGTGGTCGCAATTCTAATCTAACCAAAGCCATTAATCTACTTTAATTGTCATTGACATTTTATGATTTTATCCAGTCCTTTAGAATAAGCTAGCCTCCAAAAGGGAGAAAAACATTAGTTTTTAGCCCTTGTGCATTTGGAAAAATAATCGGATCAGATACCAGAAGAGTCATCGCTGTACACAGCATCTTTGTAGCACATAACAGTGACTGCTTTCGGAGTTTAAGTTTTAAGTAGGCTCGATAGGGCATCGCTAAAGTGATAAGAATACCTAATGTTATCGCATTAAGATACATGTGTTATACCATTTTTGAATCTGTAATATGCCAAATTTATTGACGTTATTTGTTTGTTTCGTTTCTAGTAAAAAAAATACATGGCAGATGGTCAAAGTTGAAATTCGTGTTCTTGTGACAAATTAAATCAAGATTAATCAAGTTTTCTTCAGCATTTTACAATAGTTACTGACAAAATAACACTTTACACTTCTGAATTAGCTATTCATGATTTGATACCCACAAAAAACTGTCATTAAGAGCTTTCCGTGTCGATGCTGGTACTAAAAATGTAAAAGAAAAGGGGAAAATTCTTAAAAGTTTTTATTTCTGGAATAACTCGAAAACCGTGCAACTTTTACTGAGGTTGTGTTAGGTTGGTTGGGTTACTCTTGAGCTGACCTACCTCCAGTGTCACTGTGACGTGGTACTTCTGGGACACCCTGTATAAAAACATATTATTAAAATACAAGGAAAGCAATTACAGCGTTTTTGAAAATTCAGCCCCGAAGGTGGTGAAAAAGGGGTTGAAAATTTGTATGAAGATCAAAAAATTTTTTGATTGCGGGATTTTAAACTTTGTATAAAGGCATATAATTAGAATACAAGAAAAGCAATTTCAGCGTTTTTGAAAATTCTACCCCTAAGGGGGTTAAACAGAGTATGAAAGGTTGTATCGGGTATAAGTTGTATTTTAAGAGGCCTTATTCCTTTTAAAATACTGATTGTTTAGACATTTTTCTCTATGATCAAACATGTTTCTTAACATATTATTGATGTTAGTACCTAGAACAGGGCTATTGGGATTAATTGGTATATATTTGAAACCTACAGTTTGAATTTTTCATTGATAATTTTTGTTCGAAAAACTTCTCGAAATTGACAAAAATCACGTGGAAAATTCATTTTTTCAACTTATTTTCGACTGCACGCAATGAAAGCATGAAATAGCTACGTTACTACCTAGAACTCGGGAAAAAGTATTATTCACTTCAAAAAGTTGGTTGAAATTATCAATACGGGTGTAACCGACGGTGAACCGAAAACTGAAACCATGGCTTCAGACCATTATTCTGGGCTGGAAAATCGTGGAAATTTCTTTGAGAAAATTCACACATTTTCCTCGCGAGTTTTCATTTTTTCTTTATTTTTCCGTTAATCGAACTCTACCGGTAACAATTTTTCATGAAAAATCGCATGAAAATAGCATTTTCCGCAAAACACACAATGTATCACAAACAGTATTATGTAAGCTTTACGGTACAACACAGAGCGCGTGGAGTGGGAAAGATAACGAAACTGGCCGGTCATTGATCCGCCAGGCGAGTGTGCTCGCGCAGGCCGCTATGGTCGGACGCATGATTAAAGTTTACCTACCCGTTTTATTTGCTTTACTTGCTTGAATGAAAATAATCTTGTTAGACTGTTTTAATTTATCGGTCAGTTGTTATTGGTGTTAGGTAGTACACTAGTTGTGATCTGTGGTTGCGTTGTTTTTGTAGTTGCATTCATTCATGTCATTCGATGCGCATTGGCGTAACGGTATGTTTTGCGCTGACGCGTGAGTGGAGTGGGGAGCGCCCGGACCGGTCGCTCGCCGCGTGGTCCCCTCCCCGCGCGTCTTCACCCGAGAGAATTGGACGCAATACATTTCGCGTCGAGTTTTGCAATTTATTTTAGAAAATCTTATCTTTGAGCTTTCCGAGAAAATGAACACACGTTTTCAGTTCGTGATTATGGTCTAAAACTACGGTTTTCGTTTTCGGTACGCTGTCGGTTACACCCTGTATGTACGTCATAATATGTTTTTTTTTAAAGGAATAAGGTCTCTTAAGTTAGGAATTAGAAACTTTGTAAAAAGGTATTTTATTAAAAGATAAGAAAACTCATTTCAGCGTTTTTGAAAATTCAGCCCTGAAGGTGGTTAAAAAGGGGTTGAAAATTTGTATGTAGATCAAACATTTTTTTGAGTGCGGCACTTGAAACTTTATGTAAAGGCATTATTATTCGAATGAAAGAATTTATAAACGTCGTTCTTAAACTCATCGAATTTAGTAAAGCTATTCGTTCGTAGATGTACCTGATTTTATAATGATAAGACGTAATTAGAGCAAATTCACTGAAAAAAAAAGTAAAAACAGGTCAAGAGCGAGTCGGACTCGCGTACGAAGGGTTCGTTACTATTTCGTAAAAATTTACAAAAAAAGCACGTTTAGCAATTTCAAAATTACTTAGATCTGAAAATAATAAAGATGTAAAATGATCAAGATAAAGGTTCCACGCGGACGAAGTCGCGGGCAACAGCTAGTTTTATATAATAAAACTTAAATTCCCCATCTTTTGTGTTGAGGGTGGAACAAACAAGTCCCGACTCCACGTTTGACTGATTCACTTAACACGTTTGCAACTGATGATCGCTACACGCTACGCTGATAGCCGATAACACGGGAAAATGCGTAGACATAGTTATGTAGCGAAAATCTGCTACGGCCGTAGCGTCCACAAGGCCGGTTGTTTGGATGGGTCGCTGGCTATGAATGTGAGTATTACATTCGATTTTCACATTTAAATAACTTAATATTAACTGACTAATGCTTCTGGATGTCAAACGGAGCTAGATAGACAATAGATCTCTGAAGTTTGTTTCTAAATTGCTGTAATTTGTAATTCTTTTACGTAAACCAACCGCCATATGGCCGCCATTTTGTGGAACTGTATCTACGAATAAATTCTATACTTACACTTATCGAACCAACTCACATAATTTCATAAACATCGGTTATGAAGTGCAACATCTAGGCGAGAACAGCCGTAAATCCGGACAATACCAACATCCAAACATACGAAAGCATTTTAGGCCAAGCTGAATCAGAGACACTTCACTCGCTCAGTCAATTATATCGCGTCTTCGCGAAACTTTTTGCCTTTCGCTCTTGGCATACTAGTTGTATTCCCCATGAGAGTAAGTTGAATTCTACTTGACTTCAACTGAACCGGCACTCCTAAAGTTATCTTGCAATTTTTGGCACTTATTCAAATACACCATATAAATTTTGAGCGCAATATTTTAAAGGCCTTTGATTTCATAATTCTGCGAAGAAAAATCGGTTGAGATCAGCGAATAACATGACACCGAGAGAGTACCTACCTACTGCTACTGTCTCGGAATTTTCTTATTTGCTGGGAAAATAATGCTTTCTAATGACGCAAGTGTATTCTGTGCAAATTGCAATAAAACAGATTTATACGTAAATAAAACACTTCTGCAATCTAAATAAATGGTAATGAAGAACGACAGGCAACAGGAAAACAGGGTGCTATTATATATAGATATATATATTGCTCGAACCCAAATTCCAGTCTTAGAGATCGCGCACTGTAGGTATGTATATTGATCTCAGTATAAGAAGAAAATCTCGAAAAACGCATAACGATAAATTAGAATTATATAAGTAAATCGATATCAAACGTGGAATTGAAGCGCAGCGCTATTTAAAAATAAAAACAATATAGTTACATATTATTTTTTGTTAACACTTTGAAAGTTTGAACACCGGGAACCCGCTCCGTGGGCACTGTGCTCGTAGTGAGTTTTCGCTACATATACGCATTTCCCCATGTTATCGGCTACACGCGTAGCGCTACGAAATACGAGTCGCCAAAGTGTATAACCATATTAATTATATCGGCTCAACGGCTGATTACTTTTAACTCAATTGGTTGACATTAACAGGCCTAATAAACCGTTCATAACAAAGCATGGTGAAATCGCGTCTTGAAAACACTTTCCTTTCCGTTGATTTCCTATAAGTTGCATCAGTTCAGAACAAGAAAACGCGGAATACTGCCAAATGTTGCTTTTCATCGGAGACCAAAAATTCATTTCATTAATTTCCGAGTTGCAACACTTTTAATTTATATTCATCGAATAATGTCTGAGACATGTTACAACTATAGCAACATAAATGAATTCTCAAAAGTAATTGTTAACCTAATAAAAGTACACTAAACCCTGTCCTCGTAAATAAAACATCAAACACAGAAAAAGACACCAAAAACAACGGGAAAGCGTCAAGAAAATGAATGAGTCACATAAAAGTCGCCAATTTATGCAACACGTTGACTTGAAGTTACAAAATAAAATATCTTTCGCCATGTTAAATTGTGTTCCCTCAACTTTGTGTGAAAGAACCACAGTCATTTGTTTGTTGGGATCCAAAACGAGTTTGAAACAAATTCACTTGGTTGGTTCGTGTTTAACATTCACAGTGGAACCTAATTTCACAAAAGCGGAAAACGGAATCTCGTCGGTTTTGTTTAAAAATAACTTATTGGAGCTACCGGGCAATTGAACGATGCTTTACTGACGTTCTGTAAAGAAAGTTTAAGTATAATAAAGTAGCGGAATGTTTTTTATTCTCTCAGTTATACTAGAAATATGCAATATCAAGCGAGCTTGCTAGCTCGTGAAAGAGAGGGGATTGCTGGATTAAGTCTTTAATGAACGTGTATATCACACACAGTCCTAGTTTATTCCTCATTTCATTAATTGGTCTCTTTTTACATATTTTAGTTCAGCAATAGATATCACACTTTGTGACTTAATAGAATTATTTAATTTTCACAATTATATAAACTGCAAACACACATAAATTAAAGTATTTATACAATAATGCTGCTTGACCTCGTCTGCGATTGCTAGATTTAATCGCCAGTATCGACAAATACATAAAGGGACCAAATCACCGTTTAGTTTAGTTGTCAGACAAATAAATCTGTTCATGAGACAGACAATTTTATTTGAACCCTATTTCACCACGCTGAAAAGAAAATGTAAAAACAATATTTATTAAATATTCTAAGTTGATTTTACGGACACGGATATTCTTGAAATGCTATAGGATCGATAAGATCTAGAGAAGTACTTTCCCAAAAATGTTCTTCTAACTATAATATCATCATCAAAATCACTGCTTTAAAATACAATTAATACTAACCAATACACTACATGTAATAGTCACGCAATTGTAATCTCATGTCCAGATATGGGTAAGGCCGCGGAAAGTTACCAATTTGGACGTTTCAAATTTACCCAGCTGATTAAAAAAAAATTGTAACCCCTACTGTTTCAAAAATATTTTTATCATATGTAGATATAGGAATTCTCATGGTCGCAAGTAAGATAATTAATATAAACCCCTTTATAAAAATACTAAAAATTTATTTCCGTCCAAAACGTAACGAAAGCTGGTTAAATTTTTCGACCACGAGTACTAAAAGCTCTGATATTTTTATGATATTTCAACTTTCATGGGCATACTTTTGTTTTAAACTAAAATTTATGATATAAGGATAGTTCTACTGATTACGGAATAATGATAATGTAATCATTTTAATTTTTTATCTTACATTATTTTAATGGATCAGCATTCCACACTTATGTTACAATACTTTCGTGACGCTTTATGTAGCTTGTTTTTAAATATTTTTTGGCGAAAATACGTTTACGTGCACTGGCAACTCATATTCTAGTAGGGCAACACCGATGAGCAAGTCCAAATCCGTCAGTTTGTCAACAAACGCAATTCAAAGTAGACACAGTCATAGTTTCGTGAAAGTACCCCCAAAGTGTCGTGTGTGATTTTAAAGGTAAGGAGTGATTGTTTTTAATCACTTTTTTTTATACAATAGCGTAACGGTTTTCAAGCAAGTGACACGTATTATTGTATAAAAAATGCCTAAATTTCACCATGAAAATCCACTTTTTTTCAAAAATACGTTACACTTTCATTACGAATATGTTACATTTTTGCAAAATGTTACGTATTTTCTACGTAACATAACGAATAAATGTTGTAAAGGGAAGTGCACACAGAATATACTAACTTAAATGAGTTTTATTAGATTTTTAATGACACGAAAATATACAAAGTCGAACAAAACTACTGTACAATAATAAAATAAATAAAAACAACATCTTAATAAAAAAAACTGTTGTAAGAAGAAAATAATTTATTTTCGACCTCAAGGCACAGTAGAATCATCGATTCTAAAGATGTTTTATTGTTATACGGTCGTCTTGGTACTAGTATTGGGTACCTGCAGTGAACAAATAGTAATTACTACCACCTGGTACAAAATGAGAGGCTTTAAAACACTAGAGCGGTTTGGGTTTTATTAGTTCCATCACACGCGTGTTTGATTATATTGATTTTATTGTGCCATGAAAGTTTTGTTTACAGGCAATATAAAGCTAATAATTTTATAACTTGTTTTTTTTCTTAGCAACGTTATTTAATGGGAATATTTTCCAGTATGATCTAAGCTTTATAACGACTTATGTTACGTTTTATGATAACATAACGTAAATCTTTTTATGTTACTTCTATGTCACATTGGTAAATTCCCGCGGCCTTACCCATATAGTGACAAATCCACAAACATGTCAACTTGGAAAATGTTATCTTGTTTCACAACACAATTGTTATTAGGGCCTTATCACACTTGCGATTTGCGAGCGTATTTTCTATACAAATAAGCGACGCGGCGAACACGCTGCGCGTACGCCTTCATACAAAAAACGCTTTCAAATCGCAAGTGTGATAAGGCTCTAAAATACGGTCAACCGACATTTGTAGAATTCTCAGCCGACATAAATGTCACTGACAATTGTCAACTTGGTGAAACCGGGCCCTGATCGACGCCCGGTGGCCTGGGGTCACAGCTTATTAGTAAACTCGCCTCGTCTTTCATTTTCAAGGCCATCATTAAACTGAAACCCAATACTCGTAGTTGGTATAAATAGGTTCCATGGATCACATAATTTAGTTCAATGAATCTAGCAGATGGTGTCTCTGAGTTCAATCCGTACGAACAGGGTAGAATAGGGAACCGCTAGGTATACCCTACCCGTTATACTGTATCAATACTGCATTGAATTGTCAAAAGGGTGCTCTACGCGTTGGCTTCGGCTCCGCGAATACTAGGTACTAGAACTTAGGTAAAGTGGGACTCACCCCATATTATTACTTTAAGTAAGACTCTTTGACATTTTTGACACATTTATATAAATACTACTGAACTACAAAATTGTATTAGCGGATTAATTCATAAACTGGCCATGTAGTTTTGCAGCTCATTCTCGTAGTAGGTACCTATATATATATTATATGGGATTAATATATATTATATGGGATTATGGTACTTGACATGACAGACTTTGGATAAAATGTGAATATTTTACGTCACATGAGATGTTTCTAGAAAATAAACCGTAACACACCACCACTAAGGATTTAGAACATTAACAAAACTTACACAAACAAAAGCACCAAATGATTGAGTTTATTTAAAAAATCGCAGTCTATAACAAATTCTGATTTCGTTATGTTGGCAGCACCTACTTAATGGAGTTCTGACGTGATCCTCGAAAACACAATTAGTGTCTAAGAGGATTGAAATGCGTCGAACAAAGGTTTTTGCACATAACAGCGTAAACATCCTTAGAACCCAAAGGTTGAAAGTCAAGTAAAACCAAGCAACATTTACCACCAATAACTTCTGAAACTCATAATTTAATGGGAAGAGTTGAAGTCTCGAAGTCGCCGATGTCCGACAACTTCCTCCATAAAGTTCTTTAGCCTTCTTACAATAGGGTACTTATGTATTAACGAAACAGAAAAGATTCTTTCAAACCAGTTGACGCGTTAAAGACTTTAACACGTCAACTGGTTTGAAAGATATTTTCTGTTAAAACTTTAACTTAATAGTAGGAGAGCCAAAGAGGGGATTTCGGGAGTACCTAAAGCGCGGCAGATTAATATATAGGGGGATACCTTGTACCCAGTTAAGTACTTCCACCAAATATGAGCCTCATATGTATGGCCGCCCGTCAAGGATAAAAGATCAGATTAGTAAAAAAAAATTGTTCATCTGAAATTCTCGACCGCGTCAGATTAAGGTAGGGTGAGTTAGTTACATGCTAAAACGTGTATATTCCTCTAATCTGACAATTTAAAGGTGACATAAAGAAGGCGGAGGGCTACAAAGTTGTAAAAAAAAACTTCATCTCGACATTCTCGAGCGTGGCTATTTTTTTTTTATTTAAAAGGGAATGAATCAATGATAACGGAAAATATATAATCTGACGATTTCCACTAGCCGAAGTAACAAAAATTCATCGTAAAGTTTAATGCGTTCAGTTACGTGATGCCTGTATTCCACTCTGGTTTCTGTTGCCATGACGCCATGACAGCTGATCATGTTGTTTACAACACTAAAGTTATTAAATATTTATAGTTGCCGGCAACTTTTAGAACAAAAATGGCGGATTTGCGCATGTACATTTGTACGTAAATCGGCTACTGCACAGTCAAGATTATGCTCTAAAAGTTTCCAAGCAGCTGTACTATGAGTGATATTAATATAAAGTGTGTATTTTGTGGTAAAACTACTTTACAAAAAACAATTAAATTTACATCAGAAACATAACAAAAATGTGTAAATATTTTAGAATATAGTCGGAGCGAACCGGTTCTCCGAAAATCCCGAACAACATACGATAATCTTGAACTTTCGAGAGAATCTTCATTAAATGAAGTAAATCACGCACAGTGCTATAAATTATTTTTCACTTCTCATGCTCTAAAAGATCGACTTTATGCTGTGCGTAGGCGACATAAAGTCGCTTTTTATGCTCTAGAGCATAAAGTAAAATCGTCGTCGAAGACCAAGGTCCAACAGCCACACGAAAAAAATAAAACTTTATAGAATAAACTCTTTATTTTTTTTCGTTTCGTTAGTATTCTAAGACCAAGGCAAAAATACCAACAGCCAAAGTACACAAACTTCTTGAAATAAACTTGTAATTTTTATTTACTATCATTTATTACTTTTTTAATTTATTTTTATTTTAGTAAATCAACTTATTTAAACTACAACAATAATTTATCGTAGATATAAATGTTTTTAAATTAAAATTAAATTTGTTTTTAAGTACAATATTTACATGATGTAGTTTAATTTTCTCGCAATCGAAGTGAAAAGTAGAGTGTGCAACTCGTCCATAAAACGCATTTTACACTCGACTTTATATTCATCCTCGCTCACAAGCTCGCTCGGATGCACTAGTTGTACAATCTACTATATAGCAATAAAAATACCGCGAGTCTTTAAGTATTTACAACAGCGGCAAAGTATTATGGAATATGACAGTGCATCGGAAGTTTCTGGGAATAGCTCCGAATTACATGCCCCTGCTTCTGGGGAGTGCTCCGAGTCACATTTTCCTGTTTCTGGAGAGTGCTCTGAGTCACAAGTTCCTGTTAATTTTTAGGGTTCCGTACCCAAAGGGTAAAAACGGGACCCTATTACTGAGACTTCGCTGTCCGTCCGTCCGTCCGTCCGTCCGTCCGTCCGTCCGTCTGTCATCAGGCTGTATCTCAAGAACGGTGATAGCTAGACACTTGAAATTTTCACAGATGATGTATTTCTATTGCCGCTATAACAACAAATACTAAAAATAAAATAAAATAAATATTTAAGGGGGGCTCCCATACAACAAACTTGTTATACCTATATATATATATATACACACGATGATTTTTAATCGGTGATCAGGTACCAACTTTTCTAACTCAGTAATTGATGGCGGATGGAAAACAAACTTTTATTTTTCTATGATAATTTTTATTTTGAAACCAATTTTGTCTTAAATTCATTGTCACCGAACTAATCTGTATCGGTGTGCTTACAACCTCTAATAATTTAATGGGAATGACAATTTATGAGTAATAACTTATCATTGTCATTGTCGTTACATAAACAAAGTCGTAGAAAATTTCGTAAAATTTCCCGCCAAAGCGATGACACTTGACGTAGGTATCGTACTTCAATAATTTATGTAGGATGACCATGTATCTAGTGGTTATTAGTTTTAATTATGTTTTAACTTTTAATTAATTTAACAGTGCGGTAATTTATTTATTTATTTATTTATTTATTTATTTATTTATTTATTTATTTATTTATTTACCATAAAGTTTACACGGCATTACAGCTATAGACCAATGCACCGAGAAACACAATTAACATAACAAAGTAAAATATATATATAAATTTAAAAGCCAAGATCATCCATCATCTCGCAGAAACGCAGACATTCCCGGCATACAGCTGCCCATCTCCATGCAAACAAATCACACTCAGGAGCTGATGCCAGGAGAGCATTGAGCATTACCAGCGCACGGAGCAGCGGGGAGTTCCTGCGCGACACCGTCCTCGCCGCCGGCACGGCCAGCAGAGGGCGCACCCGCGGTCTGAGGTTTATCCTCGGAACGTCAGCAACAAAAAGCCTCACTACTCGCTGCACGAGTTCTGGACAATCAGAATCACCTCGTAATATACGACATGCAGTGACCAGCAAAATGTTATTTCGCCTTACCTCTAGAGAATTAAAACCTAAACAGCCAAGTAGGAACTTAGTTGGATATAGAAAGGGATAAAAACCATATCTTTTTTTATATAAAAACCTAAGAAAGGCTTTTTGAACCTTTTCAAGAAGCAATGCATATGTGGACTCGTAAGGGTTCCATATGAGAGAAGACGCCTCTAATTTGCTTCTCACAAACGCGCAGAAAACTAACTTTATCGCCCCAAGATCATGGAAGTGTCTGATGTTTCGGATGATAAAACCGAGTCTACGAAAACAATTGTTTGCGAGGCTACGAATATGGTCATGAAATGTGAGATGAGAATCGAAGACCACACCGAGATCTTTCACGGAGCTAACACGCTCAATTACATCGACAACATCAAGTGTGTATCGCGCGTGTATAGGGGCAGCAGCACGACTAAATGTACATACACAACACTTAGACACATTGAATAGAAGTTTGTTGTCTTTGCTCCATTGGGTAACAGACACGATATCTTCTTGAAGCAGATCACAATCCGTAACGTTTTTAACTCCAAAAACCAGCTTAAGATCGTCAGCGTATAAGAGGCACTTGGCATACTTAACAACGGCAACAAGATCGTTAATCATTAACCCAAAGAGGAGGGGGCCCAAAATTGAACCCTGACTGACGCCAGATCTCGTAGGGTACGGAGTAGAGATGAAGTGTCCATGTCGAACGTACTGCATTCGATCACGCAGATAATTTGCAAAAAAAGCAAGCAACTTTGGCGAAAATCCTAGACCATCGAGCTTACCTAACAACAAGTCATTATCTACGCGATCAAATGCCTTTTTAAAGTCAAAATATATGACATCAACCTGGACACCTCTGTCTAGAAACTCAGAGATGGTGTCAGTCAGGATTAAAAGATTTGTATCAACGGAGCGATTAGGTCGAAAGCCATGTTGCGAGTTGGACAAAAAAGGTTTAGTCTGGATAGATATAGCTTTATGTAATATGGATTCGAACACTTTTGCTAGCGTTGACAGTATTGCAATTGGTCTGTAATTTTCGACGTTGGCTGTGTCACTACTCTTTGGAATGGGTTTTACCCTCGTTGTCTTCCACTGACGCGGATATGATCCAGTAGAGAGCGCTAAATTAAATATGAAGTGTATGGGCACCTTCAGATGTTCCATGCAGCCTTTGACAATATAGGCAGGCAAATTATCAGGCCCCATAGAGCTATTAGGTTTAAGTTTCTTTATGCCTGCCTCTACGTCTTGCATCGATATATGATCTATATCGATACATTGGGAAGAACGTGTTTGACTACAACCTTCGGGCGAGTTCGCATCCAGACGAGGAATGTCAGGTAAGAATACACTGGAGAAAAACCTAGAGAAGGCATCTGCGGCTTTAGCTCCAACGAACTTTGTCCCTTCAAACGTGACTTCTGACACAAACCCACCTTTTGATTTCAGACTGTCTATGTGCTGCCAAAAAGACCGAGGGTCACTTTTAACTTTTCCTTGGATGCGATCAATGTAACAATCGTACGCCAAGCTTATTCGTTTTTTTAAGTCCTTTCTAAGTATGGCAAACTCATCATATACTTCTGCATTTTTAGTTGCTTTCCATCTCTGATGGATCCTAGCTTTTCGCACTAAGTCAGAAATTATATCCGCTGTAAACCATACAGGGTAACGCCGACTTACTTTCTTAGATCGCACCTTCCGGGGTATACAGGTGTCAAATATGTTATATATCACTTTATAAAAACTGTCCACTGCCATGTCAGCATTTTTTGACTGAAGAACTTCGTGCCAACTGACTTGAGATATAAGCTTATATAAAAGTTCAAAATTGCCCTTTGCGAAATTCCAATCTCGTCCAGAATCTAGATTACTAGGGTCAATTCTCTCAGGAATACACCGCTGCATATCATCAATTACCGGGACTAATATCTCTAACGGCGGATGATATGCATCCCGTCGAGGGACGAGCCCACCCCCCTCAATTTCTAGGATCATTACGTCGCTAATGCGCTCCGGCACCAGCACAACATCCAATTTTCCACCGTATGCATTCGTCACTTCATTCGCTTCATACAGTCCACACACAGTTAGAAAATACGAGTAATAGCATAAGATATCATGAGATGTATACATCGGATTCAAGTTCAAATCACCAAGTACAAGCACAACACCATTCAACGAGACTATAACTTGTTCTACAGTTTGGAACCAATGCATATAATCAGCACAAGAGGCACCAGGAGGAATGTACACTACACATACAAAGTAAACAATTTCATCCAGTGTGAAAGTAACCCACAAGTCTTCCCCTGTCGTTGTCTCCAAATCTAGACGACGTCGCATCTCCAAGCCGGGACGAGATGCGAACAGCACGCCACCACCTCGCGAACCTGTGGCACGGTCTCGGCGCAACACGTTCCATCCACCGGACGCAAGCTCAGAATCATTAATAGCATCAGTTAGGAAGGACTCCGTCACAGCCACAATATCACATTCCAAGGACAGAAGATTGAGCCTAAAGTGATTGAGCTTTGTGTTGAGGCCCCTTACGTTTTGATACTGGACATTCAATGGGGTTTTCCTGTTAATTTTCATTTTGGCCTTTGGAACGCTTGAGGAAATTTCCATCGATTTTTGGCTTCCGAAATAACCAGGACTTAACCCTGGCATTATCAGGCCAAACTGCTGTGGACAGACATTTTTCATACACTTCAGCGGGAACTCCAATTTTGAAGGACTTATATTCACCCTTGGACTTCAGCTCATCGACAGTGCAGGTGGATCCCGGGCACAGGGTTTGCAGATAACCTCGTATATCCTCAGCCCCAGAAACCATGTTCCATAAATGTATGTACTTGCGATACTCCACAGCTTTCAGCGTAGTTACATCAGGGCCAGCGGTACAGCGAAGTGATGTGAAACGTCGCTTCTGGTAGCGAACCTCTTGGTACTCGCCAGCACTAACTTCTTCTTCTGTGGTTTTAATATTATCGGGCACGCTTATAGGTGCAACAGACGGTACAATATCCGAATCTACTTTCGATAAAACCGCATTTGAATCTCCCGAATCTGCTGTACTAGCTGACGATTGGTCCCCCTTGCGGTTCCCTCGCTTCCGTTTGGGTTTGTTTAAAGAAAGATCTGACGTAGGACGAGTCTCGTCGCACCTACAGCACTTCACTGTAGCAAGCTCCAGTTTCTGCAGTTTGTCATAGACTTCGTCAAACCTCTTGACAGTGTCCACGAGTGCAGCTTGATATTGTCCAATAATGGAGACAGCATCCGCCAGTTTCCCAGACAGAATAGTAATTTCATCACGGGTATGTTGCAATTCCAGTGCTATCGATAACGAAGCAGCTGCGGGTTTCGACGTCGATTGAGGGGTTTCACTCCTGTTTCTGCATGCAATATTTTTAACAGTGGCCGGAGTGCCGACAGGTGTGTCGCAATTACGTCCGCCCTTTTTTCGTGAGTTGCGGCACTCAGGACATACCCATGTCTCCTTCTCTTCCGATGTTAATGTTTTGTTCGTGCACAAATAATGGTATAGCTTACCACAGGTGGTAACCATGCACTGCAGGTACTCTTCACCCACAGCAAGCTCCCTCGTGCACGCATTACAGACCAGCTCCGCACTATCACCTCTTTTCATCGCGCACCGAAAATTCTCCACTCACACACAAACGCAGCGCTAAGTGTAGTACAGCGCCGCAGCGATGTACCAGGTCGTCAGAAGCTGGAGCTGTATGGTTCGTAGCACCCAACACAGCGTAGCAGATGTGACGTAGCAGATGTGACGTAGCAGATGCGAAGTATAGGTGCCGTATCAACTTGCACCCGCAGCGATGCAGTACCAGGATGACAGAAGTGCGTGGTGTAGAACGTACCGTATCTCGCGCGCCCGTGCAATTATATAGCGCAGCAGCGATGTACCAGGGCGACAGCAGCTGTAGGATTCGTAGATCACTGCGTAGCACTGCGCAGACGCGGTATTTGGGTGACTCTTTAACGCTCACCCGTTGATTGATGGTAGGCCGCGAACTGCGAAGTGTAGCGTAGAGGCCAAGCGTAGCGCAGCTGCGATGCACCAGCACGTCAGGATCAAACAGTAGTGTAGGACGTGCGCGCTACTGCAGTGATTTACCGCTCGATAACTTATGGACTCCTAATATTTTAAGTCAATTAAATGAATTACTATTTTAATTTTATGTAAAGAAAAATAAATTGCGCGAGTATTCCTACACGTCTACACCTTGCGGAGGTCCGGAGGGAAGGGGGTAATTGCGCGGGACCTCGCGTATTAAGTTTAATTTTAGCTAAATATTAATATTTTTCTACTCCTGATCACCGATTAAAAATCATCGTGTATATATAGGTACGGAACCCTTCATGCGCGAGTCGGACTCGCACTTGCCCAATTTTTTTTCTATTGTCAGATTAGGCGAACAGATAATCGTCAGATTATGAGACAGCACGTCTAGGGCATAAAGATGAACCATATATATCTTGATCTGACGCGCTTGAGTATTTCAAAATGGCGAATTTTTTTTGCACATTCTAATAATAACTGCGAGTTTGCGTCACATCTAAATCGTGAGATATAAGAGCTTTTTTTTAGGTTCACTTAACATGCCCTTAGAAAATCTGACGCGCCCGATGAAAAAAAATTTTTTTTTTCATTTTCAACCCTCAAGTACGACCAACCCCATAGTTTTTTTTTTACATTTTTGAAACTCTGTAGCCGCTCCCCCCACCGATGAAAAGGTATATCTTTTATGACATTTTTTTATTTTTATCATCTAAGCTTCGCAACGCAATAGGTCTCTATGACGCTCGAGTGAATCCCGATTTAGCATCGTGGCCTACCCTACTATAACGTTTGTTAGTACTTTACTGAAAACTTGTTTGTTGAAAATTGTTTTCTGGAAGGGAAAAAATGCGTACAGCTTTTGGTTTACTAGATATTCAGAAAACTAGAATGTTTTACATTTCTAAATAGCTCAAAATTTTAGTGACGATTACTTCTCAACCAATTACAAGTTTCTCAAAATGAAAAACAGTTTGTTTTTATATATACGACTAACCTCACAAATGTCAAGTTTAATATATCGCACAGACTCCGAGTTTCTAACGTAAAATTATTAGTGTGTGCCTCCACCGTAGCGTACTTATCCAAGAAAAGTTTTAATTATACAGAGTGCAATTTTAATTTACAACCTAGGAACTGCATTAAGGTAACCGACTGTACAAAGAGACGCGAAAGGAATTGAGACAGAGCGGAACTAAACGAGGATGAGCAAGTTATAGGTACCTATTACTTGCTTACCCACGTTTTAGTGTACATGGTTTAGTGTGGGTTTATACGTAATCCAGCCATCTTCGTAAGTGCCGCACTTTATTATTAACCGCTACTTAAATAATCTGTTATAGATGTAAAAGGCCAATGATGACAATGATACGTAATACATGTTGTCATTATAAGTAATATTAGATAGGTATGTAATATACTATTAATATATTCCCAGAAAATAGTTATTTTACTTATATTACTATTTACACATACATGTATGTATAAGTGACACTGCATATTTGGAAATTTTCAGGAAGATTAATATAAATATACCTTTTTTTAGGGTTTCGTAGTCAACTAGGAACCCTTATAGTTTCGCCATGTCCGTCTGTCCGTCTGTCCGTCCGCGGCTTAGCTCCGTGATCATTAGTACTAGAAAGCTGAAATTTGGCATGAGTATGTGTACTTATATATCACGCCGACAAAACGGTAAAATAAAAACTAAAAAACGATTTTTTTTTTACCTCTCGAACACCTAAAGTGGGGGTGAATTTGTTTTTTCGTTCCAACACTAGTGTGTGGGGTATCGTTGAATAGGTCTTTTAAAAATAATAGGGGTCTCCAAACATTTTTTTTTTGATAAAGTCAGCAGTTTCGTAAATATTCGCTTCGAAAATAAAAAAAATAGTGTCCCCCCCCTCTAACTTTTCAACCACGTGTCAAAAAATTATGAAAACATTCATGAACATGAGGCCTTATAAGTACTTTCAATGAAAACTATATTGAACAAAATCGGTTAAGCCGTTTTTGAGTTATCGCAAAATTTCATAATTTTCTTAAAATGATGTAAGTTGACTTCCAGAAGGTAATAAGTAACTACAGTTACTTTGGCGTTTACGACCTTTTTATAGAGCTTGAAATCTTGCTCGTAACTTAAGTCTATTGTGAAGGATGAGCAACTACGGAACCCTACACTGAGCGTGGCCCGACATGCTCTTGGCCGGTTTTTTTATGAGAAAAATTTATATTGAAAACTAGTAGAATACTTCCTAATAGTCATTGAAAACTAGAATTCATTAACTAATGCATACCTACACGTTTGTTGAAACATATCAACTACAAAAGGATGTGACTGAACTGTACTTCAAAATCGTCAGGTGTTTAAGGCATTATATAAATAAAAAACAAACAAAGGAGTTATAATATAGCGATTGTAAAGCGGAATGTTTCGAAACTTCGTTACTCATCGACGCAATAAGCGTCAAAATGATTTATTTCTTGCGTACTTATTGGAAAGAGGCCCTTCTTATATTACCTTTCGTTGCTTTAGCTATACAATTTATTTATCTTCAACCCAATGAGATTTTCATGTACCTATTCTTTTCACAAAATTAATAATCAATAGCGGGTTATTGTTATATGAGATATGGTGTAACGTTCAATTACTCCTCACAAACATACTTTACAGCTAAAATTTCATTCCTATTTAAGATATCAAAACCTGCCTCCACTTTACATAACAATAAATAAGTAGGAGACACTATTCATGTTCGATATTGAAGTATTTGGTAACTGCCTACGTTACCAAATACCAAATTCGGTTGGCTTATTATCCAATATTTTTTTTTAAAAGAGTATGAGAAAAGTAACAGAATTTTTAAGGCGTCCAGGGGAAGACTCATTTCTTTGCTTTGTTAAATTATGAGGATTCTAGTAAATTCAAATTCACTTAAAAAAAACTTTACATTGGCGTACATTTAAAATCACATAATTCAGAGCCCTTTTATTTGTTTCTTTTTTTTATGAGAAATCAGTTTTTTTATGTAAATATATATAGTTATATCATATTGTATAATTCAACCCTAGTCTGCACCCCAATTTCATAAAAATAACATACCTAACAGTTAATAGAATTAAGAATGATAAAAACATGTTCTTAGTATGAATGCTTTAACTCTTTTTTTTGTCTTTACAGTTTCATTGGCACAAGAAGAGGGTGGAGAACCAACACTGAAAGTGAAGACCAAAGCGAACACGTTCAACCTCGGTGACAAAAAAGCAATCTACTGTGAAGGAAATTTTTCAAAGCATGTAAGTTATAATCTATGCCTCGCAATCACGAGTAGACTAAGGGATATTGCAACCATTAAGACACTATAAAGTGGACTTTCATATATTCACACGATGCGTGTCAACGTAGAGTACCTAGGTAATGGCCCGTTTACATGTGTTTAGAGCGAGTCGATACCGGTGCTACTAAACGCAAGTAGCAAAACCTCGCACTATATAATCAAAATCTTAATAGCGTGATGCAGAACACGTTTGTTTTGGAGCTATGGCTGCGCGGGATCAGAGATGTACAGCGCCATCTGTTGGTCGGAAATCGGAATTTATTAGTACGCTCATCACGTCAAGACGTCAGAATGGATATTTATATATTGGAATGGACCAATCTGGTACCAGTTATCCCTGGTCATCCAGAAATGATTAAAGCATACTTTTAACCGACTATAGGACCGGAAAAGGAAGGTTACGCGGCCAAAGTCGTTATCACTTTTAAAGCAAAATTTCCCGTCTACAGCTACAAAAAAATTGTAAACGACCGGCCAAGCACTTTAACTCGTCTGGTGTTGCGAGTGTCTAAGGGCGACGGTAATCTGGCAATTCATCTGCACGTTTCTTCTTTAGGTATCATAAAAATATGTAATATTTTTTTTTATTGCAGGAATTAGAATGGTATAATCCCGCTGGCGAGAAAATACCCAAAAGGTCTACTGATTTCAAGAGGGTCTATGTCGAGCTTCGTCCTGTCCCTTCCACGGGTGGTTTCTTCTTAGCGTTGTTGATAAACCCTATGAAACTTGAAGACACAGGCACCTACACCTGTAAAAGCGGGGATCTCAGTGATACTATTGACATTTTTGTAGGAGGTATGTCAGTTAAGTAAGCTTATTTGTGTGTGTGAGTTGCACACAGTAAAATTTACCAACAGAAGTGAATGAATGTGTATGTACTTCACTTATAGACCCGAGGAAGACACTTTGGTGATTTAGAGTATTTAGACACATCTTTACAGTTTACTTGTATTGGTCACACTGAGGTCAGCTGTAGGTAGGTACGTTTATATCGGATTAGTGATATTCGTCCTCCAGTGTGAAGTAAATACACATTCATTCACTTGTGTTGGTGAATTTTACTGTGTGTGCAACGGGTCTATATCGGACGGCATACAATTATTAGTCCTATCGTTGTGTCGCATAACGTCTTTTGTCCTTATAACGTACGGCATACTTTATTCCGCATATTTTTGATTGTCCGAAATTGTTGCTCCTATTATCGTTTGTCCTAAATATTATTTGTCCTATCGTTTGATGTGGCTAGGATTCAACTATCGAATGATTGATGTGCATAATTGTAATGTTCCTAATATTTAATGTGCTAAAAATATTTTCACTACATTTCATTATACCTAAATCTCGAAGATTTTTAAGCAAGCATTCTGACGCTCCGCTCGCTCCACTATCCATGGTCCTAAAACAAACCTAACCTAACCTACAATTTTCGATCTTTAACCTAACCTACTAACTGCTAAATTTTAATATACCTCCATGCAAGCAAGCATTCTGACGCTCCGCTATCCATGGTCATAAAACAAACCTAACCTAACCTACAGTTTTCGGTCTAACAATATAAGGATAGTGTTTTATGTGTTTTAACTACATGTCATTAAGCATAAATCTTGATGATTTTTAGCAAGCAGAGTTTTCAAAGGGTCACAGTTCTACCTAACACCCCTCCACGCTTCACTCGTCGTCGTACCTAACCTAACCAAAATCTGACCTGCCTGAAGGTAGAATACGTAACGATTCTGACATCACGCCTACCATAGTTTAGTTTATGTGCTGTAATTTTAGCCAATTTAATAATAGGCAAAATAATTCTTAGGGCAATTCATGTAAGGGATATTATGCTTTAGGTAATTAGATTTTAGAGTTATCAATATTAGGGCAAACTTGCTTTAGGACTTTAAATTTGTATGCGCAAAAATTATTAGGACAAACGAGTAGTATGCCATTCAACAGTATGCCAAACATTCTCGGTCAAACGTTTTTAGGACACAAAACGTTATGCGATACGACCGGCAACCGTCTTCCTCACAAAGACAAAAAAGTTTGAAACCTTACTGAACAACAATAATTCACTTTCTTAGGCGGTTGTCACACTGCTCCGCACATCGGAGCGGCGTCCAGTGCTGCGGTTTTAACTGTGTACTGTAGAATCTTGATTTGTACACAAAAACCGCAGGGTATAACACACTGACACCGCATCTCCGCCCAAACTAAAAATCCGCAGCACCGCTCGTCCGTCCGGATCCCGTCGCAGTGTGACAACCGCCTAAGCAAAGCTTGTGCTGTGAGTACTAAACGACGATATGCATAACATATAAATATTAAATACCTATATAGATATCATCCATGACCCAGGAACAAATATTCAAGTTCATCAAACAAATATTTGCCCTGACCGGGATTCGAACCCAGGGCCGTTTCAGTAAGCAGGTGCTCTACAAACTGCGCCAACCGCGTCGTCATAATTGCTTTTTACTTAACTTAGTGGAATCACATAACCGATTAAGGTTACTGTTATGTAAGCGTTACTTTTATCAATATATACCGTAAAGCGGTTGTCACACTGCGACGGAATCCGGACGGACGAGCGGTGCTGTGGATTTTTAGTTTGAGCGGAGATGCGGTGTCAGTGTGTTACACCCTGCGGTTTTTGTGTACAAATCAAGATTCAACAGCACAAAGTTAAAAACCGCAGCACTGTACGCCGCTCCGATGTGCGGAGCAGTGTGACAACCGCCTTAGTTTGGTATTAGGTCGATTTGTGTAAGATTGTCCCTTAATAATAATAAAAGTGTCTTCCCTTATAAAGACAAATACAGTTTGAACCCTTATTAACAACGATTATTTACTTTCTTAAGGTAAATTTTATAACCTTACTAGCGTCCCGCCCCGGCTTCGCACGGGTGCAATGCTGATAATTATGCATGTATTATACATATAAACCTTTCTCTTGAATCACCGCATCAAAATCCGTTGCGTAGTTTTAAAGATTTAAGCATACAAAGGGACATAGGGACAGAGAAAGCGACGTTGTTTTATACTATGTAGTGATGAAGCGGCTATGTAATCCGACTGTTCATTTTTTTTTTTTCAGAGAAAGTAGTGATGAACGATGCAGAAGAAGATTATATAAATGAAGAGGGAAACCATACCACCATGTCTTGCCAGGCTAGGGGTACGCCCCAGCCTGAAATCCAGTGGTATAAGGACAATAAGATAATAGGTATGGATATGTTATGGACCGAGTGATAAATTGGGCATTTTACATAATGGTCGGGCATTGGGAATAACGACAAGATACTTAGGTCGGTTAGGATAGGGTAGGTTAAGCGTTCTTTAAAAAAAAAAACCTAACGTAACGACATCATGAAAATGTCCCAACTTATGACTTTGACCGTAACAGATATATTTGGTGCACATTTTTATATGTAAGAAATATTTTAATTCCATGTCGTTACCCAAAGTTTTTTTTTCCCATATTTTTTTTCATTTCATGTTTATCTTTAACAGCAAGCATTTGTATTTAAAGGTGCTATAACATTTAAATGTAACAATGATGTTTAAATATTTGTATAGAATCTTTTTATCGATTCATATTTTTTATGTGGTAATACCACATTTCTATTTTTATAAATAATGACACAAAGGTAAATTAAGAAAGAAAAATTGAATGCGATCGAAGCGGGGGTTTGAACCCGCGACCTCTGCGTTTCCGGCGCATTGCTCTTCCAACTGAGCTATCCGATCGCTACGTCAATCACACCAAATCTTTCATCCCTTAATTCTTTACGCTACTGGAGCGCCCTCTGCGTCATATATGTTTTTGAAATGCTTATGCGCATTAGCCATACCCTAGGATGTACGTTTTACACGCACGCTTCGATTGTAGTAGATCGCATTCAATTTTTCTTTCTTAATTTACCTTTGTGTCATTATTTATAAAAATAATGTTTAAAGCTTAATATTATTAGCAAGTTCTCATCAACCACATTGTATTTAACAGATTTTTTAAGAGACGTTAGTTTCCATATTTTTAGGGTTCCGTACCCAAAGGGTAAAAACGGGACCCTATTACTGAGACTTCGCTGTCCGTCCGTCCGTCTGTCACCAGGCTGTATCTCAAGAACGGTGATAGCTAGACAGTTCAAATTTTCACAGATGATGTATTGCCGCTATAACAACAAATACTAAAAATAAAATAAAATAAATATTTAAGGGGGGACCCATACAACAAACTTACAGATAATGGTACGGAACCCTTCGTGCGCGAGTCCCACTCGCACTTGGCTGGTATTTTTTTAATAATCACCTTGTTATCTTCCAGTGAGTAGTGACAAATACAAGATCTGGAATAAGCCTAAAACCTCTACCGGCTACTTGAGAATAAACAACTTGAACCATTTGGATTCTGGAACGTATATTTGTAAGGCTACACAGGAGAAGATATCCCACTTTGCTGAAAAAGCTTGCCACCTCTCAGTGCAGCGTAAGTATGCCAATTTTTTATATCTATGTTAAACTAGGTGACATCGACATTCGCCAACAACATATCTGTACGGTGGTCAGGTACGCCCCCGTACCTGATCATCATACAACCCTCATTTAATGAGTGGAAAGTAAAAAATGCTTATAAAACAGATTATAGCCACAAAATTTGGAGTTTTTAAACTTCAATATTGTCGGAGATCCTGGCACTAGTGACTAAAGCCAAATAAAAATTAATTAAAAAACAATTCATTCCGAAGCTAAATTATTTCGTTTGTGCCCTTCGTCGTTCTGATTTGGCTTAATATTAAGTATTTCAGATTTTACATTGTTGAGACAATTTTTGTACTGACGAAAGGCTACACAACAGTATTTGTTTTTACGCATAGTATCACTGTTTTTTCACAGATAAGCCGGTTATTATGAACGAATACTCTGAGAGGGAGGTATATGCTATCCTAGACGAATGGTAAGTTAACAGTTAACATGTAAAATTACCAATTATTAAACTCTCTATAATAATTTAATTTGGCAAAATTTTAAGATACAATCGCCAATCCGGTTCCAATATGTAAATTAATCAATATATTAATAAATAAACTTTCTATGTACCTAACTAGATATGTATAATGTATATGTATAATGAATTAATGAATTTATATAATTCAATTTTAAGCATAACATTATTAAGTATAGCATTGAATTAAATTACAACAACTTGATAACTTTACTAAAACTTGCGAACAAGCAGGAACGAGGCAGAAGCAACTCGGGTAGGTGGGCCATTTTTTTCTAAAGTTTTACACCCGACTTTTTTTTTGATTTTCGATATTTTGCGTATTTTCTACTCAGAATCACGAGCTCTTTCGATCTAATTAGGAGAAAAAAACTGTCCCAAAATGTTAATACATTTTTTGTTTCTCCATTCCGTTACCGCCGTAGTAGGTTATATATGGAAATGGTAACGGAATGGAACGAAAAAACTTGGGACTGTTTTTTTCTCCTGATTAGATCAAAAGAGCTCGTGATTCTAAGTAGAAAACACCCAAAATATCGAACATTAAAAAAAAAGTGGGATGTACAACTTCAGAAAAAATGGCCCAGGTTAGGTTAAAAGGTGCGCGAATGTTCTCGCCCGCCTTAGCCTTCGAGTTTATTGTAAGGGATTAATCCCTTAAGGGATGCATCGTCAATTTTTTTTACCGATGCGATACTGATACTCGTACAAAAATATTGGCGATACCAATGCGCTTAGTGAATTTAACCTGAAGCCAAAATAACCACATGTTATCACCGATATATCGGTACTTATCAGAATCTAAAGTTCCCTAGTTGTTTAATGGAATGAAAAATGCGCGGCGGTGTGTACCTTAAAAATATGAAATAAATTAACCAACTACTTGAAAAATACGTTATAATTGTATTAAATATCATGTATAGATGTGTCAATCTGATAGCAGTCAACAATTTAATATCAATAATTTAATTCTTTTTTAGGAAACCTATAACATGCAAAGCCATAGCGAACCCGCCACCTAATTTCACCTGGTCAACGCATTCCGGCAGTTTTAATGAAGAAATGAAAGGAGAAACAGATGATTTCAAAGTAAGTCATAAAAATAATGTCTAATTGTACCCGCTTAGGGTTTTTGGGATGTACCATTTTTTGACGACCTAAGTATGTCTATGTAAATTTAGAAACAAATATAAGGTTTGGGTAATGTGTATATTTCATTTCATCATTAGAGAAAAAACAACATAAAATTAAAAGTATATAACTAAACCTTAAAAAAACTTAAATTATGATCTAATTAAACCTAACTTAAACTATTGGGACCTAAACTATATGTACATATATCCCCTATGTCGCTACCATTAGGTAGGGTGCCCATAAGGCTGGCCGCGTTACCTCGCTGGATGGCAACGCCAATGCGTTGGGCGAGGAACGAGCCAGCCCTACGATCACCGGAGGACCGGATAAGTAAATAACTAAGCTTTTTGAAAAGTTTAGTTGCTTCCGGTCCCCACGGTCCTAAGGTCTCCACGGCAAACGCCGCAAATACGTAGCTATCACCGAGAGCTGCGTACTTGCGGCGTTTGGCTGTCTCTGCCGCAGCAGCCGCTCCACCTGCCCTCAACGACGTCGTGCCCAAATGGGACGGCGCTAGGGTATCCACACATGTGGAGTCCCATATTAAAGGCCGTCCCTGTTGCCAGGGCACGAGGGTCATTCCGTCGGGCCTCTTGCCATCGTCACGCGACAGGCCATTTGGCTCTAAAGTGGCCGGCACGCTGACGCTGACCAGGGCCCGGCGAATGATGTCGTTGAGGCAGGAGTGGCGGGACAGTCTACCAGCACTCTTTGAACATGAGAGTCCGTGGTGGGCCAACCGAGTGACGAGTGTACCACAATGGCAGCGGTGCGGTTCTACGATATTCGCCCCGAGACGCAGGCCTACGACAGATCGGAAAGAGTTTGGATCCAGGATATAAGAATATAAGAATAGGGTTCATATACCGCAACAAATAATTCGATTGTGTTAATATGATACCTGTGAAAAATATTTGTAATATATTCTTCGATTTTCATTAGTTCTTGCCGATATAATGCATTTAGAATAGAAACGGATGAAATTATATACCTTAAATATTTCAGGATTCTGATAAAAAATTACGCTCTAATGATGTCGAATCGTGCCTCTGTCACACCGCTGTGTAATTATGCAATATAAATATTTATGCAATTGTAATAGAATATCAAAGTTGAGCAACCACTTTCTTTTCCATCACTCCGTCATTGCTGAGGATCGTGACTCCGCTTCAGTTTGTCAACTATTTGCCTCAATCGGTTCCGGTCAGCTGCCGGTCCGTTAGTCTGCTCTGCGATCTGGTCAGACTTTCGGGATCCGGAAAAAACGGAATGAAAGTGGTAGTAGGTCTCCAAACCCTCCCACTAAGTGACTTTTAAGGCACTTTTCGAGAAAGATTGAAAGGCCATTGACGATAATATGTGTTCACACTATAATATCCACTCTTCATGACCTGCATACACTCTTCCAGGTGACTTCGGACGCCACCAGCTCGGTGCTGACGCTGCACATCACCAACGAGACCCTGGACGAGCAGTATAAGTGCACCGTCGAGAACTCCAAGGGCCGCCAGAATTTCATCTTCCACGTGTCGCTGGGGAACAAGCCTGACCCTCCAACTGCAGTACGTATATATGTGTGACTTCGGACGACACCAGTTCGGTGTTGACGCTGCACATCACCAACGACACCATAGGCGAACAGTACAAGTGCACCCTTGAGAACTCCAAGGGCCACCAAAACTTCATCTTCCACGTGTCGCTGGGGAACAGCCTGACCCACCAAGCGATGTTAGGCACAGTACCTATAACCGGCTTAATGTGATCACGTTTAATACGATTTCCTGCATAAGACACGATTTTCGCCGGTCTCTGCAAGTAAAAAATAATTGTGTACTTCCCGTCCATACGGAGATGCCATGAATTTGCGCGGCAGCGGCAGAGGCGTGTGTCTCGCTCTTTGGTATGGCCACCGCACTCGGATATCTTGCTCAACCGCTTACCGCGCCGCTAGCGCGCAAAGACCTGGTGGCATCTCCGTCACGGTTAAGACGCGTTTTATGTTTCATATTCAGAAACGTCTGAAGCGAGTTTTACCTTTCTTAAAGTCTCCTCTTCGGAACTTTGGGGTTCCGCGAGACCTGAAGGCTCCAACAGAGTTATATCAACCTATATGACTTGTTACTCTCTGGCTTTGACTTGTAACTCAAATTATTAGAAGCATGTAATAGCGTATATTCTAATCTACGGAAAGAAAAGAATTGTGTATTTCTTGATTAAGTAATCCTATCTTTATTATACACATATAGTTAATTAAATATAGAAGCGGTTTGTCAACTTCGTTAAAATGCAACGTTTGTAAAATGTTCCGTCGCCAAAATTGTTTGAAAATCACATAAAATTGGTCTCAATTTACACTATTGATGACAACATTGTATCACCCAATTTGCCTATATTTCAAATTCAATATAATAATAGAACTTCATATTTTTTCAGGTTACAGTTGTCGCAGCTACTACAAATAACATTACATTCAATGTTTCCTGTAAAAGCTGTATATTTGATGAAGATAATGGATTGGCTCCTAAGCCAGAAAATTTGACTGTTCTTGGTGAGTTGTCCGTAAAGAAATCTTTATATTAACTGTTGTACTCTATTTCTACTAGCATAACGTAGCGCATAGGTATAATCTGGTCTTCAATAATGAGGCTTAAATAATAAATATTTTCACTTCTGCTCGAAATAGTACATTATAATACAAGTGTGCTAAGTTGGTCATAACAGTCGAGGTGGATTTGCAGCCCGAGCCGTAGGCGAGGGCGTAATAGAGCCCAGAGTGTAATGACCAAATGCACACGAGTTTCATACGACGTTTTTCAACACACTTGCGAGGAAAAAAACACCCTATTATAACTGAAATATTTAATTATTAAAACAAATTGTGAAAGTACAATTATTGAAATGATACACAGTGGATTTCGATCGCATTTGTACAGTATGCTTTTGCTTTCGTCGAACGTAAATTTTCGTATTTTTTAAACTACGAATGTGAATTGTGAATGATCGTGGTATTTTGTTTTTAGTGTTAGTAAGAAGTGTTAGTAATTTTTACTAACAGCATTTTGCCGTGATTTTCTATGTCTTTTGTAGCAATATTACTCAGTTCCTGACGTCTACATGCTCCAGTAATACCGAATATTAACGAGACCTGAAAGTAAATACAATACATATATAGTTACTAGTTACTGCCTGCAAATTAAGCATGTCTGGGTGGATGTCCAGTTATTTTTGCAACAAAAATATTTGAAATCAGTAGTCGTTTAGATTTGATATGGCTGCCAAACAATACATACCCACTTACCTACATAGATATATATATAAAACATATATATATATATATATAAAATAGTTGAGTAGATGAGTAGCCTCATGAGTAGTCGTTTTAATTTTTTATAAACATAATCATTCAATGTACAGAATCATATTGAAATAAAATAACAATTTCAACTGACCTTTGTTGGTAGGTACTGGCTATCCGGTTCTTCTTTCAGAAACTTTTCGATGTCCTTTGAGGACAATACTTTAGATTTTTTACTTCTGTAACCATCTGAGCGCCTCTTCAAGAACGCAATCAGATTGGAATATGGTTTTATGACAATACCATTTTTGTTCCGAACAGTGATTTTTAACATGGAGTAGATAGACCACAGCGCGGTAGGCTTATTATATTTATTTGCTAGCTCATGAAAATAACCTAAAATACGTTTTCCGAGAACAAATGGGCTTTTTTGCTGGATTTCCAATGAATAAAATTTTCATAGGCTATTGGATACTTTTCTTTAGATTACAATGGCAACAGGCTGGCCGTAGCATTTTTTGCATCATTAAGTATTTCCGGAGCTATATATGCTACATCTAAATCTTCTTCATTACCAGAACTCGACATTTTTGTAAATCTAATCAGTCACAAACTAAGTAAGTACAGCGATAAACTCGAATAAACAAATTTTATGCAAAGCAAAATGGCGCGGAGATTTATTTTTTTCGCTCAAAATGGAAGCAATGACGAAACCGTCAAACAGCCAAATATTAAAAATATAAAAATATATATACTTAATTATACCTGATGCAAATTAGTGTGAATTACATGACAATATTAAATAATTTGATGAAAATAATTGTTTAATTATTGCGTTTCATACATCACAATTACTTTATTCACAAACATTTTGCTTATTATATAAAACTAAAAACACTGTTGAAATTTAAAAAAAACTGTAAAGTAAAGACACTAGTGCGTAATAGAAAAGTTAAAAGCACGCGTGTTTTATAGGATACTTTACGGCCTTAAAAACAGTTTAACATGGACCAGTTTACGAGCATGTGTGTTGAAAAGTACCTACGTTATTTTAGCTTCGCGATGGCGTTTTTCTGATCTTACATTTGCCAATGCCCGCTAGTCTCGCAGTCGAAGTGAAAGGCAAAGTTATACGTGGCTGAAGCTGGCCATTATGACATTCATATGTATCACTGTGTCATAATGGCTTATTTTAGCTCCTTGTCAAACAATTTACTAATAAAAGTCTTTATTACCTCTCCTATTCTTAGTAACAAATATCGTTGTGAATTCATCAGCTAATACAGTGGAGACTTATAAATTTATTATTAATCATTTTTTTATTCCAGGTTACGTGTTCGAGCTAGTAGAGTACAAGGAAGGGTTCGAAGAACCATTTTGGTTGAATGCTACAAGACATCAATTTGATATTGCTGAAAATAACGGTAAGCATTATTTAGGAACGGAGGTAAACTTAAAGTCCGAGTGAGCACCAAATTGTAGATAGTTAACCAAGGGATGAAGCTTTTCATTCTCGGTAAACACATAAACTTTTCATTCCTAATATGAGGAAAGTAATCAAAAGATGATGGGAAGATGGTAAACATCGTTATAAAAAACATATATTATATACCTACATAGTATACTATAATTAATACACGCGCAACGGCGCAACTATATGGTTGCCGTAAATCTTACAGGTTTTGTTTAACTTGTAATATTTGTGTGTACCTACATATGTTCAATTCTTGCCGGTTTCTATAGTATTCGAACCTCCAGCATCTCAAATTCGTTTTAAGGTGCTCCTCACCGCGAGTATTCGCCTGCAATGGCAGATGGTGGCAAAGGTTTCAATCATCAATCTTTACTGTGCAGCTTATTTTATTTATTATATTCCAGGGATGACTACGTTTACGATCGAGGGCTTACAGAAGGGTACGAAGTACTACGTGCGAGTGGCAACACGCAATTTGGCAGGCGAATCCGAATGGTTCACCCTTCCAACTAACCCAGAAACCTCGTACGCCACCACCGCTCTAGCCAAGTCCATTGAATTACTTATCTTAGCTTTTATCGTTTCGTTTTGTTATTAGTGTGTCAAAAATATTAACGTTTCTCTGAGCAAAGGTATCTATCACCAAAGATATTTTTGCTTAGAGAAGCTCTGAATGGTAACGCTTTGTGTTTATTGTTCAGGACAACGGTCTCTATCTTATTTGTATTGTGCAATAGGAATAGACGACCTCTGTCATGTTGGAAATTGACTCAGTGGTAGTATTGGTGCAAACTGGTCGAGAATGTGTGAAAGAGATTGGAGTGTGATCCTATTTTGTATGGAATACGCCGGTGTTTCGTACAACTTAGTAAGATTGCAATCCATAAAGACGTATCAAGTGTAACGAACAGTATAAGAGACTTCCATAAGACGTGTCGTGCTGCCACTCTTGCTTTTCTGTTTAACAATACATATTTGAGTGAATAGGACTGCATGAAACTCTATGTACAACTCAATATAACTGTCGTCTTGCAGAAGAATACCTTAATATGTTTTACACTTGGTACGAATAATGCAGCGAGCGTCTCTGAGGTAGAGCATGTAAATTATGCCATGGGGACAACGATTTTTATTTAAGTAACTACCAAATTTATGCACACGATAACATGGATCTCTGACTTACCACGAAAGTATATCAAAGTGACAAAATAGTAGCAAATGACTTAGACCTGGTTCGGAAATTGCGAATTCGCGGCAAATATTCTTGTATCCAGAAGGAGCGTACCACCGTGTGAGCATTAATCAATTGTGTATCAAAGTTATGATGCTCAATTTCCCTTGATATCATATCCCGATATCCCGTGCACTCACTCTGAAGTTCGCGCATAAACTGGACGCACCAAGACGTCTCTAGAATCTCGACTCACGCTCAAGTATTTGAATTTCGAACACCAGAGTAAGTTTCCTCTCCTGGACAAGCTCTCACGGATCAATCACGCTAAAGCTAGACGTTCCATCAGCGGCGCGTCGTTACCGTCATGTATTCTTTGTATGTTGACTGCATTTATTTACGCTACGTCAACTTTACTCCTGTGGCGCGGAGATAACCTAGTAGCAGGCTATACTCTCACACAAAGTCCGACTTACTGGTAGTGATTGCTAAGTCCAACACTAAAATACCTAATTTCTCACTTCATATTTCCGGAATAGTGACGTGTTGCTTAGTTACTCTTTTGTCGTACAGCTCTTCGTATTTTTGTTATACAGCTTGTAATTGATTAAAACGAAACTATCTCCCTATGACAACATTTACATGGATATTGTAGATAGACAATATTATTATTTTGAAATAGTTAGCTACGTAATTGCTTTAAACGTGTTCAATCGATATTTTAATGAAAAATAAATGGCTGATATTAAATTAAAAATATGACTACATAGCTATGTGTCATGCGGTTTAAAATATTAAGCAAATCGGAATTTAATTCATTTGCAAGCTTAGCTACCATTTGTGATCACGCTTTATTATTGTATTGTATGTATGTACATATAGTTATAGGTAAATCAAATGTAATAATTAGTTGTTATACATAACAGCTTCATTATGTAAATAAAACAGCGGAAAGGTTGCTCTAAAGTATTTATAACGTATCTGACCAAGCAAAAGTAGAGGTGTTTTTTGCAACACATAACAAAGCTGTTTTGTAAAATAATTAACGGTTTTGGTATCAGCTGATTCGATAATTGGCATCAGCTATTTTACAAATCTGCTGTCGCCGATAAACAATTATGCAATACGACTAAACATTGTAGCTGTGTTACATATACATAACATTAAAGCAATCCTTCTCAAAAGCGGATGGAAATGTTGACTTTATTGATAAAAAATCAGGGTTTATGTTCAGTCGATAAAAACCTTGCCGGCTCGATTTGCTCGACAATAATGTATCATGAAATTCCTTTATTTGTCGAGGTATAAAATGTCGTTCCGGGCCAGGGATAGTGGCGCTACAAACAGCTTTCATTTGGCAATAATGAGCATACCTCATATATTTGCATTATTAAACGTCAGTAGCGATTTGTCAAGGATTTGGCATTAACTAAATTCAAAACATGTTTTTCGGAATGCTGCTTAATCCTTCTTTCCGTTCTTCTTGCGAAATTAATAGTGAAATAAAAATGACTTTCATCACTGTTGGCTGTATGATGCAAAAAATACTTGAAATTTGCGGAATATTAAGTCCTGTTTCCTCTTTGTTTACATCAGTGTCATTCACCGACTTTCAACGCCAGTTACGAATGTCGTTACTTTTGCACCATTTTTGAGAAAACTACTATATTTGTCTAAGCCAGGAAAGTTACCGGCTTTGTATTAAATTAAACGGACTCCTAAGGTCGTTCGTTTTAAATTGATACTCAGCCACCAATTGCCTACTTCCTTGGCTTCTACAATAATGTACTATTGTAACGCTAACGACAGTTTAAAAAAATAGCTGATTCAAAAGTCAATCTGCGACCTTATTGCTAACGACAAATAAAAAGTGTTTCAAATAAAAAAGGGCACTAAGATTTTTTTGATTAATTTACTATTATCCTTAATTTACGTTACTTACGTTGCGATAACAAAATAAAATAAGGATATCTTAATAACATACTCATTGTTAAACCTTTGATTATTTATTCGTGGAATACTTACATATGAGATTTTTTTAAATCTTGTTTTACTTTCGTTTACCTACTCAAAACATGGAATACTATTAATATTTAGTATAAAGTTATAATGGTAAGAATAAACTTACGTATAATCGGGTACATGTTTCGGCTTTGTAAATATCTACGATGTGTTAACCTCGACCTATGCAGCTAGGTTTTAAGTATAAGCATGTACTAGAACATTTTGAACGAGTGCGTTTTTGGATTAAGGAGTATTATATAACCATAACTAGAAGGCTCTCATAGGACATGTGCAAGATTGGAAAACAAACAATGCGTTTATTGGGTTGAAAAAAATTATAACACGCACGTACGTTTGATTTATATCCGTGAGTAAATATTCCTAGTTCCCTAAATATCCTCCGATATTCTCAAACCTTATTTTTGTAGAAGATGCGCACCACCCTTGAATTTCAGCGGTTCTATCTACCGGGTGTTTCCTGTAATAGGAGCGATAAATTAAAACATTCGCTTGAAACTAGACAACATTTTGTTAAGCAACTTCTGAAAATAACGTGTATTAAATGATATTTTGTAGAATAATATTTAGACTAAGAAGAAATGTATTGCGAAATGTCCGATATTAGCAGAGTGACAGCCATTTCAATGCTCAGGGAATGTCAATGTTGGACGACGTACATAGAATATACTTTTTATTTTTGTTTGAAATAATAAAATTCTGAAAACTGACTTTTTTTTAAAGTTGCTGAACAAATGCTATTCAATTTGAAGAGTAGAATACATATTTTAATTTATTGCTCCTATTACAGGAAACACCTGGTATAGTGTTGGTCACTTTCCAGCGGATATCTACTTTAAAGTCTTTGTATGTTATGTCAAAATTTTGCAAATCTAATTAAAACTAACTGATATTTTAACGGGAAAGTTCAAATGTCTCGCACTGATCAGTGCTTAAGCATACGAGGGTCACCGATTTATGCTTTAATCATTCAGTACTACACGGGCATATAGTTAACCACAGCCCGATGAAACTCCGAACTATTTTTAACCCCTAGCATCATTTGCGAACAATAATTTCTTTTGATAATCTACTTCTTTTGATGATGACGTCTTTCGATAACTATTTTGATCTTATCAACGCATTTTTTGATGCACGTAACAAATTAATCTCCATACGATATCGATGTCGATTTTTGTGAAATAATAACGAAGAAATTAATTGTTTAATATACCTAAAGACAAAGGGTTTCCCGAAACCTTAATTTTTAAACTGAAAGTTTCTTTTAAGGTTTGATTATTATTTTGGTATAAAAAATATTTTCTTAATCCAAAAGGCACTAATAGTTAAGAACTGATATATATGTATATCTAGATCTGGTGTTACAATTATTTACTCATAGTTATATTTCATATTTTTAAGTTAATTTGTGATAAAAATTTAAGAGTTAATTTTAAATGTTTGTCGATTTCAGACAATTTAAACAATGACAATATGTGTACAGGTTCCGTACCAAAGATTATGTTTATAATAGAATTACTCAATGTGATTTACGATGGTTTGGTACATTCCTATAATTATTTATATTAACTCTTGTAAATATCCGCGGTCGGTTTCCTACCGGAACAACTATTGTGGTCAGAATAACATGAACGTCCGTCAATTTTTTAAGAGCGGCAATGTGTGCTTGCGCATTACTTGACTTTCAGTCCCGTTTACCAATTACGTTTGGTCTCTTGATCTCACAATTTCTTTTTGTATTGGTTTCGAATCGGGTACTATGTCTTAGTGCCCAGGCGCTCACATTCTACCTCAAGACTGAGTTTCTTAAATCTTCGATATCGAAGCGGAATGAATCATTCGAAAATCGAAATTGTAGTTTCTTAACCGTGCAATTAGTACATACTATTTGTAGTAAGTACCTTCAGATAAAACGAAATCATTGTCAAATTACCTTTGTCCATTATCTGGCCTTTGCCAAATATATATAATTCTAAATTGACAATATTGATAAATTAGGGCGGACAAAGACTTAATATTGTCAAACATATTGAAACAACAAGTAGGTATTTTATACATCATTATGTATTTAAACCTTGTCTTAAAAAATTTATTAAAATTAAAGGTTGAAAATATTGTAATGATTGTTTATGAAATGTTTATAACCGTTTAATTGGCACAAAGTGTTATGCAATCTCCTTTAAACTATTGTTATGACTAAATTTGATTTCTACGACTGCAATGCTACGGATATACACCATCTAGGTACACTAATGTTTTTGCCTCCAATAAAGGTGATACATACAGAAATACCATTATTTTATTTTAAAGCTTTAGACTATGTACCTACTTCAAAAAAAAAATAACAAAAAAAAGAACCGACTTCAGTAAAACTAAAAAACCAAAAATAACCCATTCAAGTACAGATTACATTTGACTCACCCTTCGAAGTCGATCCCAAACCACTCAGTTCTTATATTTATAGTTATATTATAGTTTACGCGAGGTTTGGCACCTACTTCGAAGGGTGAGTCAAATGTAATCTGTACTTGAATGGGTTATTTTTGGTTTTTTAGTTTCACTGAAGTCGGTTTTTTTTTTGTAAATTTTTTTTTTTTGCTTTTTAGTGGTTCTAGTGGCCATCTGTGGTGTTCATCATCAGTTTCCTTACACCAAATCCTATTTACTGAATGTAAATTCTTGACTTTATCAATAAATTACCGAAAGCGCCGTACATGTCCCTATAACATTTGAAGAATTCACTCGATTTCTCCAAGATTCCATCATCAGATCCCGACTTAGTGCCAACGGGACCAACTCGGAGTTATACCCTTAGAAATAATGAGACATTACATGTTTCACAAATATATCGTAACCTAAATATCTATGTATGTAGGTATGTATGGTAGACAAGGTTATGTTAAGAGTTCTCAATACGGAAGCTTTTTGTATGGGGAGTTCGTCAATACAAAGCTCCGAAGCAGCCAGCAAAGAATGAATTTCAATTCAATTCGTAGTAACATATCCATACTAATATTATAATGCAAAAGTGTGTCTGTCTGTCTGTTACCTCTTCACGCTTAAACCGCTGAATCGATTTTGATTAAATTTGGCATTGAGATAGTTTAAGATCCGAGGAAGGACATAGGATAGTTTTCATCCTGGAAATTATCCCTAAAAATATTGAAAAGTGAGTAAGTAATTCATGATGACATTGATGACCCTGTAGGAAATGTAATGATTAGACCAAAAGCACAATTGCTCTTACATTTGCTTAGGCGCTTTTAATAATCCCTTTTATTACTTAAGGTGATTAGGTGGAATGGATATCTATCGTGTTGTACGAGGTTGCTTCCATACTTCCAAGTTCCACGCGGACGTAGTCGCGGGCAAAAGTAAATAAATTATCGATTTAAAAAAAGAGATGTAATTTAGTAAATAATAAATATTGAGTTTGGACGCTTTTAGGTGTTCGATTTTCGTCTAAAGCGGATAAATATTAATATCTAAGCAATTAAAGTAAATAACACTTTTACTACAAAATAAACTTTAAAATATGAAAAATACATCCCATAGCAAAGGTACATTGAACATTTCTTTATTTTTTTATTCATGAGAAAATTAAAATAAATTTAAATTTATATAAATCCGTTGTATATTGGGACTTGTAATCTACTTATTATTATACGCTTTTGGGTGTTCGATTTTCGTCTAAAGCGGATAAATAAAAATCTAAGCAATTCAAGTAAACATCACTTTACTTCAATATAAACCTAAAATAACCGGTAGCAAAGGTGTATTTGAACATTTCACTGTTTTTACGTGACAAAATGAAAATAAATACTATATAAATCCATTCTGTTGGGACTTGTAATCTATTATTGAACGTATCACAGTTAGTTAGTTTAGCAATAACACACTGTATTCGTATTCGTGCAATCAAATGACGTAGTTGATTTTGGGGAATAATTAATGTTATAATAATCGATAGATAACAATTTGAAAAATCATAAACATAAAATTAATAACATAGTATACGCAACCCCTAAACCATTCTAACAACAAAAGTACAACCGATTGCTACAATAAAAACACCTACTGCAAAAAACAGACCATAGAATCTTCCGGAGTCATCCGGCGGAGCAATATTAGTGGATTCCTCAGTGGCTGTTGATTCCGCTTCAGTAGTTTCTGACTCCACATTTTCTTCAGTTTGTTCGTCGTCTGCTGCTTCTGGTTCTTCCTCTTTCTCTTCTTCTCTTTCATTATCTTCTCCCTCTTTAGTGGTGGCCTTGATGGGATCCGACCATGGTGAAACACCAACTTCGTTTTTAATTCTTAATCGCACCCAATATTCAGTCGCAGGTTCTAAGCCAATCGCTGTAGCGGTTATACCTGTAATTTAAAAAAAAATCAATGAATGTACTCATTGGTTTGAATATTACTTTCAAGCATTCGAGAATTAACAATTTCCAATACATGGCTAAAAGGTACACTTACTATCTTCAAGAACTTCTCCAATAGGAACTTTATATGGCGTGTTACGTCTCCAATCTTTTTCTTTTGGTTCAGTAGCTTTTTTCCTTGACAGTTGCGCAGTTGGCATAATCTGCACTTCAATAGCTATAACCAGAAATACATTTATTAACGATATGATAATGACAAGTAGGAAAAAAATATGCGTATCGAAAAGAAAAACTTAATTACTGTAGGTATGTGCAAACCTATCTTAGTAACCTTATGAAATGTATCATTACAGATACTCCAAACATTACAAACGGGACTGAATGGTCGCCAACCGAATAAAGCCTCTATTTAATGATTTTTTAAATAAATCGTGATGTTTTACTACCATGATTTTCGCAATTTTTAGAACGAATTACACTAATAATGTTTGTAGGTATTTCCAATACACAAAGATAGAAACAGTAAAACATTTTTAGATCCTAAATAGGTTTGACATGCTCTAAGCTTAACCAGCTGCTTCGTTTTTGTTAAGATTTTCGTACATTTGCATTTAACCGGCATATACCACTAACGCCTCTAGTGAGAAGTTATGAACTAACTAGCTTACTCCAACAGGATTGCATTTGCCACATGTTAACTAGAGACGGCGCTACAATCAACCATATTCTTGGAAATAAATAATTATGAATTATGAATTATGAATTATGAATGTTAATATTGTTTATGAAAATCATGGTGTTTACGATTGATGGCTTTAACTGATTAAAACTTTTAACTTACTGCTTATATCAAATGCTATTTCATCGATCCAAGTAAGATTAAAGGCTAGACTTTTACTCGATGAAACATCTGCCAGTTCCTCCACCTAAAAATAGATACTTGTTAACTACTTTCAATAAATTTATTTCTAATAATTGAGTTGGTTGGACACACGTTAGACGTACCTCATCAGGCTTTTCAGGTTTTGCTGGTTCTAATATGTTAAAAATGTACTCGTCTTTACCCAACTGATTAGATGCTTGACAAACGTACTGATTGTTAAAACTATCCTCCGTCACTTTTACCGGTAAAACAGAAGCGGAGCCGTTATCAGGTATTACTATTTCTTTGTCAGATACTCTCGTTATTTCTGCTCCATCATTTTTTATGTACCACTGATAAGCTGCCTCTGGATAGCCGTCTGCTTCACATCGTAGATATAGACTGAAACCAATTATTTATTTTCTATGAAGGTACTGAAACTGCAATAAGTATATCTTTCTGGACAGTATTATTGGAAGTATTATTATTGAACTGAATATAACTTATTTATGAAATGAAAGTGTAAATATTTCCCTTATCCTAAATATGTGAATTACTTACGTCTCATCCTCAACACCATACACCTTTTCCTTTTTCTTTCCACCGAAGGAAGGAGCATCTGCAATATGACTTTTGGTACAATTATATGAAGAAAATGTTTTGCCATCGTATTTGTTAAAAAAAAAAGTTCGTTTTAACATGCTTTATTTAATAACTTCTATGATAAAGTTGAAATAGTAATATAAAAACGATGTTGCCTGACAAAATAATACAGCAACACGTCATTAAATAAACCTGTACATATAGTCCATAGTTACAATGGCATGAACTCGAAGAAACATAAGCGCCATATCAGGTGGATAATTAATTGCCAATACTTTTAGAGGTGACAGCAGGTACTCCCTTCTTGTAGTATAGTTAGAGAGAATTATGGAATCAACGTTGGTTCGTAAAGACACCCTGTTAATGAGTTAAAGTCAATGATTAAGCCTATTTGTGGGACCTATTTGTTTATTTATTTATTATACAAATTAATCATACAGCATTACAGTGATCAAAACACTGTGAACTACAAAAATATATACAGTGTGTTACCGCCAAGTAGGCTTTTCTTAAAGTAGAGTAAAGTAACATATAGATCTTTAACGTATCCATGACCTTTATTTAATTAATTAACTTAAATTCAGGCTTTATTAACTTTCTAACAAAATTTTAATTACCAGTAATTTACCTCTAATTGTAATTTCTTGCATTGTATTTCTCCTGTATATTTTATGAGGTGTGCAATAAAGAGTACTTGTATTGTATTGTATTGTATTGTATTTACAGTAAAGTAAATTGACAAGTGAGTGTTAAATGACAGCGAGATATGAGTACTTAACCACAATTACGCTGTACACCCACTACATTGAATGTGCGGATTTAAGAAATTTAATTGTGCAGTTAATTTACATAGGTAATTATGATTAGCTAATACATGCAAACAATTAATAATGGATCATATATTATTATCAGTTTTAATAAATGCCTGCATGCCGGTTGTATAAATCAACTTAAAACTAGTTTGATTTAGGCGACGTAACTGCGATTTGCCGCAGATAATACACATAAGAATTAAGAAAACTATTTTTCCTTAAATCTTATTTCAACTAAATTATTTTTATGTAAGTTAACATCTCTTAAAGTATTTGCATCTAATTTGTATGGACCTAATGTATATAACTTACGTTTGATATTTAACGTAATGTTGAAGGTTTTAACGTTTTTACATTTCTCCGCCAATTTGGTTTTTTGAGTAGCTTCGCAAGTGTACACACCACTATCATCGGTGTTTAGTGACATGATAGTAAGTAAGCCCTCGATTCCTGGACTGTTGAACTTTGTCATCACTTTGTACTTAGCCGTATCTTCGTCGTCGTCGTCTGAGAAGTTAACACGTATGTGTGAGTTGAATTACATTATAAAAATTACTCCCTGGCAACATTTGTCATTCAGTCTGTATGTTTACTTTACGATTAATCCCAAAACTTGATACTGGTTCGGTTTCGTTAGGCTTATTACTTATATATAGTTTTGTACAAGGTTTATCATATCATTCATCACCTCTAACCTCCTAGAAAATATCTTCCTACATGAAGTTAGAAGTAGCAGTGGGCTAAGGAGTACTACTGAGTGGGCTAAGGAGGAACCCAATATTTAAATATGATTATTGGGTTAAGTATGATGACATCTACAATGTATCAAAATCTGTTGTAAATTACACTGTACCGGTAATAAGTTGTCCGTCTCTAGACCACGATATCATTGCATCTGGCGTTCCACTGGTGAGACACGATAAAGTGTACGAGCGACCCTCGTCTGCTGCTACTTCAACAGGTGTGCCTGCGAAATCTGTAGGATCTGGACAGAATAAACCTTCAAATTAATATATTTTTTAACTACTTATTCATTATTTTACATTATTTATTCATGTATCATCAATAAAATTAAATGGTGTTGTGCATTTTGGCCACAACGATACTGAGCAGCATACCACGACTGCAGAGGGGACTTGCCATACAAACGCTTACATTACCCACACTCACTTATGACACATAAAGACACCATCTGATCGAATTGTGCCGCCCCACAGGCCCAGACCCCGATGACGTACACTTCGGCCTCAATGATGTTCAGCCGCAAAGACATTGTCTGTGCATGTGGTTGTACGAGGCATTTCACATACAAACGCATCACCCATACTCACCGATGACACATAAAGACACGCTCTTTTCGAATTGGCCCGCCCGGCAAACCCAGACCCCGCTGTCGTGCACTTGGGCCTCGGTGATGTTCAGCAGCAAAGACGTTGTCGGCGCATGTGGTGGTGCTATGAGATACTGCCCGTACACACGTTTGGACTGGATTCGAGGAATTTCCTGGCCTTTAGGGTTAAACCATTTTATCTGTGGAGTTTACAATTACAATGGTTATTATATAAGACACAGGATCGTCTCACCTCCTCGTCCGGTATTGAAACAAAAGGGGCAGACATATTTTATCCCAAGATAGAAACTCTCATGCACAGTTTTTCAGTAGGGACAGATATTTTTTTTTGCGAAAGCGTCCGATAATCTCCACCGTTTAACTAGTACCTAGAAGAGTTAGAGAATATGAGCTCGCGTCGTGCCTACACTAAGAATAATAGAAGTTATTTGGGTAGGTAAGATTACCTTTTGATTTTTACCAGGCGCTTTGCATGTTATAAGTTTACGCTCGCCGGCCTCGACGAATATTCCATCGTCATAATCATCGTTATCATCCAATGTAACTGCATTGTCGCTAGTTTTCAGGCCATATACTGAAACATATTGATATTACTAATGGTCAAAACTTATTTTTACATACGGTGGTTCAGATGGAATGCCTACTATAGTGCATTACATACCTAGGGCAGTGAATTCGTGAATGTCCCAGATTGCAGGTGTTTGTGGGCCGAACCGAAGGTGGGATGAAGGTGATACATATGCGCACTGGGGCTTTACGATTTACCACACGTGGTTGTCTAGTTTTACGCCTTACCTTGGCCAGGAAGTGAGAATTTCTTTAAATGTGCAAATCCCGATTAAATGGTCTTTGCCTTTTATAAATAGGGAGATGAATTAACAAGGAAAGTTATTTAGCTGCAGTAAGCCAGTCGTATATTTAATGACGACTAATACGATTATGAATAGAATATTATGTTAAGATACAATAACTGTATCGTACAGTCGAGTTCATTTTAGTCGAGTTCATCTACACACTTACGATAACAAAAATATCTGAACACGACATTATGCTCCTGACAATAGGGTCGTGTTCAGATATTTTTGTTCTCGTAAGCGTGTAGATGTAAATGAACTCGACTGTACCTATAAATAAAACAAATGATTGATTCGCTAGTTTACTATTTCACTTCGTAAGAACAAGAGAGGGCCATAAATACTACCTTGGAGAACTCCCAGTGACCACGTTTTCCAAACATAACTGTACCAGTTTTACTATAAGAATTATGATTTTTTAGGTATAGGTTATGATTTATGATTCTTCATGTGCACTACTTGCTCTCTATTATATACTTAAATAAAATAAATAAATAAATAAATATTAGACAACCTCACACAAATCAACCTAGTCCCAAATTAAACTCAAGAAGGCTTGTGTTATGGGTACTAGGCGACGATATACATACTTATATATATATAAATAAATACTTAAATACATAGAACATCCATGACCCAAGCACAAATATTCGTGTTCATCACACAAATATTTGCCCTTGCTGGGATTCGAACCCGGGACCGTCGGCTCAGTAGGCAGTTGCTTAACCACTGCGCCAACCGCGTCGTCAATATAATAGCTATAAACAACTGAAAAGCAAGGTTCGATAGTATAGATACCACGCACGGGCAAATGTGGGAATGATACAAGTGTGGACTTGCGTTTATGGGTCGATCGAGCAACTTTTACTCGATGATATTATGGGATGTTATAAAATTGAAGGATTGAAGGTCAATAATGATGATGAATCAATTTTGGCAATTCCCTACCTAGCTGGTCACAAAATAACTAATACTTTCTTGAAAACCGCATCAAAATCGGTTCAGTCTAACGCGAGATAATCGCGACTAAACATACTTACATACATACTTACAGGTCAAACTGAGAACCTCCTTTTTTTATGAACTCGGTTAAAAAGGTAACATATACTACATTGATGCAAAAAAAATGGTATGTACACCATCTGGCTTTTTGTCTGTTTGCAATCGCAATTTGAATCGTAAATACCTATGTTAAGGAAGGATAATTATGATTTGATTTTAATAATCCACTTTTTTACTCACCGGCTCTATAAAACATATACACAAATACTACAACATAAAAAACCCACTTCATTTTGATAAAATATAAGAAAAAATACTAAACAGATACTACAAAGATCCTAATCCTAACATCACTCGAAAATTTTGAGGCAGGTTCGTGGTGACAGTTGAATCGCGAATGACAAAATTTAGTGTGTCGCGATGCTTAATTAAAATAGTTAATTTGAACAATGTCGCCTATATTTAACACGTAAAATTAAAAAGGTCACAATATTGCGCTGAAACGGGGAAATTAGATCAGGACTGGAAGCTACTAATTACGTGAATGATATTATTATTACACCGTATATTTACATACCTAGCTGATGGTTACGTTGTCAGTCTATTATGTGGATATATGATTATGACTAAAATTTGTATGGAAAGCATTAATATAAACTTTCGCACAAAATTAGAATGACCAAATTGTTACCTTAAATTGTGATCGCAGAAAAATACTGCACATACGAGTAGGACATTCCATTTAGTAATATTTATATTAAAACGTAATTTTTTATGCCCTATTTCAATATATTTTAATAGTTATTATCGGCTGATAACGACTGTCAAATGACAAGTACAAAGTGAAATTCGCTTACTCCTCAAACACAAACATGGCTACTCTTTAGATCAAACATTTGTATTCAGATTTTTTTTAATATATAATTAGGGACGCAAAGGGCAAGGATAGGATGTAATGAATGTTGCGCCATTGTTACGGTACAATAATATTATAGGCGCGCCAAATATAAGCAGGTATCCAATACCACTACTTTTAATTTAATTTGTATTTTATGAAACATGTACGAGTAATGTCTCATTCTTTTTTTTATATACCACATTTTTTTATAATGAACCTATATAATGATCAGAAAGAAAAAGTTAAATGCGTTCGATTCCCGGTCTCTTCTGCCATGTTACGCAATTGTCTTGGTTTGGTGGTTCATGGGGGTGTGAGTTTTTGATGGTGACAATCTCATTTCTTTTAGGGGGGTGCGGATCGTCTTAACATGACATTGCAGTGTAAGATTTTCTAGGCGTGATTACTGATTACAATTAATGGCAGCATTATTTGAATTACATAATTTATTGTTCTGCAGAGGCCGGGAAAAGGGATACGAGGCTGGCAATCCTTTTCCAGACCAAAAACTAAAAAAGCATTGAACACTGCAATCAAATCACAGCATGAAAAATTTACAATTTGACCACCAAATTTCAAGTTTTTTTTTTATATAATATTATGTTAAAAAATCTAATACCTATATTTTTTAAAAGGTATCTAGACGCCGATGTCTAATCCAATATGAGTTAAAAAAATTATAAAACAATCACTATTATCAGATTAAATAAAAACTAGTTCAGTTTCAAATCATAATATTGAAAGTTATGTATCTTAATACTACAGTTGTGTAATAAAGTAAGACTGTATTTTTTTATAAATATTATCGATTTTATTTCATTGAAACTGCAAACATCGCTTTTTTTTTTATTAGCGTAGTAGTGGACGTTCGCCGTAACGATTACGTCTATTTTTAATGCTTGAACGAGGCTTGAACGCTATGATGTTGTGTCAAAGATCGACACTGAAACAAAAGAAGCTTGCTTTTCAGGCGAGGTGCCTGAAACGACAGTTGAAATATCATTAGATACTTAAATACTTATAATATAAACATGAGACTTCAAAGAAAAAAAATAGAACACAATATATTTCATAGTATATTTGAAAAAAATGAACAATATTACAAAGTCACAACGGTTAGCTATTACCAGTACCTACAAGTCTTCAATCAAGGCGAGACATGGAATTCCAGAAGTTTCCAAGGGAAAGTAGTACTAGACGACTCTTATGTAACTTCCCGATTCTTTCGGGTCGGGCAGCTAAGTACCTGGCCCAGTAGTACCTGTTCCATACTGGGTGTTCACGTAACAAAGATAACTAAACAGAAACAGGCACTGAATGAGATGTTGCCAATAACATTTTATCCAAAATAACACCAATATATTGTAACTGTAACCTTGTGTTATATTCCAAGTAAACGTTATGACAATTGAGATAATAATATTTTATTTTGATAAATGTAAACTTCAACAAAGAGTCATACCTACACATATAAAGTGGATGCAATATATTTAATTACCATACCTATTTATACCCATATATCTCTTTTTAAATTGTCAATGTAACATAAATCAGCGCGAATGGCAAAAATAGATAAAAGTCTCTTATACAACAGTGATAATAATAAGTTTTTCAAAAAAGTATAATAAGTAGGTCAGTTAGAATTTCAGAAAAATTTGGACACGTATTATTTCTTTTGTCAATTAAACAACAATGAAGATATAGCCAGTTACAACAGTTCTACGTGACATCACGCCATGATGCTACACTTTCTAGCAAGGCGTTACATATCAAGCCCCCACTCCCAAACTTAGACGCGATTTACCTTGGTTTTTTTTTTTGGTATGACTTACAGTAAAAAAAAAAAATATTTTACTCACTCAATTCCGAGAAAATGTTGAATCGGGTTGCATCCGAACAAGAGTTGACACAAAGTATAAAAGGTATAAACTTTTTGAACAGGTCTATATCGGAGGGCATACAATTGTTAGTCCTATTGTTCTGTCGCATAACGTCTTTTGTCTAAATAACGTATGGCATAAACTTTATTCCTAAATAAGTTAGTCCTAAATATTAACGTTTGTTGTGCCTAAGATTCAACTGTCGAATGATTAATGTGCATTATTGTTATGTTCCTAGTATTTAATGTGCTAAAGCGAGGGGGATTAAAAACTCGGTTCTGGCGTTTCGCTCGCTCGTTAGGGTCGCAGTTCATCCTAACACTCCTCCTCGCTTCGCTGGTCGTCGTACCTAACCTATCCTAAGTCTGACCTGCCTTAAAGTAGAATACGTAACGATTCTGACTTCACATCTACCGTAGGTTAATTTACGTGCTGTAATGTTAGGCAAAATAATTATTAGGACATTTAATGTTAGGAATATTAGGTTTTAGGTAATTCGATTTTCGAGTTATCAATATTAGGGCAAACATGCTTACGAGAATGCGCAAGAATTACTAGGGTAAACGAGTAGTATGCCATTCAACAGTATGCCAAACATTTTTAGGACAAAAAACGTTATGCGGAACGAGCCACAGCCACCCTTTTTGAACAACACTTTATTTGTTTTTTTTTTTTTTTCTATTATTTATTAAATGTCAGGTTATACTTTACTTGATAGATTGTCACCAAAAAATATTTTAAAATTAAAAACTCAGTTTTATCTCAAAACTTTTATTGTATTATGATTACTAAGAAGTAATTAAGTACAACAAATAATGTAGCCGACGGCACCTCATCTGCAAACACGAAAAAAAAAAACCGGCCAAGAGCATGTCGGGCCACGCTCAGTGTAGGGTTCCGTAGTTGCTCATCCTTCACAATAAACTGCTGTTTTAAGCCCGAGGTAAACGCCCTAGAAACTTTAATCACTTATTACCTTCTGGAAGTCAACTACGTCCTTTTAAAGAAAAAATATGAATTTTGGCGATAACTCAAAAACGGCTCAACCGATTTCGTTCAATATAGTTTTCATTGAAAGTACTGATAAGGTCTCATTTACATGAATTTTTCCGATTTTTTTGACCCGTGGTTGAAAAGTTAGAGGGGAGGGGACACTATTTTTTTTGTTTTCGGAGCGAATATTTACAAAACTGCTGACTTTATCAAAAAGTAATGTTTTAACATAACCAATTATTTTTACAAGACCTGTTCAACGACACCCCACACACCAGTGTTGAAAAGAAAAAAAAATTCACCCCCACTTTAGGTGTTCGAGAGGTACCCGAAAAACATAAAATTTTAGAATTTTTATTTACCGTTCTGTCGGCGTTATACATACACATACTCATACCAAATATCAGCTTTCTAGTACTAATGATAACGGAGCTAAGCGGCGGACGGACAGACGGACAGACGGACATGGCGAAACTATAAGGGTTCCTAGTTGACTACGGAACCGTAAAAAACAGGATCAAAAATTTAATTTTTTCTATAAGCACAAAGTGTAGATAGTATATTGGTAAAAAATATATTTCTTATTTATTGGATTTTAATGAAAAGGGTTCCCTCTATGTCGCATACTTTTGTTTGTCCGAAACTGTTTTAGCATAACAGACTTGGCATATTAAGTTTTCTACGAATGGTAATGTGGCAGAAACCTTATTTGGCATAAGATCTAACTTACCGAAAATGTGTTTGTCCGAAATTGTATTCGCATACTAAGGTTTAGGCCGATTATATTTAAGAATAATCTGGTTTAGCATAATGGTATTTGGCATATGATCTATTGTCCGAATCTATATTAGCATACTTAAATTGCTACAAGAAAAGCGGGTTAGGTTAGGTTAAAACTGCATCCCTCACAAAGAGGAACTGCTAGCAGAAAAGTAGATCAGTTAGAACTGCGTCCCTCGCAAAAACGATCAGCTAGCAGAAAAGTTAGGTTAGGTTAGAACTGCGTCCCTCAATAAAACGAACTACTAGCAGAAAAGTAGGTTACGTTAGGTTAGAACTGCGTCCCTCGCAAAAACGAAATGCTAGCAGAAAAGTAGGTTAGGTTAGGTTAGAACTGCGTCCCTCCAAAAACGAACCGCTAGCAGAAAAGTAGGTTAGGTTAGAACTGCATCCCTCGCAAAAACTAAATGCTAGCACACCCACACTCATCCCTAAAAATAATTGGGTAGGTTCGTTCGTTACCTTTTGTCCCTTACAGCAGAAATAGAAGCCCCGCGAAGAGGGTAGATACTGGTTACTGGTTCTCGGATCGTTAGTAAATTAAATTTTCGGAGTGATGAAAATATGCCTGTTTACTTTATGCGTAGACATGATTCAGACAAACAAAAATATGCACAAATAAATTATGACAAATGAATATCTGCTTTATCACTATGCGAACCTCTATTATGCCAAAACAGTTTATGCGGAAAGTCAGTTATGCCTACATAGATTATGCCATGCAAAATTATGACTAAAAACAGTATGCCAAAACACGAACCTAATGAAAAACGTACTTCACGTCGTTTACAAAAGAACTATTTTGTTGTTTTTACGTATTTACTTTTGTTATTGTCCACACAATAAATAATATTCGTAAGTAGTTTCTTTTATCGTGGCTGATTGATTGATGCGCAGTTGTGTATTCTTTTTTCAAATTCCTTTTCAACCCTAGGGTTGCGATGAGTTACTTTCAACCCGTTATTGAGATAATGAATGACCAACTTTCAGAGTGTGAAAATCTGTTTATTTTGAAGTATCCAGAAGTACAACTAGGAGTTAGACCTATGTAACCCGGTTAATCTAATTTTGCATCAGGTTTGTATGCCAGTTGCAAGCCTAGATTAACGGCCAGGTTAATTACAATAATTACTTAATGCAATTTGTGACACCAATCAATTGCTAATTGAAGTTTGTAAGTACACAGAGTTTTTTACAACCTATACAGGATAGGTATAGTTAAAAAAATTATGACCTATACACGATGATTCTTAATCGGTGATCAGGAGTAGAAAAACATTAATGTCCAGCTAAAATTAAACTTAATAATAGGCGAGGTCTTCTTAATTAATTGAAAGTTAAAACACAATTAAAATATCCCTTATCTTGGGTGCCTCAGGTGAATGAAGTCAGCTGGAAGATGTTTGCAGCGATGAGCTCTCTTAGAAGACTCCGTAATTTTCTTCCAACGCCGCCAAAATTGCGCTTTGCCAAACCTTACTTCTTCCAATCTTAGATTTTGCTGATATCTCCTACCCTGATCTCACAGAAGAACAGCTTAATAAACTTGAGCGTATTCAGAATATTTGCATCAGGTTCATATTTGGGCTTCGTAAATATGACCATGTTTCCAGTTTCCGCTCACAGCTCAAGTGGCTTCCTATCCGCTTTCGTCGTAACTCTCACATTCTCTCTCTTCTTTACAATATTCTTTTTCAACCTGCAACTCCCTGCATCTCAAGGAGCGTTTTAGTTACCTTCGTTCTATTAGGTCCTCTCAAAATTTGCTTCTGGCTGTCCCTTCTTCTTCTTCCAAATTCTATAACAGCTCATTTACCTTTCAGGCTACTCTATTGTGGAACTCTCTCCCTGTTGAATTGAAACGTAGTCAATCCGTTGCTACTTTCAAAACACACCTCAAAGAACATTACTTGTCTCTCCTTTAATACTCTGTCACTGTGACTGACATAATCTGTGTTCGTTACACAAAATATTTTTTTTAAATATAAGGTTTAAGTAAGTTTATATATGAGTACAGTAAACGGCGATAAAGTTTGCACATCGATCTTTAGAAAGAGGCAATCGGCTCATTTCGACTTCGTATAGCGATATCTGTGTCGCACACCCCATGACGTTTGTTTTGTCAGTCGTGGTTCAAATGCGAGAGAGTGCAGTCGCATATCCAAGTCAATATATATACACCGTGGCCGTTAATAACCCGAAAGATTTATACCACGTATTTTTGACGACAAAACAAGTAAATAATGTTATATCAACATGGGTCTAATTATGTGTCTTAATTAAATTACTATTTCAAACAAGTCTTTAATTGAAGAAGAGTGAGCGAGCATGACACTTCACGAATCGCTCCGAAATCATACGACGGACGGCGAATGCCGTGACTTCTGTTCTATGACAAGAAGTGTCAACTTATCGCTGTCTCAATATTACAGGGTTATATATTTCACTTTTGACGAGTTCAAATTTGAACATTGGCATAATGACATGAATTAGGGTGTGTTAGACTGGAGATTTTTTAACTTTTGATTTGTTTTAAATAATTTATATCTCCTTAATTATGAGTTTTTGGACTACATGTTACAAAAGTTTATATACTCTAATTAGGCTCTAGTGTCGTTAGCTTAAATCTTTCGGGTTATTAACGGTCACGGTGTATAGAGTTGCTAAAACTTACACAAAATTAAATTTGTACAGTCGCCATCAGACATATCGCAGCATATAAGGCGTTCATAAATATGTGAACATGTACTGTAACGCCCAGTCAATAAGAGTCGTGTTCAGATATTTATGGACGCCTTATATGGTTCGATATATCTGATGGCGACTGTACTATGGCATCTATAGGGAAAAAAGGTAAGCCGTTACTTTGCCAGTCACGCGAAATTATCTACAATGTTTATAAATATTTTGTAACTGAAGCCGACCTATTTAAAAAAAACATGAGAATGTTAATGGAAGTAATTACACTTTTTGTCGATCTTTAAACCCACATTTAAGTATCCTAGTAGTATAACATCAGTTGCTAATGCTCAGCTATATATATATATATATATATATATATATATATGTGTATTATTATTTTTCCCCAACAAGCACATTATAGCAATAACTATATATAATTACATCGAGTTTTACAGCTCTATATATTCCACGTGAAATCAAAACAAAACAACAATAAAGTATTTAGTTCTAAATTCAAATTCTGATGAACGATTAATCTAATAATTGATGTACATGGAAATTAGCATTCGTTTGTGTTGTAGATAATAACCTTAGTTGTGTCTAGACTTTTTAATAATTAAGTTTTTTATAGTTATGTCATATTTTAAATTTACTGTTACACTTTCGAATATACATTTTAACCGTCAACATCTTTTTCTAATTTCCTTTACCAAAATCTTTAAATATACTCTTCAAGGCTCTATACCCCGCGTATTACAACACGTTATCAGCACGAAAACGCAGAAGAGTAAAAGAATTTGTGTAAAAATTGTGAAAAAGTTGTGGTTTTCATTGTGACTGAAAATAGTAGTAATCGAAATGTCACATGAAACTGGAGACTCCTCGAGTGTCAATAAGTCGAATTCCCCTACGAGTTCATCTTTTTGTATCAGAAATAAGGATGGATATCCTACCTGGAAATTCAAGATGAGGAATTATCTTTTACATGAAGACCTGTGGGCAACAATATGTGGTTATCCGGAAGATGACACAACCCCCGCTTCGACAAAGTTACGAAACGATGCAAAAGCGCTAGCAAAAAATTGCTTAACAGTTGACGGTGCAGCTATCACGCACGTCAGATGTGCCAAAACTGCAGCCGAAGCATGGAATTCTTTGCGGAAAGCTTTTGAGGATAAGGGAATAGGTAGAAGACTAGCTTTAGAACGAAAATTGTACAGATTAAGCTTGTTGGACTTTAAAAATATAGAACTGTATATAGACAAAATTATAGAGGACACATCGCTTGCAGCCATACTTTTAGGAGGACTCACCCCAAAATATGATCCTCTCATTATGGCACTAGAAAATTGTAATGTCGACGTGACCACTGACTTGGTGAAGACAAAACTGCTGAACGAAATGTCTAAGGACGCAGCTGTACCCGGAGATTCGGTTCTACTTACTAAGAAGATGCCTAAGTCAAAGAAGAAGGAAGTTATATGCTACGAATGCAAAGTGCCTGGCCATAAGAGACCAGACTGTCCGTTAAGGAAGAATAAAGAGAAGGTTAATGTAGTAAAAGTAAACGACGCCTCATTTACCGCTCTTAACACTTCTGGAAGGTCAAACAAGGACCAATGGTACGTAGATTCAGGTTGTACAAAACATATGACGTCACGACGTGATTGGTTCCAAGATATTATGGCTCTTGATAATGGTAGCGTTACTGTCGCTAACGGTGAACAAATTAAATGCTGCGGAATTGGAGACATTTCTCTAAACACACCCAAAAATGTTATCAACAAGATAAGTGATGTTGCTTTTGTACCAAATTTAAAAGCGAACTTGATTTCTGTAAAGAAAGCTGTTGATAAGGGTTTTATTTGTGTTTTTGATACTACTGGTTGTAACTTTTATAAATCTAATACTTTTCGTTTTACAGGTGATTCCGTTTTACATGCCTCGCCCTGTGGTGGATTGTACGTTTTAGACGGTACTGTTAATGTTCCCGAGAATGTGGCGAATAATAATTTGACACAAGATGTGCACTCTGGCTGTCAGGACAATAGTTATAAGCTCTGGCACAAGAGGTTAGGACATTTGTGTCGTATAGGCATGAATCAACGGAAGAATCACGAGGTAGGCGTAAAGTTTAGTAAAGTAGACAAAAGTAGTTGCATCGTTTGCGTGGAAGGTAAACAAGCAAGGAAACCTTTCAAGAAAGTAGCGCATAATAGAGCTACTTCTCCTCTAGAGTTGATCCACATGGATTTGCTAGGACCGGGTATATGTTGACAATTGTAGACGATTTTACGAGAAAGGTGTTTGCTTATTTTGTCCCTTCCAAAACTGAAGTTAAAAATAAATTCTGTCTGTTTCAAACATTTGTTGAAAATCAATTAGACAATAAAATTAAAGCGGTTAGGACTGATGGCGGAAAAGAGTTCGTGAATAAAGAGTTTGTTGATTATCTTGCTTCAAAAGGTATCGAACATCAAACGACGACGCCGTACAGCCCTCAACAAGTTGGAGTCGCAGAACGTACTCACCGTTCCATTACTGAGAAGGCGAGGACGTTGTTGGCTGAAAGCTCACTGCCAAAAGCTTTCTGGGAAGATGCTTTCCAAACTGCCGTATACCTAAAGAACAGGTCACCTCATCGAGCTTTAGGTGGACACATTCCATATGACAGATGGTGTGGTCGTAGAAGTGATCTTGAACATCTGAGAGTGTTCGGATGTAGAGCACTTGTCCATGTGTCTTCGTGTCACCGGAAGAAATTGGATGTCAAGGCAAAGGAAGCGATTTTCGTCGGTTATTCTGAGAATCCAAATACATACATGTTTAGGGATCCAGCTAATCCTCGAAAAGTTATTACTTCCAGAGATGCAACCTTTTTTGAAAATAGTTTTACAACGTTGAAGCAAAGGCAGAGTGAGCCTGTGGCACAGTCCGACTCCGTACTGATCTTTGAAGAAAACGAGCTTCGTACTGAGCACGAAGATCCTCAATTCTTCGACTGCATTGGGAATACCGAACCTGAGGCTGGACCATCTTCACGTGTAAATCCGGAGAGCGCTGTAGAATCAGCTGATATGGAAGATAGCGAGTGCGAGTCTCTCCATGAGTTACCTCATAGTGTCGATGTGGAGCCAGCAGATGTGGAAGAGGAACAATATATTCCTGAGCAGAGGTACCCCTCAAGAAGTAGGAAACCACCTGATTTCCTTTCATATAATGTGTCGATTGATGATTCTGACCCTATGACTTATTATGAAGCTACTCATGCCAATGATGCCGAAAAGTGGCACCATGCAATGGCTGACGAGTATAAGTCGTTAATGAAACTCCATACATGGAACCTGGTGGATAGACCGAACAAGAAGGTTATACCATGTAAATGGGTTTATAAGAAGAAACGGGACGCTCATGGAAACGTCATCAAATATAAGGCTAGACTGGTTGTCAAAGGTTTCAATCAAGTCCAAGGTGTGGACTATACAGAGACATTCGCTCCAGTTCTTCGTCATTCTTCCCTCCGCACGTTGTTTGCCTTAGCTGCAGAAAAGGGCTTAAAAATGAGGCACTTAGACGTGGATACGGCGTTCCTGAATGGGGACTTGGATGAAGAGGTTTTTATGGAGCAACCTGTTGGTTACAGAGAAAAGGGCAAGGAAAACAAGGTTTGTTTGCTGAAGAAATCTCTTTATGGCCTTAAACAGGCGCCCCGTGCTTGGTATAAAAAGTTGAACGAAACGCTTTTAGAAATTGTTTTTACAGGAACTCCTTCCGAGCCTTGCGTTTATACGAAACTTTTTAGAAATGAACTTATTATTTTGGCTATTTTTGTCGATGACATAATTGTCTTTTATAAATCAGATTTGACTTTTGACAATGTCAAGAAAGATTTGTCTACATATTTTTCTCTGAAAGATCTCGGACTATTAAAATGCTATTTAGGTTTAGAAGTGGAAAGCAATTCCGAGTATATAAAAATAAATCAGAAGAATTATATTCTATCTTTGCTCGAAAAGTTCAATATGAAGGATTGCAAGACTGGTGGACACTCCTTTAGTAAAAAAGACTATGGAACGACGAACTGATTGTCAAGTTGGTGAGTCTTATCCTTATCAGAACTTAATAGGATGCCTCATGTATTTGACGGTAAACTCACGACCCGATATTGCATACGCAACAAGTTATTTAAGTCAGTTTAATACGTGTTTTACAAAGGAACACTGGAATGCTGCAAAGCGAGTCCTGCAGTACCTGAAAGGTACTTTAAACTATTCTTTGGTTTATAGGAGAACAGGAGAACCTTTACGAGGTTACTGTGATGCAGATTGGGCGAACTGTGTAATTGACAGAAGGTCATACACTGGTTACACTTTCAAGTTAAGTGGCGGTCCAGTATCCTGGGAGTCAAAGAAGCAACCGACAGTTGCGTTGTCGTCCGCGGAAGCCGAATACATGGCACTAGCGTCTGCTACAAAGGAAGCTTGTTACTTACGTCGCTTTATTTATGAAATAACGGGTAAGTTTTCTTCAATTAACTTAGCTTCTGATAGCCAGAGTGCCATGAATCTCGTTCGAAATCCTGTACACCACAACAGGACGAAACATATAGATACGAGATTTCATTTTATTAGGGAAAAAGTATCTAGTAATATTGTTAATTTAGAATATGTGCAAAGCAGTGATATGCCTGCAGATGTCTTAACAAAGCCACTTGGGCCAATTGTACATAAGCGATCCCAAGTAGCATTCGGGGTTCTATATAAGATGTCTAGTCGTTCACATGTACTCCACAAGCTGTGTAAGTCAGCTGTATAAGAGCTGTATAGCTTGCTATAACGCTCTTATAGAACCGGTTTCGGCACAAATTAGACAGCCTTAAGTTCACTATGGCTGTACATTAGCAGTATAATAGCATTATCATAGCAGTTTAACCCTTAAATGCATGATGATGCATATATACACGTTACTGAAATGACACATGTCAAAACCTGAATATTGTCAATAAAGACTTTGTCAAGATTGTCCCGAAGTCTCAAACTGACGTGGATTTCATTGGTAATTACGTCATTTCAGAAATAAAATTAGTGTAATTGTATGCATTTAAGGGTTAAGTAGTAACATCGGACGTAAGGCTGACTTGCGGCACTATATGGGACGCAGTGTGATCCATACAATGTACATGAGCGTAATAAAGAGTAACAAGTGGCTAAATACACAGCCTTCACAGTTATAAAATCCGACAAAAGTACTCCAGTGCTACCTAAAATTCACGTGTGTCCTAAATTATTTCTTCATTTTATAATTATTCACAATTGATTTTGGTTTTGTGTGTGCCATCCAGAAAACATTAACTCCGGCGGATATTTGGATAAAAATGTATGATAACACGCGGTAAAGTACCTGTTTCAAAGACTTAATAATGTTAATGCCATGGGAATGCAACTTTATCGTGAAATGTATACATATTTACAGCTAAAATATTCACGCGCCTCTGTAAAAACGCGATATTCATTTAAAAATATTTAAAACTGGCTGAGAGGAAATCTACAATTTTCAGTTTTTGATATGATATTGGCTTTATAATTATACTACGGTAATTAATTATAACATGAAACCAAAACTCAATCGCTCTATCTGCGTATTTTGTGATAAATATGCATGATAATTTTTGAGATTTATTATTTGGTAAATATTTTAGGTTAGAACAAAATGGTGGAAATGAAATACCGCTATGTGAACTGTTATAACTCCAATTTAATGCGGTTGAGCGTATATAGGTTCACATGTGTTCTGTAAACTGCTATTGATGTTAATGGACAACACATATAGTCCTTTTAACAGCCTACAGTGCACATGCGAACCATTTAAACACTTCTGTACAGATAGTAAAAAAAGGTTATTTTAATGATCACAAACAAGTGCTCCTACAGCTACTAGCTGTATAACAGTCTAAAACAAGTAAACATAACAGCCTTTGGCTTTATAAATGACCACGTGTGTTCTATTAAAATGCTAGCTCTATAACATCGTACAAGTAGGCCGTTAAACAGCGGTTGCCGTATCTCTACCCTCCTATAATGCTCTTAGTCAGACGGCTGACTAAAGGATAATTGTTAGAGTATTATAACACCAACAAACGTATAAAAGTATAACTCTACACTCCTATAAGTCCCTTAGACAGGTGTAGGTGTAATTTATCGCAATAATGCAGCTTATACATCACGAGTGAACTGTAATAATGCTTCAAGTACACCTGGGAACTAAATGTGTACTCTTTAAATGGAGTAAAATGCTACTTGGGATGTATAGTTAAGTTAGGACTAGGAACTTAATTTTGTTTTAGTCTTTTTGGCACCACTTCGATTAAGGGCGGCTGTTGTAGATAGTAACCTTAGTTGTGTCTAGACTTTTTAATAATTAAGTTTTTTATAGTTATGTCATATTTTAAATTTACTGTTACACTTTCGAATATACATTTTAACCGTCAACATCTTTTTCTAATTTCTATTTACCAAAATCTTTAAATATACTCTTCAAGGCTCTATACCCCGCGTATTACAACAGTTTGTATTCGGAAATGCGATGATTGCCGATGTGCATTCTTTATCGCCGTTTACTGTATATTATGGTGTTTCATCTTTGTATGGAAAAAAATAAACTGTGTATTTTTTTAAGACTTCGCTTGGGGATCGAGTCTCTATAATAAAATAAAATATTTGTTCGAAATTTCTAGAAAATTTGAGGACGTTTAGAGGTTGCGCCAACTAACCACTTTTACAACAAATGTTAAAATTCGTAATAGGTCTGAAGTACTGATTTTATATTTTATAAGATGTTAATCATAAATATCTCTGTTTGGAAGTAAAGAGTATTACCCGTAGACAAGTTTATATGTAAGTAATTAAACTATTGTTCAATTTCTATAAAGTCAGAGCCTTCAAGAGAAACGTGTAATATTACCATTTATACAAAAAAGGGAAAAAATACAGCAAACGCTTTCTAGAGCAGATTCATCAGCGTTTTCGATATCACTTAGAATATAGAAGAATTCTAGTATTTTTAATACGATGAGAGATAATTTATATCATATTTTACAAAAAATATAGAATAAAATAACATACAAAAAAGTAAAATCATAGAATTTCGGAGCTCTGAACCTATACACAAAAAATAAAAAAGTTAAGAAGCCTGAAAATATATGTATTTGTATAATTTGCTATTGTTTATCAATATGTAATGCATATCAGTATAGTATACTATACAAAAATAACATTCTGCATGTCGCCAAAGTGATAATGGCTCTATATTATGCGGAAACCGCGTATCGTACTGGCACTCAAATATTATTCTGAAAAATGTACTTTTGTGTTTTTCTTTCTATACAGATATATTGCACATCTTCTCTACTTTAAGTTCTTAGCAGATGTTGACGTATAATTGTATGACATTATTTTTATTATTTTTTTTGTCATAATGAGTGTATACTAAAACTATACTTTTCTTTGAAGGAGTATGCAGGTGATACTTAAATTTAACCTACATTTTATGATTTTTCTAAAAAATAACTGTGTTTTTGCCGATTTATCCCAATAACGGATGCTTGAGACATATAATATAGAAGCACCTGTACCAGAATTTGACAAAATAAAATGTCCGTACATATTTACCATAAAATTAAATAAGCTAACAGTCGAATTCGGGCACTGAATCGAAATTTTCATTTTCTTCGTATATACCTATATAAAATAATACATTTGTGTATGTAATATATATGTATATATAGACTGGAACATTTGTAAAGACAGAGCTGACAGGATAGTGTAATCTGAGTTATCTACAGTCGACCTATTATAAATGAAGGTAAAGCTGGATTTAAAAGTAAAAAAAAAGTCATCAAAATAAAATATTTTAATATCAGTGTCAACCCTACGTACATTTTAAATTGACACCTTTTTTAACTCTAGCTATGTTCAAAAGATGCTAGGGTTGATATGTGCAGATTTTCACATCTATATTTAACTAAGTAACTGTATCTCAAAAATGGATTGAAATATTTACATAAGTACTCAGTCTGAACAATTCCCCGTTTGCGTAAAAGTCCTTCGATCTGTTTCACTCTGTATATACGGCTCGGCTGATTTCAACTATTTTTTTACACAGGTTCATTCGCAGATGGTTATAGAACACTTTTTATCCAAATTCCCAAAATCATTACAAAAAATCTTTCGCGTGGATGCACTTCACGGGCTCCGACTAGTAAGCGCTATTCTTAAACTTTATAAAAGAGGACATCATATTGATTGTCTGTAGCCTTCGATGATATGAACTCAATTAGCGAAATTAAATCGCATATGACGTTTTACTGTAATCAGCGGTATCACGTGTGCTCTGCTCGTAAGGCAGTCAACGAGGAGTTTCACCACAACATTTTAAAACATATAATGTTGTCACGTCACAGCATGGAATTAAGTCGCCTTTATTTTTTAATTTATATTTTGTAAAGTTGGTGAACTTCATAAATAAAAATAAGAGAGAAAAACAACTCATATAGGTAGAATGTGTGATAATAACATAATAAGGACAGAAAAGTAACCGTATAATCCCCATGAATATAGATATGTATAAGTACTTTTTGATTCGGGTAAGAAGAAGAACATCCACGTTTAACCGCTGGCCGCTCTCGCCAGGTTTTAGTAGCACACCGTGCTTCGTTCAGAGAGGACGTCTCGCTCGTTGCCGTCTAAAACCGACGCGTGTATGACATCGGGATCGTCAACTTTCTTTTAGCTGAGATTACGGAAGGTCATCTCAGATGTGCGTGTTATATGTCCAAATTATTTACGTAAGTGCATTTATATAATTTTTTTGCTAGCAAGCTCGCATATCGGCCCACTTCCCTGCTATTCATACTTTATTTTCCCTTATGACTAAGTTTTGTCCCGTATTTTTAATTTCGTGACGAACGCCTGCGGTCACTGATAAAGTTAACTACTGTCATCACAATTGTTTTATAAATAACGAGAGGATCACGATTTAATTATGTAAGTAAACAACAACGATAAAATTGTCAATGAAATGAAAATATTCACTTGATTTAGTACAGATCATTTAAGAAATTAAAACACAGTTAACACTTAAACTTCCGTTAAAACTTTTTTACACTAACACAATGACGTTTGTTAAAAAATGTTTGCTACAATATTTACTAAGATCTTATCTTACCTATACATCGTAAACTTGAAATCAAATGTTCAACTTTCGATACGAAAATATAAATTGAGACCTGATCAGGTTAGAACTGTCAAACTAGACATTTTTTTACATTTTTGTTCGTACTTTCTTTTATTGTCTTTAGTGAACTTACTAACAGTTCAAGTTATTTTGATAGACATATCGTTATACATATAAACCAAGAATGACTTTCTAAAATTATTTTCTTGTAGCTCCTGTTTTTGTTATACATCAAATATTTTTTACTTATGGCTGTTATGTGTTAAACATTCTCGCATTTTGAGAAAAAATGCTAATATGTCAAAAAAGAATAAGAAAATAATTTTGTATTCTTTGTTTCAAATTCATATGTATATGTGAACAATATGTTTTAAAAGTATACAGTTTAACACTGGTTGCTTTTTAAAATAATTATAGAATCACTTTCTGTTATCACAGCGAGTGCAATGCATGCTTAAATTTTCAATTTTCAATTAACTGCTATCTTATCGGGTAGTTATACCGGTGTATATCTAAATTGCAAGAATGACACCGATAGCAAACTTTAGTTGACAAAGAGCGAAAATATGATTTTGTGTGCATTATTGTATATTCTAGTTTAACATATATAATTATAATACATATTAAAGTAATACAGAAGTGGCAAGCTTTATATGATTGATTTTAATTAAAAAAAAAAACTTTTAAACCAATCGTTAATGTTGATAATCGATATTTTTTGTTGATTGGTTTTAATTTAAAAAGAAAGTAAATACGAAAGCTTTAATCCCTCAAAACGCGTTTATATATATCATATAAATTGTGTAATGACGTTATAAGTTGCTATTAAAACCTTTAGATAAAAATATAATTTTATAATTTTTTGTGCATTTAAATAATACGTTATTTTTAAAGAAGGTTCTTAACTTTTTTATGCAATAAAATAATTGGTCAAACAGTCAGAGCCAAAGCTTCGTAAGAAAGATATGGTTTCATCTAAATACTCAAAGGGCTTCATCTTAATTATAGTTTGGCAACCGTTAAGAACGTAACATAAATAATATGAATAAAAAAGGAATATTAATATTAATAATCGATATTTTGTACTTTTTAAAATAAAAACGGCATTCACCAGGACAAATCAAAAAAACCAAATCGATATGTGGCGCCGTTTAGATACACTGTTCCTACGGCCTCCTTTTGACTCCATTATGTACTTTTATAGGTACAAACTTACAACTCAAACGAAAATCGAACACCAGGAAGTATTAACTAATAATAAAAGATTTAACTTTTAATATAATAGTATGACGTTAATAATGTAATTATTCTTAAAACAATATATTTTAGTTAACTATATTATGAATTTTACTTTTAGTATTTTTTGTTATAGCAGCAATAGAAATACATCACTTATAATATGATTATTGATTTCACCCACAAACCGATCCTGAGACGAGCTTAATAAAAAGTTTACAAAACGAGTTTGCTGGCAAGGCACGACATAATATGTGTTTTTAAAGCCAATGTCATAAGCATAGTCTTGACATTTTATGTCAATTGATTATTGGTCCTTAAGAAGATAGGTCAGTGACAATACTATACAATTATTATTCATTGTATAATCAAATGAAAACGGCTCAGCTTGGTCCAATTATTTCTTTATTGAAACGCAAATACAGACATTATTACATACGTATGTTTAACTGTAATATGTTGACACATCAATTATAATTAAGATTATATAATTATTCCACAGCCTTTACTTTTTGTCAGTTATTAAAAGTTAACTCGTTTGTAAATTTGAATATACCTACGAAAATGGGGTTCGTAATGTTTTATTTAATAAAAACTCTTGATAGGTACTTATGCGATAAATAGACATATATTATAGTTATTTAATATAATCTACCGTTTGATATAATGATTCATGATATATTTTGGCTTTACTCTAATTATTAATTGATATGCTGTTATAATGTTGAGGAGCAAGTCGACGAAGCCTCGCTTCGCGGGGCTTCTAATTCCGCTCTGATGGCGGTAGGTAACTAACAAACCTAACCAGACAAACTAATAGCGGTTTGAACAGTTTATAGCTCTTTACTAGGTCCTTAGCTAATTTTATCTCTTGTTATGGTTACATTCAATCATTTGAAAAGTTATAAAAACAATATTATACCATTCGTTACATTATAAAAAGCAATGGTATATCAAACCAAAATAGATCAAGTGTTATTATAATGTAACGTTGTGCACCCCTATTTCAACCTCGATCACCTCGATGAAATATTTATTTTTCGAGCTGCCATAGAAACGATATAAATGATATGGACAATCCGATACTCGGGCCACCTTCACGTTTCATCACCAAACTAAAGAAATTGTACGGTTATTCAACATTTGGTCGACATCTGTTATAAGATCGCGCTATTTCACCAGTGCAAGATGGTGAACAACGTCACTTGTTTTTACTTAAACTGTGTCAGGGCTGTTCAGCCCACCCATACCAGTGAGTCGGACTTGGTATGGCAGTGTAACCCGCAAATAAGAATCCTCGCCACAGGAGTGATAAACAACGTCACGGAAACGTTGGATATTAAAGTGAATAATCTAAATCGAATAAATTAAGAAATATTATACCTAAATTAATTTTATTAATTTTGTGGGCTCCATACTTTTAACTAAAATATCCTTCAAATTCGACTACACTACTTTTCTTTTTTCTATTATTTTCCCACACTTCTATTCTTTTTTTTTCACATATACAAGTACACTTCCCCAGTTAAAATACACACGCTGCGCTTTATCCTATAAACACGCTAAATTATATATTTTATACAATTACTTTGATTATAATATATTATGAGCAAAAATTTTATCGGAAATAAGCAAACTCGCCTTTATTGTTAACAACATAGAGGCGTGTAGATATATTTCTGATCGTATTTTTGCTCTTAAATTTAAGAACACTAAACCAAACTGTAAAATTAGCTTCAAAATTTAACTTTGGGTTAGTCTATAATTTATTCTGATAATTATTTATTTTACCTTAGATTTGCGTGCGATCGTAGATATAGGAAGTACCGCAGTGCTAATAGAAGCAAATGGTTCGATAACTCTGTCATTCAATCCACTTGGCACGTGTCCGCAAACACGTGGATGTGGTGTTTGCTGAGCATAATGAATCTGTGGACTACCATACAGACTATTCTATATGTAGGTTTTACTAAATCTAAAATTGAAATATATATATAATTATACATATATATATATATATATAAACAGTATAGACGCATTGACTATCGAAACAATGCTCGAACGGCCGAACCATTAATTTTCTACAATCAATCGCTTAATATTTTTTTGTAGTAAAATTATTTTCCTTTCATTATATTACTTTGACACAGAAATCCTACCTATAATAGAAACCTACAAAAATCTTAAATATCGGCGTCTCGGAGCTTCTTCAAGTGAGCAACCCTAAAACATTTAATTGAACTGATTCATAAACTATAATAACGATAACAATATCTTTAACAAATTATACTGTAATTGTGGCAATTAGATTTTATGACTTATAATTACAATTGTCATAGTAATTAATCTGCACCTTTTACTTTTCTTCGTTTGTAATTATATTAATTATAATTGTAGGTACATCTGTCAACAGCGAATCCATCACAGTAATGAAACGCTTTGAAGGTCATTTGCTCCACATTTATGATTATCATTTTAGTTTAGCCATACTTTACGTATAATTTTTTTAAGCAGACTAACTAATTATATTTATTTTCTAATCAATAAGAACAATATAAATTCGCCTACGGCTCGGTCCGTCTAATTCCTACTCGGCCAGTATGGCTTACTTACTGGTCTCTGCCGTAATGTACTATTACATTTTATCTGCAATCAAGACATTTGGAATTATAAACTTTGTGGGGACCTAGTTATGCTTTTTGCATCGGTCTGCGAAGTAGGTACTCCCAATAAGCGTAAGTATTGATGTATGATGTTGTTACTCGGTTTTCGATCGTTTTTATATGTTATTGATATGTATCATATTTATTCATATAAGAATGTATCAAGTATCAACATAATATATTTATATACCTAAGTAGGTAATCGTCTCTCTAGTACCTATAGAAGGTACAAATTTAAAGTACGTAGGGAGTATAACGCCAAAACCAAATACCTATATCATTAATATAAATAAGTTCAGGAAAATAACCGGGCTATAATCAACGTACTTGTCTGATGCTCAGGGACTTGGCTGAGGGTACTGAGCCAGTCGCGGTCATGTTGGCGGCGAATGAACGATTAAGCGACTATACTCATTCAGTTTCTTACATCAGCCTTCATATGTCAGATAAATAAATGAAGGGCTATGCTAAGGGGCAGAACCGGTCAAGTCACATTTGCAAAATTATACAGTACCTACAGACAATAGGGGGGAAGACATTATTTTTGTAAAGATGATCGGCTATACTTTTTAGGGTTCCATAGTCAACTAGGAACCATTATTTCATGGGTTTTGAGTAAGTACTTTTTGGGGATAGTAACGACACGTCCCAGCTACGCGTTTTCAGCGCTCCATAGGAATCTCAAACTTTAACAGTAATTTCTGACTTTTGGAACACTAGTAGTAAGTCTCACAATAAATTTTTTTTTTTTTTTTATTTATTTACATCAACATTACATCTATCATGACAGTTTCCCAATGCGATAGAGTAGCAACACAACAATATTATAAGATTATTAATTACAATTATTATATTTACGAGCAATAACATAATACAAATAGAGTTATCTTTGTGAATTTATTAACTGAACAATGGAACACATCAATTCTAGTGGCAATCAGGTTGAGCGTACGCAAGGCTCTGGTCCAGGGCGCCGCGCGCAGCAGGCCGGTGCGCGCGCGCGGCTCGACCAGCAGCGGCGGCCGGCGCCGCCGCCACACGTACCGATCCGGCACACACAGCTCTAGCGCTGCCAGTACCCCGGGGTTGCTGACCTTCCCTCTCAATAATTTAAAAATGTAGGAAACAAGAACTGAATCCCTCCTAACCCGCAATTGGTTATATCCCACCATTCCCAAAACGAATAAAGTCGGATACATCAGTGGATAAAATGGATAGATTAGATTAGATTAGATTAGATTAGATTATTTTATTTCACGATAAAAATTACATTACAAATTAGCTTAATGTCAAAATTATACGAATTAATATCATGATCGTCAAAAATAAGGCAAGATTAATAATACAAGAAAATGTTTACAATGTCAAAATAAGTTTAAAATAAAAGGGAAAGTCAACAGGTAAATAAAATATAAATAAATGAATCTAGTATCTCCCAATAAGGATCGTCATCACAAACTTAACATAATAATGGAATCAAATTAATAAAATAACGCTAAGAATTTAAACAAAAATTATTTACACAGTGTCAAAATATACCAGATTTCCAATACAAAAATAAAATAAAATAAAAACAAGAAATATAAAAATAACAATAAACAAAATGTCAGTTTACAGAATACAAGCATATTTTTATTATAGTTTGAGTTCCATGTACTCGTTGACCGAGTACAGAGGGTTTTCCAACAAAAGGTTTCGCAGCCGGCGCTTGAATGTGTTGTCACATGGTTCGTTCCTTAAATCGGCAGGTAAGTGCTCGAAGTAAGTCGGACCTATGACGCGCGGGTTCTTTGCTGAAAGTGCCATGCGGCGAGGCACCGTTCTAAGGCGCCCAGTAGAACGAAGCTGTTTGCCTTTGACGTTTACTCTTGCAAACTGTGCAATATTTGTCTTTACAAATAACAACACTTCAAACAAGTATTGAGAGTAGTGTGTCATTATTCGCTGCGACAAGAAAAAACCACGACATGGATCCCTAGGCTTGGCTCCAACAAGTACACGGATAGCACGTTTTTGTAAAATTAGGATCCTTGTTGCGTCAGTGGAATTGCCCCAGATGAGCGTGCCATATGCTAGTAGGGAGTGAAAGTGGGCGAAGTAAACTTGTTTAAGTGCCTCGTCTGAGATAAGTGGCTTTAATTTCCGCAGCGCAAAGACAGCACTACCCAACCTGTTACAAAGTCCGTCAACATGGCACTTCCAGTTTAGGTTCGCGTCAATCGTGAACCCAAGGAATTTACTTGCCTGACATATAGGCATCGGACAACAAGAGATACACGGGGGTATTGGGATCCTACGGCCAGAGAAAAGCATAATGTTTGACTTTGCAACATTTAATAAAAGCCCGTTTGCCGAAAACCAAGCCTGTAGTTGTTCACAGGCTTCGTTGATCTTGGCACGTAACTGATCATAAGTCTTAGCACCAACCAGAACCGTAGTGTCATCAGCAAATAACACAGACAACCCAGAAACAACATTCGATGGTAAGTCGTTGACAAACAGTAAAAATAGGGTATTTCCTAGGGCTGACCCTTGGGGAATACCTATATTAATATATCCAGCGTCAGATTGCAGCATTTTACCATTTGAGGGCAACTTCACAACTTGTCTGCGATCAGACAAAAACGAGGCTAATAGTTGGTGAGCGTTATCCCAGATTCCGTAAGAATTCAGTTTGTTGAGAAGAAGCTTATGATCAATTACGTCGAATGCCTTTGACAGATCACACAATATCCCCGCCATTTTCTGTCCATCGTCCAACCCGGTCATAATACAATCGAATATCCTGTACGCCGCGGTGGTTGTAGACATTTTCTGCCTGTACGCATATTGATTGTTCGTAAACAGGTTATTCGATTAACTAAATGACTCATTAGGTGGGACGATAAGACAGATTCAACAATTTTCGATATTGCGGGTACTATTGTGATAGGCCTATAATTGTTGACGTCATTCCTGTCACCCTTCCCCTTAAAAACGGGGCACACTCTAGTATTTTTTAGCACATCGGGATATACACCGGTTTCAAACATGGTATTTATTAAGACTACAAGTATGTCACCAACAACAGGCCAAACACTAAGAAGAATATTGAGGGACATGTCAAAAGCATCGACCGTGCTGCGCTTTTTCAGCATGGGGTGGAGTATCTTGTCCAAAAGATCACGTGTGACTACTGGCAGTAAAAAAGGTGGTGCATCAGTGGTAATCGAGTGTCTATTAAGGTAATGTGTTGATTTAGACAGGTCACTTTTAATACTGTGTTTGGACGCCACGCCAAGAAAATGCGAATTGAAAGTATTTGGAATTTCGCCCTCCGATATTTCTAGGTTTGTTGTTGCATCACGAAGGCAAATACTCTCTATCTGAAGATCTATTCTTTAGACCAACTTCCTCATTTACAATTTTCCACATTTCTTTGCTTCTATTACAACTTTCCTTTAACCTATTTTCAATATGAGCTTGACGATCCCGCAACGTTGTTGACTTAATTAAGAGGGAGTAGTGCTCAATGCATTCAGTTAATATAGGGTTGTCGGGGTATTGTCGCCTAATTTCGTGGAGATCGCCGTGCTTTCGGATAAGGTCAGCCAATTCGTCACTCATCCATGGGGCAGTGGTATTTTTCTTAACTTTTAACTTCTTAATCGGAAAGTGTATGTCAATGTAATAGGTTATAGGTACCCCATACAGCTTAAAATATAAAAACCGCACAAATTTATTCTGGATTTTTTCCAACATGAGTTCATACTTCGCCTCCTGCGGGCTCCAGACTGCCGAATTGGTCTCCATGTGGCTTTTAACGAGAGCCTCGTAGAGTGCGCGTACAGCACTCATGTTGGAAAAACCCTGAGCCTGCCGCATAAGGAAACCCAAATTCCTGTATGCTTTTTTACACACAGCAACAATGTGTTCTTTGAATGAAAGGTCGGCGGTGAACTGCACCCCCAAATCTCGGACCTTAGTCAGGCGTAATATAGGTTCCCCCTCCACCGTATATTGGTGATGTATTGGATTGCGAGCTCGACTGTAAGATATCGATGAGCATTTAGATACATTGAAGTAAAGTTTGTTGACCTGACTCCATTGTACGACTCGATCAATATCTTCCTGAAGTGTATGACAATCCGACACATTCCTGATTTGTTTCACAAGCTTGAGATCATCAGCAAAAAGTAAACATTCTGCGTCCCTCACCACTTCAGGGAGGTCGTTGATCATCAGCACAAACTTCAATGGCCCTAAATTGCTCCCTTGACTCACTCCAGATCTCGTGTAGTACGGTTCTGACCTGTAACCCGCACAGTCCATGTCCAGTCCATACTGGCGCCTGTCCCGCATGTAACTAGCAAAAAATGCTAGCATGTGAGGTGTGCACCCCATGTCCGCTAGCTTTTTCAATAGGATGTCATTGTCTACCACATCGAAGGATTTTTTAAAATCAAAATAAGCTACATCTACTTGACTACCAGCGTCCACTGCTGGTGTCACCAGAGTCACGAGATGTAGCAGGTTTCCTGTCGTACTGCGTCCCGCGCGGAATCCGTGTTGAGCGTCCGACAGCTGGGAACTCACCTGTTCTTGTAAGTATCGCTGAATGGCAGACTCGAAGACTTTCGCCGGTGCACACAACACTGCCACAGGCCTATAATTACTTGCCTTCGGGCCACTGCATCCCTTTGGTACTGGTACCACACGAGTCAGCTTCCACTGGTCCGGAAACGTAGCCGATTTTAGACACGCATTAAATAGATGACATAGCGGCTTGGCTAGTGCTGAACGACAGTCTCGTAAAATTAATGGTGGTATGCCATCAGGTCCTACCGAGCGTTTAGGTGGAAGTTTTTCCAGCGCGCGGAGGACGTCCGCAGCCGTCAGCTCTTGGATGTGAACATACGCACTGTTTGCCGACGCCCTCGCGCTCGCGGCAACAGGGTCAAGTATAGGCGGTGTTTGGCTGTAAACTGAGTGAAAAAATTTAGCAAATTCAAGAGCAGATTCTTGATGCGATAAAACACGTCCTTCTTCGATTAACTTGTTTCTATTTCCAATATCTCTTTTTTGTTTTATAAAACTCCAAAAAGACTTGGGATCCAAAATAGGATCGATTGACTATTAAATAAATCCTACCTACCTATATTACCTAGCTACGCAAACTCACGTTTCTTTGAAAATATTTTATGTGTTTTCTGCGATTATTTCAAGCACTTACTAATAGTGCTGTTGGATCACGCGATGGTCGTGATTGTGTGGACCATAACGTTTTGTTCTACCTACAATACGTCAATACCAAGTTACAAGGCGACTTCATCAACATGAAGATTGTCTTACGTAATTTCACCTGGTAATGTTTATTTTATGGGAGTGCTTCGTATGTGCCAGTGAGTTCTCCTGAAACAACCATTTGTTCCACTACATGTCAATGCGTGGTAACAAGGCAAATATATTGGCATATATATTATCATTATCACATTATTACGGTTTTACGTTTTGCATAATTATAACGGTTATTTACTTATAATATGATTTATTTTGTGGGCGGGTTCCGTTGTTTGTCACTGAGTCTTCAAACATAAATTGGATTACCCTAGGCACCTGTGCTATTATCATCATCATTAGCCTTTTACATCTATAACAGATGAGTTAAGCAGCGTCTAATAAACTGCGGCACTTTCGAAGATGGCTGGATAGCCCGATATGACGATATATTATTTATATGTGCTATTATGACGATAGTAAAAACAGGAGTGATACCTTTACCATAAATTAACGTGACCGTAAACGACTTGTATGAAAAATAGTACAGCGCCCCTATCGGTAATTATGTAGAACTACAATTTTCCAATACAAATCGTTTACGCAGTCGCTACCGAGTACGGGTATGTGAACTCATGGTGAGGATACAAGGAGGTGATGGTATAAAGTAGTGGATAATCAAAGAACTTTTCCAGTTTTAACGTAGTACATATCTTTATCGTAGACAAAATAACAGACTACACTAGAATAAAGACGTCACAAAAGTGTAATTCAATTCAACCGTAGAAAAAAAAAAAATTTTTCAGCAGAAAAATTAGTCGGTCAGCAAAAGCCTAACCTAAAAAAGATGACCATCTGATTTTCTGTAGACAAAATCATTAATATTTTGCAGGCTGTTTAATTAATTTGTTTTTTAAAAGCTTACCCTTTTATTGAGCATATTGCCTTTTTAGGGTTCCGTAGTCAACTAGGAACCCTTATAGTTTCGCCATGTCTGTCTGTCCGTCGGTCCGTCCGTCCGCGGCTTAGCTCCGTGATCATTAGTACTAGAAAGCTGAAATTTGGTATGAGTATGTGGATGTATCACGCCGACGAAACGGTAAAATAAAAACTAAAAAAAAAAACTTTTTTTCGGGTACCTCTCAAATACGTAAAGTTGGGGTGAATTTTATTTTCGTTTCAACACTAGTGTATGGGGTGTCGTTAAATAGGTCTTTAAAAAATAATAGGGGTATTCAAAGATAATTTTTTGATAAAGTCAGCAGTTTTGTAAATATTCGCTCCGAAAATAAAAACAATAGTGTCCCCCCCCCCCCCCTAACTTTTCAACCACGGGTCAAAAAAATATGGAAAAATTCATGACAATGCGGCCTTATAAGAACTTCCAATGAAAACTATATTGAATAAAATCGGTCTAGCCGTTTTCGAGTTATCGCAAAATTTCATAATTCAAAATATCGCAAAAATCATAGTGCCGCGCGGTGTCCTTATACTTCGAACGTTACTTATATTAGTTAAGTGCCATACTGCATTAAAACATTCCGCTCAATCTGGCGCGTATACTCGATCGAAGTTCCAGAACGTAATAAGTAATAACAGTTACTTTGGCGTTTACGACTTTTTTTATAGAGCTTGAAATCTTTCTCGTAATTTAAACCTCGAAGCCCGTCTATTGTGAAGGATTGGCAACTACGGAACCCTACATTGAACGTGGCCCGACATGCTCTTGGCCAGTTTTTTTTTATGTATATTTTAGACGCTTAATGGTCTGCATTAGTCAGGGTCATTGATAAGAATTTTGTAAGTACAACGAACATTCATGCGATAACATGTCCAATGTTGGTATCGCTGCATGATTCGTGTTTCCTCTTCACATGACTATAAATGACATCATGTTCAGATTTTATTCACAACTTAATTATTGTAAAATAGTCTATAGGGGTACTAGGCTTATTTAGCTTGGGGCATTACATTTCCATAGTCATTATCAAAGAGCATATATAATCACTACGTTTTAGTCATTATTGCTAATAGTCAATGAATTAATTTCAATATAACAAGACTGAAATTTATAGACCGTTTATTGTAGGTTTTTTTTTCTACACCATAGTCGTACCCGACTAACCCCGACGTAATGACGCGTTTCACAGCGTGTAGTGAACTCGCCTTTGAGGATGCGCCATATTGCGGAATTTCACTGGAACTAATTTCTTATACTGGCAATGATTTAATGATGATTTGTCCAGAATGCCAATGTCATTCGTGTTGGTTTCTTTAAAAGACAAATATTTATAAATATCCAAAAAGAATGCCATATACCATTTACAGTCGTGAACGTAATATTATAAATAAAGTGTACACGTGTTTACTACATGAAAAACAGTTAGGAAAAGAGTGCATTCCATTAAATGATATTAAGAGGCTATCATAGTGGAACTGACAGGTATTTAAACTAATGTCATTATAGTTGGTTGCGATTGGTTGCAAAATTGTTGCCATATAAATCTTATAAATAGCGCCCTCTTGACAATCCTCATATATTTCTGGTCAGGCTTTAACCAATTACAGTGCCAGGGTCAAGGGTCATACGGGCTGCCCTCTGACATGATGTGTGGAATCTATTAAGAGCAAACTACAATCTTGATCGACTACAGTCGTATAGTCGTAAATACATACCTTTCCTGCGGTTTTATTCTAGTTTTCGTTCAGGCTAATATAATATTATAAGGGCCATTTTTTCTAAAGTTCTTTTGTCCTAATTAGATCGAAAGAGCTCGTGATTCTGAGTAGAAAATACCCAAAATATCGAAAATTAAAAAAGTGGGGTGGACAACTTTAGAAAAAATGGCCCATAAAATGCTGAAATTGTATTTAAAATTATTTTTCTAAAGCTTATTTATTATTATTTAAGCCTTAAATACAAAGATCAAAGCTTAAAGAAAAATTGAAAAAGGAGCTACCTGGGGGAAGAGACCGGGAATCGAACCCGGTACCTCTGGATTTCCGGTCCAGCGCGTTAACCATTTCGCTACCCTAGCTCCAGGAAGATCTGACAAATTTTTCCTCATGCTTTGTGTGTCGATCTTTGCATTTGTTTTATTTGAAAGGTTTTTACACCTTAGCGACCTCTATGTGAATACGTTAATATTCACATCTTACCGCACCACTTTACAGTGGTGACCGAGCAAGCGAGATTATTATTATTTTAGGAAAAATCCGAATAGCGCAATGGAGCTGGCACCAGCCGTACAAATTTTCTTTGTCCCTCTCATCACGCCGAAACAGCTGGGCGGGTTGTAACCAATTTTAGCACAGGGATTGCTGAACTTCCAAACATGGTGATGGCAGATGACTCTTTACCCGATTATAGTAATGAAAAAAAAAAATGCGGTCGAAGTCGCGGGAACTTTATACTTTATAGTCATTAATATAGATGATAAATGAATGACTCTGGTAACAGACAAAGCGTTCTTTGCTGGTAAACAATTAACTAATAGATTTGATTATTACAAATGTCCACAGAACGTCTACATACGCGGAAATCAACTTTTATTTGTTTATTTATCCTTTGTACTTTTCCAGACCTTCGTATATGTCATAGCTCGTAGGCAGTTCAGTCGGATTGTTGTGTAATAATTTTTCCCGTAGTGTTGCCCGCTTTTCAAAGACATTCTTGTCGTAATCCAGCGGGCCTATGATGGCTACGTTTATCACGCGATAAATAAATGACAAAGTACTCGTGACGTTTTGACAAGTTTTGGCAAGCGAGAAAGAGTCTCGTGTCATAGTTGTGCCAGAGGTCAATATAATCTCCTGTTGAAGTGTTAAAGAAGGACAAACTAATAATAATACACTTTAAGCAATATTGTATCAGTTCAACATAACAAAAAACAACCGTTTTAGGAATCCTAGTTTTATTTATCGGCGATCCATGTAAAATACGCTTTTCTCGAGAATTCTCCTCTAAATATAAAACCACATTTTACTGAAAATATATAGTTAGTAGGTATAATTTGGACGACAATTTTACGTTAAGTACAACAGAAAATGTTACTGTATAAAATAATTGTAGCCTGACCGTGGCCAGTAATTTCGGCAACAAAAACGGTAACAAGAACATCGCTGTAATAGTTGGGAGAGCAGACCTCGTACGGAAAGTGATTTTTTAACGGAACTATAACAATCGAGACTCATATGAACATATTATCACAATTTTATTTCGGTAACTCCGAATTTTTGTCTACTACCCGCAAAATGTCTTGATGCTCCGTGCAATAAAACTCGGGCGCAGACCATAAGCATTGGATGTGCGCGTACGATTGTTTGTATCCATGAAGTCCATGAAAAACGTAGGTGTTTTCTAATTTATAAACGGATATTGACAATGGTTCATAATATATACATTACAATTGTTATTGCCACAACTCTTATAATACTCATATATACCACGCGTGCAAAATGAGGTCACTAATGAGAACTATTATATTAATTATTACTATTTTTAATTAATACTTATAATGAATACTTATAATTAATCATTAATATATAAATGGTACTCTACTGTCAACAAAAGACATCATTTAAAACTAGGTTTTTTTATAATTGTTACCACACCTCAGTATTTTATTAAGTACCTCGTTCAGTTGTCCTCGGAAATACGATTTATTCTCGTTGAAATCGGTTTTTAGAGTTATTTATAAATATACCGTACATTTACGGCCTGCAGGCCCGTGGTCTAATTCGATTGACATTGACTATTTAATTTTAAAACCTGGGGGGGTATTCGACCAATTTTAGAGAGATGATGGAGATCTCTCCATTTCATCGCCATCCGTCACTTTTGACGTGTCTACTTGACAAGTGGCGATATCCCTAGAACATCGCATACTTTAAATTGACCGCGTAGTGCGTGAAATTAGTTAGTTACGTTTCGTTCAAAACAGAAATTCATATGCATGAATAACATTTTTGACAATCATTATCGCCTTCGTATTTCCAAAATTGAGATGAGATATGTCACTTTTAAGCTCATCGCATTTTAATGACAGTTCAATGGCGATATAACTGTTATCTAATAGCCATTTGACGTTTGGCGATCACTCAAACGGCATTCTCGAATGAGGTCCCTTATCGCGAACATATGGCCATTATATTTCAATATAGCTATCGACTGAAAGGTAAATAAAGCACACCACATGACTACAAATGTAGTGAATTTATTAAAGACGTTAATTTTAGAGTAATTTAGACCCAGATCAATAATATTGGCAAAAATAGGACAGCACGATTTGTTAACTTTGAAGATGTAATGGCTAATTTTTTTTACAGATATTGTAGAGGTATTTGAAAAGATATGCGGTTGTATTCTTTAGTATTCCTTATCATACATAGGATACTGCGCGCTCCGTGTTGTTGCACCCTTGCCTCACTGACCCAGTAAAGCCATATATGAGCGTTTTTCAAAAAAAGTGTACATGGCAAAATTTTAATGTCCCACACGTTCAACGTGTTTTGTTTTTACTTTACCTTTAGTATTTGGGTATATGAGTGGTATCATTTGATTCTGTAGATGTGGGGCATTCATTTTATATATCTAAAACGATTATATTATATTTATTACTAGATTTATTGCAAAATAAAGATATGAAAAGTGCTAAAATGGGTATGTCCCACGTCGACTCAGTCATGTTCAGAGGCTTGCAGAAACTCGAAATAAATTTGTATGAATATTGAATGTGGTCACACAGATAAAGTAATGAGTCTAGATTTTAGTCGTGTGCTTTATTTATAAACAAATACGGTTTATAATGCCGAAAAACTACTTTTTCCACTGTCCAAAGAAATCGACAGACCGGAACTTCCGGTTATAGTCACAAGCGATTTTAACATACTTGTGCAATCGATATTCCCCAAAAAGCGTTAATTTTTCAATCCTGGCAACATTTTAATGCTAAAGGCATCGGATTTCATTGCAAATAAAACGTCAGTTCCGTGAAAACGGTGACGAAAGGTGGACGCTGTGTCAGTGCGCTAAAAATAGGATTTCGAGTTAGTAACAGTTTTTTCGGTAAGTAGATTATAATTAACTTTTTAAACACAATTAGACATAGAACAAACTATCGTAGTATCCGAAACTAAACCAAAAACACATTGAATTGGTTCAGAACACGTTGAAATTTTGATTTTAAATTGTCGAGGTAGAATTCGTCACGTCCGGTTAGTGACGTGATATACTACCGGAACGATTTTGTGACGAATTGGAACTATAAAGCTTAGTACACAATCGAAATGTGACCGATGTTTTAACCGACTTCTAAAAAAGGAGTTACTTAGTTTGTCCCATATGTTTGTTATACATGCATGTTTATCCGCCATTATCTCGCATTTGTCAGAACCGATTTTGATGCGGTTTTCAGAAAAGTATTTGTTATCTCCGGAAGAAATGACTAAAAAGCAAAATAACAATTAAAACATTTGTAAAACTGGCTAAGAGCATGTCGGCTTGTCGGCCACGCTTACAGTCGAGTTTTTAATTAGGCGAACTAGCTTGACAGCTGAAAGTGTTGTCAGAAATGAAGAAAAAAAATTGTGATTGGTTTATGTAGATATAACCTTAAGTATACACCCATAAACCTTAACATATTGCAATAAGGTTTATATTCGTTTATAACTATCAAGAAAACAAAAGGCAGACAGCGTTCTAAGCGATGTCCTAAAATAAAGTTCGTTCGATGTAAGTATTTTAATTACAACCGTTTTTAGGGTTCCGTACCCAAAGGGTAAAAACGGGACCCTATTACTGAGACTTCGCTGTCCGTCCGTCCGTCTGTCACCAGGCTGTATCTCAAGAACGGTGATAGCTAGGCAGTTGAAATTTTCACAGACGATGTATTTCTATTGCCGCTAGAACAACAAATACTAAAAATAAAATAAAATAAATATTTAAGGGGCTCCCATACAACAAACTTGTAGATTATGGTACGGAACACTTGCCCAATTTTTTATCAATGAGAATTAAGACTGTTATTCTATATTTTGAAATGTTCATGTTGCTATTACTTGTTAAAGGTAATAGTAACATTGTATGTTTTATTTTAAACATTTTTAATAAAACATTATTAATAATCTATAAAAATAGATAAATAAAACTAATAAAACTTTCAATATTAAGATTGTCATTTACTCATGAAAGATTTTTATGTAATACATAATAATATACATGGTAAATATTTATTATTACTAGTTTAATAAATGTTTTATTATTACATATATAAACTAGTAATAATATATATTATACCTACCATTTTGATACCGTTGCAATAAATACGATTCATAACATAATATTTTTGTGATTTTATTTCAATATATTCAATCTATGTACACTATTCCTTACATTTTCCAGTTAGTCACATGAGATTCCGTTTAGTTACTGTCCCAAGATTTGGGATGTTGAAAATAATTATTTCTGGCTGCTGCAGTGCAACAATTCACATATTTAAGCGTTAACATTACTAAATGAATATTCCTTAATGTAATAAAAAATATTATTCGTTGATTTGTCGCATTTTAATGCAAAAAAATACATGTTTTAGCAGTCATTTGGTGGCGATTGTGACGAACTGGACCTTTATTTTATCCTCAAAGCTTGCTCGTTCCATTAATTCTATAAATTAAACCCGTTTTAAATAGTTTAGTGTCTTTATTTTAAATGTGTAAACTAAAACTGGTCCAAAAAATACTACAATCAATTTATAATGAATTTTATATTTGTGACTATCCGGAACTAGTTTCACCACAATCTGAGTTTAAAATGTCGATATTTTCTATATTTTTTAATATTTTAATGCCATTTTCTCAAATAATACACTATAACTTATGGGAAATTGAATAAGCCAAGAAAATTTAAAATCAGTGTTATAAAAAAAAACGTTTTCCGGTTCGTCACGTGTACACTTTTTTTGAAAAACGCTATGTATGCATTTAAATCTTTTTATTTTTTTAGTTAGTTAGTTTAGCCTTCACCACTAGTGAATCGGACTTTGTGTGAAACCCATTAACTAGAATGTCTCCGTGACAAAACTTCTTATTCTTTAAAGTTTTAAAACAAAACTTATTTAAAAGATATGCACGACACAAAATCGGTCGAGATGTTCATCCATAATTTTAGCTTGGGTTTTTCTAAGATTTGTGCTTATACAATATTTACTATGCAATCTTGAAAGACTTAAAAATGACGTAGGTACTTGTGAAAGTGCATCACGTAACCGAGTAAACCAACAGATGACATATGACTCATACAAATGAGGTCAAATGCCTATTAACATTGTAAATTCGAAAGTGCCATTTTTATGTCTATCTAGTAGTAGGTATACTGGTATACCTACTACTATCGTGAGAGAGATATAAACTCATAATATGAATGAAAATTAAGAAGAAATATCACTGCTCATTTTACCTTACAAATAGTTTCGTTCTCGTCTGTTTTCTCCTTCAAAACTTAAGCAATCTTTACAAAAATTTAGATCTATAACCTACTCACCCGGCAAGCCCTTTTTTCCCGTCTGCAGTAATGTACCTACTATAACGCATTTGCAGTATGTTTCTGTCCTTAATTAAATTATATTGAATAAACTTCTGTAAAAATATTCTGTGGAGATATCGAAGCGGTACAGCGTAGCGGCCTTGCTTTGAAAACATTCTTTATCAACTATTTACAATCATATTTACATAATTACTAATTAACGGCATATTCCCTTTGTTTACAGATCCGCACATAATGGATTATTGCCGCGTTGAACTTGGGACGTCGGTGTAACCTAGAAGATTCCCTCGGGTCAGCGCTTACTGATACGATCAGTCCAGTGGCGGAGTTACCTTCAGATATCCAGTCCACGATAGGTGTCCGGTGAACGCGGACCTGTCGGTATTAAAAAGTGTACGGCTCGTTACGACGTCAGTGAAAGTGACAGTTCCGTTACCATGACACCCGCCGTGGAGTCAAACTTGAGTGAACTGGGGAACAATAATGTAGTTCCCCTGTTGCCCCGGACTCCAGTGTTGTTGGAATTCAAAAATATATCGTGCACCATCAATACGTTCTCCTTAAACAAGTTCCGATTTGGTAAGTTTTTGTTTTCCAGTTTATTTACTTCTTTAAAGTGAGATAATAGTTACGAAAGTTTGACCGGTTCGGTATTATGTGGGTCACCAAAACAAACCGGCTTACTCTTGCTGCAATTCGAAGCCAATATTTTTACAGCTTTTATTTTTTGCATATTAATTAATGAAATTGTTGCTTATGATAGTAGGTACCTAGTTTATATTTAGTTGTTGAAAATTAAGGCATTTATGTGTAGTACTGATAAGGTTATATCGCATAATATATGTTTTTGTTTACCTATACTAAACTGCCACGATTTTACTTGTTTTTTTTTTTAAGAATTGTCTTTCAAAACTTCACTCACTCCACTTACCTTGATTTACTCCTTACAAGTGTGAATGTAAAAGAATATATAAAGCAGCTGCAACCGATTTGACCAAAGTAGTTTACCAGTAGTATGGAGTCGCATTTATTGTTTGTTTTTTTCGATTTTCAGGCATTAATTTGTTCCTTGATTTCACACTTACGCGTACATATATCGTTTATTTATTAATATTATGTATCGTTGTTCAGTGCGTGCTTAAAATATTATCACTTTTTGTTACTTACTAAGAACCGACAACGGGACAAAAAGATAACACGGGCCATAAAGTCTATCATATTTTAAATAAACGTGATATCATGAATCATATTTTTAATTAATGGCATGGTAAATAATAGAGCTGATATTGAAAATGTACCTCAAAATGGATCATCATGTAATGAATAATCTATTTTACTCTAAGTATACAACGCAAATGCAACAAGGAATAATTATCGTTATTAAGTATTTCATAAGAGTATTATTATAGCACGCAAGGGCAAAATATAGGATAATAGACGTGTTAAACGTCAACCGCAAAAACTATGTCAATGTCATTTTCCTTTCGTATTTCAAAGATGAACATTTCGCGAGTATCATGACCATCATGACCATACCCCGTGATTTTCAGTGTACGAATTATTTGACGCCTAATGTCGGCCTGATACCAAACCAAATCATTCGTCCACCGAAAACGCCGAGGTATGATCATAACCTCAAAACAGTAGCGGGAAATCTAGATTCTAATAAGAATAACTCAGTACTACCACAACCCAACGAATTAAAGCTAAGAAATTATTTGTTCACTACTCCTGCTCAAAAAGTACATTATTTTAGCTTCGCGACGCGGGGCTAAAGTTATCGTTTTAGTCCCTAAGGCTGAAATGGAAACCAGATAATAATTTCTATGAAAACGAAAAACAAAACTTGCTAATGGCCAGCCGCTTACTAGATACGAATAATTAAAAACGACACATTCTCATAATTTCTGGCTGATCTGATCAGGTTCTTATATTTGTTTTTTTAGGGTTCCGTACCAGAACACAAAACCACCTTGTTTTCCATCCGTCCGTACCTGTCTCTCAAAACCCTTTATCTCGGAAACGCTCTCTCTGAAATTAAAACCGCATACTCAAGTATACAGTCCCTTGATGGTGTGAAATAATAATTGTTGTAAATGAAGGAAAAAAGTACGGCCGTTTGTAGCCCAAAAAAAATGTGCATTTCGACACTCAAGGGAATCCAAATTTATAGGGTATTTCCCGTTGACCTAGAACTATGAAATTTGGCATGTAATACCACCTAAAACTACAAGTATAGGGAAACATCTGAAAACTATACATTTGTAATAAATCATAAAAAATATAGTTTTTATTTAAAGTACGTAAAACAGTTTTCCAACGGTAAAGCTAACGTAGTCGCTCAGTATGCAGTGCTTCATTTCGTTCGTACGGAACCCACAGTGCGCGAGTCAGACTCGCTCTTGACCGCAAATGAAAAAACAGTATTCATGTGTCCAATAGCCATTATTACTCCCACTTCCTGTCATAATGGCTTATTTTAATCCCTCGTCAAACAATCTCACTATGATTCTATACCAAAATTTCATCTGTATCACACCAAGAGAAAGTACTTAAATTTAGCAGTATGAAAAAAGGTAAATAACAGGTATCGAAAAGTTCATCTATTCCGTACAATTTTAGGATAAGTAGTAAAGTTAGGGCAAGTAAACAACCAATTACGCCGATCGATATACATATATTATGATGATGATGATGATAATCTAATATAAAATATTGTTATGATTATGACGTTATTTTCATTGTCACAGTCAAATTGTTTTCTGAATAATATCGGACTAAGATACCCGAGAGCCTTTATTTTTTTATGCCACAGAAATGGCATGCAAGCGTACGGCCCGCCTTATAGTTTACGATTACGGTTATACCCGTAGTCTATAGACGCTTGCAACTCCAGAGGATTCGCACGCGTGTTGTCGACCCTTTAAAATTCTGTACACTTCAATCTCTTGAAGAACTCTATACTATAGTCCCCCGGGAGAACCTTGGCGGAAGCTCATTCCATTGCCTGAGAGTTCGCGGGAGAAAATACCTTTGGAACGGTACCGTATGCGTCCATTTAGGCTCCAGGTTATGGGGATGAATGCCCTGCCGACGACGGCGGGTTCTAAGAAAAAAAAAACAAGCTTTAGACTTTTTCTCATTCACACTCTCAGAATATGGAAGACAGATTCGTTGTACTAGGAATTAAATACTAAGCTACCGATTCTAATAGGAAAAAAGCTGTAAACACTGACCTATTGATAATTTACAATAAAGAAAGTAGTTTTTCAATTTTGAATGACGTATGCACATAATAGTCAGAGTTTGGTGCAATTATTATGCTAAACGTGGACAATGTTTTATAACATAGCCTAATTTCAATAGTTAACAGCCATGAAGGACAACTATCGGAACACGAGCAACATTTCGAGCACTGGAATATTTTACTTTTGGTTCACGAAAAAAACGAATACAGTTGATCTATTTTATTATGATACAATAATGTCAAAGTCGTTTCGCACTAACATGCGTTACATGCGTCACGCCGATGACTAAGGACGATAACACTTGACACAATGTAAGTATAGATAGGTAAACGCGTAGTTTAACGGTTAACTGTTATGTTTTTATGATACTGTAGCGATTCACATGTTCTCGTCATGTGCTCGCCATCATATTGTAATCATATATCACCATCGTAAGACTCACATCATCATTGTCATCATCACGTTTCCGACAATAGCATTATATTTCGCCGGCTAATACTAAAATCATCATTGAATAGTTATAATACAATACAAATGCCTAATAGAAGTAACTGTATTAATGTTTACGAAAGCAAGTAAAAATATTCCAATAACTAAGCACCCTACCTTTTTAAAATAGCAAATTACTTCACAAAATTTTCCAACGGAAGAATTGAGCTTTATTTTAGACTGAATAAGGATCAAAATTTAGTGGGAGGAGTCTCATCGGTCACGTGCGCGTGACGCATCTGAAATGTCCAGAATGACCAGGAAGGGGTCACAGTGTTTTAACGGAACAGTGGGTTGGCAGTCGTGAAATAGACAGTAGGGTGGTTTACGGAGATAGTTACGAAGGTCGGGGAATATTGGTATAAATAGGGACGGATTTTATAGAGTTCATTCATTCTTTCTTGCGACTTCGACTGGGTAACACTGTTGTTTGGCAATAAGGTATTAAATTTAATTCTAAGGGGAATTTCTGTTGGAATTACATTATTTTTCTGATCTATAATTGTTTATTGAAATGTTGTGGGATTTTGTTGTTTTTTGAAAGCTATTAAGCTTAATTACATGCCAGAAATAGTGTTTTGGTACATGGTTGCCAGGTGAAAGATATTTAACCTTGCGGCTGTTAAACGAATATCTTTCAGACTCTTCTAGTTTTACCCGAGTTAGGCAGCTCGGGCACTAGCCATATATAAGTGCAGTGAATAGCCTACGAATGTGGATAGTTTTGTTTGGTGGAAGCAATGACCACACGTGATGGACATGCGGGCCTTTCCGCGCTTGCCGAAGCCAAATGGACCTCCATGTTCGGTCTCATATACTTATATATTTATATGTCTGCTTTATATACACATATTAGGGCGGGTTACTCTGCGTTTCCGGTGTCTTAGCCACGCAAGGGGGGACCCACTTACACTGATTCTAGTCCAACCTCGGGTTAATCTCCCGAATTTATAGTTTAGCTTACCTAGGTTCCATACACGTTTAAATGTAAATGTGAGGTTTAGGCCTCTAGTATTGGTGGTGCTAGCTAGGGCAAATGGGGGTATGGGGATAGGTACACTCCAGTAGGAATATTAGAACGGGTTTTTTTTTTATCCTCCGAGCAATCGGCCATTCATCATTAACTAACATAACATTAATTCAAATTATTTTAATCTCGTCTGGTATAATAGATACAAACAGCTGATTTCTTGCATTGCGAGTATTATATTCTTTGATTACTATGTCTATGACTCGGGATGTCAGTAGTGAAAAACAAAATCTTGTAACAGTTTATAAAGAAAGGGAATAGAGAAACCTGTTATTTAAACCAATTCAGATATTTAGAACCTTTAATATGACATCAATATATATAGAAATAATTAGTTAAAATTTACTGATTATGATTTAAAGTAATGTACATATGTTACAGCCTCAGTGATAGAATGGCAACATTCGCCCTTTCAATGAGCAGAAATAATTTTAAACTTTGTTATAATTTTGATAAGGAAATTGTGGATCGTCGTATAGTATGGAAATGCAAAGCATTCCTAAGACTGGATGTGGAGTATCTGAAGTGTAAATTGCTAAGAAAAGCCGAGGACTCATGGATAGCAATAATGAAAGTTATTCGTTCTCGTATTTACATCGCAGATCTCAGAACTAAATCAATTTATATCACAAGGGTTGAAAGTAATTTCCCTTATCAAAATGAGTCAGTCGAGAGTTGAAAGATACTCCGAACGGACACAATAGTCTTCATGATTTCAAGGGTGTACTACATTTATGAGTATGGTCAAACGAAAACCAAGTTCTAGAACTTATTAGAAGGGTTCTTACCTACTAAGGAAGAGTAGTGTACTAGAGATCTTATAAATACAATTATAACTACATTGTCATAGTCTTTGCAGCCATCACATATATTTAACTAGTTAAATAGGTAGGTAAAATCCTTAGAGTAGACCTTGTGTAGTTAACTTAAGAAGCTTGCGCCAAAAGGCTTCCCTAAAAGATGGATCCTTGACACTTTGCTTTAGGTAGGACGTCATGCATAGATGTGATGAGATCCCACAGTGGTTTGTTCAGCTTAGACTAGGAGCGGAGTTCCCCATCCTCTAGCTGAACGCTTTAATTCGATTTGCTTTTCAGGAATAGATAGGTAAAGCGTTCAGTGATACTCTCCGCACACTCAGGGTGGTAGGGGATTATTAACAAAAAATTTATATTATTTTTTTATACACAATAAAGATACCTTCTCCATTATACTATAATCTAGTCCTTACTAGTTCTTAATTGTGAAGACTATAACGACTTCCTACTTATTGTATAGGTCTAGAATCCACTTCAGATTGGTCTACTATAGTTTATTTAAGGGAGGTAACCACCTTCTCAGATTAAGGAGTAATGACAAAATTTATTCAATATTGTCAAATATGAAAACTTAAGAACAATTAAATTCATAATAAAAATTCATAGATCCTGTAACTTTCATCTATTTATAGATTGAATCCTAATAAAATTTGGATAGAATCACATATTGATTTTTATTGTTACATAAGGTAATCTAGTTTAACTATATCTGAATATGGACTAAATGAATTTGATATTTCATATAGAATTAAATAACTTTTATAAGAGTATCCATAATATTCCATATTGAATCTTGCTATAGGAACTATAGATAGTTTTGTTAGCTAGACTACATAGGAAGTAACAGTTTATATTTTGAGGATAGATAGCATTAAGTTAAGTTGGAAATTTAATTTAGTACAAAGAACCAAGGTAGCAGTAGGATAGGAGAAGCTTGCATTAAATAAGTAAGAGAATACACATTTATTTGGTAATACATGGTAGCATAGCATAGTATATGGGTACGGAAGCACTTGGCGACACATCACGGTTAGATTTCTCTTAAAAGAGCTTGAGTTACTACAACAATGTTGGGTCCTGCACATCTAGACGTTCACAACGGTTACATCGATCACATTTTTTTGGCCATTAGTTATTAAGAAAAGTTCAGACTCAATTGTTATAAAGATCCTTTCATATTTAGATTTGTTTAGTTGTAGGATATAGAAGACTGGGAGCTGCTGTTAAGATATACTTAGGTAATTGTTGTAGGGTATCCTTAGGGCTTCGTTGTAGGAGTGGAGTTTAGTGGCGTGGGTGAAGCAGGCGTAGGACCAGGAGGTAGTTTAGGTAGCTCGTCGTCGTAAGCGTTACGATTAGTGGACCGGTTCCTTTAGTTAGAGCTTAGCATACATTACGATTGGTGGTCCCGTGACTCAGGATAACTCTCGAGTTAAAATAAGTACCTCCGCGTAAGCATTACAAGTTGGTGCTCGTTCCCAGGATGTGTTTATTTAGCAGATAGTCTTTATAAGCATTACAATTGGTGCCGTGACCAGGATTATTCCATTTGCTGCCATGATCATGCATTACAATTGGTGCCGTTGACCATGGATAGGATCAGTCCGGGATTGTTGAGTCGTGCCGATGCAGTTTGTCGTGAGGTTTCATGTCTTGCTGTCTTCTTGCGTTTGTAGTTCGACAATTGTTTTTCATTTTGTTATTTCGCCATGGAATTTTAGTGGAGTTGTTAGTGACGGTTTTATTGAAGGGATCTTTGAACACTTGAGCTTTGAACTATGATGCCCGTACGGGTACAATTGTTGACGTGAGAATGGAAAAGAGATTCGCCATGATGGGTTGTTGGGTGCATGTCGCCTCGAAATATATTTTGTTGCATATTTATACACAAACTATAGTGAATAGAGTAGCTTCTTGATATAACACACGATATTTTTCTTATTTCACATAATAATAGTACCTGAAACAAAAGATTTATATTAGAACAACGGGATATTTTTTATCAATCAATATTTTGCAAACAATAATTAATTGACAGTTCATTCAGGCATTTTGTTATTTTATCTGTAGTTCTATACGGGATTATTTGAGATACGATTAAATTCGTTGCGATTGTTTTTATGGTTCACAAAGCTAATTTTAATATTGATTAATAATTATATAGGTGGTTTATTTAAGTTCTAGATAATCATTTACGTTACATAAAATAATAATATACTTACTTTAGTTTCAATCAGATACGTAGACAACTTTACTCAATACGTTCGTATTATTAATATAAGATTTAGATATTTAGGGATATATTTAATATTATTTATGCATAATTTACATAATTGGGAAAAATAATAATAGGTAATTCATTTTTAAATTAAAAACAATCAAGGCTGAGTGAACAGAAACGCTTTCAAATAAGTTGATTTGACAAGTGACAGGGTGTTATCTGTTATCATTTATCAGTAATTAATATGATATCGAGATGGAATGATTATTTAAATAAATTTAATTTTAGTTTAGATATAAAGTCGGAATGTTGTAGGAAATTAGTTAAGTGAGGTAGAATAGAGATGTCATTGTTCTTGACTACAGGAAATATGAGTTTGTGAAGATTTATTTTTACATCAGTTATTAGTTCAAGTTGTGTTGAAAATTAGTTATGAAACTAAAGTTAAGTTATGAGAGTACTAAGGATTTATTATTTGGGGGGGCGAGGGTTTATTTATAGGCTTTAGTTCAATGTAGGAAATGTTTCACAATGAGATCCGATAAACATGACTCTAACTACAATGTTAATCTTTGTATAAGGCTCCTAGCCACAATATTAAGTTATTAATCTGTTAGCTCATTATAAAACTTGTTAGAAACATTAAATGTAGTAATTATGAAGGAAAGTAGGAGTGTTAGTGATTTCATAAGTGGGGGGGGCGGACTCCTAACACATAATGAAACAAATGAAATGAAAGTAATTTTATTACAATAATTTTGGTACATTTATGGCTTATAGATTACCAATAGAATGACTTACATATATGTTCACATGTAGTATAAGAGTATAATCATAGATCCAGACAAGATTGACATATATTTAATTTATTTTTGAAGCGAAGTAAGTATGTCTGTATTGTTACCATTAGATTTATTAAGGTATTCAGTTCTGTTAAGTATTCTTATAAATAAGTAGATACATCTTCAATCAAGTTCTTATTATGCATTAGTCATGATACTCAGGTTACATTTTAGATCTATAGTAGATTTTGTCCGGAGCTTGTTGTTGAAATCCAAAAATCTGGAAAGTAAAATAAATAATTATTGAAACAAGTTAGATTAAATGTTATTTGTTATTAAACAAAGTTAGAAAGTTATACAGTACATATACATACTTTACCTTGAGATATATACATTTATAACAGTAGTCAAGGAAAATAAATTAAGTTCATAAATAAACTGCTCGACTTCAACTGGAATAAAAATTGTAATCAGGTGATGGAAACAGGTTTGAGAAAACAATAGGATGAAGTCAAGAAGAGAAGTGGCAGTAATAATAGGAAGGAATTAATAAAATTTCGACCCCGAAGAAGTACCTACTGTTTTTGATCGAAGTCATTTCCACGAACATTAGCGTGAAGATATTTTTAAACAACTATGTTCTTCAGAATTGAAACAATAAGATAAATAATATTACCTTGTAAAGAAGTTCCAATAAGCTACAGCAGTAGAAGTAGGGAGTTCAAGTCATTCTCTATTATTTCTGCCTCATTCAAGATTAACTTGTATGGGAGGAGTTGTCAAGATTTGCCAGCAGTCTGAAAATAGAAAACAGAAGATATTAGAATCAAGATTTACTTTATGAACAAGCGCAGTTAAAACTTTTGTTAACTTACGTTTTGATAGTATGTTTCAGGTGGCGTGGAGTTCGACTACATTGCTTCTTGTCTAATTATCCGGGTTTCATTACTTTTGCATAAATTTTGAGATATAATTTATAACCGTTGCGCGGAGGTTAACGTAGTTGTTTTGATTCTGTAACAAAGACAAACATTGAATATAACAATACTACAACACGATTTTTCTTTGCTCAATATTTTAGTCAGATTATACTAACAAGCGTAGAAAATAGTTACCTTATCATCGGAGACTCATTTTATCACAGTTTTCTTCATAACAATCCGTTTTATTGTACATTATTCTTCTATTCGTAATTTCATTCCCATTTCATAGAATAGATAGGTTATGAAAAAAAATGACATTTGACATGTCATAAGACAGTGTTGCCAGGTTAAAGAGATAAGATGACATAAATAGTAGACTATTATTAAGGCATAGATTCACTTACCTAGTTCGTAAGATTTACGTAACATTTATAGAATAGTTAAATATATTTTTATATTTTATTTAATTGAACAACGTACAAGTATTTCAGTAATTTATTAATCAAAATCTAATGTTCAATAGGGATATTAAGATAACATCGATTAAGGTATCGATTACAGTCGATTTGTTTTAAAAGGCAATAGTGATGTCATAGTATAAATAAAGTCGTACCGCAGTATAAGTATTGTAAGTTAAGGTTCGAATGTGTGTACGCAAATTTCACTAGAGGTCGCTAGTAGTATATTTCATCGAATGATTTGCGTAATGGTTCGATTCCATTAATACGTATTTTAAGGTTCTTTAATAAGTATACATTTGATAAGTTACATGGATGATTACGTAATGGTTCGATTCCATTAATACGTATTTTGAGGTTTTTTTTTTATAAATTGAAATTCGATAATTTTCAAAAGGGTAGTTAGAGGTGAATTGAACCAGGTGTGGAAAGTAATTACGAGTTTTATTAGAGTATAACAAAAATACGAAATGAGTGAAGTGGATGGACAATTTTATTAATTTTATTAGAGAAAATCTTTATTTTGATTTTAATAAAAGAAGTAAAGGGGAACTTGGGATATTATAGGAAGGTAAAGTAGTATGGATTTTGAATACAAAATGGATGGTGTTCTTCTGACTAAGTCGATGCGGAAACATGAATGTAGGAGCCTGTAGCGCGATGTATGAGAGGGAGAATGAGTGGACTTTTTGAGTTGGATGTTGTCTGTATGTATTCAAGCTACGTTCGAAAGTATTCGAATCCGAAAACGGGGGGGTCTTCTATCTTTAGAGGTACGAACGGGAGTATTTTCTAAAGACATCAATTGGTTTGCACATACTTAGAAGTTAGGCTTAGTAAATCGAAGTTTCGATTTAAGACCGATGTGCGGTAGTTTGTGCGAAACAATACTCTACAGTGCCTGCGGGCTAACCTTCTACGAGCACGAGCAGAAATGTGCAGGTTTCACACACACCCATGTCAACGATTAGATTGGCCAACTGTATATTTTTAAAGAAGAAGAATTGTGTTCTGGTTTGTCCGTAAAGGCAGGATAAAACTAAATTGGTATATTTGTATGAACCTCTGGTATAATAGTATTATTTAGCATAATTTTGAAATGAAACATTTTTTTTCACAATTCGACTAGTAAGTCTATAGTCTTACAAGAACGAAAAAAAAAAAACACATTTGTATGATTATAGAGCTGAAATTGGCTTGTTTATTCTTGATGTGATACACACACCGAGAAAGGAGAGTAGCATGTGATTTTGGAGAAGAATTTGAAATCGGAATCAGTTATTGAATTGAAGTAAGGATGAATATTCAGTATCTATACCAAAGATCTTGCTATGTTGTCTGAGGAGATTTTTGTCGATTCATCGAAGAATTCGTACAATGTGAATTCGCAAATGAGGCTGAGCAATGGGCAGGTCAAGTTTGAGGTGTTTAGGCAAAACCGAGCTAATAGGGCTTGTTTGACTCACAACCAAACACTTCTTACGATGTGGTCGAGATTTGGAGAAATATATTCACGATTCAATGATATTATTCTATGGTTTGAATTCTGATTTAATACACAAGTGACTTTCCAAGTATTGGTTTAAATACACACACATTTAAGGGTTCGAATACTGACGGATTTAGAATATCCAACGCTATCACAAAATGTTATTTGCTTAACGAATAATTTGTCTTATATATAAATTTTTTAGTTTGTTTTGCATTTTAGTAGGGGAATGCGAAGTTCTACGTTATTTGACAATGTCAATCCACTTCAAACTTTCGCAGGGGGGCGGTTGTAGCGATTCACATGTTCTCGTCATGTGCTCGCCATCATATTGTAATCATATATCACCATCGTAAGACTCACATCATCATTGTCATCATCACGTTTCCGACAATAGCATTATATTTCGCCGGCTAATACTAAAATCATCATTGAATAGTTATAATACAATACAAATGCCTAATAGAAGTAACTGTATTAATGTTTACGAAAGCAAGTAAAAATATTCCAATAACTAAGCACCCTACCTTTTTAAAATAGCAAATTACTTCACAAAATTTTCCAACGGAAGAATTGAGCTTTATTTTAGACTGAATAAGGATCAAAATTTAGTGGGAGGAGTCTCATCGGTCACGTGCGCGTGACGCATCTGAAATGTCCAGAATGACCAGGAAGGGGTCACAGTGTTTTAACGGAACAGTGGGTTGGCAGTCGTGAAATAGACAGTAGGGTGGTTTACGGAGATAGTTACGAAGGTCGGGGAATATTGGTATAAATAGGGACGGATTTTATAGAGTTCATTCATTCTTTCTTGCGACTTCGACTGGGTAACACTGTTGTTTGGCAATAAGGTATTAAATTTAATTCTAAGGGGAATTTCTGTTGGAATTACATTATTTTTCTGATCTATAATTGTTTATTGAAATGTTGTGGGATTTTGTTGTTTTTTGAAAGCTATTAAGCTTAATTACATGCCAGAAATAGTGTTTTGGTACATGGTTGCCAGGTGAAAGATATTTAACCTTGCGGCTGTTAAACGAATATCTTTCAGACTCTTCTAGTTTTACCCGAGTTAGGCAGCTCGGGCACTAGCCATATATAAGTGCAGTGAATAGCCTACGAATGTGGATAGTTTTGTTTGGTGGAAGCAATGACCACACGTGATGGACATGCGGGCCTTTCCGCGCTTGCCGAAGCCAAATGGACCTCCATGTTCGGTCTCATATACTTATATATTTATATGTCTGCTTTATATACACATATTAGGGCGGGTTACTCTGCGTTTCCGGTGTCTTAGCCACGCAAGGGGGGACCCACTTACACTGATTCTAGTCCAACCTCGGGTTAATCTCCCGAATTTATAGTTTAGCTTACCTAGGTTCCATACACGTTTAAATGTAAATGTGAGGTTTAGGCCTCTAGTATTGGTGGTGCTAGCTAGGGCAAATGGGGGTATGGGGATAGGTACACTCCAGTAGGAATATTAGAACGGGTTTTTTTTTTATCCTCCGAGCAATCGGCCATTCATCATTAACTAACATAACATTAATTCAAATTATTTTAATCTCGTCTGGTATAATAGATACAAACAGCTGATTTCTTGCATTGCGAGTATTATATTCTTTGATTACTATGTCTATGACTCGGGATGTCAGTAGTGAAAAACAAAATCTTGTAACAGTTTATAAAGAAAGGGAATAGAGAAACCTGTTATTTAAACCAATTCAGATATTTAGAACCTTTAATATGACATCAATATATATAGAAATAATTAGTTAAAATTTACTGATTATGATTTAAAGTAATGTACATATGTTACAGCCTCAGTGATAGAATGGCAACATTCGCCCTTTCAATGAGCAGAAATAATTTTAAACTTTGTTATAATTTTGATAAGGAAATTGTGGATCGTCGTATAGTATGGAAATGCAAAGCATTCCTAAGACTGGATGTGGAGTATCTGAAGTGTAAATTGCTAAGAAAAGCCGAGGACTCATGGATAGCAATAATGAAAGTTATTCGTTCTCGTATTTACATCGCAGATCTCAGAACTAAATCAATTTATATCACAAGGGTTGAAAGTAATTTCCCTTATCAAAATGAGTCAGTCGAGAGTTGAAAGATACTCCGAACGGACACAATAGTCTTCATGATTTCAAGGGTGTACTACATTTATGAGTATGGTCAAACGAAAACCAAGTTCTAGAACTTATTAGAAGGGTTCTTACCTACTAAGGAAGAGTAGTGTACTAGAGATCTTATAAATACAATTATAACTACATTGTCATAGTCTTTGCAGCCATCACATATATTTAACTAGTTAAATAGGTAGGTAAAATCCTTAGAGTAGACCTTGTGTAGTTAACTTAAGAAGCTTGCGCCAAAAGGCTTCCCTAAAAGATGGATCCTTGACACTTTGCTTTAGGTAGGACGTCATGCATAGATGTGATGAGATCCCACAGTGGTTTGTTCAGCTTAGACTAGGAGCGGAGTTCCCCATCCTCTAGCTGAACGCTTTAATTCGATTTGCTTTTCAGGAATAGATAGGTAAAGCGTTCAGTGATACTCTCCGCACACTCAGGGTGGTAGGGGATTATTAACAAAAAATTTATATTATTTTTTTATACACAATAAAGATACCTTCTCCATTATACTATAATCTAGTCCTTACTAGTTCTTAATTGTGAAGACTATAACGACTTCCTACTTATTGTATAGGTCTAGAATCCACTTCAGATTGGTCTACTATAGTTTATTTAAGGGAGGTAACCACCTTCTCAGATTAAGGAGTAATGACAAAATTTATTCAATATTGTCAAATATGAAAACTTAAGAACAATTAAATTCATAATAAAAATTCATAGATCCTGTAACTTTCATCTATTTATAGATTGAATCCTAATAAAATTTGGATAGAATCACATATTGATTTTTATTGTTACATAAGGTAATCTAGTTTAACTATATCTGAATATGGACTAAATGAATTTGATATTTCATATAGAATTAAATAACTTTTATAAGAGTATCCATAATATTCCATATTGAATCTTGCTATAGGAACTATAGATAGTTTTGTTAGCTAGACTACATAGGAAGTAACAGTTTATATTTTGAGGATAGATAGCATTAAGTTAAGTTGGAAATTTAATTTAGTACAAAGAACCAAGGTAGCAGTAGGATAGGAGAAGCTTGCATTAAATAAGTAAGAGAATACACATTTATTTGGTAATACATGGTAGCATAGCATAGTATATGGGTACGGAAGCACTTGGCGACACATCACGGTTAGATTTCTCTTAAAAGAGCTTGAGTTACTACAACAATGTTGGGTCCTGCACATCTAGACGTTCACAACGGTTACATCGATCACATTTTTTTGGCCATTAGTTATTAAGAAAAGTTCAGACTCAATTGTTATAAAGATCCTTTCATATTTAGATTTGTTTAGTTGTAGGATATAGAAGACTGGGAGCTGCTGTTAAGATATACTTAGGTAATTGTTGTAGGGTATCCTTAGGGCTTCGTTGTAGGAGTGGAGTTTAGTGGCGTGGGTGAAGCAGGCGTAGGACCAGGAGGTAGTTTAGGTAGCTCGTCGTCGTAAGCGTTACGATTAGTGGACCGGTTCCTTTAGTTAGAGCTTAGCATACATTACGATTGGTGGTCCCGTGACTCAGGATAACTCTCGAGTTAAAATAAGTACCTCCGCGTAAGCATTACAAGTTGGTGCTCGTTCCCAGGATGTGTTTATTTAGCAGATAGTCTTTATAAGCATTACAATTGGTGCCGTGACCAGGATTATTCCATTTGCTGCCATGATCATGCATTACAATACAATAGGTGGTCGATATAGATGGAATTCCGAACGAGAATTCGTTAGAATCAATATTTTGTTTTGTATTTCTGCTCAATGTTAATTTAATACTTGCAAGGGATTTTTTATTAGACATTTACTAACTAAAAACATAGCTACTCCGGGTGACAGTACTTACGGGCAAGTGTGAACAAAACTATTACACGATAGTCTATGCCTTAGGTACGCTCTTCACTTATCGTTGTCATAATCATTGTTAACTTTTATTATTAGAAGAAAATAACTGCCATAATGCATCAAGTTTTGATATTATTTTTTATTTATAAACTCGAATACAAAAGGTCCCTTTTAATTAGACCTGAATTACAATGCACTGACCATAAAAGGTCGATGAGGGGAGAGTCTGGCCTTACAGCACAATAACACGGCCGAGTAAAAAAATGCTCAGCGCTCCTTTGTTAACGTAAATTCCTAACAGTTGTTCATATTTTAATTGGTTTATGCTATGCGTTTGCCCGCATACAGTAAAATTATTGAATAAAATTACACTATTTTCACAAAATTCCTATAATAGAATAGAAAAAACTTTATTTTTTATAATTAAATTACAGATTTATGGCCCGCCAAGTTCGAGCAGTCTTATTTTACCTATATGTCTTATGATAAAGATCTAAGTGTAAAATAACTGGGGCTCAGTTCAAACGAGAACTGGCTCACGCGGATGCTACGTAATTATTTTATTTACAGGAATACGAGGAGGGACCGACCGCTTGGAGAGTGGTTTACCTCATTGTTGCTTACACACATAATCTATTTCGCCGGTGCGTAAACTAGGCAACATGGGATTATGGTGATTTGGCTTGTCATATTTATCACCAGGTAATATAAGACCGGGAATTTGCTGTTCTTCCAATTTACGTAGCATGTCTTCATGAAGATCCCTCGCTCTTAGATACCACGGATCCTCATCAAGCATCTCCCATATTACTTCAGAACTAGTATTTCTTGGAAAATTTGCAGCTGTCTTCAATGCCATGCGGTACTGTCGCTCTAATTAGGTTAATTTGGATTTACATACCCTAGGGTAAAGTTGCACTATGCCGTAATCCATGATTGGTAACAATGTTGCTTTTATTACTTTAATTTTTGTTTCAATCGACACTTTACTGTACCATCCTATTATGGGGGCCAGCATACCACGTACTTGCTTAACTTTTTTTACTGTATTTTTAGCGTGTTCTTTCATAACTAGTCGTTGGTCCAGATGTACACCGAGATATTTAATGCTGGTCTTTATCGGTAGTTTCTCACGTTGAAGTTTATCTATTTCTGTCGTGAAACGAATCGATACCGATGAATAAAGATGGAATATGAATAATGATCATATTCATATGGCCTTGATATATTTAGGGCATGTATTTAAATCGATATCTGTATATTCCCTTTTTTCTATCAATATATTTGAAAGTTTCACCAAAAATACTGACTTGCACACTAATTATGCACACTAAATAATGCGAATTCGATATACTATTTAAAGGTATTTGCAAAACTGTTTTACTGGATATAAAAATAAAACTAACCTAACCTAACCCGGCCGAGTCGGATCTTAGTGTGCAGTGCGAGGATAATCAGTGTACAAGTCAGTATTTTTGGTGAAACTTTCAAATATATCTGATGTACGAACCATATTTTTGGTGTGAATTCGGTTAAAAAAGTCATCTCGTTTTGTATGATGTTTAAGTTTTTTTTGTAGGACATGTTCAGTTAATCAATTGTTTTTTTGCACAGCATTCGTTTTTCTGGTATGCATTCAGTTAATTAGTGGAGTTACCTAGGTAGTGTACTGAAAAATTATACAGATGTGCATTTAAATATATCCCTATATTTAGTACATTTAGTACATTCCATTAGTCGTTATCTCACTCAACAAGTCATCACCTTTTGCTATCGTATCCACAAAAAATGCTGCTTCTCCTTAATCAAACTGGTCAATTTTCTCGCATGACCACTTTATTTTAACCTGTGGTCGTAATGTTACTTAGCGCGCCTACTACGAGTAATATTATCAATATCAGACGGAGAGGCGACTCAACGCTTCAATGAGTCCTGTTTATTCTGATCCACACGAAATAGCAATATAAATCATGACAGAAACACTGAACAGTGGTACCTACGTGACCGAGAGCATATAGGTTCTCTTTAATATATGGACTGGGGACGGATACACGTATCGACACGCGTTTCCGCGTCGCTCTTTAATACATAAGTTTCCCATAATGGACGTTACGACTGGCCACTGCACACTACTATCATTATATATACATAAATCAGCACACTTTATGGCTTGTCTAATATATGAGAATAAATTAAAAAAAAAATATCAATCGCATAATTAATTTAAAGCATCTGTCATTCTCCGACATTCATAATGAGAGGAGAGCTGGACAATTTATCTATTAACTATTCATCGGCATAAAATTTTTTACTTTACCTTAGTGAGGTAAAAAATATCGTATTAACCTGACCCCAATTTGGATGTTCTACCTACTAAAATTACTAAATAAAATCCATCCTGCCGTTTCGGCGTGACGAGCGGACAAACATTTTTTTACCAATAGATTTCACTATACGGCGGGCCGCGCCCACACCGATTCTGTAACGGTCTGTTAAGATTTGACTAATGACAAAGATTTCCGTAGAAAACTTATTTTCAATACAATATTAATAGAATGTTCTAATGTTATAGATAATTCCGAACGAAACCTATCCTCGTATAGCAGTCCATCAGATTCATACCAGAAGATATACTTGATGTCGAACCACGACTATGCAAAGTGTTTTCTTAGTGTTAGGATAGGTGCATTGTTCTGCTATAAGCTATAACACAGCCATGGAGGAAGGATTCAGCAACATTTTGCATAGAAACAAAAGATCAACCGGAGATTGATATACTTCATACAGGTACCCGCTTCTTTTTTGGATAGGAAAATTTCAATTCCCAAACTCACAGAAGGAGGGAACTCAGGAAGAACTCAGGAAAGAGTCATGTTTTATTTATCATAATTTAGTTACTTGATCTTAAATAACCACAGATAAATTAGAAATGTCCAATTAAACAGCAGTATCCTGATGTATGTTACGCTACGAATTCCTAAGTTTCATGGCAATGCATCATCGTCAATTAACCAATTTACCTTATTAACATATACTAATGTTTACACAAAACACAATTAATCAAACTTACATGTAGCAACAGAAACATTACCTAGTCTAATAATCATGCATTCCTCTGACGAAAGCAAGAAACATATATTTTAATTTTAAAATGAGTATTGAATCCATTTTTTCTTTACTGCTCATTGAAGCAAGCGACCTGACATTTTTAGCTAATAAGTGAGCCAACCGATAAACGATGCTTGATGCAATGATTGGCAACGAATGATTCGTTAAACACCATGTCGCTTGCATGTATTAGACTGGGTTTTGCGACCTGCGAGGATTTTATGCGACTGAATACATTTTATAGCGGTGGCCGCTGACGCCGAACATTTCTTGAATTTCTTGATTGTCTGAGATACGAAAATGAGAAACGACTTTCATTCCGTCTGTTTAATGGATGAAAAGAATTTTGGATGAAATCATAAAAAAATAAATCGCGAATGGATTGCCCAAAAAAAACTGTATATGGAAAAGCAATTCATTTGCCATTTTGACCGTGAAGGAGTGCAGAGACGTTTGGGTAAGGTGGACCTTTGAAGTCACGTATTACAAAGTATTTTTCCTTCTTTATTTCATGACATATTAAGATAATCTTAAAATTGCAGTATGTTGTATAGTTTCAACATCAGTCATCATCCCTAATGTACAGTTGACGTTTAGAAATTCACGTTTTTTACGTAACGCGGTTAATTCGTGAATGCCCCAGATCGCAGGTGTTTGTGCATTTTGCATAAATATGCAGTCTAGGGTTTACGAATTACCGTCCGTGGTTTGTCAAAGTTTTACGTGAATTACGCCTAGCGGGCAGAAAATCCCACTTTCGGCCTATATGGTGACGTAATAACCATACCGTATTCAACAACTGGACTTGTCTTAGGGCTGAATATTGATCGCCGCATGAAGGTCGTTATCATTAGCGCTCTACGCCATCGTATTATGGTTAACTATTCGGTCAGGAATTTACTTCATTACTATGATGTGACAAACAAGCATACGGATTACGCGGTGGCATACACTACCGTCTTTCATTTATCACTTAACCTGTCTTTTACTCGTAAATACCGCCACCTGAATTAGGTAGGTACACATCGGAATGTCACGTTGCTAATTTTATTCATGAATTTTTTTTACTCGCCATAAAACAGTCGGTTTAACCTTTAGATGTATATTTTGTGGTTTGAAAGTTGTTTCCTACATAAGACAACTAAGGACGAAGAGCGTATACATATGCAGTCACCGCAGCCTTTGAATGTTTGCAACATCAAAAACATCATGCGCATTGCCATTTACTAAGTAGCTGTTTACTCCTCTCTTGAAGAAATCAAATGCCACAGAGTTAAACACCACAGAAAGTTCACTCGTTTAAGTAGACCGCTAGGGCACTGTTACAAGTCTGAGTCTAACATACCGGTATTTACACATTTTTCACAAAAGGAGACCACTGATGGGAAGAAACGCCGACAGAAACACAACAGTCGGTATTTTTTTATAAAAAATATTCCATTGTTAATTGGCCTAATCTACTTCATTTTTATTTCTAGTATTGAAATTGTAAATATCAGATTTTTTGTTGAATCTTGGTTCTTAATTATCATATGAATAATACTGTCATAAATATATTGGAATTTCTTTGTCAATGAATGAATGAATTTAGTTCTTAATAACATAAATAATAATACTCTCATAAGTATATGCGTACCTACTATTTACTACGAGACATGTACCATTAATTGTGTACACAATCAGAAACAGGTTAATTTATAATCACTAAAGCAAATTAACCAGTTTTGTGTTACCCTAAAGCCCTAGGTTATACCCTAAATATATAAAAAGAATACTGCCCAATGAGTTGGACACCGCTCTTTTTACATGAGGAGATTAGGTATTATCTTACTGATTTTAAGATGTCATTTATCAATAAATCTTTGTTAAATACGAGTCCTGGGTTCCTAATCGATTCCTACTAAATATTCATCGTCGATTGATTGTATGGTAATCAGATTTAAATACAACGACGACAAGTAATCAGTATGACATAAAGTTGTGAAATGTGTACGAATATTAAAGCAAATTGTGATTTACTGATGATGATGACAGTAATAATGACTCTTGTTGAAAGATTTATTGAAACAAATATGCCATCCAATTCAATACATTATATTTCTCATTCATAAACATATATAAATGTTCGCTTGTATTCTTTTCGGATTCCACGATTATAATTTATTCTGTATAGTCAATCGGGGTAATTTCACAATTACTGCCAGTTTTAATTGTTTTACTGCTACGGCGCATAGACAACGTATTTCAACAGCTGCAAAATATATTTTTTACAATTTGAAATACTTTATCTATGCGCTGAATCCTGAGCCCCCGATTGACTGTATATACAGTTTAGTACTGTATGTGCCTATTATTTGAAGCGGGACCAACTAGAAAGTATGATATTTCGAATAAAAAAGATTTTCCAAATTGATTCAGCCGTTTTTGAATACCTACTCAGGAAACATACTTACATAAACAAAAACATCCCGGCGAAATGAAGTTGGAAAAAATAAACAATACAAAATGCGATTGTATATAAATAAATATAAATATCGGACAACCTCACATAAATCGATCTAGTCCCAAATTAAGCTCAATATATACGTACTGATAAATATATACTTAAATACATAGAACAACCATGACCCAAGCACAAATATTCGAGTTCATCACACAAATATTTGCCCCGGCCGGGATTCGAACCCGGGACCGCCGGCTCAGTAGGCAGGTGTCTACAAACCGAGCCAAACGCGTATATGAATATAAGTGGTGGCAACTTGATTTTTAAACAAGCAAATTGACTATTATGCGCTATAGTCACGCATGTAAAGTATTATCCTGTTTGGATATGAAACTTTAATCAATGTCAAATATCAGTGAATATCTATCGACATTGACATTATTTATTTTGACTAGTTTGTCATATTGGCGTTAATTAAAAATACGCGTGTATCGTGGTAAAATGGGACAGGGTCACCTAATCAAATTTAAACAAACCGCTAATTGGCAATATTTTGCACATTCTTATTTTTTTTATCAGTAAAAAATATAATAAACAGGTATGTGGGAAAACAGCGATGTTGAATACAGTAATTTTTTATTATAACCGTTTTGTTTCTCAATATAATGGAATTTGGGTCGTCAATTTGCTAGTGCCTTTGCTGGGTAAGCTAGAACTGAATTTTATATTCCAGTTTAGTAGAGGATCCCGATATAGAACGACCTTCACCGAGATGTTTATTTGATGAAATGTATTTTATATTTAATTTAATATGTCAATAAATATATTGCATATGGGTTGCCTAACAAATTTTAGTCCAGGCTGTTTTGTTAAAAATGAAATAAAAAAATTTTTTAAACATTTTACCGGTTTGATTATTAGATAAATTCATAATAAAATAATCTTAATTTTATTTAATTTCAATTCAATAATAAGACCGTTGCAAAATGCTAGTAGGTATAGATTTACCTGTATATACCTGTAGCTACCCGATAGTTGTGACGGGAAAAGAATAGGCAACCTAACGTTTGCATATTCTATGGGCTTCATACTTTCGATTGGTATCATAGTTTATCTAATATTAATCAAACCGGTGAAATGCTTAATTTTTTTTTTATTATTAATTAAACATTCCCTGGACTAAAATTTGTTAGGCAACCCCTATGCAATATATTTATTGACATATTAAATTAAATATAAAATACATTTCATCAAATAAACATCTCGGTGAAGGTCGTTCTATATCGGGATCTTAGACTAGTTGTAAATAACAAAGTTTCATTCCTACAACCAACCGCCTGCGGTATCCTCTTACTTGTATGAGCTCATTTAAATTCTGATGAAACCTGGTCGATGCACCTAATGCATTATTGATCCCGAAATAATTACATCAAATTAGCTAACCAAGCATATAAATCAGTGTTGAAAACCATATTGCCTGCAATTATCCCCGTATTGTTGTTTTTATATACTGTTTAACCATGTACTTCCTTTCAAAAGTGCCTTCCAAGTGAGTAAATAATTTCAATGTTCCTTATAATTGCGGAAAGATAAAACGGCAAAATCGTGAAATAATCGCGATTCAACAAGTTGTAGTTTGACGAGGATAATCCATGAGAGGATTATTGATTTTTAGACTATTAAATAGTATATAACATCAAGTTCAAAAATAATTATTTAATTTTTATTGTACAAAAGAAAACTTATGATACAAAAGGCGGACTTAATGCGATGAGGAACTCTCTGCCAGTCTACCTTAGGGCATAATTTAATTATCAATTTACACACATGACAAAGTTGACACATATATTAATTATCATATAAATGGTGATCCAATATAAATGAGAGTCAAGACATAATACTTGCAACAAATAATAATATACATAATAATAGCCTTAAGCCGAGATCACAGCAAGAAAAGGGGGAGGCCTTTGCCCAGCAGTGGGATATTACGGGCTCAATATAATAATAATAGGTTAATTTCCAGTGAGGAATTCAATCCTGGTAATGCCCCCGATCCCGCGCCTTCTTTGCGGGATCAGACACGCGGGAGGGTTGAAAACTTATTAAGGAATTGGGCTCAGTTGACGTTCTGATTATGTATTGGACCCAGAACAGCCCATTTCAAACGGACAACTCTTGAGACTGTTCGTCCCGGACATCCCTCGGGTAACCCTGCGGCCGCGGCGCCGCGACCTGCTGGCGGTGCCGGCAGCGCGCACCGTGTCGCGCAAAAACTCGCCGCTGTTGCGCGCGCTTGTGGCGCTCAATGCGCTTCTGGCATCAGCACCGGAATGCGATCTGTTTGCATGGAGTTGGGCGGCTGTGTGCTGTGAATGTTTAAGATTTTGCGAAGTGATGGATGTTAGGCAATCGAGTGTTTGTACGTGATTCATGTTGTTTCAAATGATGTTTTAGTTAATTTAGTTTCATAGCGCATTGGTTTAACTGTAATGCTATGTAAATATTATTTGAATAAATAAATAAATAAATAAATAAGTGTTTCAACAAACCTTCCCATGGAACACGGCAAATTCCACACATCTAAGGTTTTTGTACCTTTATTTGAGGATGACGTCATGGTTATGTAGCCATCATGGAAGAGACTTTCTTGCATGGTAACCAAAATTGTGTGTTTTCAAAGCTCCTTAGGAATGACAGTATTCCTCAGACATTTTATTCCCACAAAATATGAGGTCGATTGACGTCTTATAAATTATCCCAATTGTTAAAGAAAGTTACTACGAGTACGAGTACGTTTTAATATACATAGACATAGTACTCTCTATTATGCTTTATTATTTAAAGATTTCCTAGCAAAATTGTATGTGTACATAATTAAAAATAAGCGTTATTTGGTTTTTACAGTGTACAAAATCTCGAGTGAACTGTGAAAAATTCGTCGAGTGCAGAAAACGGGCATATCCCGCGATCCCGCAAGCGCGCAGAATTAATGACCTCATTCCCGCGGGCTTGCGGGATCCCGATTTTAATGCGGGACTGGATTCCCCAGTTCCCACGCCGACTAAAATAGCAATAATGAAGTGTGTAACACTTGGAAAGTACCTTCGCGTTTAGGGAAAAAAATCAAAACACACAATTTATACCATGTAGGTAGCATGTTTTTGGATTCTGCACTAACATACAAAAAAAAATTTACAAAAGATATAACCGACTTCAGTAAAACTAAAAATCCAAAAATAACCCGTTCCTGTACCGATTACATTTGACTCACCCTTTGAAGTCGATCCCAAACCACTCGGTTATTATATTTTATATATTATAGTTTACGTGAGGTTTGGCACCGACTTCAAAGGATGAGTCAAATGTGATCTGTACTGGAACGGGTTATTTTTGGCTTTTTAGTTTTACTGAAGTCGGTTCTTTTTTTTGTTCTTTTTTTTTTGCTTTTTAGTGATTTATATAAAATACTTATGGCGGGGTGATCAGGGAGGTCTTGAAGGCATTCATATCGTTTGAATTATCTCCTAACTCCTAACCGTTAAGGAGTTGTACCTTCCATCATCAGCTCAGCATTGGAAGATGATGACTACCATATACATGCTACCATATGCAAGCATCTGCCTACTGAGCGACGGTCCCGGGTTCGAATCCCGGCCAGGGCAAATATTTGTGTGATGAACTCGAATATTTGTGCTTGGGTCATGGTTGTTCCTATGTATTTAAGTATATATTTATCTATATAAGTATGTATATCGTCGTCTAGTACCCATAACACAAGCCTTCTTGAGCTTAATTTGGGACTAGATCGATTTGTGTGAGGTTGTCTGATATATTTATATTTTATTTATTTATATGCAAATACTTAAATAGTTTTAGAAAATATATGAAAAATATTATGACTGCCTATAAAATTTCAGGAATTCCTTCGATTCCTCATGGATCTCGTCATCCGATCTTCACCAAAATTTTATGGAACCAACCTTGAGATGTCTTTTCATGAACCTAAAAAAAAGAATTTTCCAAATCGACTCATAAATGACGGAGTTCTGAGGTAACAAACATTAAAAAAAAACCACAACCGAACTGAGAACCCCCTCCTTTTTTTGAAGTCGGTTAAAAACTGCATAAATAAGAAATAAAATATCGCTGATATTTATACGGTAACTTCAAAATATAATTAAAAAAGAAAACGATTCATTTCATACTGAATTTTTGGTTTGGCATATTTGATATTTAGAACAGCACCTAAGAATAATTAGATAAATAATCCGATCCACAGTCCATATAAATAAAAGGTCTGCATATGAGCATATGTCCGGCAGAGATGTTCAAAGGATGAAAGGATTCAATTTAGATAACATTTTTTTTTATTGATAAACTATCCGTTAAAATGAACAATGCCATTCCAATAAAGAGACGTTTTATTTTATTTTAATTCTTCCGTATCAGAAGAAAATGCCCAATCGATATGCCAAGAACTAGTAGTATATACCTCCAGCAATATAATTGTAACAAGTGTCGTAGTTATAGGTTACAGTCGTCTTCACCACGAAGCCACGAACATCCGCGACAGGCGATAATACTAGTAATTACAGCGCAATTAATAGGGGGCATAATCGCCTAAGAATTATTAAGGCGTTTTTAACGAAGTACAACCATCGGTAGTCGAGAAGAATCAGTAGTAACAGAGTGTTCATCTTCATAGCAATGTTTGAACCTAGTTTTCACTGATTAAAATGCATTCAATGCATCGTAGAAGCGCACGGCTCATCAGATAATGTAATGAAGCATGTGTGATACAAATTATAAGGAATACAAAGATCAAACCCAAAAACATAATTCAGCCACCGTGCTGGACTTTCTTTTGTCTCAAAGGTGATTCTCGTCACCGCTTAAGAGATTGGCCAACTATATATTTACGATACCTTTATATGACTTAGCATCAATCACAGCCAGATTTGTAGTCAGGCATTATGTTGATTTACTATCGGTTTTTCAGCCATCAAAGGTCGTGCTTCTTAGACTGAAAAATATATATCGTCTGTAACATGTATGTAACAGACTAAAAGCGATTCTATTAACCTTTGTATCTTAACTTCACGTGTGAACAATTATCAGCCAGGTGAGTAATTAAACGGAATCGGCTGGGTACGCCATGGTTCGCGGATATTAGCATATCTCATTGTGATGCGGTGCAGGCGGCGCGTGGTCCTGCATACGTTATTCGAAGAAATCCGTTGTCTTGTCATCGATCATCAACGACCTCGATGGTCCATGACCCTGTGGTTACTCACGGAATTGTCTGTAGTTCCGATAATGAACAATAATATAAATCTCGTGTGTATGTGTTCGTCTGTTGACAACCAAGAAGTACCAAATACCAAATTAAAACAAAGCTCGTATCTCAATATCAATCTACAAACAAGATACGAGGTTTTAAAAAGTGACAGAAATTTTAGTGAGTTTTGGCTGTCACCAGGCGATATATAGGTTACATATAAGATCCTAATAACAAGAGTAATGTACAAATTCCTATTATTAGGGTTCCTTACCTCAAAAGGAAACACGGAACCCTAATAGGATCCAGATCACTTCGTTGTCCGTCTGTCTGTCTTCCTGTTGGCCTAGAATCACAAATTTTTCGATGTTGCAAATTGAAATTATCACTACCCTAACCGGTCTACACAAAGTGTTATAGGTACCTATAACTTAGAACTACGTCGGGATTGCGATTTTATATTGTCTTTAATGTTTTTTACTAGCTTATCACGTTATCAATTCTGTAATAAACGTAGAGCGAACTGGTTTTTACTATTCGCTTGCTTAATACTAATATGCACGTGGTGAATGAATAATGTTTTAGAAACCTCATTGACCCGTGGTAATCGACGGGTGAACGTACAATCATATTTAACTAAAGAATTTCGTTTATCATTTCGTTAGAACAATATTCAATAGTTTCATAGTTTGCACGAGCTCGGTGCGCGGGTCCGACTCGCACTTGACCGTTTTTAACGTATTTTTTTTTATTATTACGTCCTTTATCTAATTATTATGTGAGACAATGTCCCAACATTCAAATAAATTCACTTGTCTGTATCAATTTTACGAATCTTATACATTCGTATTCCTGTTGGCGACAATTGACGTCAATACTGATGGATGAATTGATTGGTCTCAAACTATTGATGGCTGGATTGTGATGCGAATACTGCGACATTAGGATGCCATAATTATGTTAAATACATCTGTATGACGTCAGGGGAATGGGCCGGTTTTGAATTAATTTAATTTTAATTGCTTAACAACAAAATTTGTTTTTAATGTCAATTATACCTAGTCTATTTCATAAAGCTTTGTGCGTGTGACAATGACAGATGTGACACACAAAGATCTGAAATAGATAAAAAAAACTATATGAAATAGATTATACCTAATCCCAATGTTTCCCATGACCTGTTAAATTTTAACGGTTGATTTTGATTACGTCTCCAAAATGACGTAATGACGTATGAACGAACGTAATCAAAAATGCTGAAATTGGGCATTAAATGAACAATAACAACATTACACATAACTTTTTATTTCAAAATGAATATCTTTTCTTCAATTATTGTGCCTAAAACGATTTTTTGTTATAAGAACATAATGAAATATTATTTCTATGTAGCGTTCAAATTAAGTAGGTAAAGTGCAAGTGCTCACTGCTCTAGTTTCGAATTGCACCGTTAAAATACCGCTAGTTGTGATTGTGTAGGTACCATTCAAACTGCATTAAGAAACTAAATATTACTAAACTTCCTCTTCTTATCAGTCGGACTATCTTTTACAGAGTAGGTAGTCGTTGCTATATGGATTGTTAGCTCCGGTTCTGATCGCTGCCTTCACGATGCTTTTCCACTTGTCGCTGTTGGTGGCATTTCGGAAAGATTCCGTCGCAGACAGATCTAGCCCAACTAGCAAAGAAGTCTTAGATTGCACACTTTATAAGAGTGGTGGGCTTATAGCGCTCTTATAATTGTTTTGCTGATGCTGCTGCTCTTATATTAGCTTTAGATAAGATGGTACGGGCTCAAGAGCTCTCAGTCTTATTACCTAGTCTCATATATGTATATAAGCGCATTTTATAATACTATTATAAGCCTCTTACTCCTACAACAACATTTACGAAGACTCATTGTACTTGAGAATATCTGTTCTTATAGCCAAATTCTCTAAGTTGATTTGATTTTATAATGGTCTTGATAAATGTTCTTATAAGAATGTCAGACTAATATCAGCATAACATAAAAGCACTATAAGTGCATACTTTTTTGGTCTTCATAAATCTATTATAAGATCAATATAAGATGGTTTGATCTTAAATCGATTTTGGGAACACAATTGTAAGAATAACGTTTAGTTAGCCATATTGTTTTGTGAAAAAGAGAGTGCTGTGATTTTAAATTTTGTGTAATAGGCATGGATTACAGAGATTGGAAAAAGCATTCCAAAAATTAATGTTAAAAAATTTAGTTTTCATGTAGGTTAAGCAAGAAACCCTTAATTAATTCAATATGGCCGTACCACTTGTATTCAGAATGCTAATATTAGCGTAAATAATCTTACAGTAGTCTAATAGTGCGCTGGAAAAATGCAACTATCAAAATGGCACCGTTATCACCACAAATAAAGAAATAAAAAATTATAACAGGATATTTAAATTGAATATTTGAGTAGGCGCATGAAATTTGAAGTGTAAAACAGGGTCCGCTTTACAGTAAATAATATTTTCCAACGTAAAAACTTACCGCCCAACGCAACATAAACACACACCAAGATTTTCACAAACACGTTATTTTATTACGTTACCATCACTATTAGGTAACTCATAAACAGTTGTGACAATAATATTTACTTTTTATTGTCACGCTGCAGTTTCACTCAAAACATACAAGTAATCAAAATAAGCTTGTTTAGGCTCACAAGATTCTAACGTTGGACCAATATGCGTCTATGTGGGCTTACAAAACACTTACGTGAGAGCGATATTAGCCTAAGGCAGCTTAAATTAGTTTTGGCAAGATTACTGTAAATGCAATCAGTATTCAATTAGACTAATATTAGGACGATATAAAGTAAATACACTTATAATTTGCGCCCAAATCCAGGCTTATACGATGATATAGGATCAATATAAGAGCGAAAATTTGTAGTCTTTAGACTGTTGTTAGTGCGATTTTGCTGGTTGGGAGGTCATATGTAATAAGAATAGGGGTTAAAGGACACGCAAAAATACTCTGAAATCATGCCATCTTCTTAGTCATCCTCGTCTGTAATGATAAACAATATTAAATTTACGTAATTAAAATTCTGCGACATTGACATTGTCCGTGGCATACTTTTCATATCTACTAACACTATGTCTTAAATAAATATTATTTTTACGGATCGATGAATATACGGAGTACTTACGGAGTGAATTTAACCTACTCAGAACTTTGATAATAGTAAAAAAAGAGAATAAATTCTTCAAATAGGCAGTGAAAACAGGTCAAAGCCATACCCCTCTCATCTTTACCCGTCTGTTCTCATCACCATTCTGTCGAAATACTTTTGTTTTGACACAATACATAGTTCACATGGGCATTGCTACATGTATAGTAAGCTCGGAACTTCAAGTGCAAATTATATCAAACTGGCACACGTGAACGCAACGTTTCAGTGATCCAATTATAAGCTTGTTTTTCACTAGTGCCCATTTGACATAACTTGCTCTTATTATACGAGTAGGTATGTAAGTGTTAATTTTTGTATGTTCTTTTTGTGCACATTTGACATTTACATTTACAGCCATTTAAAGCCATTCTATTGTACCTCAGATGTCAAAATAATAATTACAGGTGTCATAGATTTATTCTAAAATATACTATATAACATAAAATATACGCGATATAATCCGTTAACATTTTTTATTTAAAAAATATCTGACAGTCGCGAAAACCGAAGAAAATATTAGGTGTCATAGATGTCAACCAGGAAGCCAAACAAAGTATTTTTTTGAATTATTTTATATAATGTTATCGGTAAAGCACAGATATTCGGTCGTTGTTTAGAATACTTAATTATTATATTTAAGTACATATCGATGGCAAAAAGCGGAACTGCTGTAACCGCCACTCGGTCAAAAAATTTTTTGTATATTTGGAATCAGCGAATTTTTCTGCGTCGAATGGTCTGGGTCCCATGGCTCTAAGACGCTTAGAAAAAACTGGACAGCATCGTAAAACGAATGTATTTTTTTGACCATGCCCCCTTATAATTGCTGTAACTGCCCAAATAGTAGCAAATTTTGAGACGAGTACACTAACGCCTATTTCGGTTTTTCATGACCCAACGAGTGTGGTGTTCACAGCGCTGCCGAAATATTGTCTTGTGGCGTATACAGCATTTATGCATGTAGTGAAAAAATGACTCATCACGATTACTGCACTGCCTGCGTACCAGAAGGTTGGCAATCGCCGGAACGATAGGGAGTGCGTAGTGTGCATTTTGTGAGTGAAGTGGTTGAAAATTACGTTCGTCGTTGAAGTGTTTTTGGAAAGGTAGTTGTTTTGTTTTTTAGTAAATATTTTATTTAGGAGTGCAATTATTAATCTTCTAATTATTATTAAGAAAATATGACTGCAGCTATTGGAATTTCTAATAATTAAAAATAATTTTATTTAGAAGTCAATTGAGAGTTGATATTAATTTTAATTATTTGAGGGTTTATTAAGTGCAATTATTATTTTTTTTTAAGTTTATAATTATAATAACCGATACTCAGTAGCACTAAAAAGTACAACTATTAAGTTACTATTTAAAAAAAAGATTTTAGTCAATACAAGGTTGTAAAATAAATTAATAATAAATATAAAGGGTCAATCTTACACAAATCGACCTAGTCCCAAACTAAGCAAAGCTTGTACTATGGGTACTAGACGACGATATACATAATATATAAATACATATTATATAGATACATCCATGACCCAAGCACGAATATTCATGTTCATCACACAAATATTTTCCCTGGCCGGGATTCGAACCCAGGACCAGCTCAGTAGGCAAGTGCTTACAAACTGAGCCAATCGTGTTCGTTTAAGTTTGTTTCTCTCTAGCCGTTTGAATTTTTCATTTTTTTTAAAGCTTTTTGAAATTTGGTTTTTAAGCAACTTTTATAAAGAGATTATGAGACTTCATAATTATGCATGTTTTATTGCGGTAATTGTTCCTATTAAGCTTTTGATTGATTATGAAACTACACTTAAAATTTGATATAACATTTTAAAAAAATGTGTTAATAAAAGCTGATTGATACTTACGACGTATTAATTTCACAGTTTCATTTTAGCGGTTGGCACTTAAAACAATTCAGTAAGTCTAATAACGAATTTATTGGCATTTAAGTCAAAATTATTTAATCTTTGAAATAAATATGCAACTGGTTACGGCATTTATGCTTTATGAAATGTGTACGAGTCTTTCCATTTCAGTACATTTACCTTTTGCACGCACAGCGTTTCCGCGTTACAAATAAAAGAGTGCCACTGTCGTAAGCGCCACTATACTGTAAACTATTCACTTATGCCAAATTTTGAATATGGCAGTTGATAGAAATTTATAAGTTATAAGTGAGATCCAAATTACAAGTATTTTTGTTAATAAATAACGAAGTTATGATTTTTTTTCTCAAAATCGAAAAGTTTTTTGGCTCTGGTGTAAAGTTTGCATTTTGGCGTTTACAGCAGTTCCGCTTTTTGCCATCGATATACAATTTCAAGTTAGTAGGTCCAGGCATTGTAATTCACTCGATATGAAAGTCATAAGTTATGATATGTGCAGTATATAAAGGAAGGTTTATGACACATAAGTACTATAGGTACTTACTGCACCTAGTCGTGTAATATGTTTCCCTTAACACTGCGAAAGTTGTTGAAAACTTGACACCCATATTTGGCGTGAAGTGAATAAGTGTCACATTGTGAAAGTACATTTACAAAAAACATAAACTTACAGACAAACAAAACATTACATACAGCGATCTTCAAATACCTATTTCACTTATTCTTATGAAGATATAATAATAATAATTTATGCTCATGTCAAGGGCAACAAGGAGTCACTTAGATGTTTAACGTAGATTTGACATGTCTGCCTAATTGGTCGACGACGACAATGTGATTTTTAGGGTTCCGTGCCCAAATGTCTGAAGACGAAAGTTTTCAACCAGTGCGTAATGACATACGGTGCCGAGACGTAGACACTCACGGTTGGGCTGGTCCACAAATATAAAGTCGCTCAGAGAGCTATGGAAAGGGCAATGCTCGCAGTTTCTTTGAAGGATCGAATTCGGAACGAAGTGATCAGTTCAACCAAAGTTACCGACATAGCTCACCGTATTAGCAATTTGAAGTGGCAGTGGGCTGGCCATATTAGCCGAAGAACCGATAACCGGTGGGGTAAACGTGTTCTTGAGTGGAGACCGCGGATCGGCAAGCGTAGTGTGGGACGCCCTCAGACTAGGTGGAGCGATGATCTGTGCAGGGTGGCTGGCAAAAGCTGGATGAGAGTAGCCGAGGATCGCGTACAATGGCGTGCAGTTGGGGAGGCCTATGTCCAGCAGTGGAGAATAGGCTGATGATGATGATGATGATGATGATGACCCACAGGGTAAAAACGGGACCCTATTACTGAGACTACGCTGTCTTTCCGTCCGTCTGTCACCAGGCTGTATCTCAAGAACGGTGATAGCTAGACAGTTGAAATTTTCACAAATGATGTATTTCTATTGCCGCTATAACAACAAATACTAAAAATACAATGAAATGAATATTTAAGGGGGCTCCCATACAACCAACTTGTTATAGATTATGGTACGGAACCCTTCATGCGCGAGTCGGACTCGCACTTGCCCAATTTTTAGGGTTCCGTAGTCAACTAGGAACCCTTATAGTTTCGCCATGTCCGTCTGTCCGTCCGTCCGTCCGCGGCTTAGCTCCGTGATAATTAGTACTAGAAAGCTGAAATTTGGTATGAGTATGTGTATGTATCACGCCAACAAAACGGTAAAAAAAACTAAAAAAAAATTTTTTTCGGATACCTCTCGTACACCTAAAGTGGGGGTGATTTTTTTTTTTTCGTTCCAACCCTAGTGTGTGGGGTGTCGTTAAATAGGTCTGTTAAAAATAATACGGGTCTCTAAACATTACTTTTTGATAAAGTCAGTAGTTTTGTAAATATTCGCTCCGAAAATTAAAAAAATAGTGCCCCCCTCTAACTTTTCAACCACAGGTCAAAAAAATATGGAAAAATGCATGAAAATGAGGCCTTATAAGTACAAAATCGGTCCATCCGTTTTTGAGTTATCGCAAAATTTCATAATTTTCTTTAAATGGACGTAAGTTGACTCCCAGAAGGTAATAAGTAATTACAGTTACTTTGGCGTTTACGACCTTTCTCCGTCTTTCCGTCTTTGACCGTCTCTAGTGAAGGATGAGCAACTACGGAACCCTACACTGAGCGTGGCCCGACATGCTCTTGGCCGGTTTTTTTTTTATATTTTACTTAGAGTAGTTAATAAAAAAGTATTTTAAGCATCCTCGCTAAATTGTTACATTGTTTTATGTAAAAAAAATAAGTAAATGAATATAATTTGTTATATATATGTAATAAGAACATACTTATAAAATTATCAACATAATTAATTATAAATATTTGTATTACCGTCTTCTTCAAATTTGGTGGGAGTGAACTACGTGACTACTACATAATACGTTTAAAATTTGACTATGTCTAAGTACATGCCAAGTAGCATAGGTACAGTAACCATATAAGGTGTTATAACTACTAGGTATTCGTTTTATAATTTGCAGTGGTTAAGCTGTATGGAGCGGAGACACATATAAACTACATTCCGATATCTAAAAACCTAATATTAAAAGTTTGTAAAGACAGATTGGTTGGGACACCAGATAGATATTGCACCATAAAATGTTTCTGTTTAGCCCAATGGTTGACTGATAGAGTATACCATATGGCATTAAGTCTGCCATTTGTACACTTTTTTTGCACTTTCTCGATGTTACGATATATACGTACAACCGACTTAGCTAACCGTGTCTGCAATACCAGATCTCTTCATATATTTTACGATTTTGGAAATGTAATTTTAACTATCAATCGGTATTAAACTTTTTTTTTCTATTGCAGAACCAAAGAAAATTTTAAATGGCGTTGACGGTTGCTTCAAGCCCGGGGAACTCACCGCTATCATGGGCCCTTCGGGAGCCGGGAAGACTACACTTCTCAACATACTGGCAGGCTACACGTAAGTTTGTCTAACCAATCTCTTGACGCATTTGCCGATCTGCCCGTCTAGCAAATTTACTCTTCGCTACTATTGTCGCGCGAGATAGCATCCCCCGTCACTCTCTTACAGCACATCGAAAAAATAGATAGGTAATATTTCTCGCGCGATAAAGGGTCGCGTGTCACAGTTGTACTAGAAGTGCTGGTCAGCCGCTGGATGACGATTGAGGGCGATGCACTATTGGCCTAATATGTCCAGCTGTGGATGGTTTCCACTGACTTGATGACACTAAAGAGGCCTTAACGTAACGCCAAAAAGCACGTAACGTAATAATATACTCGGTGTTACACATTATATTACATTAATAACAGAATTCGACCAATTTTAGAAAGATGATGGAGATCTATCTATTTCATCGCCATCCGTCATTTTTGACGTGTCCCTACATGACAAGTGGCGATATCCCTAGAACATCGCAACTTCGTCAATCCGGTCGCGTTTAATTTGCGTTTCCTTTGTATGTGACCGCATAAATAACAAGCGCATACCTTGACCGTGTAGTGCGTGAAATTAGTCAGTTACGTTTCGTTCAAAACAGGAATTCATATGCATGAATAGCATTTTTAACAATCATTATCGCCTTCGTATTTCCAAAATTGAGATGAGATAAAACTCTATTAAGATAACAGTGATATCGCCTTTGAGCTGTCATTAAAATCCCGCGCCCCGGTCCCGGGTTCGAATCCCGGCCAGGGCAAATATTTGTGTGATGAACTCGAATATTTGTACTTGGGTCATGGTTGTTCTATGTATTTAAGTATATATTTATCTATATAAGTATGTATATCGTCGTCTAGTGCCTATAAACACAGGCCTTCTTGAGCTTAATTTGGGACTAGATCGATTTGTGTGAGGTTGTCCGATATTTATTTATTTATTTATTATTTATTTATTAAAATGCGATGAGCTTCAAGTGACATATCTATTTATCAGAAAATTAATACTCAGAACAATCGTGATGGTGCATCTACTAAAAAGCATGTTTTTCTTAAACATAGTCTCTATATTACGTCCACTTTTTGTATCAATCTATCGTGATACAAGCGTTGTAAAGAGCATAATAAACAATAGGTATTTTTTACCGATGTAATTAAATTTTAGCAATATTAAAAACACAGCTGACTAAGGAGGAAAAACCCTATACTATTTGCTTAGTAAACTACATTAATACATATACTCATAATACTCATATGCCTAAATCAACAAATATTCGGAGACGTAACGAATGACATAACGTAAGGTATGTATTTACTATATTTATCATTACTCATTAAGTAAGCAATAAGCAGCAGAAATAGAGTAAGAGGCTAAATTTACAGTTTCCTCGTACAGCAAGTAAAAGCAAAGTACATTTTTTTTTCAGAAATAAACACGAAACTACTAGTTACAAAAGAAAAATATTACAATCTGTAGTCTTGAAATGACCTGGCAACCTCATATCAAATATCCATTACAAGAGTAGAGTTAGGGTTGTTATCAGCGAACGAATAAAACATAGAAGCCTAACTAGCGTCGGAAAATGGCCCCACGGATAGTGATGGGCCGTTCCCGGGAATATTCCCCAGGCGGGAATATTCCCGGGAATGTTCCCGGGAACATTCCCCATGAGGGGAATATAGGGGAATTTAGGATTTGTATATGAATAACAATTATTTTATGACATTCTCTATATAAGAAAATGTTTATCTATTTAATAGGTTAGCAATTCAATAGAAAAAAATATAAAAAGTCAGCTGTAAATGTAAATTTCCAATGTTCCCGGGAATAATCCCATTGTTCCCCGGGAATATTCCCAATGTTCCCGGGAATATTCTCATTGTTCCCGAGGAATATACCGCAAGTTTTTAAATTGCTCTCAGGAATAACATGGTAAAATAAATACCAGTGAGACAAGCAAGTTAGATAGAGAAGGAATAGAGAAAACACGTGTGTTGTCAACGCAATTACCAAAATAATTGTATTTTATTTACTTTTTATTGTTTTTATGTATCTATTTATTTCATTATTTCAATTGTATTTTAAATTGGTAGTGTATAGTAGTACCAAAGACAGGCATGCCATAATTCATTAATTAATACCCTGCCAGAAACATAAAATAAAAAAAAATGAATATCACCATTTAATCTTTTGCAATATTTGCTAAAATTATTTTTCTTTAATCAGTTGGATCCAGGCAGGGTTCCATAGCCGTTATCACAAATATATTACAAGATCAAGAAGAGAAGTCTTGTTTTGGTGCGGGGGGCTCATCCCCCCGAGCCCTAGTTTCGTAAATCTACTCATCACTTGAAAGTTTAAAGTTGTGTTTATTATCTAAATACGGGGGCTCTGCCTCCGAGAGTGTCTCCTGTAGTCATCGTCCCATCACTTTGGATTTAATCTATCATGTTTCTGTTCTTGGTAGTTGCTTTAATTTTAGTGCCATCGCCGCTTTTCATAGCTCCACTTGTGACTTCAAAGTTAAATCTTATAATCATCGTTTCCAAAGTTGACTTAAAGTAATCAAAAGACTAACTATCTTGTTTCCCATCTGTTAGGTTTCTCCCTTAGGCCCCGTATCTTATAGTCTTCGACTCCTCAGTAGATTTTACAGAATCAGAAGACATAAATACTATCTTGTCATTTTCGGATTTGACTGTAACTTTTTGCTGGAAACGTTATTCGCCCCATCAATGAGACGCATATTTGGCGTTCTTTCAGTGGATTATTTCTGCTATATCTCTGTAGCCGAAAATCACGCTGACTGTCTTTCGCGCGGCTTGACGTCTTTAAAGATTCCAGGCCAACTTCTGGTTTCGAAGATCTTCTTAAATGCAGCGTAACCTCGTTTGATCCGTCAGTAGTTTCAAAACCAGCCAAGAGAAGACACATGCATTGATTTCAAATCCGTTAATTGACTTACCGCTCTTCCTTGTAATAGCTGAACAGATATCATCTTGGTCGAAGTTGTTACGCTGTGTGGTACACGTCTTCGATTTGGAAAACTGCTTCCTCAACTTCAATATGTGTCTGATTCAGATTTAGATTTTGCGCAGTCTATATCTACAACATTGTCATTTCTCAAATGAGTTTGCGGGAAGATAAGCTGTGTTCAAGAAATTTTCAGCTCTTAGAATTATTTCTGCAGCATGGTGTTATTGGAGTAGGAGGTAGCTAGGCTAGAAGCTTCTGAATTAACCTACCAACAAAACCACTAGGCATACTACCGCAAAATGGACACGTACACGAAACCAATCTGATTGTAGATTCATAAAATATGTCATGCTGGGCCAGATGAATTGTTTTGTGGCAGCGCGTCAGTGTTAATGTATTTTTTCTGCTAACTGCTAACAAAGTAATACAAGCAAGTTTTACTTCTCTAAGTACCCTTTATGAGTTGGTTGACTATTATTACTCGTAAACTTGTAAAGCCTACCCTAGCAGCGTTTATATAGCCAATACCCAAGTACTCCCAAAATTTGCAATTTAAAGTTTGATATTTCACAAACAGATCTATAAATCGGAAAATTGTTGCAACAAACCTGCAACATTTTGTAAGGCCTATCCAACGACATATCACACCATGGGGTAGACTAGAAAAAAAAGACACCCCCCCTTTAGTATAGGGGGAGGTACAGTAAAAAAGTATTTTTCCAAGAATTTGTTCTACCAATTTGTCAAAATGACTAATATGTATAACCATGCCAAATTATAACTTTCTAGTACTAAAAGTTTCTCTAGTACTAAGAAAAGTTCAATGTTCCCCATTTTGGGGAATATTCCCGGGAACGGGAATATTCCCGCGGCCCATCACTACCCACGGATTTTGTGTCAGTTAAGGCGGGGCGTAAATTTTGTGTCAAACGGCTGTCTAGTTTGCAAATGGCGACGCAGCCGAACAGTTGCATTACATGAAATGTATGAAGTCTCAAAGTAATAAAATATGCCATAATGTTCAGTGAAATGGTGTATTAATCACTCACGAGAACACAAAAAAAAAGATGGTACCTATCAGTTTTCATACGTAAATAAAGCCGTACACATATTAATTTAATTTATTTTACGGAACAGATTTTGTATAGGGATGGGGTTATGCCATATGACTAATTTATATACGATGTTTGAAAAAAGTAATGCAATCAGTGGCGTGCCTAGGCTTACAGGAGAGGGCAAGCCCAGGGATTTGTTTTGGTATTTTTTAGTGGGTAAATCCATTTTATTGCCGCAGTACTGTTCAAAGTACAATTTCAATAATACACAGGTTGTTTTATTCGTTCGCTGCTAAAAATAGAATAAAATAAATATTTAATCCCATACAACAAACGTGATCGGTTGCGTTAACTTTGCACCTCATTTGTAGGTATTTCTTAATGAGTTACACAAATCTGCTTCAGAATCGAGTAACGTATTAATTTCCAATAAAGCATGTTAAGAATACATGATGCCAATCCAAGCACCTGGAAATATTGTGCTTGTATGAGACCGTCCCTAAAAGGCTATGCGTTTTCCGTCAGTCCGGCAGGAAAACGTATAAGTTCCTAATTATGTTTGATATTTTTTCACTACAAAGATTGTATCGACTTACATGTAAAATATTAAATATTACAAAGAAGGAGAAATAATAATATATACAGCACGCATTAATAATAATCATACAAAGTATTAGTAACAACAAGGAACAAACAAGGATTCCTTAAAAGATGTATTTTTTTTTTAAATTCGTATGTAAGCAATAACCTTAACATTCAAGATTTATAATGAAGTAAACAAAAATGGTTTTTTATTGCATTAAGGATTCAACAAATATCTAGACACGCGGCAGCGTGTCCAGCCAAGTTCACCGCAGGAACTGGCGAGCAGCAGCCGTGTGTTATATTACACGAACCGTTTGGAGCCACTTTTGACCCCCCAATAACTCCAAATCTATTTAACATAAAAAAATGAAATTTGGCTTATGTATTAAGATCCCTTAGAACAAGTAGAACCCCAAATTTCATTAATATAGGTTAAGTAGTTATTGAGATAATAAAGTCCAAAAAACGGTTTTTTTTTTTTTTTTTTATTTATTTACAACAAATTTATTTACACAGTATTACAGTAGACTAACCAATACACTGTGAAATTAGGGTAAGTTACAGACAATAAACATTAAGTACTAGAAATCCTATTATACATCATCTCGCAAAATCTCAAACATTCCTGACAAACAGTCGTCCATCTCCACGCAAGAAGGTCACACTCCGGTGCTGCTATCAGGAGCGCATTCAGAAGCGTAAGAGCACGAAGGAGCGGAGAGTTCCTGTGCGAAACAGTGCGCACTGGTGGTAATGCAAACAGTGGGCGCGAGCGCGACCGCAGATTGATCCTCGGGACTTGTGGAACAAATAACCTGACCAGCTGCTCTACCAGTTCAGGGCATTCCGATTCCCCACGAATGACGCGACAAGCGACAGTAAGCAGGTTGAAATTTCGTCTCACCTCTAAGGAGTTATATCCCAAAGCTCCTTGTAGAAAATTTGTGGGGTATAAAAAAGGATAATACCCGTAGACTTTTTTATACAGCACTCTCAGGAATGCTTTTTGTACCTTCTCTAAAAGTAATACGTAGGTGCTTTCATGAGGGTTCCATATAATTGCAGAAGCCTCCAACTTGCTGCGCACCAAGGCGTTATACAGAATCTTAATGGCCCCCTGGTCATGGAAATCTCTTGTGTTGCGAATCACAAATCCTAGTCTACGGAAACTACTGGTGACAAGAGCTTTGATGTGGTCGTGGAAAGTCAGACGAGTGTCAAACACAACGCCGAGATCCGTTACTGAGAAGACTCTATTAATGGGCTCCGTTCCAAGCACGTAATTGACATGAATCGGGATAAAAGCACGAGTGAAAGAACAGACATAACACTTAGCTGTGTTGAAATTAAGCTTGTTGTCCACACTCCACCGGTACACCGAAGCTATATCATCTTGCAGCGACTCACAGTCCTCTAATCGTTCCACACCGTATACCAATTTAAGATCGTCAGCATAGATAAGTGATCTAGCGTTTTTTACGACTGATTCAAGGTCGTTTACCATTAACCCGAATAAGAAAGGGCCAAGTATCGATCCTTGACTGACGCCGGAGCGTGTGTGGTAGGGATCTGACACGAAGTGCCCATGCTGTACATATTGCTTTCGATCGCGCAGATAACTCGCAAAGAATTTAAGTAAATTGGGGGCGAAACCTATATTATCAAGCTTGTGTAACAGTATGTCATTATCTACGCGATCGAAGGTTTTTTGAAAGTCAAAGTATACTATATCAACTTGGATACCTTTGTCTAGGTGCTCCGAGATGATATTAGTGAGGATAAGCAGATTCGTATTTACTGAGCGATTCGCTCTGAAGCCGTGCTGTGAGTCACATAGAAAAGGTTTTAGCTGAAGAGATAAAGTCCGGTGAAGTATGGACTCAAATACTTTCGCGAGCGTCGAGAGAATGGCGATAGATCTATACTTCTCCACATTGTTGACATCACTAGTCTTTGGGATTGGTCTTACTCTGGTTATCTTCCACTGGTTAGGATAATTACCAGAGGAAAGAGCTAAATTGAAAATAAAAAGTACAGGCACCTTCACGAACTCAACACACCCCTTTACAATAAATGCAGGCAAGTTGTCAGGCCCCGAGGCACTGTTAGGTTTCAAATGTTTAATAGCCGTTACAACTTCCTGAACTGTGATTTTATTTAAGCAAATGTAATTAGCAGATTTTTGGGTGCCATCCCCCTGTACGCTGCCATCAAGTAAGGGAACGTCAGGCAAGAAAACGCTTGAGAAAAATTCCGAAAAAGCTTGAGCAGTATCAGAGCCTGTAAACTGCCTTCCTTTAAAAGAAACTTGAAACACGAACCCACCTTTAGACCTAAGACTATCAATGTGTTGCCAAAACGCGCGTGGATCTAGTTTCAATTTAGTTTGAATTTGGAAAATGTAGGCGTCGTACGCAGAAGCTACACGTGATTTTATGTCAGCTCTAAGTTCCGAAAACATATTATAAACAGAGCAGTCTTTGGTAGCCTTCCACTTACGATGTAGATCAGCCTTCGTTTTTAAATCAAGGATTATATCTGCGGTGAACCACACCGGGTAACGTCGAGTAGGCTTTTTGGAACGAGTTTTTTTAGGAATACACATGTCAAAAATATTGTACAAGATTCTATAGAAGGCATCTACCGCTAAATCAACATCTCGAGTATCCAGAACTTCCTGCCAGTTAGTTTCAGATAGGAGTTTGTATAACAGCTCGTAATCCCCTTTTACGAAATACCAGTCACGTTTAAAATCCAAGTTACTAGGATCTATATGATCAGTGGCAGCGCGCTGTTGGATTTCTTCTAGCGAAATCGATATCTCCAGCGGCGGATGGTACGCATCCCGTCGAGGGACAAGGCCACCACCCTGCACTTCAAGGACTTCAACTCCCTGAATGCGCTCCGATACCAGCACCACATCTAACTTTCCACCATAAGCATTCTTCACATCATTCTTCTCAGACAAGCCACATACAGATAAAAAATAAGCATAATAACATAACACACTTTGAGACGTGTATAGAGGGTTCAAGTTCAAGTCTCCGACAATGAGTACTAGGCCATCTACCGATGTTAACACCGATTCCACTGCCTGGAACCATGTAATATACACATCATCAGAAGCACTTGGAGGTATATAGACAACACACATAAAACACTTAACACCATTTTTCGTAAAAGTGACCCAAAGATCTTCTCCATGTGGAGATTCAAAATCACAACGTCGCACAAGTCCCGGGCGCGCCGCGAGTAGCACGCCGCCGCCGCGCGCACCTGTGGCACGGTCTCGACGAACCACACTCCACTCGCCGCTTATGAGCTCCGAGTCATCTACTGCATCCGTCATGAACGACTCTGTTACAGCAACGATGTCACATTCAAGGCATATCAGATTTAACCTGAAGAAAGTTAGTTTTGAGTTGAGACCTCTAACGTTCTGATATAATACGTCAATTGATATTTCCTTATCGGATGTATGTTTATTGCTGGGCGTGCGATGGCTGATTTCCGACGCTGCGAGATTTGCGAAATAACCAGGGCTTAACACGGGCATTGTCAGGCCAGACAGAAGCAGATAGACATTGGTCAAATAGCATAGGCGGAACCCCTATTTTAAAGGACTTGTATTCACCTTTAGGCTTAAGTTCCTCGACTGTACAAGCATTTCCCGGGCTAAGTGATTCCATATATGCGCGTATGTCATCGACTCCAGAAAACATGTTCCACAGGTGGATATATTTCCGGTACTGACCGCTCTAAGTGGTGTAGCTTCTGGTCCAGCAGTACAACGGACGGAGGAGAAGCGCTTCTTCTTACTACCCACCGACTGCCACTTTGTAGCAGATGCCCCCTCCTCTATCTCATCTCCGGCACTGATCTCCTGCACGGTATGTTGATCACGGGACAGGACAGGATGCAGCTCATCAGCAAGTGGCACAGCTTGGGTGTCATTGATTCCTGACACGTCGATGTTCCTATTATGCTCAGCAGTGGTTCCATTAGCAATCTCCGACGAGCGCATTTGACTGTCAACGGATCTGTGTTTTTTTCGCAGGTTTGGTTCACGAACTGCCCTAGCATAATCAGATGTCGGCGTCTCAGTTACAGCACATTTGCATGGACGAGTCGTTTCAGATTCTAATTTACTTAACCGATCGTTGATTGTTTCGAACTTCATGGCAAAATCAGAGAGCGCGGTTTGGTATTGTGAAATCGAAGATATTGCGGATATCAGTTGTTGTGACAGTGCAGTCATCTGGTCACGCATGAGTTGACATTCGACGGCTAACGATGGCGATTTATCACTGACTGACTGACTGACTGACTGACTGACTAGTAATCAAAAACCTAACCCACTTCCAGGTGACCTAGAAAGGTGAAATTTGGCATCCAGCTTAGTAATTGTGTGTGTATACATATAAAAATCGAAAACAGTGATTTTTTTATGTTTTTTTTTTATTATTATTATTATTGATGGTTGTTGCCTCAGAACTCTGTCATTTATAAACCGATTTGGAAAATTCTTTTTTTGTTTGAAAGATATACTAGAATAGCATATACACACACACACACACACACTTACACATACATGCACATAAAAATCCAATACGTACTAACCGTTTTGGAAAATTCTTTGTTTGTTCAAAACTTTCAAAAGATGTACTAGAATAGCACACAGAACTAATTAACAAATAATAATTAAGTAATTTACACATCATAATAATTTCTGTACAAAAAGTAATGATATCCCATCAAAAACATAAATGTAAAATGAGAGCCAAGTTCAATATCGCGTGCACTTCGCCGACAAAAGAATTGAGATCTGCAAGGGCGCCAAGTTCTTTGCCCTAAAATTTTTAGATACAAGGACATGCGACATACTCAATGCATTTATTTTACTTGGGGTGTAATTCAATATCAAGACTTGACTTGGCTAGTTTTAAAATATAAATTTATATTATAAATCAAAATCAATCAAATCATTAACCTATTTTCGTAAAGGTAAGTACGCAAGTTAGTGTACGTCTTGTTACTTATACTGTTAGCTTGATAATGAACTATGACTATGTTACTTTTATAAAATTTAGTTAGTTTGTGAAAACTAGCCAAGTCAAATCTTGATATTGAATTACTCCCCAAGTAAAATAAATGCATTGAGTATGTCGCATGTCCTTGTATCTAAAAATTTTAGGGCAAAGAACTTGGCGCCCTCAGCCTCAGATCTCAATTCTTTTGTCGGCGAAGTGCACGCGATATTGAACTTGGCTCTCATTTTACATTTATGTTTTTGATGGGATGAGTTTTCACTGTCACCGCCATATGACCATAGACAAATGTCATGCGTTTTGTCGAATCACAGCTGGCCATTCGGAAATTGACGAATCACATTTATTTGTTATGCGTAATTGAAAACATTTGAGTGGCTATGATTGGTACACCGGTGAGCATGCGCATTTCGACTATTGGGCCGGTTTTTGATTGTAACTTTGTATGAAGCTCGTGTTCTATGTTTTATTCGTTCGCTGGTTGTTACTTGTTATGCATTTGGCGGAGCTTCGGCTTTAATCGGCAGCGCAGCGATCCCTAAATGATTTTAATAATGTAATAGATACCATATCATCCATGTCAACAGCACTCGCGGCGCCAAAGGCGAGATCACCGTCAACGGAGTATGCGCCTGCGCATCGCAGTCCGGCGGGCGCGGCGGCGCGAAGTACATCCGCCAGCACGATGACCTGCGCGCCTATCTGACCATTTACGAGGCCATGGCTCTTGCTGCGGCGCTTAAACTGGCCGACTTCTCGCCGCAGGAGAGGAAGGAGAAAGTAAGTCTTGTACGCGGAACGTTAGCGTTTGTTTATAAGAATTATAAGTATGTATAGCAGCCGGGCTAGTTTAACGACTAAGGTCGTCACGTGACTTACGTGCATCAAGATAACGCATTCATTGCCACCAACGCATATATGCTTTCACTAGCAGTAAATGTGTTAAACAATGACATACCAGACCATACCATATTGAACGGGACGATAGTACAAAAACAAGTAAATAAACAATTCTGATGAACTGATATTGAATACCTGTGTATGTAATAGTATGTATGATTGTATGAACCTTACAAAAATTGTTATTGCGTGACCGATAATAGAATACAAATTATTGTTTTATCTCAACAGCAATGAATGTACTTAAATATTTATTTTCTTTTAAAAACTAGTTTTCCCCAATAAAAATAACGTCTATAAACGAGACTTCAATTGTACGAGTATGGGCGATTGTGCACTACAATGAATTTTACTGTCCGGCAGTCCGTTTTTTTACGGTCCGATATGGCATGAAAAAAACGGTCAGGGCGATTGTGCACTACAATGAATTTTACTGTCCGGCAGTCAGAGTTTTCATGGTCGATATGGCATGAAAAAAACGGATTTAGCTTCTGCACTTGTCCGTCTTTTTACTCGCAGGTGGGCATTTTTTTTAAATGCTACCAAAAAAAATTATATGTGTTTTTTGTTTTTTAAATAATCAGTGACTATTAGGGAGGTAAACTATTTTTTTCACGTCACCAGCTCAAACATGGCGATTTTGCTGTCAGATAACAGTGAACAAAATGCGATTTTGTTTCGAGCGTGAGTAGAAAGTAGCTTTTTAATTTTTTCAATATTTGACCATGAATTGTCATTTTTCAGCCAAAGGTTAATTATAAAATTCGAATCGTTCGTATTTCGACGCACTCTGTCTCTTTCATACCTACATTAACAAAGGAGTGATGAAAACATATCAATTCGAAATTCGATTTTCGAATAAGAACACGTTCCGATACGCGTTATACCATAAAATAAAAAAATACCCGAAGAAGTTTTAATTACAACATAATAAGTATTGTGTTTTTAACGACCGAATGTTTAAATAATTGTATTTTTTATAAAAATTAAAAAGATTCTTGTTCAAATAAGATAAAGCTTTTCAACTTTATACTGTAAATACCTATACCAATAATTTATAATTCCACCAATTTATCATAGAGATGCAGTTTCGAAACGTACTTTAAAAAATATCGATTTCAAATTGTTATTTTTTTTTTGTATTTATCTTGGTACTTTAAGAGTAAAAATATTAATTGAAATAAAAACAAAATCTCGTGATAATAAATAATCTGCTAAATCTTCCATTTTGATCAAATAAGTACAACATAACTGTGGTGGTCGAGAGGGACTGGTACAGTGTTGGAACGTATAATTTCAATTAAATTATATTGTAATTACATTGCAACAGGTATCTGGGTGAATATCAACATTGCAATTTTTTTTAAGTTTTGGTGGCACATTTTTTTTTTTAGTTTTTAAGAAGAAATTAAGTTATAATACTAAATAATATCTATTCACAATATTACATATTTTCATATTTTTCCAAGAATTTTAACAATAATTAATGAAATATGAGCACCCAAATTTTTGGAATGCCACCAAAACTGAAATTTGCCCACCTAATCTTAAATATACGCCACCAAAACTTAACCTTGCCCACCAAGAACTGAAAACTCCTTACTATTTGTATGAAAAATTATATATAGCCACCTAAACTGAAAATTTACGAAAAAAAATTGTTACAATTTAATGATTTATTTTAAGATTGTAATTATAGAATAAATTAAACTACATACCAAAACACTGTAATACTTACGACACGAAGAACAAGCTCACAATTCGAGCCACCAAAACTAACAAATCGTTGAACAAAATGCCACCAAAGAGGTTACGAACGTTATGGCGGGAAACACACCGTCTCAGTCGCACTTCCACTCCGCGCAAGCGCTAGCGCACGACTGACCTAAGTGGGGTAAACCAACGCGACAACTCCTGCGCCATTTAATAACCAGCTACGACATCTTGAAATTTCGCCACCGTAACTTACAATTTTGCCTGGACAAACTTTGATCCCAAGTCATGTGTATTTAAATAAGTAAAATAATGAAATTATACCAACATTAAGAGGCTATGACTTCATAAATTGTTAATTTGATGCCTTATTTATATACAAGCTTAAAACATAGCCATGCTGAGCGCTTGTTTGATAAGAAGTACGTTGAGGACAAGCCACCTTGTTCTTAAATAATTTACTTTTTATTTTTTATTTTAATAAATATATATGTTTACTGCAATCTAAACTTGTAGCCAACTATTGTTATTCCAATAATTAACCATAAAAATTTTAGAAAAAAATATGCATTTTACACTGGGATTCTCAGCTTGGCCACGTAAAAAATGCTGTTGTGATATTCACCCATCTATTTTATAATTAATAATATGATTAAAATCAGCAACAAAGACTACAAACATACCTACATTTGAATGGTTGGAAGAAAAAGTACTAAAGAGTTGAATATGATGTTCTCGCTGTTGAGGTGAAAAGTTGTGTGTGCTACACGAGAGCAAAGTTTTTTGCATCTCGTGCTGTTGAGTCCCTCTCTACGCTCAGGATTCTAACTTAGAATCACTCGCTACGCTCATGCTTCAAATGTAAAATCCTTCGCTTGCCCGGGACTCAAAATCAGCACTCGTAACCAAAAACAACTTTGCTCTCTTATTGCACAAATAACTATAGTAGTCTTAGGCACCTGTATTGAGCAATGGTTTTGTAAAATATGCAGGGATTTGATAAATATTCCGTTTTTAATATAGGGTGGCCTCAAACTATCCTCCCTTTCGTTACCATAAACTTTTGATGATATTAAATGTTACGAAGGTATAAGATAAATAAATTAATATATTGTTTTCTTACAAATATAGTAAATTATCATAATTATTGACATTTATAAGACAATAATTGCAAATTTACAAGAACGGATGTATATTTGATCCATTTCGTTACCAAATGGCAAAAACGTCTCACAATTTTCTCTACTAAATAAAAACTTCGAAGTTTATTAGCTTATTTTTTTTAACCCAAAAACCCAAACTAATAAATTAAGTATTTCACAAATAAAATAAGAACATTTCTTAATTAGTGTTGAGATAAAAAATAAAATAGAACATTTTAAAATCGGACGGTAACGAAAAAGATGGTAACACAAAGCCGCGGTTATAATGCAAATACTTATGGACACACAACTAACGCGGATCACCTATTGGTAAAAACTGACCCCGTATTTAAAAACTATTACAATGTATTAATGAAACTTTTAAACATAAATTACAGATGAAATAAGTAGTATGCTAAGTATGATTTATGGGTTATATTGATATCAGTTTCCTTATTATTTAAAAAAAAACAACGAAAATTTCATCCACTCGGTCGGTGTCGTCCATTAGAACATACCTTACTTAAAGTCAAAAGGAATTTTTGTTAAGGAAAATTTAAGTTTTATTAATTTTAACAGACGGACGGACGGACGGACGGACAGCGAAGTCTCAGTAATATGGTCCCGTTTTTACCCTTTGGGTACGGAACCCTAAAAATATAGATCCGAAACAGGTAAGTCGTTCATACGAATCCTTTAGTTCCACGGTCTGTAATATTCTGAAATGGTTCCTCATTCCCAAATGTTAAAACTCGCACCTTGAACTGAACGAACTAAAGGAACTAAAAGACCGACCGAGTTCCTTTGACCGATTGAACGACTTGGGAGCGCTCTTTTTGCAGACTGAGCGAGCACAAGACACTGCGTGCGAGGGACTGAAAAACCGCAAAAGACCGGTACCCTTAAATAAAGGTATCAATATGGTATTTGATGACAGCTCAAATCAGCTACTCTTTATGAAATTTCAAAAACGATCTGCGTATGAATGTGACGTCATAAAAAGCAGTAGTCAAAACACGTATTCTTTTAGTTATTGTACAATAAAAAATAGTATAATGTCAAAAGTTAGTGATAATTTATTTGGTTCTGCGTATTTTTTAATGTGTGTTTAGTGGTTTCAATGCCACAATTTATATTCTCTATAGTCAAATGCCGTATTGAAAAGGTATCCAACAGTAACGGTACCAAAATAAATAAGTGTTATAGGTACCTTTTTAAAATGGTACCGTTAATATTGACTGTTTCAAGTGTAGTTAGGGTACCTTTAAACAGACCGGTCAAAACCGTTTCTAAAGGTACCTTTTCAGTCCCTGCGTGCGACACAGACATCCCCCCTTGCCCCGCCCCGCCCGGCCAAGTCATGAATAATACTGATCGCAGACGCAGTGCACAAGCATAAATATGTTTTTCATAGCTGTCATCTCGGACCGGAAAAAACGGTCCGGAATGGGGAAAAGTAAAATGTCGGATGGTAAAATTACGTGTAGTGCACAAACTACTATATACATTTAATGGCGTGCCATATCGGACCGTAAAAAATCGGACTGCCGGACAGTAAAATTCATTGTAGTGCACAATCGCCCTATGAATGTTAGCCCCTATGAAATCAAATTATAATTATAATAGTCATATTAAGAGACTTTTGAATGCTAAAATTAATAGATATTATGTCGTATCAATATCACTATTCAATAGAGCATGTTGAACACTCGCATGATTCGAGTTTTTTTTTTTTATGTCTTTACCACTTTAGCCATACCACAATTCATGTCGATTTTGAGTCAGAAAGAAAAATAACAACGGTAGGTAACGAACGCGAGTAACCAAGAATCGTTGCGATACATATTCCTGAAAATGTGTTGAGTTTACTCGTCAACATTGTGTACACTTAGTATTTAAAATGTTGCTAGTACTTGACCTAACTTTCCAAAATACCTGTTTCACAAACATTGTCTATCATAAAATATCATAAACACTTTACCCAGAGCCATTAAACCTCCAGATAATGTGAGCATAATTAGTTTCTGTAAACATTATCAAACATACAATTGCTTCAGTTACTTTCGAAGACTTATTTGTGCATCGCATACAATTTGTATTCAGTGAAAGGTGGACAAGTGTAAAACACGACAAGCAATTGATTTTATGTTATATATAAATTTACATAGACACTGGTTCAACTGTACGAAGGCAAATCAATCCAAAGTGAAATACAAATATTTATGCTACTCGTATGAATATATAATTTGCCTCTGACTGCAATCTAACCAACGAGTTCTTTTGCCAAACAGCAATTAGCAACAAATTCGGTATCATTTTCATTGCAGGTACCTATAGAACCATAAATGTGAGCAATTAAATATGTTCTTCACCTGATGAGTATTTTACCTAAGGCTGTATAATATAAGCCATGATCCAGAGTAGTAGCCGGTCGTGACGTTTAACTTATTGGATGACCACATGAATTTGCCTATGACATAAAGACCGCTTAAAATGATACAAAATTAGCTTTGTCGTTACTTTGTCATGGTCATGATATTAGAATCAATAGGTTTAATATTCTCATTATTATTCAGGTATACGAGATTCTGTCGTTACTCGGCCTCAGTGGAGCGGCGCGAACTCTCTGCAGGGACCTTTCTGGAGGCCAAAGAAGACGACTCGGCGTAGCTTTAGAACTCCTCTCAGACCCGTCGCTACTATTTCTCGATGAACCCACTACGTACGTAAATTATGTTTAACTTTACTGGGATTAGCGCAAATATTTGTCATTTGACATATATGTAGTGTAGTCGCGTGTTACAGTTAAGTATCATAGAGGATCAGCTGGCAATTAACTTGTCTTACAGTGACAATCCTTAGTTCGAGCTTCCCTCGAGAGCTCCGCTTGGTTGGTTGAGACAATGCTAATGAGTATTCCTACAAGCTAAGGGTTATACTAAACTTTGTAAGTAATTGTAAGGCGTTTCTGATTATTATGTCCCTCTACTCAGAGGAGCCCACTCTCTCGTAAAAATTATCGTAACTATTTTTTTTTTCTTGGGATTCATAATGATGACGTCCGGTCTGTCTTTGACACACACGCCAAGCTCTTGAACCACATATCGTATGTTCTTGGTCAACACTTGCGTAATGCACTATGGCGAGAACTGCTTAGCTATACATCAATCTTTGAAACTATAAATGCCAACAGCGATAAAGCCTCTCTAACTTAGTGAAGTGAATTCCATGGTCAAATATCGCTGGTTTACTTGCTTTGCTCTTACAAGGTGAAGTTTAGTAAATATACATATTCGTTTATAAGTATGTACTAATAGACTAGTCTTTATTTTGCATACCAAATGTTTTGCAGAAGTGTTTAAATAAACTATTTAGATAATTATGTAGTATTTATGAAATTTTTGTATATACAAATTCGATATAACTAATTCTGTAAATTGAGTAAATAACTTAGTACAAAAAACAACATCTGTACACTGCTCTTCTACCTTAACTCGGTAGAATGTCATAGTAAGCTAATACAGCCCCATTGGGTAAATAATGCCCTAAATATATAGCGGCCAATTATTTTTTAAGAAGGAAACAACATGCGTACAATAATCTCGATTATTTATTATTACGAAAACATTAAATTCGTTTCCTTATTGTACCTATATTGCCTTAATTGGCGTGCGCTCTCATGCGCGAATCAACATTGTGAACCTTCTGTAACTTTACTAAGACCCTATTCAATAATCGTAGTAAACAATTTGCTTGGTAAATTCCAGGGGGTTAGACTCGGCAGCATCAGCCTCTCTCATCGCACTCCTGAACAGTTTGGCCAGGGGAGGCAGAACGCTAATCGCAACCATCCACCAGCCTTCGGCATTGCTGTTCGAGAAGATAGACTCCGTATACTGTCTGGCGGAGGGACGAACCCTGTACAGAGGACCACGAGTGTCGCTGCTGCCGGCGTTGGCGACTGCAGGCCTGAGGTGCCCACCGTACCATAATCCTGCTGATTTCAGTAAGTATATTATTAGAAGCGAATTGCATCTACAAACCGACCGATTAACGTTAGCGCTTACAATGAGACATCAGAGAGATACATTAATTTTGACGTTTTAACCACTATACTTCTTCTTCTTCATTACAAGTTCAAATGAATAAACACACTTTCCTAAGTACTAAGAATAAATTTTAATAAGAAATATATACCTATGTGACAAAATTTTCTGTATCCCTCATATTTACTTCATACTTAATTTATATTTATGTAGGTAGGTCCTGTAGGTACTTTGGCTGTAAGTGACAAAAACACTATAACCCCCTTAACGTTATAAGTTTTTTGTAGGGCTCTAGATTTTTTACTTTTATCGTTATGTGATACGATTTTGTAACATTATTACAATTTAGGTCGCAATATCAGTAGGCAACTCTAGCTTACTAGAAGTACTCTTAGTAGTAGGTACTTCCAGTAAGTCTAGTAGGTATATTCCTGGGAGCCTATGATGGTTGCGTTTATCATGTGATAAATATGTGACAAAGCATCTGTCAGACTGTCACTCACACTCGCAATTTTGTCAAAACGTGACGGATGCTTTGTCACTTAAGTATTTATCTGATTTATCTAGTTATAAAACCAACCGTCATAGGCCCCCTGACAACTATAAATATCCAATGTGTCACTCATGTTCATGTGTCAGACGGGACGTTCTGTGCTGAAAACTTGATTGACTGACATTGTAGTGTCCGTTAAAACATTTATTTTTTAAAGTAATTCTGTAAATATTTATGAACATATTGAAAATATTTATGAAAATATATTTGTGAACAAAACAACATCAATAACAATAAGCTTCTATTCAAAATTAAAAGATAAGTCTGTTTATGGAAGGTATTGTACCTACTTACTTGCAAGTTAGGTATTCTAATAACGCATAGTAAATACAATTTACTTAGTGTAGAAGGAAAATATAACTAAGTAACGGACATGAATATACGGTTATACGGTTGCAGATAGATACTTTATAGTACAATGACTCTGATCAATAACCAAAGAATGCCTCCATCTATGTACGTTATTTGTACTACGAAAATCTGCATCATTAAAATGGTTTGGTAGGTACTGTGAATTCATTCAATGTTTTGTATTTAGTATGACTGGCTAAGGTACTGTGAATTCATTCAATGTTTTGTATTTAGTATGACTGGCTATTGATGTAAATAATCAAATGAAGTACTTAAGACACTTATTATTTCATGTAGGTTATTTGGGCCTGTACCGCCATCTATCGATGTGTTATGATATGAGTTTATTTAGCACTAATCGAATATCGGGATCCTATAATATACAGAAATAATATTCTAAAAAATACTTACCTACTATATATATATTGTAACTAAATACCACAATTTTAAAATCTACATACTTACAAAGTACTTGTGATATTATGAATGAATGAGTTCAAGTCCTATATAATATATAACAAGTTTGTTGTATGGGAGCCTCCCTTAAATATTTATTTTATTTTATTTTTAGTATTTGTTGTTATAGCGGCATTAGAAATACATCATCTGTGAAATTTTCAACTGTCTAGCTATCACCGTTCTTGAGATACAGCCTGGTGACAGACGGACGGACGGACGGACGGACGGACGGACGGACGGATGGACGGATGGACGGATGGACGGATGGACGGATGGACGGACGGACGGACGGACGGACGGATGGACAGCGAAGTCTCAGTAATAGGGTCCCGTTTTTACCCTTTGGGTACGGAACCCTAAAAATGAATTTCTGATATCCGTTTTACAAGGAAACGATCCCAGACAAGTCCTAGTAGACTTAACTGACCAGCAATAAGGAAAGAAAACAGGTAGGTATACTTCGTCCTATTCACTCCGCTCTCACGCCTCACAGGGGACGAATCTGACTTCCCTCCACATCTGAAAATAATCACCGAGGAACACTCTATCTGTGGTAGAAATTTCATGCTTGTAACCCGATGCGCACAATTATGTTAGAAAATAGCGGACTAACAACTCTACTATAGGGTATATCATGTACCTAATCTAGAAATAGTGTTAAAAGAGAAACGTGTAAATGTACATAGGAATCTATTTAAATGTTATACTAATAAAAACTCCTTGTTTATTTTCAGTAATGGAGGTAGCATCGGGCGAGTACGACGTAGATCTGATTCTCGCAGCCAAAACCATGTTGCAGTTCAAACCCGAAGCAAACCCAGCCACCGGCAGCTGGGACGTGCCCACGATACCGGCTCTGCCTAGTCCTTTAGGTGAGCAAACTAGACTAACCACATCGTACTTATATCGTTCACCAATAGTGCAAGGAGAAAGAGACTACCTATGCCTGATACAAAGCTGCGTTCCACCGAACTGCTGTAGACGGCGCCACCGTAGCGAGATCTCTGTTTAATACATTGGGCACGGTACTTATTGCTAGACCTGAGTTAAGTAAAATAAATAGCAACGCCTGCAGGTCTTGTTGCTGCAATGTTTTTTAGAACAACTTTTGACTCAGGCCTCAGGCCTCAAAACGACATCTAGTGAGGAGTATTGTATACCACCAAGACGTGACGCACGACAACGAATGTAGAGCGAGACATGTGTTAGCACTTATCTTGACTTTCGATTGGCCAAAATATATTCGCGCGGGAACGTCCTCTTTTAAACCTTTCAATCATTTTAATTTCAGATATAAGTTCGGAGCTTAAATTCAAACCTATTCTGGGGGATTCCAAGCATCAACAAAGTCACAAGAAGACTATGTACAGACAATCCGGCCTTCTGCGACAAACGTGGATCTTGCTCTATAGGAACTACTTAATCACTACTCGGAATTATGTAAGTCACTAGTTATTTCCTAATAACAAACACTGCTTAGTGTAAGTGGGTTTATATAAGAGAAAGCGAAAAGGAGAGATTCTAACGGAACTCAATGTCTGGGTCTTTAATAGGAGGTAGGTACCTATAACACAAATATACCCTTGAAAGGAAAAATCCTTCAACTTTTGTAAGTAGTTTGAACTCTAAATTAGTGATCAAACTTGAGTTGAGTAAGCAATATGGCATACTTTTTTAATATTTGCTTGTATAGTGACGGAACTGATGCAGATGTCATCAACTTAATTCAATCAAGTTGCAACTTGGATTGCCCTTGAATTGAAATTTACACGAAAGAAGAAGAAGTAAAAGCAAAGAAGAGTATTGAATCATTAGGAGCATAAACTGGACATTGATCTCAAATTAAAATAAGAAACGAAACGACAGATTAATTGCTTGTTTTATTTCCGCAGTCGCTGTTCATGCTTCGGGTAGCATGTCACGTGATCATCGCTCTCATTTTCGGGTATTTGTACCACGGCGTGGGCAGTGACGCCAGCACAGTTCTCGGGAACTACGTCTACCTGTATGGATCCATGCTGCTCGTCGTCTACACCGGGAAGATGTCCGTGGCACTATCACGTAAGTCTCAACATATACACAGTACATACACACCGTAAACAGCCTCAACTTTGACCCCAAGCAGCGTGTCATGTGATCATCCTCGGGTATTTCTACCACGGCGTTGTAGGCAGTGAGGCAAGTACCGTTCTTGGAACTACGTCTCACTGTATGGATCTATGCTGCTCGTCGTCTACACCGGGAAGATATCCGTGGCACTATGATGTAAATTTATATCTTCCAGCGTCTTTTTTGACCTTATATAGAATACAACCTACACCAGTAAAATCTTTATCAAGTTATAAAATAAAACTACTGGGAAATTGTTATTCGGCTGTAGCATTCTGTCTGTAAACTTCGAGGGCGTACTTTGTCCCTTGTTTGATGCCCTGAATAAATCCAACGGTCGCAACATTTATAGTCTTAACTATTTATTGTTTTATTTAAATGTGTGACCGTCGCGGAAGCCGACGAAAATACTATATATTTACTAGATTTTATGGACTGAATTCGAAAAGGCCACAACGAACGCAAGTTACATAGCACCTTATCCAAGGCATCAACATCCTGTAGCTTATAATTACTTGTACCTGCTAATAAACGATTTTGATTTTGGTTTTTGATTTTGAACGACAACATCTTTATGTTGCGTTTTTAATGAGCTATTTAATGATTAATATGACACATTGATGTAAATTATCAGTAACAATCACATTCAAGTGTAGTGTTATACCGACTGGAGGACACGAAATACCTGCGTTAGGTCATCAACCTTGATATTAATTAAATCGGCGTACGTCAATATCTCCCGTCGCACCAGTCTTATCAAATAATATTTTATAGATAATAATAAAATCAGTTATCAAAATGTTTGAAGGTAATAAATCGCAGGTGCAACAATGTAGTAATTCAGTAATCGTAAATAAGCCAATAAATTATAAACGTATCGTATATACCTACCTACATACTGTTTCAAAAATGTGTCCGTATTTTCAGAACATTTGCTATCGAGACTTTTAAGGCCAATGTTGGCTGTCATCACATCATTTCCAGAATGTGAAAAGAGCACAATAAGTTAAGAATTAATGATAGATGCAAAGAGTTTTCTACCTATAGTTACATAGTAATCTAGTACTTATAGGTACATTTTAATAATGGAATAAGTGAAGTCAAATAACTTATTAAGTATTTTATCATTAAGGAACCCATTTTGTTGTTGTTTTTACTTAGTTTTTAAAAAGTTTTATGTCAAACATAACATAAGTGAGCCCAATAGCCTATGTAAGGTATTTAGTGATTTTTCTTACCTAATGTCTTATTATTTGGAAGCGTTTATCTGTTTTAATTGTATTTATTATTTCGACAAAACGTGGATTTTCTCTTCTAGACGTCACTCAGATTGCTACCCAATCCTTATCTTTAAATCAAGGTAACGCAGGTGGCACAACTTTGATAAATGCTATGAATATCACGATTACGGTAAAAGTACAATTATTTGTTTAGCTTAAATAATTTAAATATTTCAAGTAACGTACTATTTTATATGTGCAACGACAGGAAATTTCCATTTACGTAAAAAAATACACGTTATGTTATTCATTGCCGTTTAGATTTAGTTTGATAAATATAGTGAATGCCAAGATTATCTCTTATTATAATAATATGTCTTATGGCCTAGCTAATTTGAAGGGTGTTTATGTATGCGGCGAGCAGAAGTTTATCATTTACGTGTAAAATTGCATGTCATATTCATGTAGGTATTTATTAATATTCTTGTAGGTTATTATTGAGGTAAATGCAACGTAAATATAACATTTTGTTATATTGGCACTACCATATTTAATCGCTCGTATTTAATTTACAATATCAGCATGTTTTGTAAATAAAAAGTGGAGCAAGTATTTTTTTTTTGTTTCAGTTAATCTTGAGATGGACATACTTAAAGGAGAGCACTTCAACAGATGGTATAATCTAGGGCCGTATATAGTCTCTATTTTGGCTGTCGAACTTCCATTTCAGGTTAGTTAAATTAAATGCTCCACATTGTTATCTTTTTTATCATATTCCAATAGCTTTACACACCTATATTAAATTTCCACTATACCACTTCATGTCCTCAAACTTTGTTTATTAGACAAAAGAAGTAATAATTCTAATACTGCTTTTGTCCCGAAGTTGGTTCCAGATACAATATATTTTCAAACTAACAACAATATCACAGCTAGTGATGTGCCGTTCTCGAGAATTTCCGGTAACTTTCCTCATTTAGTATGGGAAATGTTTAAACTTATTGAACAAGGTCTATCGCGATATTTTGATTTACCTTCATTGCCTGATGTTTCAACACGGTTTCACGTGCCGTTGTCCTAGGCTTACTGATGAAACAGCGAGTTGTTACTGGAGATGTCGGCCAAATGTATCACTACCCGACGAAATGTGTAATAAAACGGATGGGTAGGAAATAAAAGTTCGACTACCCCCCATTTGTTACTGGAGATCTCCAGTAACAACTCGCTGTTTCATCAGTACGCCTGGGACCACGCCACGTGAAACCGTGTTAAAACGTCAGGCAATGAAGGTTAATCAAAATATCGCGATAGACCCGGTTCTATAAGTTTTAATTATGTGTTCAAACCGCGAGAGTATAAAGTGCTATATAGGAATGGTTCTCGAGAACATGTTCTCTCTATAAAAATCGGGAAACGTGCTCGAGAACGGCACACCTCTCTAATCACAGCCTTCACTGCTAACCGTATTCGTCTTTGCCAGGTGATATCGTGCGTATCGTATGTCGTGCTGTCGTACTGGTTAACCGACAACCCCTTAGAGCCCACGCGTGCTACGCTGTTCTTGGCCACAATCGTCGCCACATCGCTCTGCGCACAGGCCTGGGGATACTTCATCGGGTCTACGACACCCACTAAGGTTAGCCAATAATTCATGATGCTTAACTTAACGACTTAGTTCATTGCCAGGTCTGTAATCTGACAACCCTACCCATAGAATCCACTGTCATAGTTGTGGCAGTGTCACACGCCCTGTGACACTTGATAAAATGAAACTGACCTAATCGCCAGTAAACTGACATAAAGGCGACCACATCCCACTGTCGTTTTCATTTTTATGTCTCTGTCTGTCTGTCTGTCAAATAATAGGGGTATTCAAACATCACTTTTGTGAATATTCGCTCCAGAAATCCAAAAAATAGCGTCCTACCCCCTCAAACTTTTCAACCACGGGTCAAAAAATTATGGGAAAATTCATAAAAATGAGGCCTTATTAGCACTTTCAATGAAAACTATATTGAATAAAATCGGTTGAGCCGTTTTTGAGTTATCGCAAAAGTTCATAATTTTCTTTAAAATGATGTAAGTGCCGCGCGGTGTCCTTATACTTCGAACGTTACAAAATATTAGTTAAGTGCCATACTGTACTAAAACATTTCGCTCAATCTAGCGCGTTTAATCGATAACTTCCAGAAGGTACCTAATAAGTAATTACAGTTACTTTGGCGTTTACGACCTTCTTATAGAGCTTGAAATCGTTCTCGTAATTTAAACCTCGTGCTTAAAACCGCTGTTTTAAGCCTGCCTATTGTGAAGGATGGGCAACTACGGAACCCTACACTGTGCGTGGCCCGACATGCTCTTGGCCGGTTTTTACAGTACGTTATCCGTCCTTTTCTCATCACTATTTATCCCAAATTATTCTTGTTTTCCCTATTCATGTTTTTCTCCGAAAACTACTTTTACTGATAGTTCCCGTTGTGTAGAGCCCAGTAGGTCTGTTTTGGTAGTTCTGAAAGGTTTGCAATGTAGGCAATGAAGCAGTTTGGAAAATATAACTAGCCCATTATTTCTTTATTAATAACAAGGGTGGTAAACGAGGAATTACAAACGAGTGTCTATTAGAAGCCCGACGCCGAAGGCGAGGGCTTTAATGACACGAGTTTGGAATTCCTTTACCACCAGAGTCACGTACGACGTTTTTCATCACACTTGGGAGGAAATAAAACAAAAGTAATAAATAGCAGTCAATACCAAACATTTATAAAACAAAACTATGTAACTACAACATTTAATACAATATAATATTTGTCCAGCTAATGGTGATAATACTCTCACTCAGTGCGGCGTTTGTACCTTCTTGAATTGAGGAATAAAATATATAGGTTTAGCAACACGAATTTCTCGTAGCAGAGTAAATTTCAGAAAACAAAATTTACTCCAATTATAAGCGCGACCTGAAACCAAATAACTAAATTAATCTTCGCACATATTTATGTACCTACTTAACTTGAATACATTTAGACTTAAACATAATTTAATTTAATTCTTTAATACAAAGTTTTCTATTTTTTGTTGTTACATCCTGTACTGTTAGCATTGTTTCATGCAAGACAATTAAATCAAAAGGATTAACTTAAAAATATAAGCTGAAATTTACTTATGTATACGTATGTAGCTAAGTATTCCCGAGTTACCTTCGTTGTTAAATATTCATCCTCGATAAAATCCAGTCATTTAAGCAAACTGCATTTTAAATTGTCTGTTGCCGCATCGATAATAATTTCGAGCGGAATCCTTTCCACAGAGATTATTTTATTTGATTTCATGGTATTGATTACATTGTCAATTCACTTAATTTTTACAGATATACAATGACGAAAAGATACACAACACGATTAAATTCACCATAAATCAAAACAAATCACTATTACAGTAACATGTAGAACATATTTTTTTCTAATTTCTGCCACCATGTTGGCATGTCAGACCGCCGACCAATCAGAGGCCGTTCCTGTAGACTGTCCACAGATATTGTTAATATTGCGTTTGGATATTGTATAATGATTGACAAAACAAATACCAACAATAATAATTAAAATAGAAATTTACAATGTACAATAAAACAAATGAATATATATTAATTAATATCAACGTATTTCAAGGTGTTAATATACTTTCATGATAATTATTATCTACTTTGCTCTTAAAATAAGCATATAAAACATTACATTAAAACATAGTAACTTTTTAATAAAAACTTTTCGGTCTAACATCATACAACTAAACGTCAAGATTTTCAATTTAAAAAAAATTACTTACCGCCCTAGGGCGTAATTTACGATTTACCGCACGCTTTTCTAGCATGTAAATCCTTGATTTACGAGCAAGTGTGATGAAAAGCTATTTTCATGTTTGTGTGCCCAATGAGAGCTCTTAGCTGCAAGTACTAGCCATTAGTACATCTTTGAGACTAAACGTTTTACATCGTTATTTTTTTCAGATCGCCGTGTTCATAGGCCCTATACTAGCATGCCTGTTCTCGGTGTTCGGTTTCTGCCTGTCCCTGGCAGACACGCCGCTCGGGTTCCGCTGGCTACACTATATCTCGTACTTCAGAGCTGGATTCCACGTCGCGGTCCATTCTGTCTACGGCTTTAACAGAACTAATATCCATTGTGGCAAAGGTGAGATCGTTTTTCCTTGTAATGACTTCTTATACCTATATCTACTAAATTAATAAAGAAAAAAGAGTAAAGGTATTCTTTGACGACTTATCTTTGCGAACGCAAGCGTAGTCATAAGTGTTGAAGTTATTATCTCTACAAAGTATGCCTTAATAGCTGTAAAATCGTAAAATACAAGTGTGAAACCTTTAAGCAATATTTATGAGGCTAAAACCATTGTCGTGACCGTAATTATACATCCACGAGGCTGTCTAGAATACCTACAATCAGTCAGATACTTTAAGGTAAACACCCCAATGTTTGACATCCTTATTTTATAACTGGCCGACAGACTTATACAGCTTGAGTTTGCCAATTGGTACTATAGCGAGCATTGGGAAATTTCCAGTTTCTCAGTATTCTATGTATAAGTATCAGCTACGGTACATGTAAAGTTTATATCGTTTATGCCTAAATTTTACCGCTGCCACTGGCCACAGGAGTAGTAAAAAAATGGAAAAAAGTTTAAAATCGATTCTCCCTCGTAACAGTCATCACATACATCGGGGATTTCAGAGCGGGAACGATTTGAAAAAGAGTAGAGATAAACAGATACGTTAGTCTGAGAAAATATCATATAATGCCTAATGAATAACTACCTCTCTGCGAATTGTATACACTCTATGAGACAATTTTATTTTAATTCATGTAGTACTTTAGCTTTATTACCAAGCCTCTTTAGATAACAATAAAAATAACTTAAATTAATTACCTGCACTAAATTTAGTAGTTGACACGATTTTCTGAATAAACTATCAATATTTTTTCCATAATTGGAACAGTTAATCTGCGGCGTCTTGCTGTACATATCCATTTCAATGAACTGAACGATCTTTCCACGTCGACAGTTGTAATACGGTGCATATTTAAACTTTCTGAAGGAATCAATTGATGCACGAGAAGTTTGTGAATGAAATTCCTTTTCTTTGCCTTTTAACAATTCATTTATAATTTTTAGCGTGCTATAGCCAGAATTTTTATTCAACACCTTTTTTGAGCCAATATGGCTACTATGACATTAGCTATTTACCGACCGACACCATCCGTGGTTTCGTCAACACTGCCGTAAATATATTAATTTTTAAGCTCATTCCGTATTGTTTTCATTTTTTCATCGTAAACTTTACTTAAATGACCTGAAGAATTTTTACAGTTTTTCCAAATTTACCGGTATAGTTGCCGGCAAACTTTTTGAACAAAGATAGCGGATCTGCGCATGTACACAAATCATTCGAATTTGTACGTAAATCGGCTATTGCGCAGTCAAGGTTAATATCGGATTGGTTACCTGCGTCCATGGTATATTACAGCTCACAAAAAATTTCACGAGCTCACTATTGAAATCATATTTTATAGTTGTATGTTTTATTGGACGCAACGTGTCGCGTTACACCAAATTTCGTTTGAGCGAAGCTAACATTGCATTTGGTGCAAAAAATAAAGAATCTCGAACCTCTGTCTGGATTATTTTCTATCCGCGAACGCACAAACTCGTAACGAGCTTTTTTTCTTGGAGGCATATTTTATTGATTATTATATAGTATTTAAAAATGCAATTGCATTGTAATTAATCTACTAGACAAGGGTACGGTATGGCAATAAGTGCCTAATATAATGTCAATATTGACACCTGATATCTATGAATTATTTGCTTACAAATGAGTAGGGACTTAACTGAAGAGGTTGATAATGACTGACCATTATAACATGTGTACCTATATGAATGATTATTATTTTATATTTTTCAATTAATTATTCATGACGTAGAAACCTACTAGAGTACATTCTGTTTTTTTAAGTAAATACCTACTCTTTGGCTAATGTCAAACGTTCCCGCTCTGAAAACCCCGATGTATGGCATCAAATTATGTAGAAACTAGTTATATTTATTGATGTTCAATGTTGCCATGTATTGTATACCGGTGCGGAGTCTGGGCACACTATAGTTCCCCCGCAAGACCGACCTATAATATTTAGCAGGGCACCACCTATGTATCTATTCTTGAAGTATTTCATCTACATATAGTCATATACTTAGTAGTATTGGTTCGTGCACAATTGTTAGGCGCACCGTATATTTTATTGATTATTTATGTTCTTAATCATCAATATCACAATAATATATATGTGTTTGTTTCAGAATACTGTCACTATCGAACCCCAACAAAGTTCCTCAACGAAATGGACATGAGCTACATCGACGTGGGCGGGAACATGACTCTGATCCTCGGCACCACGGTGCTCATGCATACGCTGACTTGCATAGCATTGTGGTACCGGCTCAACAAGAGATGAGTCATGTTCATCAGCCAAACAGAGACTGCATAGGAAGAATATGAGCAAATTAGTAATTAATCGAATGTTTCAACCGCCTCACTATCGTGGAGTGGACATTGCCTACAATTTTTTGTGGCTTGTCCAGCTATCATATAACTTCAGCTCCTCCGAAATAGCTTGAAACTGTAGCTATTTAAATCTATAAAGATTTCGACAAAAAAGCGTCTACGAAAGTGATACAGAACAAACGCTCGAAGAATGAGTAACATTTTATTTAGGTAATGTTCAGCTAAAACATAGACTTCAATGAATGAATATTGAACTATACCTACAGTTATATTGATATTTTCTTACCAGCGGCCATAGGGCATAAAAGCAACCATATTCATAGAATGGTTGGTTTTATCACACGATAAATAAGTGACAAAGCATCGGCCACGTTTTGACAAAATGCGAGTGTGAGTGACAGATTTGGTGCTTTATATCACTTATTTATCACGTGATAAACGCAACCATCATACACCACTGTACGTAGTTGTGAAGTTGAGAAATATTGCTGCTGGTAAAAGAAAACAGAACAATTCGAATTTATTATTACTAGTGTAAGTGTATTATGGTCTGAATTTTATAACCAGTGTGTATAAGAATAATAAGAAAAAATATATAAAATTTTATTATAATTTTTGAAAATTAAATTTTTAGAGCTCCTAATATATAAATCCAATGCGTGTGTTTATATTTTAGTATATTTAAATTAGCTCTAGGCTTGCCGCTTTGCCAACTTGAATCTGAATTAGGAACATAAAAGACTTCTATGTAAATACTTCCCATTATTGTTCAAACAAATATTATGGTAAAAGGTGTTTGTTTGTCTGCTTTAGTTTTAAGTAATTTAATGTTTTTTGAGATAATTAAACGAATGAAAGTATTAATCTGGTCGTTACCGCGTCTCATTAGAATCGACTCGATGTTGTGCCCGTTTCCTATCAAATACAGCTTGGTTGTAAGCATATCATTTATACAAATATTTCGAGCCATTAGAACAATCCAATTATTTGAAGTTACAAACCTTCTAGCGGGTCGCACTTCTGTTTTTTTTTTGGAAGTTAAATACGACACGAACGAACACACTTATATAAAAAATATTGTAGGTACAGTCCGTGTGAAAGAAATTCAGGTAGAGTACTTTGCAGTTAAATTATGAAAAGCAGGAACACTCGTAGTACATAGGTACGATATTCTTACATTTCCTGTTATTTTAGACTGTGTCTAATAATATTGTAAAACGAATAGACCACAAAAAATAATCAGTAGCCATGTTTACGTTTTAAACGGCGTGCTCATTAAAAACCAATAATGAGTTTCTGAAGTTAATGTTTAAAGTAGTTTATTTTTTAAATCCACGGCATGGACCGCACGTTAAATTATTATATGTTTGTGTTTACGTTAATAATACTAAGTACTTAATTAATAAACAATTCATTATTAAAGCATATGTCTTTTATTAACTGAGCGAGCCAATCGTCTCTGTTTCAGCTTCGCCAAAACTTTCGGTCCGTATTTGGATGGTGAATGTTCGGATTTCCAGCTGTCCTCGCCTAAAGGCCACATCTCTCAACCGTTTCTCATGAAATTTTGTCATTAGGATAAGTATATAGACTTTTTGTCGATTCAGATTTTGGAAAACTTTCAAAATAGCGGAGTTATGAGGGAGGAAAACATAATAAAAATTACAAATTTCAACAATTTCGAACCAAACTTACTAAGTTTACAGAGCCACTAGTATTAATTAGTCGCAATTCCACGAATGGTCAGGGCGTAATTTGATACGACATGATAATTTTATTCGAGTGTATAACTGCTTAAATGTTGGTTATTAGAGTCGAGTGCGTCCACGGTAAGTATTGTGTGATTGTTGACCGAGCGAGGGAAGCAAGGGCATCTCCGTCCGGATGTCCGGACGTCCTCTTGTCAACTAATAACATGGTAACCCGAACATTGCTGTCGAAAATGTACGAATGCAATTTATAGTGCATACTTACGGAGATGCCATGACTTTGCACGACCAGCGGCGCGGCAAGCGGTTGAGCGAGAGATCCGCGCGCGGCGGCATAACGAGTGAGCGAGACACACGTACCTACACCGCTGCCGCTGTCGAGCAATGTCGCACCTCCATTAGCGCGGAGGGATTGTAGCAGTTGTGGTTTTGTAGCACAACTGTGACACGCGATTCTATTTTCCGCGATAAGTATTGTCTGGCTCTATCCTTTCAATACCGTGAGAGCAAGATGGGTGATCGCGACTAGCGAAGTCGCAGCTAGATGTGCTATAGCCTTGGTGTTCGAGTCTGTAGGGTGAAGGATAGCTAAGAGTGTGACCAGGGGGCCTATGATGGTTACATTTATCACGGGATAAAAAAGTGACAAATCATCTGTCACCCACACTCATGGTTTTGCCAAAACGTGACGGATACTTTGTCACTTATTTATCGCGTGATAAAAGCATCCATCATAGGCCCGCAGGGATACATAATAGCCTAAGTATTACTTGACTAGTTTTTAAAATGACTTCAGCAGTATTTGGCAACTGCTAAATTCTACGCTTCCCATTGATGATAAGAAAAATGCATGATTCCCGGAAGACAACAGCTGAGGTGCAGGCGAAGCCAAGGGATAATTATTACTAAAGAATAAATACTATTGAGAATATTAGGTTTTGTTACAAGTATATAATATTACTAGGAGGTGCCCGCATCTTCGTCCGCGTATTTTTTTCTTTACCGTAGACGGATAAAAAGTATCCTATAACCATCTTTGGATGTCCAGCTATCTGAGCTATCCCTGAACCAAAATTGGTTAAAACTTGTCCAGCCGTGACAAAGGAAATTATGAAAACAGATAGCGCCAGGCTGACACGGCGCCGCGCGCCCATACAAAACAAATAAAGATCCTGCATCATTAAATTTTTTCCTGAAATCATGACCCCTCTCCATAGAAAACAGATTTTCAATACAAATCTAGAATTGTATAATATAATATTATGTTATATTCAACAGCAAGAGGTAAGAACGCTAGTAGTCTTAGAGAAGATAAGTCACGTATAGGTCAACTTATTGAGGCTGAACTTGTACTTGATGAGCCTTCGATGTGCTGCACGCAGAAGAAAATTATAATTATACTGACATGGTACCTACTTTGGGGTAATTGTACCAACATGAGTGTGACAAAGATGCATTAATTATTATGGTAGATTTACTTACTTTATATTATTTAATGAGCTTCTACTGGTGTATATTACACATGCACATTCCATACATCCAACACAAAATGAAACAGGGAACAGTGGAGAACCTTACTGGCTGTCTCAAACTTTATATACTACCTAAAGTTGTTACTATCGCATTCAATACATTTTCAGTAAAAAGATACTTCAGTAACTTTCAATGTGATAAAAATATTGTGGTTTTTTTTTTATGGGGAAGACTTATTAAATGTCGAGGATGCTGTCAACACTTATTATAACAATGGCAATTGATAACGATGCCATCTATCTGTCGCAGTATATCGGTGCGCTTTTCACGCCACAATGGCTGAATGGATTATAAATTATAACCAATTTTGGAAAAGCAATAAATGAATCTGTCGTAATATACATATATATTTAATACTATTTGTACATGAATTTTGTGCCCAACTTGCTCATAGTGTCTTTGTGCACAAAAACTTGGTCGTTTGCGTAGCTTCTGTAATGTTTCCTCTCTCATTTTTACTTTACTTAGAAATATAGATTCGCCTTTGTACACATCTACTGTTTTTATGTCTTAGTTAAATTGTTTTTATGTGCAATAAAGAGTTTACGTACATAAATAGACGCAGAGTTCCGACATAAACAGTAACCTGTCGCTATGGCTTCATGCTCCATAGGCTCTCTCCGTGACTTTGAAACTGGTGTTGGTGCCAATAGCCGAGGAATCGAGTTCTATGTGTCTAACAATCAATTGGGTATCAGCTGACGACCACTTGCAAGCCGGTAGTGGGGGAACGACCGATATCGCAGCTCTACACTTGCGCTGCGCGCGCGCGCGTACTCCGCAGTGCGTCGTCCCTCGTAGTTGCGTTTGGGCGTCATGCGCGCAGCTGGCGCGGACCGCGTCCTTTGTTTATATCGACCACGACTCTTTGTGCTCGAACTATGGAAACGTGTGTGTAGTTCTGTGTCTAGTTGAGTGAGTGAATCCCCAATCATGGCTAGTGATGAGCAATCCATATCTCTGGAGACGACTTCCACGTCTCTGATGGAGGACTCGCTTAACATTTCTTTCGAAGACCTGAATTACACGGTCCGAGAAGGCATTTTTAATAGAGGTAAGATAACGATAGAGGAGTTATTACAAGTGTCAATTTAATGCCGTTAGTTAGCTCGTAAACAAATAGCACCTCTTTGTAGAGCTGCCTGACTGGTTTATCTACAGTTGAACTCGTATCATGTTCTCAATGATAAAAGCGAAATTAATAGACTTACGAGTAACCTCGTGAGAACAAGGTGTTTTATTACAATTAAATTATACAACAGCTAATTTAGAATTTAATTATGTAGATATGACTGGGTACGATGAAATACGTGTGTGCAAGGGCTACGTAACCGTTATCTAGGCTGTCGACCTATATTGTATTTAAATGGTTAAGTTTATCGTAAGTGTTAGAGGCACTGACTCTCCCAACTCGTTACTGTTTAATTAACAGTTCTATTTTTCTTTTGGGACCTGGGTGGATCCGATAAGCTGTTTAGTTTGAAATAATTCAATGACTTCCGGTATTGAAATAAAACAATTTAAACGCATTATATTGCGTATACATATATTAATTATTTGAGCGTCCCTGACGTTTCGGCAACTTTCCAGTTCTTTGTGTGACAATAATACAGGACTTCCGGTATTATTATCACAGGGTTTTATCTTAAATGCAGACACAGGTATGTCGGTTATCAATGTATATTTTTTATTATCTTAGGTATTTATGAGAGTGACGCGACAGGGCGGGTACTTACCCCACAGTAGCCCGTCTAGCACAACTATGCTTTGAACTTTTATCGCGCGACAAAAGTCCACTCTCACATTACTGAACAGAAAGAGACGGATAATTATCTCGCGCGAGAAATAGTCGCGTATGACAGCTATGCTAGAGGAGCTGGGGCCGGGGTCACCGGTTTGATAAGTACGTACTTACCTACTAGGTGTTGACAGTGTCTCCATACCTGTAATGGTAGCTTCCTTTACCCTCATCATTATGCACGTGGAAATCCAACATTAACTTCAAAGCAATCCGCATTCTAGTTTCCGTAAATGATTCTTCCGTTTCCGTATTTGCTAAGTTAGCTATATTTCGAACTAAAAAAGGATTCACCACAAGTGTTAGGCTCGTATAAGTGTATTATTTCACATTAAATTCGCATATTGAAAACTACCTGTTGTGAGGTAAGACTTGTATGCACTGAATGGTATGATGGTGTTTAATGATGGATATAATAATAATAACGTTTCATATAATTTCACTAGGCAACATTTAATATAATGACCAATATTATTTAAAAAAAAAAATTACTAATATTATATCATAAATTGTTATAGCGACCGTTGCGCACTCGTGAGCTTAGGAAAACTTAGAGGCTTTAAGTTCGGTTCACATTATATTTACGGTTAATGTTTGATATGGTACTATCGTAGATTGGTAGAGTTGTCAAGCGTCTATATTTGTAAAACGTTTTTTATGAAATGATAGTAAACCTACTAAATTACGTAGCACACTTAAAACTAGCACACGGTACTCTTACGATGTCTGAAGTCACTATCGGTAATGATGCCAAAGGTGGCCGAATAGTAAAAAGGTTTTTTTTTTGTTTGCTAACTAAACTAATACCACAGAATAGATAATAGTACAAGTACAGAAGGCACACTACTTTGATCTTTACAAAAGCCGCTTTTTTTAGCCGAAAAAATATGATTTATGGCCCTTCTAAAGTCGTCGTCCCCAGCGCAAGCCAAACGGAACGTTAAAGCTGCGTGCCAACGGTAAAAATGAATTGGCTCGCTTGCCGCGTCGCCGAGAGCGAGGGCTGTCAACGACTAAAAATAAAAATGTATTTCCCATTTATTTCTTGCATTCAATATAGAGAGTAATATGTTTATATTCTTCATACATTATACATATTTATTATTTCATTATTTAACTATAAAATAATCAATCACAGAATTTCGACGAATTGAATCCACCACCAGGCCGCAAAACATTTTAGCTTTATTTTTAAACATTTTAATACGTATAATATAATAAAATAATGCAACGAATGCGTTACCTTAACATGCAATTAAATTCTTGAGCTTCATTTTGTTTTTGCTTAGTTGTCCGATATTTATTTATTTGTTCATATATATTCATCACTATATACACCTAGTATAAAACAAAGTCGTTTCCTGCTGTCTGTCTGTCTGCCCCTATGTAGGTATGCTTAGATCTTTAAAAATACGCACGGACGCACCGTGCGAAGCCGGGACGGGTCGCTAGTTACAAATAAAACATGTATAAAGGCGAACTTATCCCTATTAGGGATCTCTTCCAATACATTTCTTTTAACTCTTTATTTATATATTTTATATACTCACCTATCAAACTATCACTCAATCGTTTATTCATTACTTACAAGTAATTTTACAAACTTGATATCAAATATTATTATAAAAACCTCTATGATTGTTGATTTAGTAGTAGACATACTTATATATTTTACTAGAATTTAAATTGACAAATATCAGCAAATAATCAATTCAAAGTTACATAAGTACTTAACAATTAAAATTGATCTGAGTAACCAGTGTTAAATATGGAAGTAGATACACCTGCAATATGTTTTTTATTATTATTCAGTAACTACTTATTATATATTATGTTAATTTTCTTACCTATCGGCATCCTTCGGACGTGTTGGGAGAACGAAAAACGCGTGATTCCAATTTCGATCATTGTTCCTACAACCCGCTGCGATACAATATCTTTTCGATGTCTTTTTACTCATTTAAACACTTTATATTATAATATAACACTGGTATCAACAGATGAATGAGGAACGTTCACTTGCGACGTACATAAATCGGAAGAGCGTGCGCGCGAATTTCGTGTACGTGCGTTCCGAGACAGTGCGTGGCAGCCACTGAATAGGCACCATGCATGAGGCCACCGGCATGTACTTGTAGCGGGAAACGTTAATCGCGGAGTGCGCCCCGCCTGCTAATACATACCTATGGGAAGATTGCATTTACAACAATTATTTTTAGTTTCACTTAACGCTTAGCGTTCATTATACTATGGGCTACACAAATACAAATACATTCTGTAGCTACGAGTAATTGTACCATTTGTACCTACCTATATACCCACCTAATTATTTTAAAGAGCTGAAGTATAGCCAAGTTAAAGCGTAAGTATTAAGTAAACCAGCTGCAACATTTTCACCCCATTTTTATAGAACAAGAAGCGAAACCGTGCAGTTTAAGTACTAATATATTCCTTTCGCAAGACATTGAAACAACATTATACCTACTTACCTACTGGATATCTATTATTACCTAATGACCTATCGTAACAGTAAATACCCAAATGTTGTACTCCGGCCCTCGAAGATATAAACATTAATATCGTGTCGATGCTAATGAAGTAGAGAGTAAACAAAGCAAGTAAGCTAGCCGCAAAAGCAGTGATAACTGTTGTTCATTCTACAACCCGTACCTGTTATCTTGCTCTAAATTTCAATATATTATTATTATCGTATGATCTTATTCCAGTCAAAGTAGGTACATGTACAAATACATAAATATAAAAACTAATGTCATAAAACAAAGAAAGCATGCTTTACAATTGAATGTCTAGGTTTGATAGCCATTCCCTGGCAACATAAGTTAGCGCGTGCAGCTCGCCTAGCCCTCCTGTAAATTGCATTCCTTTATAGTATGGAGGTGAACACATTGTTTGGGTGCACCACAGCAGTAGTAGACTGGTACCCCACTTGTGGAGATGACAGTTGCTGCAACTAGTTCCTGTCCTAATTCTATTAAACGTGACCTAGATCCTCCGTGGTTCATCAAAGCTGGGTATTTATTTGGTTGAGTCGTGGTAAGGGTTGTTTAACAGAGGTCCCTGGATTTGAGCAGAAAGGCCTCCGAGAATGGTGTAACAGTAACTGTGTCCAGTGTTTTCTCAATAGGTTTTTGCGTACATTTCCCATTCTCGTGATGCAGCGTGTCCTCTTCTTATTATGATTATGGTTATGGGCTTCGTTTTCCGCACTTAGCCCGTGTATATTCGGGCCGTTGTGCGTACAGATTTGCCAGCTAAGAGTCTAGCCAGCCTAACTCCGTCCAGAAGCGCAGGCTTCTCCAAGTGCTTTGAGTATTTCAGCCCGTTATTAGCTACGGCAACGCATTCCAGGATCACGTGGGTAGCTGTTTCTTATTTCTGGTGGCGCAATATAAAACAAAACTGGGAGCAACCGTGTGGGCTCATGGCCAATATCTTGAAAACATATATTAACAGATGGACTTCGATTTTGCCCGTGTGTGCGCTCCTGCATACCAGATGCACACTCACTGCGATACAATGGTATGTGATGGACTAAAGACAAACTGGAGCCTATGAAAACATTAACGCTGGGATTTTTATTTTGAATGCTATGCCTGATAAACGAGTAGGCAAGTCACCTTATTGTAAGTCATCGGGTTTTACTTATTTTTCGTGAACATAAAATTTTAAAGCGGTCCGAATTGTTTCGCCGGCAAACGTTTTATCATGTTTCATAGATTGTTTCATTTCGTCGACAATTTATTCCCTTACATAGACATACATGTTTCGTAACATAATTCCTAATGAATAAGTTAGATTAGGTTTTATAACAATCTCAAATATTTTACGGTTTTAGAGAAAAATGCTTTCGATGAAACGTTTGTAGACGAAAAAGGGGTAAACAGTGAACTAAGTACATAAAAATATGTCTAATGCACATAATTTTCTATGCATAAAATGTCGTAAAGTTAGATTTGGGATGTGGCAACAAATGTAGGGTACCAATTATATAGATCGCAGTTTCAACTTTCAATTGTATTTAATCGTTCGTTGAGTCATCAACACGGCAATGAACTTTGCAACGTAACAGTCCGGCTGTGTACGTTTTGAAATTACCTACAACAGAATCATGAGCTTGCATGGACTCCCTTTGTTTAAGCTAAACCAGCTAAGGTACCTACATAATATATGCTACATAATATACATAAGTGCTTAGCCAAGAACATAACGTTAGATAAATGGACTTCAGTCATTGATATGATATCATAACTGAGCATATTGCTCCAACAATAGATGCTCTTTAAGAACGCTTTTCTTTCATACTTATCACTGAGCCATGTCATCTTAAAATGATCGAGCTATTATATTACTATTATATTACAACAACAACAACAACAACAACAAGTACCTACTCTTTATTGCGCACCTCATAAAATATACAGGAGAAATACAATGCAAGAAATTACAATTAGAGGTAAACAACAGGCGGTCTTATCGCTAAAGAGCGATCTCTTCCAGACAACCTTTGGGTAGCGGAGAACTTGAAAAAAAATAAGATTTTGTTATTAGGCGGTGCAAAAATCGGAAAATAATAGCAATATATACATAAAAAACAAATAATAAATACATAAATACATACATACATTCAGCCAACAGGTAATAGGGCCATTTGAATAAAATACGAATTATGAAAGGGATAGATAATGTTCTTTCAGTTGAGTTTTGAAAGAAACAAGAGATTTAGCGCGCCTTAAGCTCACAGACAAGGAGTTCCACAAACAGACAGCATTAAAAGTAAACGAATTATTATAAAAATTTGAGACGGAAGAAGGTACGGCAAGGAGCAAATTTTGGGCAGATCGAGCAGAAGTGAGATAAGTGGAAAGCTCCTTGAGATAGCGGGGAGTTGCAGGATGAAAAAGTATATTAAAAAGAAGAGCAAGAATATGAGAGTTACGACGGAAACGGATTGGGAGCCACCTACCTATGCGTCTGAACATTTTTTTTAGAACAGTGAAGAGCTGGCAGTTTCCACGTTCAGCTCAACGCAATATCACTGCAATACAGTGGAATGGGAAATAAAATGGGAGTTGTAAACGTAAAAAAGACCGGCCAAGTGCGAGTCGGACTCGTGCACCGAGGGTTCCGTACCAACACTTCCCATCTTAACTGGCCGGGTTAAGTTAAGTTTGCACCTGGTATGTATGGCGCCGGATACAAATGAGGTGCAAATTTAACGCAACCGATCACGTTTGTTGTATGGGAGCCCCACTGAAATATTTATAATATTCTATTTTTAGTATTTGTTGTTTAGCGGCAATAGAAATACATCGACTGTGAAAATTTCAACTGTCTAACTATCACGGTTTATGAGACATTCTGGAAGAAAGAAATTCTGGCAGAGCTTTTAAACAGAATACGTTTCGCTCACTCGGTCAATTAGAAGGTTACATTGTAAAGTGATTGTTTTTAAATTAAAGTAGCAGAGTGTTTGCCGATAAGAGCACAGGAATTAGTCATTTAGAAGTGTCACTTGCAAATTTCTCATTAATGCGCATTTGAAGTTCACAGTTGCTTTATTGTAGTGTATTGTATGTATGGACTTATAAACATTGTACAATATTTACTATAGGTACTTTACTTTTTAGTTTTATAAACATGATTTGTGTGATAAAAATGGGTTCCCAAATTGACGCTTTTGTATTTTATACTTGTAGCCTCACAATTTAGTAATTTATGATAATATTTTTACATGTAAGCTCAAACCTAAGGAATGTAGTCCCATTCCTGTCATTAATAATCACTCCTTAGTCACTTCTGTGGCGTGTTTTTACTCCTACATAAAGTCTGACTCACTGTGTGAGGGCTAAAAACCTCTTATTACTATTATTGATCTACGAATAATCGATGTCAATCCCAAAATTATTGTACCACACGTTCTTCATATTAACTCGTGCATTTTAATCGCACAGTGCATCATTTAGTGAAATGCAGCTGACGATGAAGATCGCATCACATTTCTCATTTGTATGTTTAATTCACGCAAACGCTCCATAGCTTTGTTTTAAAAACGTGATCGTATGTTCAGTTACTAACATTTGATTCAGCAGGACGGGAAAGCGAGAACTTGGAATCAGTGTTGCCAGATGAGATTTTTAAGAAACAGTAGAAATTAAAAAATAAAATTAGTAAGTAGATTGAGAAAAAAATCAGTAGACTCCTAAAAGTTTATATTTCTAATATTAAAAGTCGTTAGGTACGTTAGTCATTTCATGCATTAGAAACACACAAACACCACAGTTACCAATACCAACCTGGGGCGCAATTCCGAAAAACGAAATTCGAAAATTTCGTTGTCAAAAGCTATTCCCATCTATTTCACCCTATATTAGAGAGAAAGAGACGGGTATACCGTTAGACAGCGAAATTTTCGAATTTCGTTTTTCGGAGTAACTGCATTTCACAGATTACTAATATTTGACGGTAAGGTGACAAATTAACATTCATAAAGTCCTACACACGCAACTGAACGATTAAGTCGGTCGATTAAATCTATGGGATATCAACACCGCCGCCGGAGAACCAATGGCCGATTGCTTGTCAATAATAATAATATGATGCTTGACCTGATGAGATCGGCCAGCATTTCTGGACGTCTGGCAGATATTTTTAGAAATGGCGCTGATAAAAAAAATTTGTAAATACTAGACATAGAAAATCAGGTAGATTTTCTGAATTGTTAAAAATAATTCAGTAGATCAGTAGATGGCCACAAAATCAGGTACATTTACTGCTTTATCAGTAGATCTGGCATCACTGCTTGGAATTTTCAATAAGCAGGGAACGGTTATTCAGAATGTTTTATACCTACATTTCGGCGTCGTTGTCGATGTTGAGTTGTATGGAGGCGGACCCAATTTAATAAAAATATTTCGTACCGCACGTTAATTAAATAACATTTAGTAGATCTATACATTTAAAGTACCTACCTTCAATTAGTTCATTTTATAACTTAATAGTATGTTTGAATGTTAGCCTAATTAGTTAATGTAGAAATCCTTGGATTCATTTAATTAATTCGAGTCCATCTCCATACAACTCCAGCAACTTCAGCGCCGACACCTAAGTTTAGGTATAAAAGCATCCGAATATCCAATGCCTGTTAATAAGTAATAAGGCCGGATACTTAAGTTAAAGCTTGGCAATGGTGCAATTCGATTCAGGCGACTAATACCTAGAAGGAAAACATATTATATAAAAATGTCTAAATATTGATTGGACGACGCGTTTGGCTCGGTTGGTAGACACCTGCCTACTGAGTCGGCGGTCCCGGGTTCGAATCCCGGCCGGGGCAAATATTTGTGCAAAATATTTGTTCTTGGGTCATGGATGTTATCTATATATGTATTTATATATTGCCACAAACAGAGAAAGATGGAGAAAAATCGCAAAAGCCGTCATTAATGTAGAAGAGGACAATCCGTAACCACGACCACTCTGACAAGAGTGTACGACTAAGAAGAATTTATATATTATGTATATCGTCGTCTAGTACCCATAGTACAAGCTTTGCTTAGTTTGGGACTAGGTCGATTTGTGTATGATTGTCCCTTAATATTTATTTATTTTATTTATTTATTTAATGTCAAGAAATAAAAAAGTCGAAAATAAAAAATTGAGATAGTCTAAAAATTACGAGATATAAAAAAGCCCAACTGACTACACTGCACAGTGCACACAGACAACTGACGACTAATATAAAATGAAAAAAAATTATAACTAATTCAGGGTGTTCTGCCATTTCGCCGAACAATTTTTCGTCGAATGTTTAATTTGTATCAAGGGATGAGAGTGATGAGCAAATTATGGATTTTTCTCCGCCTAATTTTATAGATGAGGCCAACATTTGGTATAGAGAATAATTTAGTAAGGCTACAAGGAAGAAAAATATATCAAAATGTATAACGTTTTATAAAATTGAGAAATGGAACAAAAGCGATCGTTGTTTTGAGAAAATATGTTTCTGGCGTATTTTAGTAGCGCAGCTGCTAAAAATGTATCATCAACACTGGGATGTAATGTTTTCAATGTTCAAATGCAATTAAAAAAAATATATTGATAAAATATATTTTTATTAACTATCTACTGGGTCAATTTCAACAAGACGCATTTTTTGTATCATTTCGGTGTGATTCTTTATTTTTGATTATTTTTGAGTTTTTTAAATGTGAAGAGATACTATAGACTATATTATTAAACATATGTAAAAGGGACCCTGAAATCTGAAATAGTTTTCGAGATATTTGAGATCGAACATGAAACACACAACGGAATGATAAATGTACACCAGGATGATAAAATAAGTGCACCGCAATGAGATTTCATACACCGGAATGAAAGAAAAGTGGCAAATTATGAAAGTAATTTTACGTTTTATATTCGTAATATATATTATATTGGCATTACATAATAATATAAACATATACTTTAGTCTGGTATTAAAAACAAAATAATAAAAAAATATTATTTCAACAATATTTATGAGAAGTGAAGCTACTTTTGATGTCATTCCGGTGTTTTCCTCATTTTGGTGGGGTTTAAAGTCATTTTACTACACCGGAAACACCGGAATGAGAATGGTGGAATGAGAAACACGACATATTTTTATTTCTTAAAAAAAGAGTAAGCCCTATATTCTAAAACTAATTCAACTCTTGAAATCACGAGTATACTTTACCTGATATACATGTATATTAATTTCAAACCACACAGTTAAAAAATAAAGAAGCTATAACAAACTCCGGAATGACATTTTTTTTGTCCCCGGTCCACCGCGATGATATATTCACGTTTATACAAGCCAACGTATTGCCACTATACACAACCGGCTTCGTCGAGCGCCGCAGCTTGACTAATTCTTTAAAGTGCGCGGGAGACGGGGGGCGCAATTGATCAAGTTTGGGAAATAAATCGGGTCCAAACATTGTCGGCGGTAATGAGAAGTTTTCTTGGGACAAATTTATATGCACTTATTCAAGGGTATACGAAGGAGATATAAAACGGGTAATGTGCTTTTTCAGTTACCTATTTAAATGGTAATAAAATAAAGGTAACAGATTTTCTTTGTCATGCATAGTATTTGACTTACCCGGCATTTTACAAACAAAACCGGCTCGGGGACAACCCACCTTGATGAGAAATTTGGCCTAAATATATTTTTTTAAATTATTATATATATTAATATTTTAATTTTAGCTGTTGCCCGAGGTAGACAATGGCGGGCTGTTTCCGAAAAAAAATGGTACTTTATTATTAAACCTTTCTGCACCTGCGTTTTCAGTCTTGCCATCAAAAAATACTGCTTGGGAAATTGACCCTACTATGTCTTTTATTGGTAATATTTCCTTGCATATATATATACGTTACCGAGTATGTTTGTCATTAAGTTGTAACATTCTGAAGATTTTACCCAATAAATATTTGGCAGCTTGCAGTTTTAGTAACATAAAATCAATAATATTTATAAAAAATACGAGCTTACATAGAAGCTTAATTGAATACACATAATTTTTACAACCTATTCAATTCAAACAATTAAAAAAAAATCTCATTTATATTTGGATATGATTTTCATGGCAGATACATATTTAAGTAATCAATGCCAACTGCACGTTTGGCGTAACGCGCATTTTTATCATTGTTCATGGGTAATTGGAGCATATCTATCTTGTATAAACAGCTCTTTAATTATATAACAAACTAACAAGCGATGATGAATGCGATAAATTAGCGTTGCTAACACTTTTCAAAAATAGGTCATCGATGTATATAATATTAAATATTTTTGCTTTCGGGAAATCACCCTTTAAATAGAAGTTTACCGTGCCTGAGGCAAACTCTTGACTTATAAGAGTGAATAGGCTGATATATACAGTATATTGCTGTGTAAAATTGAATGTATTGCTGATACTGAACCGTAGACAAGACAGGAATTGTTGTAGTGTGGTAACAATTATATCTACTGATATTATTCATACTTAGACAATTATCATTAGGTATTTATGATTATGACATATTATGGTGTAGAGAAGTTAATATATTTTATTACAATAAATACAAGAAAATGGTTTAATTTTTTTTTTCAAACCTTTATTTAGTTTAACCTGTTCTGGTATCCGTTTGTTGGTCACACAAGTCTTAAACAGGTTAAAGACCCACTTCGCGGTTTCTTTTTGAGCTTAAATTTTGCATACAATTGTGTAAATTGGATGACAAATTATTATAACACGGATTTAAAGTCAAACATACATAATATATACTGACCATGACGAAGTTTAGATAAACTCCTGAAGTTGTGAGTTGACGCCTCGTCTATAACAAATAACTTCGTGGGCTTTTTGCGTAACAATGTGATTATAATTACACGCGTACATGTGTTATTTCAGAGCCAAATTGAAAATTGGCATACTTATTTCCTGTGCCAACTGTCCTATCTAGAAATGTTTGTTACTCGTTATATGAAAATCCGGTCACTCATGAGTCGCGTGGTACCTAATGCTGAAAACAATTGAGCATGCGTTCTTAGTATTGTTAAGCGCTTCCTTCGCATAATCGAGGCAACCCACTCGCCGTGATACATCTGGATAATTTATCAAGAACAATAACAATTTTCTGGGAAAATTTAGGCTAAGTTCACAAGAAAGTGTGGTTGTCTCAGCGCACAGCGTACAAGATTCTAAAAAGTTATGTTTCTGGTTATGTCATTGAAGTGGGCTGATAGAGATTTACCCTAATCATAATGCCTTGCCATTTCATGATTTGGTCGATCACTTCATAATTTGTCGAACAAAAATTAGGGTAGATCGACTAGCCCGTCTGGCACAACTATGCTTCGCTTCGCGGCTCTTGTCGAGCGACATAGCGCTATTACCCGTCACTCTCTCAAATTACATAGTCGCGTATGACAGTTACGCTAGAGGAGCTGGTCTACTTATTCCTCGACCTTCACAGTTAAGTACTGTAAGGTTAGGTTCGTTAGACAGCTTCAGCAGCCCGAAGGGCAAACTAGTAAATAATAGCTGCTCCGCGCATTGTTTATTTCTTTCATTATTTGTATGTTACTTATTATTTTTAGGACGCAAGACAGTCCTAAAAGATCTGAGTGGCACCTTCAACTCCGGCGAGCTGACCGTCATCATGGGACAGTCCGGCGCCGGCAAGAGCACCCTCATGGACATCCTAGCTGGATACAGGTACCTATGATTAGATTTTTTTACTAAAACCCTTTTATTTTCACGCACTATACAGGATTGTCTTTTGTTTTATATGGGCGCAAAAAAATACGCGGACTAAATAGGATATTATAAATTGGAGCGTGCGTTGATGTAAAGATGTACCTACTTATATTATCGTGGGTTCGTCGCTGCTATAGTCTGACCCAAGATCTGTATCAAATATTTTTTAAACAGCGTCTAGTCTTTATCTTTTTGAATTAATTGGTTGGACCAGCAGGGCTAGCATATCTTGCCGAGACTTCAATTGTCGCGCGTGTCAGGTTCTCCTGCCTAAAGTGACAGGTAGTAGGTATTTCTCGCGCGACAAAGTTATGCTAGACGTAGAGAAGCCATAACTATATCTTGACCTGGGGGAAGTGATACTACTGCACATGTCTAGTTATAATTATATCTGAGACAATATTGTCTGTGGTATATACCGCGAATTTTCAGAATAACTGCAAATCTCACCTGACCAGGATCAGGTGTAAGCTACATTGTACCGGCACAGGTATCGGACATGCATGACCATGATGATACAAAGTTGCTTGACGATACGATACTCGCAACATTGTATGGAGCGTGACGCCTCTGATGAATGGATTAACACATTATCAAGATAAAGGAAGGCATTGGCCCATTAAATTAATGACATTTTATCGTTGATAAATTTACTGTACTAATAAGATTAATTTATTTCTAAGTTGATTATTGTTTAACGGAAGTACTAGTATTCAACATGTGTCTAACTTAGAGTACATGTAGTACTTACGAATCCATCTGTTGTACTATTTTATAGCCTATTGACAACAATTAATACATCGTTTTAAACGGACTTCCAAAAAAAGAGGAGAACCTATGTTTCACTGTACGTATTTTTAACCCCCGACGAAAAAAAGATGGTGTTATAAGTTTAACATGTGTATCTGTGTGTCTGTCTGTGGCATCGTAGCGCCCAACCGGATGGACCAATTTAAGTGCGGTTTTTTTTTAATCGAAATACTATTCCGTCGCTCGAGATGGTTCTTAGCTATGTTTGGTGGAAGTAGGACCAGTAGTTTCCAAGATATTCAGCTTTAATTGGAACAAGTGACAAGATCTCAGCCAATATTGAAGCCAAGGATTCCAAATTTTGGTTAAATGTAAAGTATTATTAGCATTTTCTATATCACTCACTAAATGAGGATCTCATGATGACCAGGTAGTTGTTAATGGATCCAGCCAATTTTGAAGCTATGGATTTCAAATTTTGGTTAAATGTTAAGTATTATTGGCATTTTCTATATCACTCACTAAATGAGGATCTCATGATGACCAGGTAGTTGTTAATAGATCTCAGCCAATATTGAAGCCAAGGATTTCAAATTTTGGTTAAATGTTAAGTATTATTAGCATTTTCTATATCTATCACCAAATGAAGGACTCGTGATGACCAGGTAGTTGTTAATGGATCTCAGCCAATATTGAAGCCAATGATTCCAAACGCCGGATAAATGTTAAGTTTTATTACCATTTTCCTTATCACTCACTAAGTGAAGATCTCATGATAATCATCTAGCAGGACTGGACTAAGAGGGCATTTGGGGCCCCCTCCCCTATAAGGAGAACATTATTATGGTACAAGTCCTGCGTCTGGGACTGGGTCCCTAGACTAGCTGGGCCCCTAGGCCCGAGCCTAGGGGTAAATACTGCTCTGCCATCTAGTTGTGAAAGGATCTAAGCCAAGAATTTCAAATGTTGGTTAAATGTTAAGTTTTATTAGCGTAATCAACAATTTAATAAAATTTTGACATTACAATAATTTGGTACCATGCAGCTGAAGATGGCCGTAGGAACTCCTTAACAGCACAGAATAAACCCATAGTGTTTTGGGCTCGTCTGATTATCCTTAACGAGCAATTAACGTTTGTGTAAGAAAGTACAGTCGATATTAAGCCGAGTCTCAGAAAACCTTCTTAATTTCTGTCACTGTTTCTAAGTTTTGCAATTCTGCTAAAGCTGCAATGTCATTAGGACTATCCTATATATATCCTTTGATTGAAGTCACAAATAGCAACACCTTGCAAGATTTTAACGCGACTAAAGGAGACGTAAGCTTTAGCAAAAGTACTCGCCTAAGTGAATAACAGCTTTTTAGGATTCTGTAGTCAACAAGGAACCCCTATAGTTTCACCATGTCCGTCCGTCCGTCTGTCTACGGCTTAGCACATAGTGGTAGAATATTTATTTAAAAACTTTTTTTTGTGTACTTGGCCTACACGTAAAGTAGTGGGGATATAATTTTTTTTTATGGTTTATCCCATGGTGTGGGTTGTCGATGATTAGGTCTTTCAAAACTAAGTCAAGTTACCAAGCAACAACGGAAATTTTTATGGAGCTAAGTAAGCCACCCGTACAATTTGGGTCCTGTAGAATGGAAACCTGGTTCTGTTTTAGGCCATAAGTAGCAGGTTTAATAAGGCACATTTCATACATTTTATTTCTTTCTTTTTACAGGTTGTCATGTCGGGGGTTTTTTAAATTTTTAATTAAATTTCATATTTTTAAACAAACAGAAGTTTTTTCCCGGATTTTTCTACATTTATTAAAGTATATTCATGAATGAAAGTAGGTCTACGTAAGTATATGGCATCTTTAAAAATTAAGGATTATTCGGTTAAATAAATGTTGTAATTTGGTAATGTTTTAGCTGCAGTCATCATGGTAGAGTGACATAACAACAACAACAACAACAACAAATCCACTTTATTGCACACCTATACACAGGGATACAAAACATGAGAGATATACAGTAAAAAATTGACAGAGGTTAACAACAGGCTCGCTAAATAGCGATCTCTTCCAGACAACCTTTAGGTAGCGGAGTAGATTAACAAGAGTTAGAATTGAGTAGGTAATGCAAAACAACTTTAAGCCACAAAAATTAACTACAAAAATAAAATAAAACAATAAACATACATAAATAACAATAATCAAATATACCTACATATAATACTTAGACATAATAAAAACATATAGCAGAGTAAAATAGATAGCAAAACCAGAGTCAGTCGCATAGTACGAGTAAGAGGAGCGATTTTCAACACAGTGTAAACTAAGGTAGAGATAAATAGTGACGTTTAAGGTGAGATTTAAATATAGCAATAGATTGTGCACGCCTTAGATCAGAAGGTAAAGAATTCCACAGAAGAGGAGCCTGAAAAGTGAATGAACTATTGTAACATACCTACGAGTGGGAAATTTCAATTGTATTATTAATTGACATCATTTTGAATTTATAAATAGTAGTTCAGTTTAAAATAATTTTATTAATTTAATATCACAGAATCCAAAACTATTATTTTTATTTGAGTATACAGACTAGTTTTGAAAATAAAATAAAAATGTGAAAGCAGCGTCACCTAAGAATCGGCCCACTTCAAGACGTCCCTTTTGGATAATTTGACAGTCCCAACAAACAAATAAAACTGTGGTACAGTTTCCATACTAAATCCGCCGTAGTAATATATTTCTGCGCTGTGAGCATATACTGGTCGCTTACGCTCTTTTAGAATGATGAGGAACTTTTCAAATGAATTTTTCAATCACAAGTTGGGATATTTTACAAAATTTGACATGCGGTAGTATTTAATTTTTTATCATTTACTTGATAATATCGGATAAAAGCCCGGTTAAGAATCACCAATATAAATAAAGTCCGCGTGAAAACCCGTTCAATAGTTTTTGAGATTATCGCAAACATACGGACAGAGAGACGCGGCATTGTTTTATAATGGCAAGGTATTGGACTTGATGATCTTTTAAGCATTTTAAAACCGGATGCCACTTTTATATACATCAGCAATTATAATATCCATTTTCTATAATACCAGAAACTTCACAGTTAATATTCAGTTTGCGAATAACTAACATACCTACGTTAAATGCGTAACTATAAAATATAATAGAGTAATATTCTTTATTGCATACCTTAACAAGAAATAAATAACACGTAGCATTACAATAAAGGCAACAAGAGGCGATCTTAATCGCTAAAGAGCAATAAAGAGGACTATAACTATGATAGACATGATCTATTCGACACTTCTACACAAAGCTCACATTAATAATGAATGTTTTATCCTAATTCAAAAATAATAGTATACTGTTAACAGAGGTATCAAAGGAAACAATTTCAGACGAAACACCAAAAAAATAATTAAATCGGTTAAGAAAATAAGGTGCCATCGCCGCATCGTCGTTCAATTAGGTATTATGTCGGAGTAAATCTAAAAGTCGTGTTCATTTTGACTAGTTGGGGTTTTAATTTATATATTTAACTGACATCTCATTGACTAGTCACTGTTTTCTTAACACCAAAGGGCTATTAGGTACCTACGAGCGTTAATAGTTCGAGTCTAAAATTAGCTATCTGTGTCTAAAATTAACTGTCTGTATCTGCTTTTAATTTCGAACATGATGTAGGTTTTTTATAAATCCTTTTTTTTAGCTATGTACCATTCCCAGGACAAAAATATTTATTGTTGTCCTAAGATTGTACATAGTTTGTATATTTTTTTAATAATTTCTAGATAAACTAAACCTAGTCCAAGTCTTATATATGGTTTATCATCAAATTTTCGACACTCACTTCGTCGAATTTCATTTTCAAAGTCAACGTTTTATGTAATTATAAATCGCGTATTTTACTTGTCGGGTGATTCATTACATAGTTGTATTATGTCATGGAAAACGTTTTGTGGTTTATTGTTTCAAGTATTTTTAATTAACTTACAAATTATTACAACGATTATTATTTAAACCGTCAAATGTATTGATTGGCGAAGTTTTATTTCCCACTCGATATAGTCCTCCGCGGCTCGCTCGCTTCGCTCGCTCGTTAGGATCGCAGTTCAACCTAACACTCCTCCTTGCCACGCTCTTCGTCGTACCTACCTAAAGCCAAGTTCGACTGGCCTTGAGGTGAATAAGGGAATGTTAGGATTTTTGGACCACTTGATAAAGAAATATTTTGTAATGTTGTAATAAAATTTCGAACAAATTAAATTCGTTGTTTTGTTATTCTGCCATTTAAAATGAATCATTTGACGAATAATATTCCATGAACAGATTCTATAAAATAATAAAAATTGGAATGATCTGGTCATGAAATAAAATTATACCCAACAATAATTCGTGAACTAAATGTTGCTTGAAACGTTTTCGATTAAATGAAATTCGATGAAAAGTTTGTCGACAAAACAAGGGACACCCCTTTTATATTTGCGAGCGTGTAGGTTGTACTGCCTTATTCGTTATTAGTTTAATTACACCTACAATAATCATTATTCAATGATAACACAGATTAAATAGTAAAAATCAAGTTACCAAGCACAGATAACCGGCGATAAGTAAATAATCATCAAAGACAATAGTAGCGTGCTAGACATTTTATGAAAGGATTATACCTATGATACGACTGACATATATATATTATATTCTACTTAAAAGGCTAGAGTATTACAGATTTAATGAATCAGCATTAAGTATCATGGAGTCATACTTAAAAAATCGCAATCAAATTGTGCAAGTTGGGTCAAGCAAATCTAAGACTAAAAATAACGATATAGGTGTACCGCAGGGTTCTGTTTTAGGCCCTGTGCTATTCCTAATCTATGTAAATGATTTGCCATCTAACATTCCGGATTGGGCACAAGTATATTTGCTGAGGATACACATGTTGGAATAAGGCACGAAAACATAAAAGTCATGGAAGCTGACCTCCAACAGTGGTTCGAATCAAACGGAATTGTATGAAATACTGACAAAACCATAACAATAAACTACAAGTCAAAATCAAAAAAGGAAGAAACACCATCAGAAATAAATTAACGAATCAACGAAATTCTCAGGATATATGGTTAACAGTAAATTGACACATTCAGAATACCTAGAGAAACTTGGCAATAAAATGTCTTCAGCAAATTTTGCATTACTAAAGCTGAAACCACTAATAAATATAGAAACACTAAAAACTGTAGTAATAATTATATAAAAATTAAAAAGTGAAGTCTAGGAGTCCCGATTCACTGACTCAATGACGTCCAGTGATGCTACAATACAAAAATTTGTATCTAAAAACCGTGTGTGACGAACGGTGTAGCATTATAGACGCGAAGAGGTGGTTATGGGCAAGATGAATCTCTTAAAAAGCAATCAACTACTTAGGTTTACTTATTCCAACGCAACAAACACTATTTCCTAGCGTAAATGTCTACACGCCGGCTACTCGAGCAGAATAGTCCTATAGTCCTATAGCCCCCATCTCCAATCAATCTTCCTAAGAGTTCCAAGGACGACTTGCCGCCTTGTTTTGGCTTCGCAGGTATTCGGGGAGAACTGCCGGACAACTAGGTCCATAAATGCGGTGCGGCATCCTCAATGTCCCTGGTTTGACAGATTTTATTCTGCCCCCGCTTCTTCCTCTAGTTATTTCAAGCTAGATTTAGTAGAAGCATTTTCATGCTTGTGTTCCATTGTAGTCGATTGATGTTCCGTACTCATGACTTCCTGACTGTGAGTTGTGTTTTCACTCTTGAATTGGTTTCTTTAAGTATAGCCCAATAGGGTGTTTTCTTCCCACGCCATAATGCGGATTTTTTGTCTTACAAATTTATTTTACTGGTAACGACAAATTTTTGGTAACTGACATTGAAAGTCCGTGAATGACAAGAGGAAACATGACTAAATATTCCGCAAGTTGCAAATAATAAACAGTGATGAAAGTTTCTCAATAGGATTCAGTATTTATTTTGGAAGAAGAACGAATGATATAGCAGCATTGCGGTGAAAACAAATTGAATTTAGTTGCAGACAAATCCTTGACAAATCGTTACTGACGTTTTATAATGCAAATAAGTATATATATATTTTTTTATGCACATTATAGCTGTTTATAGCGCCACTATCCCTGGGCAAGACCCACACTTTTTCACCATCTGCATGCCGGACCAAGCTCTAATGACATCATTAGACACGTAAAATTGTAAAATTTTACGACCAAAATTCTTGCCTCTTTAGCAATTTCAATTTATTTGACAAAAACTGTTAAGGTATTTTTTTTCTTAATGCATATGAATTTCAGCCGACCGTATTGTTAAATTAGGGATATACCGATGCTTCGTTGAATTGAAGTCAGTATATTATTTTAACCTCTGACTTCGAACACGTCACGTACCACTACCTACTTCACGTGTCTAGTTAGATCAGGGATGATCTAGCCTAGCTGGATCTACAGAATGCGTGACCTGGTTCATTTAAAATTTGTTGTAGAAAAGCTAAACTAAACTAAATGGTTGGTTTCGATTAATTAATATCAACTTCAGGAAACTACCCTATTCCTATTACACACAATTAATGAAAACGAATCTAAAGGTGCTGATGAATAGAATAAATATTATAAATGATAATTGTGACTGTGTTTAGTAAAACGTCCCACTGTCGATTCTAGTTACGAAGTTACGGGCAGTTTAGTGAAATATGGCAAAACCTACCGAAAATCGGATTTCAATAAAATGATGGAACATACTGTAATGTAGCTATGATTTTAAAGCCGACGCATAAATGTCCAATTTAAGCACTTTTTTAGGGTCTCAAAGTTTAGTGCCTAGTGTCCCACTTTGTCGAATATCTGAAAAAAATGTCGAAATAATATTTGTGACTGTTTTAGGGAGAACTTCCTACTTTGTCGATTTGGAGATATGAGTAGTTCCTTATACTACACAACATAAGCTATCTTATGGTGAAATAATTATGTCTCTAGGTACTATAGTTATTTTATAAAAAATCTTCAAATTTGTATATGTGAAAAAGAGGACAACTGAGAAAACGTTGGTTAAAGTTTGGGACGGCAAAAAACATACTTGTAGTTTGAAGTTATGGAGTGGTTGGTATCAAATTAATTGTTATACTTTAAGGATTTTCAAAATTAATATATGTAACCTTAGTAGTTTGAATGTTACGGAGGCTTGAACATAAAAACAGAACGATATATTTCAATGTTAATATGGTTTTCATTTCTCTATTTATAACACGCAGATTCATCATTCTCTTTTTAATTTGAATATAAATATATTCTCAAGCTAAAACAGACAGAAATAGTTATATAGATCCCTTTAGTTAGCTAAACATATAGGTATGTAGGTATAAGCAGGGTTGGGTAGCCATCGATAATAGACTTTGTTATCCATGATTCCGCTGAATAAAAATGAGTATTGTTTAAATTTATATAATTTCAAAATGACTTAAGATTTATAGTATTTTATTAAACATCAGCCTTTTAAACTCTTTTAAATTAAAAATATATTATTATCACAAACATATAATTTCCTTTAGGCACTCGTGCTCCTACAATTAGTATTTTAATAACTTTGACGATCATAATAATTATTATTTCATTTTGAAAAACATTTCAGCTATGTTTTAAAAGCTGATTTTATACTTGTAGTCAATTTTTAGCGTATGGACCACTAAACCTACAAAGTGGGACACTAAGTTTTAGCACGTTTGAGACGGAAATAAATTCAGTTCAAATTCCGTAAAAAAATATCAAACAAACGACATAAGTATCAATGACCATTATATTAACAATTACAAACCTTTATCTCATACATAAAATGGGATTTATATACGAAACACATACATTTCACTGAACAAGCACTAGAGTTTAGTAAATCGTCAATGTGGGACGCTCCCTATAGAAAGTCACTAAACTTTATTTGTATAAAAAAGTACTTAATATTTGATATTTACATACTTTTTATGCTTAATAAGTGTGTTTTTAAAGTAATCGTATGTTATATATTACAACACACATGTCATTTGTATTTTTTTTATGCTATATATTTCAGTTCATTTTTTAATAACTTTTTGATATAATGACTAACTAAAGGGATCCATAGAATTATTTCTAACTATTTTAGCATGAAAATACATTTATAAATACAACTTTAAACATAAATCTGCGTGTCGTGTTATCAATATAGAAAAAAAAAACCATATTCACATTGAGATATTTTCGTTCTGTTTTTATATTCAAGCCTCCGTAACATTCAATCTATTAAGGTTGCATATATGATTTTGACTAATTTGCAATCCTTATGGTATGACAATTAATTTGATACCAACCACTCCATAACTTCAAAGTAGAAGTGTGTTTTTTGCCGTCCCAAACTTTAACCAACATTTTCTCAGTTGTCGCTTTTGACGTTTGCAACTTTGAAGAATTAAAAAAAAATAACTATAGCACCTAGAGACATAATTCTTTCACCCAATAGATAGCTTATGTTCTGTAGTATTAGGAACTACTCATAACTCTATATCGACAAAATGGGACCTTTTCCCTAAAACTGTCACAATTAATGAAACGAGCGTAAAAAAATTAGTGACTATAATATTGTGAAAAACCAACATTACACAGTACACCAGTACCTATAACGTAATTAAACGTTTTCATTTATTTGTAATAATAAGCATTAATCGTTAAACATCTTACTACGCCACACACTCATATCATTGTCACTATCTATCACAAGTTCAAACATTGCAATAATTATGTTTTTTACATATTTACGCTTCATTGTGATTGTGAATGACGACTTACTGACGTTTGTTATGTACAAAGTGTGTAAACACACAAATAAGTCCAAGTACATGTGCACTCTCTGAAACTAGTATTAGGTATTTCCCGAATATAGCTTACACGTGTTAAATCTGACCCTCTGGGCGGAACCTAAGGAGGCAAACCAGCTAGAGTACCTGCAAAGTGCCAAGAAAAAGAAGACAAGGTGCCTAGCAGAAGAAAGGCGTGCCACTTATATTTTTTTGTCCTGATTCAGATGTACAAAACGTTTATAACGAGTAACGAATTATTTATTAACGAGTAGCAAAACTTTACGGTCGGCTTTTGTTCATGGAAAATATGGCACGTCGTCGCGTCGGTACGACATCACATTGGCACTGATATAAACGTTGTAGTGTTTTTATTCTGTAAGGTAGCGCGAAGGAAATGTGAAGTGTAAAATAAAAAATAAATGTCTAGGATTATTTACGTAGAAATATCGTCAATTTTTATTCTCTTGTCAAAGCCAAAGTAATGTATGCAGCCGCCGGCTTCTCCACGTCATGAAGATTGAACACCGTTCTCTGTTGCGACTGAAAAAAAAGTAAACGAAACCTAACCCCGCTTGCCCTGCTTTTGTATCCCGCCTCGCGGCATACTGAATGTGAGCAAAATAATCGCCTTATGTAATTAATAATAAACAATCAATAAATCCACATGTTACGCCGAATATTGTTGCCTTGGGAATATGAGTCGGAAGGTCTCCTACTAGAATCAGTAGCGCTCACACTATATATTCTAGTAAGAGAAAGAATATGTCTCGATTTTTCAGATTCCACTTACTTTTTTCGCACATTGGACATTTATATTCTTCTACCTGTGCTCCGATGCTAGTGCATCAACGTCCAACTAAATTTTCTCCAAAAGCAAAAAAACAAGAAAACGAACAGCTAACATTTTGAATACCTACACAGATAGGGTAAAGAACGTATCTTATCACGTATTTGTTGAAATTTTATTGCCCATACACTATTTAGGCAGACCACCAATGTACGCCGAAGTCAATATCAATCAACCTCTTTGATGAAGTAACTGCGCGCAGTTTTTCTGATCTTCAGATGCCGTGTCCTAGGTATCTAGAGCACGAGGAAGCCGCCATTGAATGGCCTTACTCGTTTCCTTCTTCGGCACGTTATAGACGCTTACGTCTCGAATGAATTAATAAATATTAACAATTAAAGCACATTTATTGCTATAAAAAATACTTCTAGGTAACTGTAAGGTTTCTGTGATGGATTATTGGCATACTTGTTAAACTATTGTACCTATTAGTCATAACTGATGCTCATACCTATTTCATAACACGTATTTTAAAAGTCAGCTGCAAACAATCATTTGTAATATTCATAAATATCTTGACATAACAATAGAGTCCACATTGTATTTATGAATGTGAACGGTTTTTCATGTTCATGATTAACTTTTTTGTTACATTAAGATTCATCCATCATGTATTTCATATTTGCTGTATTTTTAAACGACGTAACATCGCAAATATTCACAAGTGTGATCAAAATATTAGTACATGCGGAAGTCATTTCCACTAGAAAAACTCAACGTGAAAATTTATATATATCTGACATTACACGGGTACAATGCCGCAACATAAAAACTTCGATCGTTTATTACGATAATAGATTTACACATCGGGAATAATGGAGTTTCTGAACTCGCACCGGTCACGTCTACTACAAAAAAAACTATATTTTTTCACGTTTAAATCTGATATCAAATATCATTCGTCTAAACTTGGAATCAGGTGAGTTGCAAGGCTCTGGGATTGCTTGGCGATGTAAAACCACTGCTCCATCTCCCCCTGTTAAGGCACCAAATCCGATTAGACGACTCAAGCCAGGTGCTCTCTTGAGTCGTCTAATCGGATTCGGCTGCAGGAGTACTGGATAACAACGGATTTGCGGGTGTTGCGGGTGCTCCTTGTAATTGGGCGTCTGTAAATATTATGTATACATATCTGAATTTACGTCAAGGAGCAAGATTCAAAGAATTTTCAGACAGAGACGAAGTGTAAGTTATGAAAATGCACACAGTAACATTAAAAACTTTGCAATAGCTTTCAAAGAGATTGAGAAGATGAACTGCACTTGTTATGTTTTGTAGACGTTGCCCTACTTGATATGTTTTGTAGGCGGTGAAATAATAAAATCGCTTTATCTAACGAAGATATCGTAACCCAAGCAGCACATTAGTGAATTTTGCAGCTTATCTTATAGCTTTAAGTTCTAAATGAGTGGTTTAACAGTGTTTCATACAACTTATAGCTTTAAACACAACTCAAAACTGTATATGAGTTCATCCTATCACTTGTAGTTGCATAGGAGCGTTTATTTGTTTCTACTTTATTACTTATGGTGGGATAAAGTCGATATTGCTACTTAAAGTTGCATGCAGGTTCAAATTGTCACTCAATAAGAAGCAATAGTGCTATATAAGGCCTTAAAATCACTTATAAGCAACTTTTACATATAAGTGGGAACATACCCTTATTTGGAACTAAAAGTTCCAAATGACTAGTACAATAGCGAATTATATCACCAATAGTGGCTAAAGGGATAATTTTACGGCTCTTTTGGAACCAAAAAATATTGCAACTTTAAGGCCTAAGAAGTACAGTCAGTAGGAGGTTCTTGGAACCAAAAGCAGTTATTTTCACTTATTTCAAACTACTAACGAACTAAAAGTTCTATTATAGTTCCTATTTGCGCCTTGTCAAAATATATTTAATAGTCTTGCTTGTTTAATAGTCTACAAAAGAGCAAATAATTACTATTGGTAATATCATTCACTGCTTTGCCACTCGCAAGATACAAATAAGTGACTATTAGACTTGATAGTTCCAAATAAGGAACAAATAAGTGAAAATAAACACTGTAGGATCTTTTTGGTATCGCCATGTTTACAAATGGAAGCCTATGAAAATTGATTATTTTAACCAGAATTTTATCACACTCACGCATAATCACAGACTTTTGATAGTTGTGACGATGTTACTTTAACATTGTACGTAACCTACAATCATTAGGTCAGGTTTTTAACAGTTTTATTTCTTATCAGTATCTATTCCTTATTTAATTTAGCACTCTTTTTTTTAATATCTGATCAAATGAAGGGCGCGTCGAAATTTACAAAGAAAACATACTGTGGCCGTCCATGAGAAAAGGGTCCTTATGGCAGTTTCTAGTTACGGAGATATTTGCTGTTTTGTAAAATCCTTCAAAATTATCATTTTTTTGTTTTATGCATTATAGTAAAATACAAAGATAGAGCTGTATTTGTACCTTGGTTTCAGTTGTGTACGTTAATTCTTTCTTTATTAAAACGGAGTTTTAAGTTTAGTAGAAAAGGGTCTTTGTGGGAAATTGCATACAAGAATGACAAAGGTCAATAGATAAACTTGCTTACAACTATTTCTTTGCTAAGTACCTATGGTCATTTTAGATTTTACGTAAAATGTACGTAAAATGTAGGTAGGTACTACATTTTTCGTCTGACGTCAAAACATCTCTCGGCGCGCGTCGAACGACATGTTATATCTGATTGTTGTTAGTTAATTTAAAATTTAATGCAAAAATAATATGTATAGTCAAGGTCATTAATATGTGTACACTTTTTCACCCAGTCGAATGCGGTCGCCTACAATTTGTAAGCAAACGCATTCGACAAGGCCAAAAAGTGTATACATTATTAATGACCTGCGGGGCATTACTTACTAGCAAATGATTATAATTGGAATGTGTCCCCCCCCCCCGCCCTTATCGCGTCAGATCAGAAATCGCGTGAAATTATCTTTATTACGTGATTTATGAATAGTTCCTTAGTAGTCACCGACTGTGTAAATTATACGTTGACGTTAAATGAGAATAACTCCTTACAGATAAAGATTTTGAGTAAATTTATAATAACCTTTTTTCTTCGGTATTCTGTGTTAATACAAGATTAGGAAATAAATAATGTTATTATTGTGCCATATTGGAATTATTAATATGTTTTGTCTGTGATTGGTCTTAAGGACCCTTTTCCCAAATGTATAGGAGTCAAATTTACGTAACTTTAATCGTATATAAATAAAAAAATTAAACTTGTAGAACAATAATGATAATTTTGTGATACTCCAGTGGACTGGATAAATATATTTTAGAACTCACCGTACTAAATTTGTTATTGTTATAGGGGAAGATTTAAAGTATAATAATTATCACGTTTTCATTAAAATAAAGATATTTCGTTAACTATGTGATTTTATCTATATCCTAAAATGTAAGTTTAAATATGTCCTACTATATACAATAGTTCAGATTACAACATAATTAAAGACAAAGCTGAAAAACATGTTTTTATTCATTTCATTCTTATAGCGTGTTGCTGTTATCAAAGGCTGTTTTCTCAGGATCTGGAAGTCACATTGATGAAACCATGACTGAGTTCAATAGAAAAACCCCTTGAGATACAAAATCAATCATAATCTATGTAACTTCCAATGGGAACATACTTAAAGTTAGTTTCAAACTTCTTTTGACGTTTTCTGAAAAGTGAAATTTTAGCAAGTGTAAGTATGATGTTTTTTAAAAAAAAAGTATGAGACTTAGGGACATGATTATTTCTGTGTTAAATAGCTTATTTAACATAGATTTAGAACCTGTGCTTAACTCAATACCTGCCATAAGGACCCTTGAGTCATGGACGGTCACAATATTTATCTATCACAAATTTCCTATGTAAGTCCGTGAACGTGTTAAGAGTAACGTTTTCATACATTGTTTGTTTATTTAAGATCTCTGAACTTATGTTTGAGCAGCAAGGTTGAAAAGTCATATGTTGGTACCTACTTGTTTTGTGTGTGTACAATGTGGAAGCATGTTATTTCTTCTGACTTATAATATGTTCATTCATACAAACAGTCCCCTAACGACACACTTTATGGCTTGAGCATAGCTTTGATAGCCCAGTAGTCGAAAAACCCCTGTTGGGAAATCCGCTGTCAGCATATTTTAGTCAATGTTAAGTAACAAAAACTTTTTGGAAAAAATGTTTGAATTAAATAATTTATTTCAGAGAACAGTCGCAAGGCAGAGTGTACGTGAACGGTAGAATCCGCAACAACAAATGGTTCCGGCGGCGGTCGTGCTACATCCTGCAAGACGACAAGGTGCAGGACATGCTGACTATAGAGGAATCCCTCTCCATAGCGGCCGAGCTTAAACTCGGGAACCATATTAGCAAAGACCAAAAAACAAGACGAGTAAGTTATCCCACTTGAAAATGGTTACCGATCGTAAGTCCGAATTTTTGTTTCCGATCTGTGCCGTCTCGCCAAATTTTCATTAGTCCGGAAGCCATTTTTTTTTAAAACTGCTCAATTTTTAGAATCATTATAAAATAAAACCTATCCTAAAACGATGTTTTTAACACCCTGAAATTTGATAGGTATGACACTCTCAGAACTAACCTTTACGTATTTCTTACTCTCACAAAGTTCTGTTTGTTGATGAGATAAGATTGTCATTATAGAAAATGAGATAGTTGCTAAGTTCTTATCGGTATTGACGGTCCGAGTTAGTTTATAATTATTCCTACCTAAACGTATTCGTGACATAGTCCAAATTATTATTTTGATAATTTCTTTCTTTACCTTGCGACACAGATTATATACAAGTTATGCGATAACACATAGGTATAAGCGATTACTTAAGATCATATTTCATATCAAATCAAATCAAATCTCAAAATGATTTGTTTTATTTCAATGTTTAAGTATTTAAATTAAAAAATAATTATTATAAATTGTCATTTTATATACTTACTTATTAGAAGGAACTCGAGGAACTGTAAGCAACTTCGTACGTGTTTTTTTTGCACACTCGAATAAAAAGTTAAACCATTTTTGGATTACCAGTTATACCTACTAAAATTGGTTACCTACACTCCATCCAGCCGTTTCGGCGTGACAAAGAAAATTTTACCAACTGATGGCGCCACGTAACTACAACACGCACTCCATAGAAAACTGATTTTCAGTACAAATCTAGAATTGTATAATAGTACAGTATAATATATTAGTGATTAAACGTATGTATATTTTTGTATACGCAAAAATTCATGGCTGATTTATGAATGAATCCATTGATAAATCGGCCATGCAATTTTGCAGTTCATAGTACCTACATTATCTTAAACACTGACAAGCTCTCAATAGCGAGTGGTCAATCATTTTGTTTTTTATTTGTTCTCAGGTAAAAGAAATCATGGTTTCTCTCGGACTCGGGAACGTTCAGGGTACGAGAGCAGGCCACCTCTCAGGCGGACAAAGGAAGAGGCTAGCCATAGGCCTGGAGCTCATCAGCGACCCGCCTGTCATGTTCCTAGACGAGCCCACTAGGTAAAGCAGCCCTACTAAATACGGTTGTCTTTGTCAACCGTTGTAGCGTGATCTTTCTCCACCATATCAGCCAAAAGATTTTTATTTTCCAATTCCTACGATACCCTAATGGACTGCTCGTACCAGGAATATATTCATTTAAAGTTCAACGTCAGTGAACTGTCAATTATAATAAAAATTATCACAGATGAACTACTGTCAATACTTAATTAATTAATAGCAGGCACTTAATTCTGTTAACACTTTCATTAGTTTTGTAGACATACTCGGTCGGCTTCTAACAAAGAGCAGAAAAACAGGATGAACTTCTATTCGACGTATTATCGTAAAGTTGAGACATCCGCTACGAATGGTCACGCGAAACCACCATGAGACACAACTCGATCTTTGATGGCTAATGTCCAACTAAACTCATTAGTCAACTCAACAATAAACTTTTTTTCTGTTGCTCGTGGCCATGATGTCTCGCTCTTTAAAACTGCGATTTTCGGTGGTTATATTTGCCAAAAGCTTTGCAATTGCAATAGGTATAAGCCGATTTTTCTAAGAAGCTTAATCACTCTTGTCCCGGGTCACGGGAGTAATTGTCCCTTAGGTCACAGAATATCAACAGAAAAAAATGATTCTCCCCATTGCATCCGAAGATTAATATTTTTGTTTATATCCATGTTGCTTGGGATAGGTTAAGTTAACCAAAGACTGACAGCAAAAAAAAAATATACCAAATTAATTAGTGATGGAGTGGATATATTTTATATGTGACTAATAGAAAGTAAATAATTATGAGAGCTTAAGTTTTAATACACACTTGTATATAAAAATATTATTGTCCTGTATCCTGTATCTAGACAGTCCTATTGTCCCTTCCTAGTGATAACATTGGCATAAACCCAATTAGGTACAATAATACAATACCATAGAGTTTGTAGATAGGGCCGCCTATGTGTCGCAAGCGGCACACACATCCACTATATGACTCATTCCATGCCCTACTCGACTTAAGTACCGCCACTTGATTTGTTTCATAAAAGTTGTTTCCGATAACATGGTGCTGAGATACGAGTATAACGAAGATACCCAGAGAATATGAGTAATAACAGAGTAGTCAACAAGGGGCCGGTTCTTTCAGACTGCCTGTAAGTAATCGTATGTTACGCGCCTGAAATCTCATAGTACTTATATACTTACTGGGAGTGAAAGGTCCCCAAATGCGCAGGACCTTTCCACAGGACTAAAAAAATATTCTTCATTTATAACTTGAAATGGTCCATTGAATGTGCGCAACGCAAATCAACGTACGTAACTAACTGAAGACCCGAACGAGGGGCTCAACCTAGAGGACCTGAGAATCTTTACGGACGGGTCAAAAACTGAGAAAGGAACGGGATGTGGTGTATTCTCGGAGGATTTGAGTATGCACATCTCTAAACCCCTAGGTGTACACAACACGGTATTCCAAGCTGAATGCGTAGGAATAATAGAAGCCTGCAACGCTATAAAAAGACGCCAGGTTCAGAACACAAACATACGAATACTTTCAGACAGCAACTCCGTACTACAAGCACTAAACAGTGATATGTGTACCTCTGCTCTAATATACGAATGTCATCGCTGCATCACAGAAGTGTGCGATGACAAAAATACGGTAACATTACAATGGATAAAGGGACACAGCGGCTCGAGAGGCAATGACGCAGCGGATGAATTGGCCCGTAAGGGATCGGAGACACCGCCATGCGGGCCAGAGCCAATAATACCCCTACCACAATCTTACATATACAACATAATGAACCAGAACACATTATACCAACACCAAAAATACTGGGAAGACATGGGAACGTGTAGACAAACAAAAGAAATACTTCCGAATAGAAATCACAAACTCACCACCATCTTACTGAGAATCCACAGGAACCAACTACGCAAGATAGTAGGACTAATAACGGGACACAATACTCTGAACAAACACCTCTTCAATTTAGGTATAACAGACAGCCCAGTATGCAGAGCATGCATGGAGGCAGAAGAAACCACCAATCATATTCTACTAGATTGCAAACAGGTAGAAGGATACAGGACGAAATACCTAGGATCCCCAAGTACCGTACACGAAGCCATAGGCAACATCAGGGCTTTACTTAGGTTCGTGGAGGAGCTGGGGTGGTTGGAGTAGCGCTACCCCCTTTTTACGCAAAATAGGCACGTTGGATGTCAACTTGCGGAAAATGCCCAGCGCAACTAACTAACTAACTAACTAGCTTTTCATCGATCCTTATTTCAATATAAAACGTGTTCACGGCGAAGCTTGCGTTTGGCTTGTTATTACCTACACATTGTTGTTGTTGCCTAAACCTAAAAACATAACTTTTACTAATTGAAATCATGTTGGTAAAATCTGAAACATTGGATAATGTCCTTATTACTCACAATTTGGAAAATTATTAAAGTACATTTTTGTATCAATTCTAAATTACGATTCTTTGTGAAGCATGCTTTGTACTTAGCTTACAACTTCATACTTACAGTTCACTTTTTACTTTACGGTAAGCTTATAATAATTTTACGTTTTAAATATTTCACGTTCTCTTTGTCGATCTCCTACTATTTAGGTGGACGGACCTCATAAAGTCCACGACGAAATGTTCCCTAACGGAGTGGGCACGGAGTGCCACAAACAGAGAGAGATGGTCAAACATTGCAAAAGCCGTCATTAATGTGGAAGAGGACAATCCATAACCACGACCACTCTGACAAGAATGTACGACTAAGAAGAAGAGAATAATAATTTTAGGTGGCCTCTATGTACTCCCAACAGTACAATTACAACCAGACAAAAAAAACATCCTGCATGTAAATAAGTGGTAGATTTGGCCAAAGCGTTATTTCCGAGTCGTACGTATACGTGCGAAGTCATCCAATAGTGTGGGTGTCAACATGACACGATCAGTAGGTACAAGTACCGTTCAAAAAGAAGGCCGATCCTCCCACCTGTTGGACTCCCAATTGTAAGCACTTTTTCATATAAGTGCTGGTTTTTAAAGTCTTTCATTTTGCTATGAGAATGTTTATTTTTGTAGCTCCTATTATCAAGATATACTTAAAGTAATGTGAGAGTCGTTATCGCTAGGTTTACACTAATAACTTCTGTGACGCGATGTGATTTAATTCTTGAATGCGTGGTACTTTTCCTTATTATTATTTTCCTGATGACCAAACCTTGTCCTTGGCCGCCAAGCGTGTGACCAAATTCAGTAGTCAAACTGCATTGTCCTATAAATTATGTTTACAAAATGTTATTCCTTCAATACTTAAGTAAGAGTTTACCGGCTCGTTAGTATGATATTTTAAATTAAAGGCTGGTACCATGTATTTGTATAGTGAGTTGCGAGTAATAATTTTGTGTATCTGATTCCAGTGGTCTAGACAGTTCAATGTCGAAGCAGATAGTTTACCTCCTCCACCTACTGGCGCGGCAGGGCCGCACGGTTGTGGTGACCATGCATCAACCCTCGGCGGCGCTGCTCCAGATGGTAGACCGGCTGTATGCGGTGGTGGGCGGCCAGTGTGCATATATGGGCTCGGTGCATAACCTGCTGCCGTTCTTCCAAAAACTTAACTTGAGCTGTCCGAAGTTCCACGATACTGTGGATTTTCGTAAGTATTTTATTCATATCAATCGTGACAATGGTGTCCAGGACCTTGAGATACAGGTGCCGAAACCAACGCGCAGTCCTTTCGTCAGTGTAAAGGATACACCAAGCTGATGCTGTCCGTACCCGTGCCATGGAACATACACATTATTATTATTTATAATTAAGGATGAACCATGTTAAAAATGTTTTTGAACTTATTGGCAATTATTCTTTTTGCACAGCAATCAAGTAGTCGTCTAGACCATGGGCCTAGGTACAGCGGAGATCCTATTGCCACCTTTCGGCTTTCCGCCTTTAGCTTTTCGTTACCCTACTTGTGTATACCAATTTGCAGCCTAATCCGGAAGCGATAATTGGTTACAATTTTACAAACAAGCTTTGATTTTAATAAAGAAACATACAGATAACGCAGGTTTAATAATAATAAAAGCTTTACTAAACTAAATACTCGTTGACCTTACATTAAACTATTTCTTTTATTTTTCAGTTATCGAAATATGTGCAGAGAAGGCAGATAGACTCGTGGAATACTCAGAAAACGGACGTGACCTACAATGGCTTAATACTATAATATCTAATGAGACTGATGATAAATTTATAGATGAATATAATAAAGAAAATACAGAATTATATAAATTATATAAGGAAGTGTGTCTGACGACGCTACCACCTCCAAAGGAAGATCCTACCAGTAAAATTATATTAGCATTGAAAAGCACGTATTCTACGACCTCTTGGAAGCAGTTCACGACACTCACAAGGCGATCGTTACTAGTATGTATAAATAAGCTCAATTTCAATTCCTCTTATTTATACTAATTTTTTTTAAGTTTGATCAGTTGGTCTGTCGTATGTGTTTTACGCGTCCTGAGGTAGTCCTAATTGCTATTTCTTAATAGTGTTTGTGATCATTTCATTACCTAGTTCAATCAAATTAGTCAATTACGACGGAACTCCACAGTAAAGATAATGATATTTTTGATAGATGATACAAAACCAATCAACCAAGAAAATAATCTGAAGTATTAAACTGAATGCGTATTTTAATGTTGAATGGACACGCAGAACGAACATTCCACGAACAATGAGAATATCAATATTGCTGTAGACAAGCTTGGTTGGGAATGTAATCGGTTTTCGAAGGATAACCTTAGGGACTTTTACATGCCCCGTCCTATGCAGTTACTTATACAATATGTTAGAACGTTACGTATATGAGTTTGCGGACGCGACTTGCTGTGCTGTGTTGTTGTTGTTGTTGTTAAGTGCTCATTGAAATCCAGTTTTTCGTCAATGAGACTACAATTGACTGACAAGGGCAGGAACTATAGGTAATTGTTAATTCATTTCGGTTGCGGGTGTGAACTTTGATGTTTGGTATGGTAGTTGGGGCAGAGACCCTTGTTTTATGAAACCAAAGAAATTGTGTTTTTGAAACATTAAATGTTACAGCACCCATATCACGTTCTACAGACCTAGCAATGTTGGTCCAGTTTTCCTCGTGAAAGAGCCATCGGCATTGGGTACTTTGTCAGAAGCAATGTCATAGATGTAGATGATATTGAATAATATTGGACCCAGGACACTTCCCTTTGGGACTCCAAAAGTGGCATTCATAGGGTTTCTTACATCTAGGCAAATCTTTACACGTTGTGTTCGCCCGAGCAGGTTGCTATTAAACCAGTCCAAAGCGATTCCTTCCACACCCAGCACCAGCAGCCCAGACCGTATCGAATGCTTTGGTTAGATCTAGGAAAATGCCAAGACAGACCTCATTGCTATCCGAGTATCCTGAGATTAGCTTCTCGGCCTCTTTACACGAAAACCAAACTGATGATCTGAAATTGTGGAGTTACTTTCTAGGAAGCTGACTAAGCTCCTAGAAACCATCCTTTACAGTATTTTACAACATATATACATATTTTGTACTTCGCAAATAGTAAAAACGTTAAAGATTGATTTATTCTACAACGTCTCATTACTTTCTCCAGTCTCGATGGCGAGACCCTCAGTTCACGCTCATGATCACGGGCATCCACTGCGCCATGGCGATCTTCATCGGCCTCCTGTTCTTCAACATCGGCGAGGACGCGAAGTACGTCCGGGACAACTTCAACTTCCTCTACTTCAGCCTCATGTTTATCATGTTCACTGCGTTCAGCGCAGTTTCTATCACATGTGAGTATTATTTATTTTTCCAGTCTCGATGGCGAGACCCTCAGTTCACGCTCATGATCACGGGCATCCACTGCGCCATGGCGATCTTCATCGGCCTCCTGTTCTTCAACATCGGCGAGGACGCGAAGTACGTCCGGGACAACTTCAACTTCCTCTACTTCAGCCTCATGTTCATCATGTTCACTGCGTTCAGCGCAGTTTCTATCACATGTGAGTATTAATATTTTCTTCGGTTTCCGCGACTGTCACACATTTAAATAAAACAATTTAAACGGATTATATCGCGTATATTAATTATTTGAGCCTCCCTGACGTTTCAGTACCTTTACAGATACCGTTGTCAAAGGTTGAAAGGTCAACCTTTGACAATTGTTTTATTTAAATGTGAGTATTATTTATTTTCCCAGTCTCGATGGCGTTCTCGATTACGATCACGGGAATTCACTGCGAAATGGCGCTCTTCATTGGTCTCCTGTTCTTCAGCGTCAGCGAGGGCACGAAGTAAATGTATATAGGCGATAACAACAACTTCCTCTAATTCAGACTCATGTTTATAATGTTCACTGTTTCCAGAGAAGTTTCTAGCACATGCGCGTATCATTTATTTTTCCAGTCTTGGTTACGAGAACCTCCGATTACGCTCATGATCAGGGGCGTTTTGTTGTTTTATGTTTATATTTATAAGTAATTCAACAGTAGTTTCCACCTCTAACTGATATATAATTACACAAGCTTTTGCCCGCGGCTTCGCTTGCACATGACTGGAAACGTGTCTGTGTAAGTTTCTACCGTTTGATTGTTTCTTAAAAGAATACAACTAATAATTATGGTCGATTTATCTATTTCTATTTAAATCACGTCGTAGCATCGTCGTCATCGTCGAAGCAGAAGAAGTGTGTAAAACGACTCTCTCCAAATAGCTTGGTCCAGCTCTCCAAGGGTGATCAATAAAATCAAAGAAAAATAATGCATCTGTTATTGTTCAGAATATGGGAGTAGGTATATGGCTCAATTTTAGTAACATCCTATGTTCCCATCAAACTGAGTATAATTTTTTCTGTCTTCGTCGTACCTAAAGAAAACTTTGAATCGTCCTACTTTATTGACAAACGTAGTGCCTAACTCAAATTTTTCGGAACTTATCTAGGTTCTTTGTGATTCTTTTAGTTCGTCGTCGTACCTAATAATGGAGACTCTAAAAATATATATGTAATAGGAATTTTCTTATTTTTAAGAACGTTGAAATTTGCGCTGTTACTAAAGTCTTACTAAAAATTATATACGACATTTCTCATACACACCTTGGCTTTCCGTTTAATTCCCTTAAGGATATGAATTTCGGATACCATTTAGTTCGGTCAATAAAAAGGTTTTTTTTTTAATAATGTAGGCCCGTTGCACGAAATTTTGACACTTTTACCTACTAAGAGGATCCCACTTTTTTCATAATTAGGACATTAATTTCCAAAAATGAATGCAGTTTATACAGAAAAATATTCCTGACATAAACTTTCGTTTTTCCCCATTTGACGAAATGCAGTAGTATTTTAGTGGCTAAACACGGAGCAGTCTTAGGCAAAAAATCCTACTTTTCTTATCCAAACTTTCGCCTCCCACTAAACCCATTTTGGAAATAAATTTGGAATGAGGCTTTCGTTTGTTTTCTCAGTTTTAAATGAGTATTCTAATAAAATACCTGTTACCTCTTATTCATAAATTCATAACATGCAAATGTTGTCACCTTAAATTAACCTGTTAAAAGGATGAATATTAAATAATGCTTGAAAATGAACCTACTAAACACGTAATTTTATCCCAAACTCTTCAGTATACAAACTTTCACCTCCCATTTAACCCCTTTACAGGATGACTTTTTCAAATTCCTGAAATTTAATTTCTTGTTTTTAGATGAAGAATCTGTACACGAACTTTTATATCTCTTGCTCAAAAATTACACGATTTTAAAGTCGTGTAATTTAACCCCCTAACTTTGAACCCCAATTAGACCGCCTTAGGGGATGAATTTTGGAATATCCCTTCTTATTCCTTGCCTCCATTATATACTTGATCTATTCTAGAAATTTGAAGTTCCTAGGTTCAGTGGTTTCGGCTCTACGTTGATGAGGCAGTCAGTCACTCAGGACTTTTACGTCTATATGTATAAATAAATAATATATATTATTTTATCCATAACACATATTGCGATAGATATTACATACATAGTGAGAATCATGCGTATGCTTTAATTCTTCCACGCTCCCATCGTCCACATCGATACGTTATCTTCAGATAACGTTTTAACTTATTAATTTAGAATTTCGTAATTAAATTGTGTTGAAGTTCTTCAATGCCAGTCCAGGCGTATATTACACACTTCAACAAGTCCCCACTCGCTCTTCCCACTCTTCTATATAATCTGTGCCAGAACGTAAACATTTGGCTGGTTTGAACTTTGAACACAAAACGATGCAGGATGTCTATAAGCCTGGCTATGGCTACACGTACTATTGAAATGTCTGTGTATGTATGCGTGTGCCTATAATTAAATAGTAACTACTGTTCATAATACATCTTCATGAAACAATTAGGTACTAGTTAATGAAATTTGAAAAATATTTAATTTTAATCAGTTCTCAATTCGCAGAAAAGATGTTATTGACACCAAGTTTTTAAAAACAAGATACCTACTTTGTCAGAAAACGTATGCTCAAACAGTTCTGTTCTCATACTTTGTACCTAACGAGTCACTTTTTATTTTCCAGTCCCAGAACAGTTCCCTGTGGTACGGCGGGAGCACTTCAACCGCTGGTACACATCAGGCGCCTACTACGCGTCGACGCTGGTGGCAGCGCTGCCCACGCAGACTGTGTGCACCCTCTGCTACGCCTGCATCGCCTACTGGCTCACGGCGCAGCCACCAGACATACTCCGGTTCTTGAGCTTCTGTGTCATACTACTGATGGTGTCCTATGTCGCTCTATGCATGGGACTGCTCAACGGATCCCTGTTTGATGTTAAGGTACAGTACACCTATACCTGTTTGATTTTAGGTACAATATATGTGTTTCATTTTTAAACCTTATACTTAACACACACATGCAATGTTACACTCAAGTTAAAGATTACTTAATTTTGGCGCAGACCTATGATTGATGAATCAACAACATTACATACTCACTTAATTCGAACACAATGAAACTGATTCAAGGCTTTTTCTTGGTAAATTATTGGCCTGAGTTTAGGCTGTGCGAGGCGGTCTGAGAGTGCGGGTGGGGTCGCCGGAGCGGACCTCCTGTTCCACTGTGTGTGTGTGTGTGTGTGTGTGAAGTTGTGTCACCGGAGGGTGACCATGACCAGCTGATTCAAGGCTTCATTCTTTTTATAATAAAACATCTGATCAGAATAAATATAAGAAAAGATAACATTTTAAAAGTTATATTAGGTAGGCCGATAATGTACCTACACAAAATAAGTTTATTTGCAGGGGTATTTATATATATATATATATATATTTGATTATGGTTGCGCTTATCATACGATAAACAACTATTAAAGTATACGTCACTCTCTCGGTCACATACCTACTTGTTAAAACGTGATGAATGCTTTGTCATTTTCCTTTTCCATCCAAGGCTCGCTGGGGTTACGAGTATCATATGTTTAATTAATTACTACCTTATTTCTCTTGAAATTTAACAATGTCTTCATTCCAAAAATATACGCTTTACTTAAAAACCTCCTCTATTTTCTATCTTTTGCTACAAACACCTAACAAGCGTAAGTGTATACAATTACCACGGGTCCGAGTTTAACAAACCGGTTGGCAGTTGCAACAGGGCCTTGCATAAATAAGTCAACTGCGTAACATTTGTTTTATTAATGATTCAATAGATGCCTTTATTGTGTTGAAATTACATAACCTGAAGGATACGCCGTAAAATTAATTACTGAATACTTGTAATTATCATAACGCAGAGGCAGTCAATATTTATCTTCTTACCTACTTATTATTTCTTTATTTACCGTATAGTTGGCAAAAATTAAGGTAGGATGTGCAAAGTAAACCATGTCAAATACATAAATACCAACCATAACCTAAATAGGTAGGTACGTGTGTTACCTGCGTATGTTACATAATATATTACACTAAATAAGATAAATACAAAAGAAAAAACAATAAAAAAATTAACTCGATATTTTTAAAGCACGTTTAGAAACTGCATCTATGATAAATTGGTGAATTTATTATTACTTATATTTCTTACAGTCTATCTATCTATCTATCAGCCACAGACGTCCACTGCTGTGCTGAACATATGCCTCCCCCATGACTCGCCACAAAGTGCGATCCCGTGCAGACCACATCCATTGATTCCCCGCTACCCTCATGGGGTCATCCGGCCATCTAGCCGGGAGCCGACCGTCGCTTCGCTTTCCTATACGTGGTCGCCACTCCAGAACTTTGTTGCCCAACGGCTGTCCATTCTCCGGGCTACAATCATAGCCTGCCCATTGCTACTTCAACCGTGCAATCCCGTGAGCTATGTCGGTTACCTTTGATCTTCTGTGAATATCCTCATTTCTGATTCTATCGCGCAAAGAAACTCCGAGCATAACCCTTTCCATTGCACGTTGCGTGACTCTTAGCCGCCTTATGAGTCTCATTGTGAACGACCAAGTCTCAGTTCCGTAAGTCATCACTGGGAACGTGGGAACACACACTGTTCGAAGACTCGTCTTCAGGCACTGGGAAATTTTCGACGATTCCTTGCAGTATAGAGTTGAAAAACCTTATCTTTTTTGAAGAAAAATCTTAGTATTTGTTTTATAATCTTATTAATTATTTGCTTTATATAAAAGATAAAATTATTTAAACAAACCCATGCAAAATCGCAATTGTTCACTGATATCGCAGCAAAATCACCATGTTTGAGCTAAAGCGAGGTGAAAAATACTGTATTTTTTTTTTCTTTACGCAGAATTTACTTAGTTGGTACACAACAGCCACAAACAAAAAAAGATGTAAAAAAAAAATACTTATATATATTTTCTTAATTACAGAACGCCGTGGTCTTTGGGCCGTTCTTCGTAATGCCGTTCACCATATTCTCCGGGTTCTTCTTGCGGCTGGCCGACTCGCCTGTCATCTTCCATTGGATGTTCCACATCTCCTTCTTAAAGCACGGGCTGGCCGGGCTCTGCCTCACCATCTTCGGCATGGACCGTCCAAACCTCCCCTGCTCCGAACTCTACTGTCACTACGCTTACCCCAGCCTCTTCTTAAGAGACAGTGGCATGTCCAAGGAACATTATTCCATTGTGATCTTAGCTTTAATCGCCATAGTGTTTGTTGTAATCTTTTGTACATATATTCTATTGAAAATTAGGCTCAAGTGTAAGTGGTGAGGTATTAAACTAGGTTTATTTGAGATTTTATTCGATGAGCGCTTTGCCATACAGTTTTTTCATAAAAATGTGAGCTACGACAAATTTATGGGAATATATTATATTGCTGTTTTGTAAGGGTTCTGTTGCACTACGATGCTAGTCACAATTTTCGATATAAAACGTATTGTCAGCGTTTATTTGCAAATTGAACGTTATAGTTGTGTGTGACAAATTTTACTTTTTAATAATAGTTTCTTATGTCGAAGAATACCGGAAGAGGTAAGTATATTATATTGGTGTATTGAAAAGTGTATTGTACTATTTTGTACGTGTATTTCATTCCATTAGTATAGAAATATTGTTTATGTTAAGTGCTTTTTATAATTGTCACAATTTGCTATGTGAATAAAAGGGGTACCGTGAAAGAAATTATACCTATCGACTAGATACATTATAAAAAATATTTATAAGCTTATTAAGCTAGGTATAGGTGCCAATTTACTGTAGTAGCACAAGTACTGTGTACTTATGCTTGCATCTGTGATTTAGTGCAATTGTAATACTTATATCGTTGTTCCGGTGCCATCGCTGAAGGTGAAGCTTTAAATAATAAAAAATTGTATTGGCAACCAGATCAATCGCTTTATAGGGAATTTTGGCGCAATTAACATCTCGAAAACATTTAAATATATCTAAAGTCTATCTGTAATAAATATTATATAAAACAATGTAATGATTGATATTGGAAAGATTGTCTTGTCTGTCCGATCTCTAAGATTAAATGAAGTCGCTTTGGCACAAGGCACAAACAATCGTATACAACTAAATTTAAGGTCGTTTTTACATGCGCCATTTTGACAGAATTTGATCTTAGAATTCCGGATAGGCTATATATACGTAATAGTTTTTGTTCATGTCGTATATATGTATACTTAATGTACAAATATGTAGGTCATAAGTAATAAAAAAGGGAACAATTTATTATTTTACCAAAGTTACATATTGTATTCTTTCAGTAGGCACTTATTATTATTATTATTATTATTAAGAGCCTATATTGTCCGACTGCTGGGCAAAGGCCTCCCTCTCATTCTTCCATGCGTCCCTGTCCCGAGCAATATAGACACTTACAAATATTTAATTATACGAATCCTATTTTAGTCTACTAAGGTGTATACCGTGCCTTCGTCCTCAATGTGAAGTTAAACTGCTTTAGTTATTTTGGAGTAGGAGCTATATATTGCAAAAACAACAAAGAAAATACAATTTTCAGCTAACGGATTTAGCAAATAACTGCTGACTAGATATATATCTATGGCAACAAGATGCACATTAACAACAATGAGAACAACAATGTACAAAATTTTATTGAACCAGAACGATTCCGTTACGTTATTAATATTATTTTTAGCCTTCGGTATTATTTTTTAGGTACCTATTTAATTCCTGTATTTTATTGTAATTGTATATTATCCATACTTACTTTTATAGAATTGTAAAATTGTGATATCTATTTTTTTATGGAGAGGGTTTCGGGAATAATCTTAACAGCGTGATGCAGGGTTTGCACAGGTGTCTGTTGGTAAAATATTTCACCATGACCGGCTGAGGAAGCGTGAACTGAATATAACTAGATTATCTCAGTGTTGGAAAAAGTAATTAACGTGATTTTATTCAATCTTCTAAACTAATTTTTCACTTAGGTACTTACTTAGACAGATACCATGCATCTACCCGATTAATTTAACCAAGATTGACACTATGTAAGCACCTATATATTATATTTAACTTATCAACGTCCAAAGTCAACATTTAGGTAAGTACACATGTTGCGAAAATGCGACATCGTATTTTTGTTATGTTATGAATATATGTAAGTAATTAGGTACATATGCAAATTATTCACTTAAAATTGATAAATAAATGAAAAATTAAATAACCGCTATTTTTGTTACTTTATCAATGACACAACAAAAGGGCTCTCAATCTGTCCAGATTTTGACCAATTTTGGTACAGGGATAACTGTTTATCAAAAAATTGTTATAGGACACTTTTCGACCACTCGAGTACGCTAAAGAAAAAATACGCGGACGAAGTTGTGGGCTAGTAATGGCTATAAAACCTTAAAATAAAGCAATTATAAAAGTCGACCTTTGTGTATATAAAAAATAATGGAGTGTTTGCTACTAGTTTCTTCTATTTTAAAGTAAACAACTGCGGTTTAACTTCACAGTTAACATAATGACATTGTCTGCCAGGCACAAAACTAAACCGTACTAGACCGTATTTCTTAGCCCTTGGAAAGGGAATAACTTTAATAACTTTACTCATTGTCTAATTGTGTTACTTATTTTGGCCCATCGGCAACAACTTCAAGAATCATCGACATTCGTTATCTTAATGGATATCATTGATTCAGTTATAATGAGAATATTATACTAGGTAAAGAGTTTACTCTATATCTGTGTTATAATATTTTATGTAAGTTGACAAAATAATTACAAACATTTTATACAAAGGATACTTGACATTTTTATTTGTCCTTTTATTTCTCGATAGCTTGTTCGATAAGGTGATGACACTGAAATAGCATTGTCTGGCTAGAAACATTTTTATTAAATTCTACTAACATACCTTGAACTTGTGTACCAATAATGTTCCCAAACTGGTAACTTAAAGTGTTGTTACTTTAAGTTATTATTGTAATGCCAGTAAAATCTTATCTTATAACTACCTAGTACCTAGGTAAGTCTCAGAATTCATTGACATGTGTCGATAAAAAAAAGAGTTTAAGCAGTAAAGTTTGGTATAATATGCTGGGTTTTACCAATAATAGACGGTAACGACAGCGACGATTTTCGACCACATACGGGAAATTGAACTACGAGACGCAATCGCCATCACGATTGCTATCCTTAAAAGGTTGTTGCCGCTCCATGTCTTTCCAAGTCCTTCCTATTCCTCACCACTTCTGTTTCTATTTGTGTTCCACCTGTTATCGGTAAACTAGCTTCTCCTTTGACCATGCTTTCCATTTTAATCTGTTCAGTTATTATCATTAATGAACTAGAAGCCACAAGAGTAAGCGTTAGAGATCCTTCTGATGAATCGGTGCGTAACTTCATTGGTGTCATATAATATAATAACAAACCTATTGGCATATTGTTTTTTTATTTTTAATGACATAATTGTATACTTACGTACTTTGTAAACCGAGCAATGATACATCAGGATCTGTCTACGTTATCACCCGTCTTACACAGATGTTTGTGACGTGGTACGCTGACCTGTTAGGTTACGCGTTGTTACGTATTGCTAATTGCCAATTCAAATGGATTGTATAGTTACGACCTACCTACCTAGTGAACCAGATAGGTGATGCCGAACTACCATAGATTTGTTCACTATTTATTATTATTACCAGCACATCATAACACTCACAATCAATATCGAGCAAGAGAAAATACACAGCACAGAACCGAAGACATGTTTCCCGAGGTATGAACTTTTGAACTACTGATCCCCAAATTAGTGATAAAATATAAAATAATCTCTAAATAATTAGAGTGTTTATATTTTGGTATTCTAGATTAATTGTTGCATGAGCCACTGGCGATGAAGACTGCGCCGAGCGTTAGCGACTGAACCATAGAGCGCGGGGAAAGCGTATTTAGATCAGCGCGCGGCCGCCTTAGTAAAAATGTATGGAGAATTAAAAGCACTTTTTGATAAATCTGGAACTTTAATACCAAACAATAATTGAAATATTTGATGCGGACAAATTGTAATGTAAATATTCATCTTTTTTTTACTGAAAATCAGAATAGAGATCCATTGTTAAGTATAAACACTTAAAGCCTGAAACAACTAGTGTTGACGTTGTCTACTAAACGGCAACTACCTATTTTTCACATTTCGCTCGGCGCAGTCTTAAAACGCTATTTCCAATTCTAAGTCTTTGTTCTACAGTAGGTACGAGTACTATGTATTATTATTATTAAGTATGTATTTAACGTTCTGGTAGAGATAAATAATTCGATAAGAAGATACCTAATTGTGTCAAAATGATGTTAATGTCAGAGGTTATCAAGTCATAAGTAAATAACTGCAATGTTTCTGAGATCGGTGGAGCTATTCATGTATTATTGTTTTATTGTAGCAATTGTCTTTCTAGGGTATAAAAGGCTGGGTCAGCCACACTACACTCTTGAGACATAACTTGACATAAATAAAACAAAATTAACAACACTAAGGAAATATTCAGACGTTTGATCCAACATTACCTACTCAAACTACCTACGTAAACAATCCTCTACACAAAACTGTTACTGAAGAAAATGAAGGAATTAATGGCAAAACACATTAAGCTCTTGCTTTATGTAATTTTTCTAGTAGAAAGCGATGATAGACCGCATACGGAGGGTGTATGGATGTCAAAAATTCTGCTAATCAAATTGAAACTAACTGTATTTTAACGTATAAAGTTGAAATGTGCCGCACGGATCCGTGTTTAAGATTACGAGAGGTTAAGAAACTGCATTACTTACAATCACCCGAGTTAGGACTTGGGACAAGACCGTCCGGTTGAAGTGGCATACTATCGCACGCAGCCGGAAAAGTGGACTAAACAAGCCAGAGCATGTCACGATATATGCGTGCCTGAGGTAACCATGACCGGCAGAGGAAGCGTGAACTGAATATAACTAGATTATCTCAGAGTTGGCAAAAGTAATGAACGTGATTTTATTCAATCTTGATGAATTTAACCAAGATGGACACTATATAGGTACTTACTTATCAAAGTCCAAAGTCAACATTTAGGTAGACATGTCGCGAAAATCAGACATTGTATTTTGTTATGAATATAGGCATAGGTAAGTACTCACATATACATACAAATTATTAACTTAACATTAATAAAAAAATATAGGTACCTCCTTATCGACATCTCCATTCTTCTTTAACTTTGCATTATTGTAAATAACCGCTATTTTCGTTACTTTATCAATGACCCTTTGAGCGATGTTGTTTTTGTTTAACAATGATTAAGTAAATTAATATTAAGTGTTGTTTTAGGTTAATCGTCGTATAATTATTCAAACAAAGAATATTTTTAAACAGCAATTGCTAGCAACCTACGAAAGATAATAATTCAATTATGCACGCCGATTATGGATTTAGTTTCATTATCATCTAACATATTGTTATTTAAAGATAAACTGTGAACATAATGTCTGCGATAGTAAGTACTGAATTCTCGTGGAAGTGAAAGTCTTGCAGAGCATGAGTGGGGCTTGCGCGTGTGCCGGACGACTGCAGTTGTTCTGCGCTTACGCAGCGTTGTGAACGCTCGCTGATACTTCCACACGATTATTCAATTCCGCTAGTACAGAGTGATCAGCTCATCCGGTCAGGAGCTACTTAGACCTGAATACTCCACGCAAATGGACGTCGAGATAGGCAGGGACGACATAAGCGTCGAAGACGCGAATCTCCTTGTCTTCATTGACATTGAGTACACAAAGCCTCAACCGTTTGCAAGTATGTATTTTTGGTTTTATCAGCCTATTTGAATTTGATTGCCACAACGTTACAAATATATATTTGTTTCTATAAATTTTCCATAATGTTTAGCACTTCACACTAATTACTTTACTAATTACGTACCTACCTTTGTATTCGCTCGTTAAAAAAAATCTTAAGTGCTCTACAAACGGTCCTAGCAGAAATCTATAATTTATTGATATCTCCTATTTATATACGGATCTAATGAAACTTATATCTCCTTAGCTGCATCCGTGTTTCGATTAGGTAAACTTTAATAAATGATAAAATTATATAGTAGGTATCTTACAAAAGAAAAGTTCTCTGTCACCTTCCCAAAGAGATGTTATATTACTAAATGGTGAAAAAGACATGCCATTAAGAAAAATCTTAATAGTTTATTTGCTTTAAGATTTTTGAATGAAAATATACACGCATCTATGTTAGTAACCCATCATATGGTATCTATGCGACAGGGATTACAAAGGTGCCAAGTTGGTAAAAGGTCCTGACCTGCTTATTATGATGTTATTGGCAAAAGCGTACCACAAGAAAATAGCAAGCGCCAAATGGTGTACCAAAGATATTAAATTGAAGATTACATTCAATTCCGCTGATATAGGTACATTACATTTTTTGCGTCAACCAGGTAAACTTTACCTAATGTTTTTGTTATAAAAATCAGTATTGTTTAAACATATTCAAATTTTCCTAGGGTAGAAATTTTAAACAAAGCGTAGCGAGGGAAGCTAGAGCTACAATAACAGAGTAACTCTATGCGAATGTAGGTAGAACGTTGATTGTGTTATTGGTAATCTTGAAATAAGCGATCAGCCGCTTTTATACGTTTGTCTCTTCACTACTTTGAAAAGTATAGAACGTTTAAAAATAAAATACGTCGTAAAGCTCTCAAATATTTTATCCAGAAGCATTAATGCTTGGTAATGAACCCTGTCTAGATAAGCTTACAATCAATCGGGGTACGGTAGCAGTAGACAGTTAAAAGTGCCAGTGTGTAAGTGTGAGCCAATGTTATACGGAAGGACAGAAGTTCCCCTGATTGACTCTACTTAGTTATTGATGATTATTTAAAATGAATCCAATCGGTGGAGCTGATAGGTACAATCTTTTCGAGAAACCAAACAAGCTGCAACATAGAAATAGGTTTAAATACACTGAATTTAATTCATTTCCTTTAAACGAGGAACCGCTTGCTTGCGAAACAATTTATCTGTCTTTAATTTTGTTTATTAAAATAATCAGCACATGCTCACTGATTACCGCGTCAAGCTTAGTGTTAACTATGTAAGTATCAGTTTTATAAGTGTAACATAACATAACTAATGATAATACATATTCTCGCCCGCTTCATAACCACATTCTTGGAACCAACATGCATTATTTATTTTATTACTCTAATTAATGTAGGCATCATGTATATTAACTACTAAACCTTGAATAATGAATCCATCTGCAGTGTTTTATTCAGTTAGTCGGGCACATCATTACTTTCCTAAGTTTTTTTGTAAGTGTAAAGTAGGCCCTGTTCCTGGCGAAGACAAGACGTAAAACTTACAAACCAAGGGCGGTAATTGACAACATTTCATATTTATAACAGGTGGAAATTAATATAGAGATCGACAGGGCTTTATGTAGTGTACCTTAAAAAAAAATCTTTGAATTTATTCTTCTGTATTTAAAGAAATATAAGAAAACACATCAAATAACTGCAATCTAAGACAATACGGGCTGAATAGGGTTGTTGTCTAAACCAAAGAGCGAAAAAATATATATTTTTTTTATTTGACGTTGACAGATGACAGATGCATACAAAGTTTTATTGTTTTTTTTTAATAAGAAACCGACTAAAGTAACCGTTCCATTAAGATCTGGTTTTGGTGTTGCCACATTTTAAAATAAGTATGTTTTTATAAATTAATAATAAAATAAATAATCATCTCAGAAAACAAATAAAAACAGAGATTACTTCATCTTTTTAAGCAGAATTCAGAAAAGTAATAAAATGATAGTCTTAAAAATATGAAATGTTGTCAAATCCTTATCGCATATTTGAAACACCTATGATCTGGGACATTTACTTATTCACCTACTTACATAATGTTGTGCCTTATTCAACTATATCTTCTAATTTCTAGTTGTACCCGGATAGATATACTAAGTGCTTAAGTAAACACTGAGTATCTATATTAAAGACACATTAACTAAATCAACCGCTGTTGAAAACTGGTATCTAGAGCAAGTTTTTATTTTAGCTTACGGCATACTGCAGACAAGTACATCCACGGCGCATGAGTAATAACAATAAGCAATACTAATTCGATTCTAATCACGTATTGCGTTTTCCTTTACCGGAATTCATCCTGCGATCATGTCGGGAGGTTTAGTAGGAGTAGGACGTTCGCAAAAAATCACACTTGGGTCACTATAGTTAGTACCTATAATTATAGACGCCGAAAATACACAATTTCTGTAATACCATATTTCTGGCATACCTACTTACCAAGTTTCGAAATAGAACCTTCATTCTTCAGAACAAACCGTGGCGTATTCTCTTGGAGGAATGGAATCCGCTTTAATAAGATTAATTAAGTAAAGACTGAAGGTCCTATTTGTTTGCTGGGTGTGGTCAGTTTGCTTGTGCATCAGAAATATTTGCGATTATGGTAAATGCATGTGCTTATAGTGCATATAAACCTTCCTCTTGAATCACTCTATCTATTAAAAAAACCGCATCAAAATCCGTTGCGTAGTTTTAAAGAGCTAAGCATACATAGGGACAGACAACAGAAAGCGACTGTTTTATACTTTGTAGTGATAGGTAATTTTTTAAACAAAAAACTACTTTGTTTTGTCTACTACAAGTACCTACCTACCATAAATATACAAATTACCTACAAATTGTTATTTTGTTTTTATGTTGAATGGTGCGCGTTATGAAGATAATTTGCCATTAACGGTCGTCCGGTCAGAGTCCGGTCAGTTACTTTGAAGTCAACATTTTCTAACATCGCACATAGCTTTCGAATTGCAACGAGAACATATAATGAGTGTGTAAAGTAGACATACGTAGGTACTCATAAAATAAATTTTACTATACTCAATTATATGAATAAACAAACGATAAGTATCAACTGGCGCGACTACGATAATATTGGCCACCTCTGCAGAGCCCGTATCGCCATTCACCAGTGCCTCACGAATGCTCGACGCTTCGGTAGCGCGTCGCTTGTAAACTTTAGACGCGATCGTAGCCAAGTTATGGATATCGTTGAAATAAATGATCTGTGTGTGAAAAATAATGATGCAACTGTCTTCATAGATGTTACAGTGACTGCAACGAGAAGCTTTGGTATTTTTTTTCTTTCAAGTGCTATTCTATCTACGAGTCTGTATGGGTGTCCTGTTTCTAGTGCGTATTTGTTATCTTTAGTTGAATGAAAACTTATTTTTCGCGTATTAAATCTAAGTTGGCTTTTTATATTTACTATATAATGTGGTTGGTATATGTGCAGCACTTCAATTACTGAATTGAAAGTCGATATTTTTTTATTATTTTAGTAGCCAATACAGGACATACATACATACAGTACATACAGGATGAGTCTGTTGTTTCTGTAACGGAGAATTTTATAAATATAAAAATCGGCCAAGAGCATGTCGGGCCACGCGCAGTGTAGGGTTCCGTAGTTGCCCATCCTTCACAAATAGACAATAAAATAAAATTTAAATTACGAGAAAGATTTCAAGCTCTATAAAAAGGTCGTAAACGCCAAAGCAACTATAATTACTTATTACCTTCTGGAAGTTATCGATTATACGCGCCAGATTGAGCGAACTGTTTTAATGCAGTATGGCGCTTAACTAATATGTGTAACGTTCGAAGTATAAGGATACCGCGCGGCACTTACGTCATTTTAAAGAAAATTAAGAAATTTTGCGATAACTCAAAAACGGCTTGACCGATTTCTTTCAATATAGTTTTCATTGAAAGTACTAATAAGGCCTCATCTTCATGATTTTTTTCATAATTTTTTGACCCGTGATTGAGAAGTTACGGGGGAATGAATGATTTGAATGATTTATTCGATGTATGTGGGAGATGGGTTACATTTGCAGGTTGAGTTACATAACACAGAATCACCAGACCCTACCTTTGCAGGCGTACATACATGGTGGCATATACATAATTTACATAATTTACTATCTTCTATCTTTAAACAATTACAATAAGCTATACTACTTTTCTAAATTAGATGTCAGAGTGCAGAGTCTCGAATTGTCACGGTTAACATAATATTCATAATTAATAATAAGAAGTTAGCAATCATCATTAAAGAAATCATTGATACAGTAATAGCATTTCTTTGCAAGCCATGTCTTAATAGATTGTTTAAAATTACATACGTTTTTTAATTTTAAATCATCAGGAATTTTATTATAAATTGAGATACACATGCTATAAGAATTTTTAGAAGTTAGTGCCAGTTTTGCAGCGGGCTTGTGCAGTTTGTGTCTATATTGAGATCGGACTTCTCGTGAGCTGAGCTGCTGTACCTCTGTAAATTGATATTTGTATTTATGAACAAATGCAGAAGTCTCCATAATGTACAGACATGGAACAGTAAGAATGCAGTTATCTATGAAATACTGACGACACGACTCTGTTTGACTAATGCCGAATATGGCTCTAATGCAGCGTTTTTGTACAATAAATATTCTGATTATGTCTTTGCAATTACCCCATAGAACTACACCATATCGTAAAGTTGAATTTACGTACCCATTGTAGGCAATTAGAGCGGCTTGTACAGAAACAGTTTGCGCTATTCTTCTAAGTGCATATACGAAACTGTTTACTTTGGAACAGTTATCTAGATGTTTTTGCCAACTACAGTGACAGTCAATTGTTATACCTAGAAATTTTGTATGTTGTACTTCTTCAATAGTTTAATCGTCATAAATTACATTTAAATTTTGTGGGGTAGTCCGGTCAGTATGAAATTGAATGAAATTGGTTTTATTTAGGTTCACTTTTAAATTATTTTTTTCTAGCCATTCAATAGTTTTGGCCAGTGTACTATTGATTTCTTCATTATATGTAGCTGGATCTCTACATGGTATAATGATTGACGTGTCATCAGCGAATAGTATACACTCATTTGGTAAATAATTGGGCAAATCATTTATATATAATAAAAACAGCAGTGGTCCCAATATACTCCCTTGGGGCACGCCGCATTCATTAATAACATAAGATGATCTGTATGCAATTAGATGTTTAGTTATACAGCAGTATTTCAAGGCTTCGACACATTGACTTCGATGTTCAAGGTACGATTTGATCCAATCGAGAGCTATACCTCTTATACCATACCTGAACAATTTTGCTATCAGTCGCTTATGATTTACAAAGTCGAACGCCTTGCTCATATCCATAAATAGGGTCGTTACCGGTACCCGGCCATCTATTGCATTTAATACACTTTTAATCAATTTAAATGAGGCCAAAGAAGTACATCTGGATTTTCGAAAACCATGTTGTTGGTCACTTATAATATTCTTGTTTTCCAAAAAGTTTACCAATCTGTTGTACATAACTTTTTCATACATTTTTGAGAATATGGGTATGAGAGTTATTCGTCTATAGTTAGCCATTTCAGATTTATTTCCCTTTTTATAAATAGGTTTTACTACAGATTTTTTGAGTTGCTGTGGGAAACTACCCTGGGTTAGTGATAAGTTTAATACATAGACAAGTGGCTTTACAATAACAAGCATACACTTTTTGATTATATCTGTTCTCAGTTCGTCATAACCAACAGCATTGGAGTTTTTGAGTTTCTTTACTATATTAATTAATTCTTCTGGGTTCACTGGGTTAAGAAAACACTATTTTTTTTATTTCCCGAGCGAATATTTACAAAACTGCTGACTTTATCAATAAATGATGTTTCAATATTTTTAAAAGACCTATTCAACGACATCCCACACGCTAGTGTTGGAACGAAAAAAAAATTCACCCCCCCTTTAGGTCTACGGGGGGGTACCCGAAAAAACTTTTTTTTTTTTAGTTTTTATGTTACCATTTTGTCGGCGTGATACATACACATACTCATACCAAATTTCAGCTTTCTAGCACTTATGATCACGGAGCTAAGCCGTGGACGGACAGACGGACAGACAGACGGACATGGCGAAACTATAAGGGTTCCTAGTTGACGACGGAACCCTAAAAACGAGCCCAAATATTATAAGAACAAATATGTTCGATGTTTTTCATTATAGCTACAGCCTGCAGTCATGGAACTCAAAACAAGAACCAAGGTTAATCACCCAAGACCCAAAGTGTATAGCTAATATGTTCATAAGATTATATAGTAGGTATATTAATATCGTAAAGCTTGTTTTAGCGTTAGCTTTGTCGTTGATATTGCTAATAACTTGTTAGCTAGCATTATTTAGCGAGCGAGCGAAGCGTCTCTGTTTCAACTTGGCCAATAATAATTTCGTACCTATGTCCGAATGTTTGGATGTTCGGAAGTCAAGTCGTTTGTCCGGATATTCGGCTGTTCTCGCCTGCAGGCCCCCATTTCCCTGCCGATTCTCGTGAAATTGAATCTACAATAATTAACAGCCACAAATGGCTTTTATTTGTATCACATTGAACTTCTGTAGTGCAGGTTTTATTAAATAATGGTTCGTTCGTTCTAATTCAATGAATAAACCGAAATAAATTGTATTCCTATACATACAGGGCCATGCTCAGTGTAGGGTTCCGTAGCTGTTTTTACATAATAAATGGTACAAGATAATATTACCCCGGCCTACACTATCGCAAAGTAGGCCGAAGTAGGTATGACTTTCTGCAGCGGAGGAAGTGCCTCTCCACACTATCATATTCACCCAACCTCGGTCAACTTTGCGAGTAAGTGCCGGGGTTAGAAGTTTTTTTAGTTAACTTTAAGGGTATGTATGACAAGCTATATTGTTTCCGTCCTTGGTAGTTGTTTTGTTTTTAATGTGGGAGGCTCTGACAACTATTTCGTAACTATATTCGGCCAACTTCGGTCAACTCCGCGAGTAGGTAGTATAGCTATAGTATAAGTTTTGGTGACATTTCAACAAACCATTTGCGAAATATAATTGACAAGATTTCATAATTTTAAGACTACAATTGACAACATTTCATATTTCTACCAGCTTTGCGTCGAGTACACCTTAAAATAGTATTTTATGCAATCGTTGCACAATGAAGGTTCTTAAAGTCGAGTACCGCGTTTAGGTGACGAGGCTTGCTGAGTGGCCTAAGTAAGGTACGATATTTTAAGACCTAATTGTGCAACTATTGCATACTTTTTATACGAGCAAAACACAGAAAAACATTTTTAACTTTAATCGTCATTCCCCACTATGATTTTTTTTCCCCACTATAACCTTTTTCGTTCAACTAAAACAGACCTATTTAAAAAAAACATGATCGCGATGGTCATAATTTTTTTATCTGTGTGAAAAGAAAATACATAAAATAACCGAAATCCTAACAGTGATTAAGTCCTCTTTTTAAGCGGAATATAGAAAAGTAATAAAATTGTAGTAAATACACTTATGAGTATATTGAGTATGAGTAATTGAGTAGGTATGAATTGTATTTAAATGGTAATATCGGCCCCATAGCTCTCTAAAGTCTTACCGTGTAGTCCGATGCGTATTTATTACAAGTAATGAGTAAATTTTAGTATATTTAAATTACTCATTCTAAAATGTCGTAACTCCAAAACTATGACACGATGGAAGGTGACTTTAGTCTGGTGAGGAATTAAAAAAAACGAATGACGTTGAGCTTGACATATCGACAGCATATTTTTTTCTCGAAAGGTCGAAGACTACAACTCCATTTAGGCATAGTTGTCGTAAATTTCAATTATTTTATGTATTTTCTTAATATTTCTTTACATACAGAAAAGTAAATTCAAATATTTTTTAGGGTGTACACGACGCAAAGCTCTCTCAATCTCTATATTAATTTCCAATTGTTAGAAATATGAAATGTTGTCAATTATATACGTACATAATACATATAAACTTACACACATACTTACCTAATTATAATTATAATACACTTTAGATATTTTAATTCATGTACCTAGATGGATCAAACTTTTTCTTGTTGTTTTTCTGTCCCGTGGCCCTGGGGACAAATTAGTGATGAAATTTCTTAGAAAATAAGTTGATATTATCAACTTGGTAATTTATATTATTGGTACTGTCATGAGTCTACATAAGAATGGGCTTATAACTGTTGCAATTACAATGTTATTGTTGATACCCAAAGAAATTGTAGTTTTAACAGTTTAAACATGGGACATGGCCAACGAGCAACAGAAAAAAGTTGATTGACCCACCGCCAGTGCAAAACATCATCCCAGTAATCTTGGAGCTAAAGTGCTAAATTGCGCATATACATAAGTAGATGCTTGCGTAACATGTTGTGCTTGCCTGATGGGGAAATTCCGTGTGCGCAGGTCGGATGTGCAGAAGAGTAAAGGAGGACTCAGACGGTGGCCAGGCCATCCTGAATGGAGCCTGCGGGGCGCTCCGGCCCGGGCGGCTGACGTTCATCCTCGGACCGTCGGGCGCTGGCAAAACCACATTATTACGAATATTGGCGAGACGAAAGTAAGTTCAATGATAGTTGCTTGTTTATAAAACATGACTCAGGCGGCGGACAAGCCATCTTAAATCGAGTCTGCGGAGCGCTACGGCCCGAGTTACGGGCAAAACAACCCATTAGCGACGTGAAAGCTTAACTTTCTCGTCTACAAGTGAAATGAAATGAACTTTATTTTGCGTGACTTTAGGTACATTAAGATATTAATGAAACACTTACAGTACATTAGAGTATCACTAAAATCCACCGAATGACGGCATGCAAACAATAATCTTAGATTTATTTACTTATAATCTAGGTACTCCTGAATGCTATAAAAACACATGTCAGTGAGCCACTTTTTAAGAGACTTTTTAAACATTACATATGGTAAGTACTTAATGGTGTCTGGGAGTCTGTTGAACAATTTAATGCACATAATGTAGGAGTTCTTTGCAACAAGTGACAATTTAGACAAATTCAGTACAATAATAAACTTTTTTTATATAATTATTATACATTTTAATGGACTTCAAAAATGAGCTTCCGTAATAGACCATGTTTTTGTAAGAGCTCTATAAGGAATTCGATATTTAAGCTTTTGGCACCAATATTTTTATAACATAATGGTAAAAACATATTTAATACCTGTTGACTTGATACGAGTGCTACTGATACTTCACTATAACGTTCAACTGTAGGTGCCAATATAAGTAAACCTGATTTATACATATCTATCGTCATAATAAGCAATCGAAAAAACTGCTGTGATACAAAAAACTGTACCCAAGCATTACCAAAAACCACATATCAATAAACTCCAGCTCCAGCAACATTATTGAAAACCCGGCTTTATTAGAGGTAATGAAGTGATGTTATAATGCGTAAACTGCAGTTGGTTAGTTGATTTTACTCGGTTGTTGTGTTATATATGGGTAGATATAGATACCTACTCAACTAAAGGCGGGCCTGCGAACGGTCAAGGCAACCCACAACTGCTGCTTGGTACCGGAGCAGTATCAAACTGGCTGTTTAAAGAGGATACGAGTACAAATCCGAATTACCCACTGACTTAATATTGAAACTGCTACAATAATAGTAGTAAGTTGATCTGCTTGTTCATAACTAACAGCTTAATAGCAAATTATTGAGATCACAAGTTAGTTACATAAAGACAACGTTTTCAAATAACCTACTACAGTCATTGTTCAATACTTTCCTCTAAATATCCTCAAGTAAATGGACGTGTAAGTTTCGATAATAAGTCCATCTATTGCACTTTCGGCCTAGACTAAACTTTTCAAGTTTTCACGACTAATGTTAGGAAATCAAAAAAAGAAATTCCACAAAATCGCAAGATTGACATTACGTTTCTCCCACCAGTGTTTATTTTTTATTTATATACTCGTCCAAAATATATTAAACAATAAATATAACCTTACCCGATGTAAAAAAATAAAATATCAGTCACTTCCAATATTTTCATAAAAATATTCATACTCATACTCATTTATTAATAAAATGTCAACATTTTACAAGTCAATACATTATACAATTAATTTATATTGCTAATATTGCTATTAGGTTATTATTAAAATACAAATTGGAATAGTTACATTATTAGTATTATTTCATCATTAGTAGAATTCTTCAATGTTGTAAAAAGCATTGGTTGATAGCCATTTTTTTAATTAATTAACGAACTTTATTTAATAATATATTATATTACAACTTAATCATTAGATATAGGATAAAATATGCATGCTCATTATTAAAATAGCCATTATTAAAAAATAACAAAGCACCAATGTGTTACTGACACTGGAAAAATTTCATCATCTTAAATTATTCCCATCATTAAAAGGGCTATTGTATTAAGCGGTTTACACTCACGTGAAATTGTCAGGAACGGCCCGACATGTTTCGAACTCGTATGGAGGTCTTCATCAGGGACGGCTGCCCGTACACCGCCGCGGCAACCTCGTCACTGCTGATACTTTGATCGACGTTCCGCTCTGAGCGCGCGCGCCGATGGCGCGGGGGCGGGGGGTGCTTGCAAGCCCGCAACTTGTCCGTCCAGCACTCCAACGTCACTTTTGTCATCAATAGACATTACGCACACTTGACTAATGGTGTCCACGGGATTGTCTAAACGCACAATATTGTGTTTCGCTGCCGGAAGCACGGGCTTCCATGCTGGAGGTAAAGCCCAACCGCCGTCTCTATTAAAATTCGGGCGCCGTCCGATCTCTATAGCTTATTCGTGTACCTTACGTTGTATATAAAACGTTTCTCACGTACCAACACTCTTGCTTTATCGAAACGGACAAAATGAGACGCACCGGCTTCGACGACATGTTCAGCGACCGCGGAATTATTCGTGTCCAGCTTCCGTACACTGCATATGTGCTCAGACAACCTTGCAGACACACTACGTCCCGTCTCCCCGATTACGCCTTGCCACACTCACAGGGTATTTCATATACGCCCGGGCTACCGAACGGATCTTTATCTTTAGGCGACTGCAACAACTGCCTTAACTCTACCTTTAGTCAACGGACGGAACCAGGTTCTAATACTGTATCGGCGGCGCAACATGTGCCCAAAAATTATTAAAAGGACTAGGTATATACATTTTAAGAGCTTTGGTATAACATTAATCCATAAATTCGTGCGATCCATTTTATTTATTGGGTCATCGGAAATTCGCTGATCGTCCGTCTTACAGTTAGTTTGTTCTGCATGCCTTTAAAGGACTCTTAACTTTTAAATCGCAAACGGTAGTTAACTGTTTTTTTACGCAAGGCATTAATATGCGGGAACATCCTAACAAAAACTTTTACATTTATTTCAAATGACGATGTGTACTAATACACAAATGTATTGGGGTTATCGGAGATATAACTTATAACAAAAAAATAACATTTCTAGTGTACGTAATTTGCGTATAGGTTGAACTCATTACACTTTTCATATTCCAACCCATTTAATATAACCGCAACCATTAAATATAATGTACAGTAATTATCGCAAAATTCATAACTTTTTAAATTAGTACAAATCAAAGAAAAGGGGCCAGTTTGGTCGTACCATACTTTGTTATTAGCTTATAAAGAGACTAAGTAATCTAGCAGAAAACCAGTGTATTTCGTGGTATTGTATGTCACTTCTCGTTATTTTCAGGAAAACCGGTGTGAAGGGCTCCTTGTACGGCATCGATCGACATGCAGTTTTGGTAGCACAACATGCAACCCTAATAGACACTCTGACGGGGAAGGAGACTCTGATATTTGCAGCCAGCTTAAAACTACCAAAAGCCACTTCTAAAGAAAGAGAACATGCGGTAACAGTTTTTATCCAACATCCAATATTTTCTTATGAATTAAGTAAACTGAGCACAAAGTTCTTTGTTACAAAAGTAAACACAAATTTCATAGAGTTGACAATATTTTTTTTTTTTCTTTCGGGTTGAATTTAAATTCGTTTCGACCCTAGGGTTGAAAGTAATTACTCATCTTTGGCTACTGCGCATGGAATTACTCAATACAGCCACGAAAAAATATGGATAATTTATAAATTATGGATAAAATAGTTCCTTATAAACTAGGTATTTAAATTTAATAAATAAAATGGAATGTACCTTAAATACAAAAAAAAATACTGGTACTTACGACGTTTTATGATTTTAATTTTAAGCCAATAATTCTGATGCTGTGAAATTTAAAAATGTTGATTTTAAAATGACTATATTGCGTTAAAATGAACCTTATTCTATATTTTATTCGTAGTAGATCGACCTTTCGTTTCCATCATAAGACCAACACTACAGTTCCGTATTATATTATAGCATAGCATTGCAACCAAACTTGCTGTAAGTAATTACCTATTCCAAATATCAAAAAAATGGAATGACATAATTAATCATATTCCAGATTGAGACGGTAACATCACAGCTTGGCATCCAGGATGTACTTAACACTAAAGCGGGTCAGATGTCGGGCGGCGAAAGGAAGCGACTGACGATCGCGTGTGAATTGCTTACAAATCCCACCATTATGCTGTTGGACGAACCTACTAGGTGAGCTAAGGTTTACATATTACGTCTAGGTATGCAATGATAATGTAAACATTCCATTCCAAGGTATATCAACTCATTATGCAAACTTTACTTAAGTCAATATATCTGCACTAGCCGGCCACTACTTAGATGTCGATGATCATGATCATTCTAAATCTAAACTTGAATGCTTAAACCATTATCCTTTGGATAACTCGGGTGTCATAACAGATTTTTTTTTAAAGAATAATGCAAACTTTTATTTAATAAACTTTCATGCATGCATGCAAATATTATATCGACAGCGCAGGTTTTCGTCATAAATACAATAAGTTTCTGTCAAAAATGACATTTTAGTGGCAAGCTTTTATAGCCGACTGTACTTTTCTTTGGATATCCATCAAATGCTCACTGAGACGATTCTAAAGAGCCCAAGCACGGTAGGATTGCTTTTTCTATTATAGAATTCCTATGGCCACCTTCCGGCTCCATCATCAGATCAGCCCCATGTTACCATATTATTGTATTGCCATCAAAGTTAAGTAAGTATGCAAAATTTCAGCTCAATCGGTTGACGATATCTGCTTCAAAATTGAGTTGCAAGATTTCACCCGAACAAACATACTTTAAACATACCATGCAAGCTAAATAAAAGCTTGTAAAATGAGCATCCGTAGCAACCATCGTCAAAATCACAAATAAATGTTTATCAGCAACAAGCTTCGTCCAAGTGATATCTACAATATAATAATCCGCAACACGCGTTGTCAATAACACATCAAAAATCAAACTCCAGAATAATTGAAAGTAACGAGAACAAATTTGTAGAAATCATACCTAGCCTTAAAATAAGCACTTTTACCCTTTTGACAACAGTAAGTATCTGCTTAAGAACAGGATCGTTGTATTCCATTAACTTGGCTTGGCATGTTAAGATTTTCCACCACTCTTCACCTTCACACCCACGACTCTGCACCATGTTTAAATCAGAGTACTTATAGTCCGTAAGCCCGCTCCAAGATTGCCTACGTAATATGACATCATGATAAAATGCATGGCACACGGTCGGAAAAGTTGTGCTGAGCGAGAATCAAACGATTATCGCACAGAAAATTGGCCGGAAGTTTGAGAAAATCCTTTACTTCCGGTCAAAATTTTAGGGGTGTACTTACTTCATGTGACATCATTACGTGACAGATGGCATCATGTAGCCCTTTAATCGTAGAGAGTGTAAACATAAGTCTGCCAGTTCTAAAATGGCCGGAAGTGCTTGGCAGACGGGGTCAAAGATGGTCATCGGGTACGTTTTCCTACGTTTTGTGGTATCTTGACGAAGTTGATTATAAATGTTTTAAAGTAATAGTCAGTGTCTCTAAAAATAAATACGTCTGCCAAGACATATCTGGCCGGAAGTCCTTCAAAAGTGATTTTTTAGGGTTCCGTAGTCAAACTAGGAACCCTCATAGATTTGCCATGTCCGTCGGTTCGTCTCTCCGTCCGCGGCTTAGCTCCGTGACCATTAGTACTAGAAAGCTAAAATTTGGTATGAGTATGTGTATGTAATATGTATCACGACGACAAAACGGTAAAATAAAAACTAAAAAAATATTTTTTTCGGATAGGATGTATTTCTCGTACATCTAAAGTGGGGGTGAATTTATTTTTCTTTCCAACATAAATAAGTGTGTGGGGTGGCGTTGAATAGGTTGTCGGGCCACGCTCAGTGTAGGGTCCGTACTTGCCCATCCTTCACAATGTTGTTACTGTCCTATAATAGTACCCCAGTGGTACAGAGGGCCTTCGTGAGACGTCGCCATCCGCTCTTGTCCTGTGCCTCGCGCTCCGCGTCATTCCAACTCAGCTCGGCCGCCCGCAGCTCGGCGTCGACGGTGCGCTGCCACGTGTGCGCCGGTCGGCCCTATCGTCTGCTCCCACGCCCCCTCCACGTGAACGCAACCTTGCCGATGTTATCCTCTGGTCTTCGGAGGGCGTGCCCTATCCACTTCCACTCCCGTTGAGCAATTTCTCGCTTGATCAGGATTTTGTGGCATCGATTCCAAAGATCTTCGATGCTGATAGTTTTCGGCCAGAATATGCGCAGGATGGATCTAAGGCATTTGTTGACGAACACTTGTAACGTCAGACCCTTTGTCTCTTTCCAAGTCTCGCAGCCGAAGAGCAAAACAGACTTCACTATGGAATCGAAGAGGGAAATCTTGATCCGCCGGGTGACCACGTTCGAATCCCAGACCTGTTTCAGCTGGGCAAAGGCGCCTTTATCTTTCCAAATCCTCGCTTCAACGTCGTCATATCGAAACCACCGCTGTTGGTCACGGTGCTGCCGAGATATGTGAACTTTGCGACAGATTCCAGCGGTGTCCTATTGAGTCTTATGGGTCGGTTTTCGCACGACTGAACTCGCATTTCGACGGTCTTCCTAGCGTTTATTCGTAATCCCTAAACTTCAGCTTCCTCTCGTAACGAATCCAGCTTCATTTGAAGATCAGGCAGTAAAGACGAAACCAACACTATGTCGTCTGCGTAGTCGAGGTCTTCCAGATGTAAGCTTTTATTCCATGTTATGCCCCTAGGTGTTTCTGTTACTTTCCGCATGACGTCGTCGAGCAGGACTATGAAGAGCAGCGGCCACAGGAGGCAACCCTGTTTGACTCCTGCACTCATTGGAATTGGTTCCCCTAGAACTTGGTCGTGTACTACTTTGCAAATACTGCCATTATATAGGGACCCATCCTTCACAATAGACGGGCTTAAATCCCGAGGTTTAAATTACGAGAAAGATTTCAAGTTCTATAAAAAGGTCGTAAACGCTATAGTAATAGTAACTGTAATTACTTATTACCTTCTGAAAGTTATCGATTATACGCGCCAGATTGAGCGGAATGTTTTAATGCAGTATGGCACTTAACTAATATGTGTAATGTTCGAAGCATAAGGACACCGCGCGGCACTTACGTCATTTTAAAGAAAATTATGAATATTTGCGATAACTCAAAAACGACTCAACCGATTTTATTAAATATAGTTTTCAGTGAAATAGGTCATCTTTTCATGAATTTTTCTATATTTTTTTTACTCAATGTTAAAAAGTTAGAGGTGGTAGGGAACGCTATTTTTCAATTTTCGGCGCGAATATTTACAAAACTCCTGACTTTATCAATAAATTATGTTTGGAGACCCCTATTATCTTCAAAATACCTATTCAACGCCACCCCAAACACGAGTGTTGGAAAGAAAAATAAATTCACCCCCAGTTTAGGAATACGATACGAGAGGCACCTACCCGAAAAAAAAAATGATGTTTTTTTTTTTACCGTTTTGTCGTCGTGATACATACACATACTCATACCAAATTTTAGCTTTCTAGTACTAATGGTCACGGAGCTAAGCCGCGGACGGAGAGATGAACCGACGGACATGGCAAATCTATAAGGGTTCCTAGTTTGACTACGGAACCCTAAAAAATCACTTTTGAAGGACTTCCGGCCAGATGTGTCTTGGCAGACTTATTTATTTTTAGAGACAGTATTACTTTAAAACATTTATAATCAATTTCGTCAAGATACCACAAAACGTAGGAAAACGTACCCGATGACCATCTTTGACCCCGTCTGCCAATCACTTCCGGCCATTTTAGAACTGGCAGACTTATGTTTACACTCTCTACGATTAAAGGGCTACATGATGCCATCTGTCACGTAATGATGTCACATGACGTAAGTACACCCCTAAAATTTTGACCGGAAGTGAAAGATTTTCTCAAACTTCCGGCCAATTTTCTGTGCGATAATCTATTGATCCTCGCTCAGCACAACTTTTTCGACCGTGTGCCATGCATTTTATCGTGATGTCATATTACGTAGGCAATCTTGGAGCGGGCTTACGGACTATTAGTAACCTGTTCCTGTCATAATATCAGTGCGGTCTCCTACAATTCGCGCCTAGTATACCTACTTAAATATTGACCTTCTAGTTAGGTACGCCAGAACGTCTCTGACACCCAAAAACATTTACTGCTATGCCAGGCGCTATTATAGTAGCTGACTTCAGAAATCGTAGGTACCTACGCGTTCTACTCTATTATGGTTGGTCTATTATTATTTCTAATAATACCGCTGCTCCACACTACTCGCGAAGTTGACCGAGGTTGGGCGATTATGATAGTGTTGGAGGCACTTCGCTGCAGAATCTCATACTTCGGCCAAGTTCGCCTCTATCAACTTCGCGATAGTGTGGATCCGGGGATACACTTACCTACTTTAACAATCCCTCACCTCACCCTCTTTGCAGCGGTTTAGACTCAGTATCGTCAATGTCAGTGGCCCGCGCGCTCCGCAACGTGGCCCGAAACGGCCGGACCGTGGCCTGCGTCATCCACCAGCCGTCTTCCAAACTGTTTTCCTCCGCTGATGACGTCATACTCATGGCCGAAGGTCGCACGCTGTTTGCGGGCGCCATCGAAGACGCCCCCGACATGTTGGCCAGGGCCGGATTTAGGTGTCCACAGTACTACAATATGGCTGATTATTGTAAGTGTTAATACTTGTATGTGACAAAACGGGTTTATCATAACGTAACAAAGTAAAAACCTTTCATGAACAGCTGAGCTAGCTCTTTAGAAAGCTTAGCTATTTAGAAGGAACAAATATTTCTTTGACTTTGCAGTGTACGCGAAAACCCAAATTCTATTTTGAGACGTGTCTGTCTGGTATATTAGCTGTCATATTTTTAATTAATTACCTTAATGACCTAACTCACAACGATGTGCAGTCTACTCATAATGTAGTCACGCTCGGTATGGTCCAATCTTTAAATGAATAAATAAGATTGAATGTAGAAGAAGCCTGGAAATTCACGAGGTGACGATGTTTACATAATAATGCACTGGTACAGAATCACTGAATATACGAAATATACCTAGTTCACTGACCTCGGTTGTTAGTTAGAAGTACTGTTTTATGTAGGTACTGAAGCTGAGTTGATGCATGAGGGTTCTGAGCTGAGGAATTACTCTTCTACGCTGATGGTCTGAGGAGTCTGAGCTGAGCCACAACGCTTCTTACTGATGATCTGAGATATCTGAGCTGAGACATAACGCTTCTTACTGATGATCTGAAATATCTGAGCTGAACCATAACTGAGAAATAACGCTTCTGTATTGACGGTCTGAGAAGTCTGAGCTGAGGCCTGAGCAGTCTCGCCTACCACTCGCGGTAGCGATTCCCTTTCCTATTCTATCAAACAAGTTACTAACTTATCTGTGTAAATGATCCTGATCTCCCGGTCAGTGTTACCTGTGTGTGTTAGCTTCATGTCATGACATAATTGCTGGTATTACAATAACTAACTCATTAATCACTAGCAGCGTCCTTCCACCTCGTTTCGTTCCCTCTCAAAAACTGCCCGCCATCTTTTCGTTGTCATGGTAACGTCACTTACGTAGATGCTAGCGCCACCTCTGCGAGAAGCGCTGATTTTTTACATGTACATTCGCGATAGTTCGCGACACATAATGCATGTCTGTCTGTTTGATGCTCCTTATCTGTTCAAAAGTGCTCAGTTTTAGTTATTTTCTCTAAGATCAAACATGTTTCTTAACGTATTATTAATGATACTACTTAGAACAGGGTCATTGCAATTTATTGGTATATATTTGAAACCTACAGTTTGAATTTTTCATTGATAATTTTAGCAAAAACTACTCGAAATTGACAAAATTCCCGCAGAAAACTTTTTTTTTTTAACTTATTTTCGACTGCACGTAATGAAAGAATGAAATAGCTATGTTACTATCTAGAACTTAGGGCAAAGTATTCTTCACTTCAAAAATTTGGTTGAAATTATCAATATATTTGTCACAATATGAAAAACTTATATTTCAAAAGGTACTTAGGTAAGGCCTCTTACCTGGCTTTACTTGTGAACTTGTCAAACTTTGCATGGTCCTTAATTACTTTCTTCTTTTCAGTATTAGAAATTGCCAGTGGGGAGCATATTAGTAATTTAGCCTACATAGAACAAGAAGCCAAGAGCTACACTCTCGAAATGAGGAAAATCGCTAAGACTGATGTATATTCCGGAAACGGAAAAGGTAATGTTATAGAACTATAGGACCTATAATGATTATATAATACCTACCATTGACGACACTATATTAACTGTAGGTAAGTACCTACCTACCTACCTAACATTTGTAAATAGGATATAGGTAAACCCTGTTTCTACTAGTATGTGAATAATAGGTATAGCTATAGGTATATTACATATAAATGCAATAAACACGATCTTCATTTATACACATAGTGCGCGTGTAACCGATATACATAATTATGGTCGAAACTTTAGAAAAAAATAAGAGTTACAGCATTCTACGCGGGTAAGGTATAGTATAGTTGACGAAATGGTTATTTAATCACTGGTTCCACCCAACGGGGTGTCTGTCGAATAGGTTAATACGAAAAGTGACTCATCTCTACACGCACCTTTCAAATAATATATACAATAACGAATGTTTACAATTCAATTACCCTATTCCAAAATAAGAGCATTCATATGCGATACAATGCAAATTTCACACTTACCTATATTTTAGTAGGTATCTACTATCTATCTATGAGGAAATATAATATCTAATATTGTATTATGTAAATTATATTTCAGTGAACTCAACGGAAGCAGAGGCTCTGCTTAGTTCGACACCATCATACCCCGACCGTTACGTCGCAGGAATGTGGGCACAATTGTGCGCGCTACTGTGGCGGTGCGGCATCGGGGCGCTACGAGATGTGCACTTGACACAGGTGAACCAACCTCTGTGAACACGAGAACGCAAACGCTCTACTAAGTAAAGCATCGTCATAGTACCCGAACGGGTACGTTGCAGGAACGTGGGCCCAGTCGTGCGTGCTGCTGTGGCGGTGCGGCATCGGGGCGCTACGAGATATGCACTTGACACAGGTGAACCAATCTCAGTGAACACGAGAACGCAGGCGCTCTACTAAGTAGGTAAAGCAGAGACATACAGTGACTAACATTGCAGCGTCAGGAGAAGAGACCCTACAAACTACTTTCGCTATTTTGCGAATAAGTTTATATAAATATATCGCCATCCATCCCATCAGATGAGCCTCATTTCCTCTCGCGTGAAAGAAGACATCATTTATCAGGGAAAATAATTTATATCTATTTCTAAATCGTTCCCAGATCCGCCTCGCCTGCCACCTGGCGGTGGCACTCCTCCTGGGCGCGCTGTACGCCGGCGCGGGCGCCGTCGCTGACCGCATCGTCACCAACACGGCTTGCCTCTTCTTCTTTCTGCTCTTCCTGTTTTTCTCTAACGCCATGCCCACGATAAACTCATGTAAGTAGTTTTGTTAAAATTACCTATAATAATCCTTGCGTAGTCGTGTTGGCAGTTACTTGTTCTGCTGCTTCGTTAACTGCAGCAGCCTATTTAAAAGCTAACCTAAAAAGTTTTATGTAATAGGGGTGTTTTCATAATGTCAATCGTATTTACAATGAGCTGCAGAATTGCATGGCCCATTTTTAGGGTTCCGTAGTCAACTAGGAACCCCTATAGTTTCGCCATGTCCGTCTGTCCGTCCGTCCGCGGCTTAGCTCCGTGATCATTAGTACTAGAAAGCTGAAATTTGGTATGAGTACCTATGTATCACGCCGACATACCGGTAAAATAAAAACTATTTTTTTTTTCGGGTACCTCTCGAACACCTAAAGTGGGGGTGATTTTATTTTTTCGTCTCAACCCTAGTGTGTGGGGTGTCGTTGAATAGTTCTGTTAAAAATAATAGGGGTCTCTAAACATTACTTTTTGATAAAGTCAGTAGTTTTGTAAATATTCGCTCCGAAAAAAAAAAGTCCCCCCCCCCCCCTCTCTAACTTTTCAACCACGGGTCAAAAAATATGGAAAAATTCATGAAAATGAGGCCTTATAAGTACTTTCAATGAAAACTATATTGAACAAAATCGGTCCATGCGTTTTTGAGTTATCGCAAAATTTCATAATTTTCTTTAAAAGGACGTAAGTTGACTTCCAGAAGGTAATAAGTAATTACAGTTACCTTGGCGTTTACGACCTTTTTATAGAACATGAAATCTTTCTCGTAACTTAAACCTCGGGCTTAAAACCGCTGTTTTAAGCCCGTCTCTTGTGAAGGATGAGCAACTACGGAACCCTACACTGAGCGTGGCCCGACATGCTCTTGTTTATGAATGCATTTCTGCAGCCCATAGTACGTACCTACATTCGTTTTGACCATCACGACAGATTTCACTGTAAGTATTCAATTTTACGTTTCAGTTCCAGCAGAAGCGTCAGTGGTCCTTCAAGAACATTTGAACAAATGGTACACCTTAACAGCATACTGCATCTCCAAGATCATGATAGATCTGCCTGTGCAGGTAAATTATAGTATGGATTCCTCCGATCATATAAAAACCTGGATGAGCTTGATGCACGGTTGAACTTGTGACGCCGCCAGATTGATTTGTACAGGGTTAGTGAACGTAATAAAAGTTTGTAAAAACGATTATATCCTTTTCCAGCTGCTTTGTGCAACGGTGTTCCTGTTCCCAGCGTGGTACTTGACGTCACAGCCAATGGACTACCACCGCCTGGGACTGGCCTGGACCGTGTGCGTACTCGTCACTATCCTGGCGCAGACCTTCGGTCTGGTCATTGGGACAGCGTGCGATGTGAAGGTACTATGGTTCTTATTACTTTATCTCTCTCATTTATTAAGACTGCGCCGAGCGAAATGTGAAAAATAGGCAGTTGCCGTTAAGTAGACAACGTCAACACTAGTTGTTTAATCCATTTCTAAACTATATATTAGCACTTCGAAGAACGTGTTAACAACTTCTCCGTGGAAAAATTCTAAGAATATTAATATTTTACCCTAGAAAACGAAGTAAAGTTGGACGAAATTTGTAAAATGGTAAGCAGGCGTTAAGTGTTTTTTTATACTTTAACAATGGAAATCTATTCTGATTTTCAGTTCAAAAAAAGATGAATGCTTATATTACAATTTGTCCGCATCAAATATTTCAATTATTGTTTGGTATTAAAGGTCCAGATTTATCAAAAAGTGCTTTTAATTCTCCATAAATTTTTACTATTGCGGCCGCGCGTCGATCTAAATACGCCTTCCCCGCGCTCTATGGTTCATTCGCTAACGCTCGGCGCAGTCTTAAGTATATGTTCATCATGGTATGTGAGTTATAAATGGGTACATAATTATACTGGTCGCCATTGACAGATGACAATCTCCTGTTAGTAACAGGTAAGGATCATCGTAAAACTGGTCCTTAGAATGTTGTTCTCAGTTGAGCAATAAATCCTTTTAACAACTCATACATAAAAAGCTTGGAACTCGCACCGTGTACAAAACTTACCTATACGTAGGTATAGGTAGGTAGGTTAGGTACCGTATAAATAATTGATTAACATATGTGTATTTGCTTCTCACACAGCTCGGTGTGTTTGTGGTACCAGCTTCCAATATCCCGATGCTGATGTTCTCCGAGTTCTTCATCCCGTACAACGAGATGCCTACCTACCTGCGGCCCTTCGCCACTATATCATACTTCCGATACGCCTTCGATGCCTTCGTACAAGCAGCCTACGGCTTCGACCGGGAGCCACTACAGTGCAACAAAGACTTCTGTATGTTCCGAACGCCCGAATCTTACCTGGAGTACCTGGGACTAACTAGACCTTACATGTATGATATTTACGCGCTATTAATATGGATAGTTATATTGCAGATTTCTTTTGTTTGTGTATTGAAATATAGAGTGTATAAAGCATGCCAATAGTTTTTGGGCCATCGAACTCGCCGTAATACCAGACGACGAAACATGAGGCGTTTTAAAAAACGTACGCAATATATGTATAAGGTACCTACCTTAGAAGCAAGTGTTAAATGCACCACTAAACAGTGTGATACTGATGGAACAGTAATGTATCAAATATAGGGTGACGCCACCGATCATGGACATGCTTAGCACATAGGTAGTACCCAGTAATGGACAGGTAAAGCCCGAGCGAGCTTTCTGCGACATAATGAGATCATCTCGATTCAACTTAGATCGTTATCTTACGTATTAGCCGATTAGATTGTGATACAAATTAACTTTAGTACATTTTTTTTTATCTCACTCGCGTAGGTCACCCACGATTGTTTGGATGGAATAAAATTGTTTGTAGGTGCATATTGTCTCCGTGTGTGTGACTGTATATATGTGTGTATTTGTAAACATATCTGAATCACAATGCACACTATACTTTTTATATCCTAAAAATACATATAAATAATCTCACTTGGATGGCAAAAGTACATTATAATAAATATGAAGGGCTAATGGGAAAACCTGGCATGCCATTTATAAATTGTAAATTATAATTCTAAATTGTGTTTTTTACTCTACGGCTACAAAATTACCCAGTTCATCATATGAACATTTAAAACTGCGGTAACACTCGCTGGAACCTAATTTTTATATAATTATATATATGTAGTAAGCACGCTATACAACCATAAGATTATTTCACAACTTCAATTATCTGTAAGTACTGTAAAATTTTGCACATGTGACTTAGCCATCTTCCCCTCAGCCCTTCATATATACCACGGAGGTGGCAAACAAGCGTACGGCCGGCCTGACGGTTATCGCAGCCTATGGATGTTTGCAACTCCAGGAGACACGCATACGTGTTGCAGACCCTTTAAAGAATCTGTATTTATTATTATTTTAAGAACTCCATTGTACACACCCACACTGAACACTCCATACTATATACAGTCCAAGGAGAGACCTTGCATCTGTGTGTGTTCTATCGCTTGTATAATGGGTTGTGATCTGAGTAACTATTTATAACGGCAGGGCGTTCATCCCCATACCCTGGAGCCTTAATGAATGGTCGTGTATAATTTTCTCCTGCGAACGCTCGCCTGAGCTCATTCCATAGCCTTATGGAATGAGCTCCCTGCCGAGGTTTTCCCGGCGGACTACAGTATGGGACTTCTTCAATTTGTCGATTGTATAAAAAAAAGTTTTACTGTACTTTTACTCATGTCTAAGCAGATCACGTAAGTAATAAACATTCCATGACATTTATATTTATTAAAAATAATTAAAGCCACATAGTAGGTACACTTATTTTTTTATTCCTAGATTTAGTAAACTATTGTGTTAATGTAATGTAGTTAATATATTTTTTACTGAATAACTTGCGATCCACGATAGTTGCTGGGCACAATGTAAAATTTTGGATGTACATATATTATGTACAAGTATATTTTACCCAATTAACTACAATAATTACTAACGTATAGGTACAGTCACGGAAACTGAAACGCATACCTTTTTCAGCCTTATGTTATTGTGACGAGAGCGAAAAAGGTACGTGTTTCAATTTCCTTGCCTATATACCTACGTAATGTATATACATATACATATTCATGTCTAGTAAAATAAGTTATGAATTTTATATTTGGTATGTACATCCATTATGTTTCACAAATATTTATAAATAATAATAAAACTAGCAATGTTGTGCTTTATCTTTAATGAAAAAATAAATATGTACATTGACATTCTAAGAGTAGGTACATAGACACATCGTATTGACAATACGTACATATTCTGTGATAATTGGTGTATTGGTTAATAAACTGTAATACCGTGTAAATAAATAATGATAATACAAGTTTTATTGTTGGTGGTGAAGATAGCTGATAACATAAATAACATATACTTTAATAAATATTTTGATACATTGATTTTTATCTAGCCTCTTTTATTCTAATCATTATTCCTAAAAAAACACAAATTAACCGCTCAAAACGATCATGAGAAAATATACTAAGAACTTAATTACTTCCAACAGTTTAAAAATGAATAGATTTTTTTTTTAACTTCATATTGACGGTTTGGGGAAAATATCACAGATCAAAATAGACGCATCGATAACAATATATGGATTATACATATCACTGTACCTCTAGCACACCTGTGAGCTTTGACACAGGCCTCTTTGTCGCAAGACAAATATCACCTGCCCCATTCCTTTCAATAACGTGCGAGCAAGACGGGTGTTTTAGTATCGTTTCTGTGTGGTACGGTCAGCATCAAAGTGCTGACCGTACGATGCACCCTTATTTCTTCTGTTGACAACCAAACTCACAGTACGTAACAAATACCTACTTTAAAAAAACCGTATCTCAGAGTCAACCTACTCACTAGATAGGTACGAGGTTCGAAGAGCAGTGATAAAAATTTAGTGAGTTTTGGTTGTTACCAGGCGATTTAACCCTTAAATGCGCGATTTATTCATTGAATTGAAAAATATTATCACATTTATTAGTCTATACCTATCGGTCGATTTACGGTATGCTGCGGTCGTGCAACAAAACGAATTTAAGGGTTAAATTCGCTCGTGCTTATCTAGCGTCTATCCTGAATTATTATACTGATGCAGTTATTTACATCTATATAAACAAAACTAAAAGAGATTTTAGTGTTGTTGTAGGACATAAAGTACAATGACATACATGATCCTTAACTGAGCGTCGTAAGCACACATACATAAAATAAATCTTGGACTAGAGTGTTAAATACTAGCACTGACTTGTAGATACTTATTAAAGAAAATACAGGTCCATATCCCGCGACATATAATCCAAATAATCGAAAAAATTCTATCTGAACTGTTTTCATTCTTAATCCCACGATCCATTTGAGTATCTAGCTAATATAGACTAATCCTACATAATAAGGGCCCCCTCCTTCACATGTCAGCAATGTTTAATAAGGGTTCCTAATTGACTACGGAACCCTAAAAATCGCAGAGCAGATGTTTACAGTACGATTTCAGTTTAAAATTATTGTTAGGTACATGAGAATTGTAATAATAAATTCCGCACCTGAGGAGTAAGTACAACACTGTAAGTGCCTCCATACTTAAGAAGCATAACACTGTAAATTCAGATTCCTAAGCTATTTAACTTTCGACTCATCTTAAATTGTATTAAACTAATGTTTATTTCGTATAGTATTATACATATTTTTAAGTGCATAAAAGTAGAAGATGGCTGAGCAAATTGAAATTGAAAATATTATTTTTATTCTGTATTTCGAAATGCTTAAAACGCTGTCTGCCATTTTCACCCTTGATAGTGAAGTCACCAATCCAGTAAAAACTTAAGACTAAAAAACGTCATTCGGATCATATTAGATAAAGAGTGTTTTTTTTTACTGGTCTTTATTGACGAGATCGCCTACGTCACGCCACAGATAAGCCAAAGACAAAAATGGCCGACGGCGTTTTTGTCTGTTCCTGAATTTTTATTTTCAATTACCTAATAAAATTTCGCTTTCTAGCTCAATAAAAAATACGTTTTCTTCTGTGTAATTCAAATATGTATATTTCAAAAATAGGTCAAGTAGCCTAAGATTGCAGCGTTTTGCTTCTCATGTACGGAAGGACTTGCAGTGTAATGCTTCTCAAGAACGGAACTACTCTTAAAGGCCCCACGAAGGCTTTGGGAGGTCTATGATCATAAGAAGATCTTATGATCATAGACCTCCCAGGATCTTATTAACGGACGCAGGTTCGGCCAAGGTGACTATTTTTTAATGTGATGATATATATCCAGTAGTGGATGTCTTTTGGCAAATAATGATGAAGAACACTTATTTTTAATGGACCGTGGTATTAAAAGCGCTTGTCTTGGTATCACCTTGGAACTGATCCAAGAAGAAAAACATTTAATATAAATGGCTCGATTTTTATAAATGACTCGAAAGTACCAATGCAATTTATCACAAGCCACCAATACGTATTGCAAATTCACGTTTATAATTGACACCACAATTTATAAATTACTAGCTTTTGCCCGCGACTACGTCCGCGTGGAACTTGGAAGTATGGAAGCAACCTCGTACAACACGATAGATATCCACCAAATCACCTTAATTAATAAAAGGGATTATTAAAAGCGCCTTAGCAAATGTAAGAGCAATTGTGCTTTTGGTCTAATCATTACATTTCCTACAGGGTCATCAATGTCATCATGAATTACTTACTCACTTTTCAATCTTTTTAGGGATAATTTCCAGGATGAAAACTATCCCATGTCCTTCCTCGGATCTTAAACTATCTCCATGCCAAATTTCATCAAAATCGATTCAGCGGTTTAAGCGTGAAGAGGTAACACACAGACAGACAGACAGACAGACAGACAGACACACTTTCGCATTTATAATATTAGTATGGATTGTATTATTTTCAACCGACTTCAAAAAAAAGAGTAGGTCCTCAATTCGACTCGACAATTCGATTCGAATGTAGGTGTTGACGCGATCATTCCGTCTATTATGAATCAATTTTAATGATTTTCTTTGGTAGATCATACTTCAGAGGTGGTCCTATATAAATTTCATCCAAATTGATTATACGCTTTTTAGGAAAATCAACAAATTATATACCTACCCATTTCGCTCATTGAAGTCGGTATTTAGTTCAAAAGGATTATTCCATACATTTACATACTTATCTAAAATCTACGGGAATCCGCAAAATAATATCGCATTTCATAAGGTCACATCATTCGCTTACGCAACTATTACGTAACGAGCTGAAGGCGAGTTTCATAATAGGATCACACGAGTGTGTGTGTGTATAGTTGCATACACTTCTTTATTTACACACATACCTACTTATTCATCATCATGTCATAAAATCAGATTTTCTTTTATGTAGATATGAAGTACTCAGTATTACCAGTAACTTCCGCGATTTATGAAGCGACAGCGGCGGCGAGTGCGAGTCCGCCATATCATTAAACAAGGTGACTTCAAATTGGTAATACAAACACTTGATTGTGTTTGTTAATGATAAATTATATAAGTCAATCTTTAACTATCGTACATTTTCTAACAACACAAATAATTTAAGTCCCATTGTGTGATTACTTTATGGTTACCCCTAATTCACAAGCTAAATGTAGTATCTGCCACTCGTCGTTATTTATGTTAGTTACTTACGTCAATAGAAGTTAAGAACAAATTCATTGAAATAATGGACATGTTGACTGATGTTGAATTCTACAGCGTACTGTAGTTATATGAATAAAAGTAGCTAAATATATCACGAAACAAAAGAAAAAAATCCAGAAAAATAATATTTTTTTGGAAATACCTATGTTGTGACTTCAAAGGTACGCAAATGATTTTTTTTTAATCCAAAAGAAATGTTGAAAATGTTTTCAGAATCCTCATAATTTTATAAAACAATAATTGTATGACAACCAGCATGAACTTAAACGCACTTTTTACGGTGAAAATGGAAAATTTCTTAATTTCTCCATACAATTATTGGTACCTAAACCGGCCTGTGACGTCACTAGCCTGGACGCCTTTTGTATGGATCGTTTTTAGCGCTACGTAGGAATGTTGAACTTTGACGGTCATTTCTGACTTTTAGAGCAGTTTAAGTGTAGTCAGTCACATATAGACATTTGATCACAATAAAAAACAGAATCGATTGACATCCTCAAAAAAAAATTGTCAACATGTCTATTCCCGAGTAAGCACTGTCCTTCGCGATGTAAAATAAAAAGATAACATGTCCATTCTTTGAATGTTAGTGTAGGGGTAAAAACGAGGCATTTATTTTAAAATCATAATTTTACGGATCTTAATTTGTGACAATTAGCAATCAAAAGACGTTCACTTCATAAATGCTATGCTCAAAGATGATAACCAGAGAAAAGTGTTGATTTGAAATACATACTTTAAACCGCTTTGTTTTAAATCGTAGGGTAACCGTATCAAACCTTAAAAATGAGATAATTTAAACGTACGATTATTTTAGAAGCCCGAGATTTAGTACAGAGGTTTACATTTAGGGATGATGTGTGAAAAAAAAATTAATTTTTCTCAAACATGCAATGAAATATTGTCTTTACGTTCCTTATAATAGGCTCGGAAGTATCGCTTTTTGGGCGCAACAACTCGAGAGGACTGTAAAGGGATTTCATACTGCTTTTCAGGCCTAGGCCTGCAAAGTAACTTCTTTTTTGGTTTCAACAACAAGGTCATTCACACAGCTGGCTGGTTTGACAAAAAGCAGGTTTTGTTTTTAAAGGTTGGTTGTTAGACTAAAATGTCCTGTTTGTCAATTAATAAAATGTTGTTCTTTGAAGTATATTTTTATTTCATTGTATGTTTGAGAAAAGCACTATACATGCCTCGCTCGCACGCTGGCTCGGCCGTATATACCTACTTGGCCGGAAATCCTCATTTTCCCGGCCTCTGATGTAATGTACTATTGTATTACCAATTTGAAGTCACTCTGTATATCGTAATATTATGAAATAACTGCATTGATTTTGCCCCTCCATGCCTACCGCCGCCGCTACATAATAACGTAGGTCTTTGAATAAAGTATCTGAACTTGTTAAGTATAGTAATTTAACAATACAGGTGTAGATAGATGTCTTTATATCGTCTAACATAATTGTCAAAACGTAAAATTAAACAGGTGACTACCTATTAGTATGAGATGATCAACTATACAATACCTACCTAATAGACTGCAAGGGATCTTGCAGTGATAAGTGTAGATGCAATGCCAACTGATGACATATTGTAAGCAAGCATACACAATGACACAATGGCAAGATAAGCTATCTCGACTAGATACGGTATTTGTGCGGCAACTCCTTATTACCTACTTTACAATACCGTTATGTACTCATTGAAACGTTTACCTTTTTAACCCTTATTGCCAGTGATAATAGTGAAAAAGGTTTCAATTTGCATGACTGTACCGACTTAAAATAGTGCAGGATCTAAAATTTTAAATTGTTCTTTTCGATATCAGCCGGTTAAAACTAAACTACAGTTAATATCTGTTCTACGAATATAAGTAAATTGGTACACTTGGAATGTGTTAGATAATTTTTATACATCTTTGGTGATATGATAATAAATACTTAAGGTCATATTACTTAGAGGGTACGCGCATAGTGCTAAAGCTTCGATTTCCTAGGTACAAGTTAAGCTCATCGCCTTTGTGCTCATACATACATATAATACATACTTGTTCAATATAACATTGATAAAAATACTTAATACAAATACGATATATCTATATTTGATTGTTACGCCGCCATTCATGGTAAGTATAGCCGAGGAATGAAAAGGATCGCCACTTTTGAACTTTATGTGATGGAATTAAGTTCCAAGAGTGATGAACCTTTTCATTTCGCGATATAGGTATGTAGTCGTAAATAACATTAAATACAGCAACTTAGAAATACATAAAATAAAACTACTCTTTGGATTTCTGAACTCAGCTGCAGCGTGAAATAAGGTCTCTGTCCCACTACCATACACATGTAATCTAATCTCACTTCACTGGTATTCTCAACTGCTATTACGTGAAAAATTCCTGACCAGCAAAAAATCACGTCAATATATTGCTTCGTTGTTGGGCGAAAGAAAAGGACAAAGTCCATTTTTTTTACTTTGTAATATAATGATTCATTATAAATGAATCCTGATAATCGCTATTGTCATTTTTGTTCATAACCACTCAATTGCTTTTGGTAATACCTGTCACCGCTCTTATTTTATCTATATATATATTACGCGAGGCCGATTTTTGTACATCCCATCAGATCTACAGTTATGGTCCGATTTTGATAAATGATATGTCATTAGATTCGTCTCATGCTGGAGAGGTGCATAAAACTCTTGGAATTTTATTTTTTTCTGGGAAAGGTACTGAAAAATGGATTTGAAAAAACTACTGTGCGCTAACGACGTGACTTTCACCACGTGACCTGTGATCCCTATTTTGACATAAGATTACCAAATAATAATAAGCATGATTTGCTCACAAACCTGTAGTAAGTTGTTCAGCATGATGAAATATTATTTTTGAGTCGGCAACATAATATCCGCAACACTTAAAACATGTACGAATATGCAAAAATAATTTTACAGTTTGTTGACAATGAATGACAGCAACCATATTCTGACAACTTTTAATGTCTTTTTTATTGGGGGCTATTATGTCAATGCTCTAAATTGCCAGGTTGTTTTTCTTTTTAAAATTATGATATGGAAACTTTTTTCACATACCTGTTAAAAATGTGGAGAAAAAAGCCGGTTAAGTGCGAGTTGGACTGGTGCTCGAAAGACTAGAGAAACTGACCGTCAGCCGTCATTGAAGAATAGATTATTTTTATAGGCAAGTTTTACAATAAATCAAAGCAGAAAAAAATGAGTAAAACTAATTTAAACGTCATTCAAACAAGTAAATTTATGATAGATTATTATAAATATGATTATATAAGTCCATCAAAAAAATAATTCCAAGGAAAATGGCATGAGTTAAGGTAAATTACTTAAATGGTATTTTACAAGAAAAAACTTAGTCCTTCCGCTTGCATGTCGACGGGATGGAAAATGTGGTCGAGTTGAGAATATGGACGACTTGACAATGTAGCTAAGTTGGGAATGTATCTACATACATTGGTAATATGGATGAGTTGGTAAAATGGACGAGTTGGAAATTTGGACGAGTTGGGAATATGGACGAGTTGGGAATGTGGATGAGTTGGTAAAATTGACAAGTTGGTAATATAGACGAGTTGGGAATATGGACGAGTTGTTAATATGGGCGAGTTGTTAATTGGACGAGTTGTCAATATAGACGTGTTGGGAATATGGACGAGTTGGGAATGTGGATGAGTTGGCAAAATGAACAAGTTGGGAACACGACGAGTTGGTGATATGGAAGATTTGGCAATAAAGACGAGCTGATAATAAGGACAAGTTGGTATTTTAGACGAGTTGGGAATATGGACGAGTTGGAAATGTGGATGAGTTGGCAATGTGAATGAGTTGGTAAAATTGACAAGCTGGGAACATGGACAAGGGGGCAATGTGGACGAGTTGGCAATGAAGACGAGTTGGTAATACGGACAAGTTGGGAACACGGACCAGTGGGCAATGAAGACGACTTGGTAATACGGACGAGTTGTCAACGTGGACGAGTTGGGAATATGGACGAGTTGGGAATGTGGATGACTTGGCAAAATGAACAAGTTGGGAACACGGACGATAGTGGGCAATGAAGACGACTTGGTAATACGGACGAGTTCTCAACGTGGACGTGTTGATAATATGGACGAGTTTGGAATGTGAATGAGTTGGCAAAATGAACAAGTTGGGAATATGGACGAGTTGGCAATAAAGACGAGCTAACAATAAAGACGAGTTTGTATTGTAGACGAGTTGGGTGTATCGTCGAGTTGGAAATGTGGATGAGTTGGCAATATGGACGACTTGGAATTGTGGACGAGTTGGGCATATGGACAAGTTGGAAATGTGGACGAGTTGTATTTGTGGACGAGTTAGCAATATGGACGAGTTGGCATTGTTGATGAGTTGGAAATGAAGACGAGTTGGCAATATAGATGAGTTTGGTGTATGGACGAGTTGGTAATGTAGACGACTAGGCATTATGGACGAGTTGGGAATATGGACGAGTTGGAAATGTGGACGAGTTGTATTTGTGGATGAGTTGGCATTGTGGACGAGCAAGTAATAACGCGTTGGCATTGTGGATGAGTTGGGAATATAAACGAGTTGGCAATGAAGACGAGTTGATATTACGGATGAGTTGATAATATGGACGAGATTGGCAATAAAGACGAGTTAATAATAAGGACGAGTTGGTATTGTAGACGAGTTGGGTGTATGGACAACTTGGAAATGTGGACGAGTTAGCAATATGGATGAGTTGGCATTGTGGACGAGTTGGGAATATGGATGAGTTGGCAATAAAGACGAGTTGGTAATATTAACGAGTTGGCAATGTAGATGAGTTGGGTGTATGAACGAGTGGGCAATGTGGACGATTTGGCATTGTATACGAGTTGGGAATGTGGACGAGTTGGGAATATGGACGAGTTGGAAATGTGGACGAGTTGGCATTGTGGACGAGTAAGCAATATGGACGCGTTAGAATTGTGGACGAGTTGGGAATATGGATGAGTTAGCAATATGGTCGAGTTGGCATTGTGGACGAATTGGGAATATGGACGAGTTGCCAATGGAGATGAATTGGTAATATAGACGAGTTGGCAATGCAGATGAGTTGGATGTATGAACGAGTTGGCAATGTGGACGTGTTGGGTGTGTGGACAAGTTGGCATTGTGACCCAGATGGGAATATAGACGACCTGACATTGTGGACGAGTTGGCAATGTGGAATAATTAACATGTTACCCTAACATGCGAATCTTGATGGTAGAAATAACCTACGTATGCTGCAAATTTCAAAAAATCGACGCGCTCAAGAATAAATCATATTTGAATTAATGACGTCTGGCTTCTTTCAAAATAAAAAAAACAAATTCTGCAGTCAACAAAACAAATTGATTTTATAAGGCTTCCGTCTTTATCGACTATGGTAAGGAACCTTAAAATTAGGTTTATATTATAGACTTGAGTCTTGGTTTATAGTATAGATAGCATCTCCCTCACTCTTCTGTCAGACACTATTTCAATGAGAGGAAAGCAACGAAAGTTTGAATTTCGAAACCGGGTATTAGGCCTTCAGCTCTAAATTTATTGAAAAAAATATATCTTATATTCTTTTTTCAAACATGTTTAGCTGTTTTATATATTGGATTTTTTATCACACATATTAGACACATTTTTTTTATGGTGGAGTTATTGTTGGTCAGTATTTTATTTAGGTTAGTAAGAAGGATTTGATTAAGTATAACTAGCGTAAGAATTTCAAACACAATGTGTAATTGTTATTGAATAAATGATTGATGATGGTAGCACCCATATTAAGAAAATTTGCACGATCTATTGATTTTCATAAAAAAAACAAGCATTGATAATGGTGGTTTTTCGTGTATCTATAAAAGTTTTTTACTCTCTATTTCATACAATTGAGTTTATGTAACATTTTTTATCATCAATATTGTGAAATATTTACGATTATAAATGAATACATAAATAGTTACGCACTCCATCATTTCCTTTTTAAAACCTGCGTAGTGAGTGACCAAATCTGTCTTTTCGATTCATGTGCTATTTCTGGAAATTGATAGAAATCGATCAATACGATAAATTTATGTCCTGAAGAATGAACAACAAATTAAAATTCTACCATTATTCATTATGGGACTATTGCAATATTGTCATGAATTATATTTTTCCATAAATCGAATAATAGTTATGCATTTTATTTGTGAACCAGATCAGCAGATCACGTGCCATTCATGCACAAGTTATTTTTACAAAAGAGTTGAACAAGTTGTCACGATGAAGCTGGCACTTGGCTATCAGGCCTGGCTCTAGCCTGGCATGTTTTTTAACGTTTTTAAAACATCATTTTAACGTGTTTTTTGACAGTAGTTATTCTTAGTTCCCCGAAAACTTCTTATCGATAAAGTAGTTATTTTCTGTAACACTACCGGATTTCCATATTCTAGCGGCGGTTTGACGCCGCAACGGGTCTCTAGTTATATAAATTAATCCAGTGAATAAAGGGGTTTTACCTTACAAGCGGCCCAATAGTTTTGAATTTCTAATACCTATATGTTGTCTAGGATGGTTAGTGAGTGTTTAAAAATGCAAAATGCACACCGGCAATTTCTGCAGATTTTTGCTTATACCTTCGTTTAGGAGCATTTTAGCTAGAAAAGAGCTTAGACAATGTTGTAGACAATTAAATTTACTATAACTTACATTTTAATTTTTGTTTCAAGGACATACAGTTACGGAGATAATTATGCACATTTAAAAAAAATTAAGAAATCGCTATTTCCAGTAATGTAATCATACTTCTGGCTTATATCTTCGTTTAGGAGCATTTTTGCTAGAAAAAAAGGTTAGACAATGTTGTAATTTGGGGTTGTGCATTTTGCATTTTAAACACTCACTAACCATCTTAGACAACATATCAAAAATTCAAAACTACCCGACTGTTTGTAAGGTCACCCCTAGTACTTAAGTCTCTATTCACCGAACTAAATGGAGTCCAACTCAAAATTCGAAGCAATTGAGTGGATGCAGCATGATAGTGGGATAGCAGCCTTAAATAATTGAATCAATCGAGTAACACCAATACTACTACTAATTCCACATATTCATCAATATTTGGAAACCACCATTACATAAGACATATTAACTAGCTATCGCAAGCAATAAGTTGCATGGACGAAAAAGATAAATTACATAATATCTATAAAATGTTAGAATACCTATTCGCAGTAGCTTCTCTCTTCTAAATGCACTCCATTCTATAACTCGGACAATAATACTATGACGCCATATGTTCATTCAGCTGTATGAGTTTTCTGGAAAAAAATAATACAAAAAATTAGAAACAAAAATATCGCAGAATAAAATATTTACAGTCAGAGTAGCACCATAGGTAAACTAGTTTTAAAAATACAATATTTTCTACTGTTATGTTATAGTACTGAACATTGTAAGATTTACAAACGTTAAGGAGTTCGTGGTGTTTACTAATAATTACTCTTCACTATAATACTAAAAATATTGTTGTAATTACCTGCAGTAATCCGGAGGTAGCGACAAAATTTTGTACCACAATGTAATACTTAGGGCAACACTCCACGTTCTAAGAGGCCCAAATAAGAACGCCAGGTTTCCATATTCCAACCAGAAGAAATATGCCAACAATAACTGCACTGATAACAGCAGTATGAATGGCAGATTCCGAATCAACCTCCGTATACCAGTACAAGTGGAATGATTGAGTCGAGTTTCTAAAGTGTGTGATAGCACAAATACTAAAGGAATCTGTACAAACATCAGTTGTACACTCCCGTACATGTACGTGAAGGGCTCAGGAATATACGTTCCTTTTATTATTATCCCCCAGGCGAACACCACGCCCAAGTGGTCGTCGATAAGTTCTCCGATCGCCCAGGGACCGAGAGGCACGTATATTGCGTATAACACAATAGGATAGTATATTTTGTCAATTTTGCTCAGGAGCCATAATCTTCTCAATGCATGTCGACAAAATCTTCGTCGGTATCTGGGCGGTTGCTTTTGCCATCGCAAATACACTATCGGCAAAACATTCAGCATAAGTAGAGTGCCAAATATAGTCTGGAACTGAAAGATATTAAGTTTAATAAGATTGAAGATAATCAAGACGAGATTTAAATGTCAAAGCCAGTTTATGTTAACACATGATTGTCGTGACAGTGCCCAGATATCTGTGCCATAAATAAAATATAAGTACATATTCATGCAGTCTCGCGAAAAACTATGGCCTAAATACGTTGTAAAAAGTATTACGCGACAATATCAGCTGAAAAGAAACTTATATCCAACCAAACCTAAGTCTTTGGTTGACAATATACTCGTATACACCAAAACCTGGTATCTTTTTTGATTTGTTGTCCCGATGCGATTTGTCAGAGTTCACCCATATAAGAATATGATACCTAGTATGGTTATACTTACCACTGCACCTGCATCAAGCATAAGTAGTATTCTTGCCGTTATTTCATAATTTATAGTAGAACCATCCAGTGAAAATGGATGCTCAACAAAGGCTTCCTTTCCCATCTCATCACTGACTCTTACATAAAGATAGTTAATATCTTTTGTAAACAAATGAGGTAGCCAAAGACATGTATATAGAGGTCCTTCTGAATGTTTGCAATTCATCCAACTAATGTTATCAAAGGATATTTGTACAGAAGTTATATCAACATCACTAAATGCGAGAATCCTTACATGGGACGAATCAAGTATTAACTGCAGGGGCTCTCTTCCAGGTAAAGTATATTTGGCATGTTTTGGATTAGTAACCAACACAAGTGGCCATGAGTTATGTTTCTGGTCCACAAATGAAAATATACCATGATCAATGGCCACCAGACGATACATTCTATTGTCTTTCCAATCTCCCAATTCAATTTCCAAATAGCCCTTTCTATGCCTTGTGTACATTTTTGGAACAAGACCGCCCATGGAATGCAGATGACCACAAACATATACTAGTGATCCTTTGCTTTCTCCTATGGCTGTTCTTAGGTCGAACTTCTCCTTGTCTGCATTTAGTGATAGTATGCAAGATGTGGGATAGTGCCCAAACCACACAATATGGTCAGCCTTCTTATTTGCCTCTGCTTGCAATTTTTTAATTTGTTTTTGTTCTTGGCTATCAAGAATGCCAATAAAATTGAATGGCCTTCTCAAGCCAGGCTCTGGACAAGCGTCTATACCTATGAATGCAACACTGACACCATTTTTGTTTTCAAAATGCCCATATGATCTGGCATGTTTCTTTCCCTGAATAGAGAAGTTTCTATAGAAATTCTCTTGGGCATTTAATGCTCTAATGTTGAAATTGTCTGTAAATAAATATATTAGGTATTAAATAACAAGCAAACCCAGGATGTAAGTTTGCTTTATTAGCAGACCCGTTATCAGTGGTGAAAATTCATTGAAATCGAATCATAGGGTTGTCACACAATATTCATTTAATTGGTGTACATTCGACATACTGGTATAATGTCGTTAAAAACAATTTAAGATGTCTGTATATATGTTACGAAATGTTAAATACACATAATATACGGGAATTGGGTAAAAAATTAGTTCTAAAATTTATGATTCACAGTTTTACATATTATATTTCACTCATAGTTACTACTATGTAAAGACCGAAATTCACCGAATAAAACAGATTAAAAGATATTGATACTTTGGTACATTGCATATAATATATTTTGTTAGATCTGTCGCTGATAGATTGAGTGTCGAAAAAAATACCATTTATTACACAGTTTTACTAAAATTATGAACCATTTCTTCCGCGTTGCATTCGGTTTATTTCCAGTTTTGCCATCAGCTCTATTTTAAACTGAGAATATTAGCCCGATACGGGAAGGCTATAATTACACCTTAAACTAAAATAATTCGCATTGTACGTTTTTTTTCTTTTATCAGCAAAGTAATATGGAGTTCTAACGGGTATGAACATTGTCTAACGGATCGTGAGTGTGCGTTAGGTATAAAAAAAGTTTTTGTAAGCAACCTTTATAACTCTTAGAAAAGATTATCCAAGTTAATTTCTTCTGCACTAGGGCATAGCAGTTTATTGTTTTAACATTCGATATTATTTTCTAACAGACTTGTCAAGAAATTATGTCAGAACAATACGAAACGAGTGAAAAAAAATTCACTCCCTGAAAAGATTATACAAGTGACTTTTGGCAAATAAAATGTGTTTAAAACTATGGAAAGTAATGACAGTTTTAATTTATAACAGATTAATCAATAGCTTTATTTTATATAGACAATGGAATTTTTAAATCGTTCTCTAGGCCACAAAATTTTACACAAAATTGTCAAGTCGGCGTAGTGAACTCATTTTCATGAAAGTAATCTATAAACATAGAATTCTAACCAATTCACCCACGGGAACAAATTATATTACTTCATTAGTTGTACGCGACATTTAAATTTGAGCGCGAACGCTTTGCATCAAGTTAAGGCTGCAGCATTAGCGACTAACCCATAGAGAGCGAGGAATGCGTATTTAGATCGGCGCGCGGCCGCTATTGTAAAAGTGTATGGAGAATTAAAAGCACTTGTTATAAATCTGGACCTTTAATACCAAACAATAATTGAAATATTTGATGTGGACAGATTGTAATGTAAACATTCATCTTTCAGAAAGATAACCTTAATTAACAAAATGAATCGGTTCTTGAAAATATACATTTGACTTTAAGGTTGTTTACAAATATTATTCCATCATCTAAATAAATAGGTTTGAAAAGTTAGTTCTATTCATATTGCACCAATACATTCCCGAATGGTAAGTAATTCCGAACGTCATGTCATTCAAAATTTCAAAAAGAGCTGTATTACCTTAGGTTAAGGCGAGTAGATACATTAAATGGTTAATAATACATTTTAAGTCCTAAGGCTTGTAATCTAGCCAATGTAAAATTTTGATAAAAATATTTGTTACTTAACCTGGTATATACTATCCTACGGGAACGATGTTTTATTTTTTCCAAGATAATAAGTAGCCTATTTCTTAAGTTAGGGTATAAACTATCTCTGTTTCAAATTGCATACATATCCGTCCAGCTGTTTTAACGTGAAAAAGAAACAAACATAGACACATACTGTCGCTCAGTTCCGTACGCACGCTCCCCGCGGTCGGACGCATTGTTATCTGATTGCATTAGCGATCATAATGGCGCAGTGTAAAAAGTGCAAGCAATTTGTATCTACAAATAAACCAGATGACTTAGTAAATTGTAAACATTGTGATGCAGTGCTTCACAAAAAGTGTGCCGGGAAGAACGCGAAAAAAGATGTGTGTGAGGTTTGTGTGAGCTCTGCACCCGCAAAATCTCCAAAAATTACATTGGAAAAAAATGCTACGGGAGAGAGTGTGCTTGAGCAGGTTAACCGGAAGATGGATGTCCTGTATAGCTTACAGAATAAAATAGACAGGCTCACGGAAGACGTAAGTTTTTACTCTGAGCAGTATCAAGGATTGTTCGAGTTTAAGAGTCAAGCTGAGAATAAAATAAAAGCATTGGAGAACAGAAACGTTCATTTGGAAATGCAAAATAAAGCTTTGGAAGAAAGGATTGCATGGTTAGAATATAAGGAAAAGGAAAAGAATGTTGAAATTTATGGAATACAGTGGACAAATGAGGAGGATGTCATAGAAACAGTAAAAACAATAGCTGTAAAGTTGGAGTTAAATCCGAATGATATCTGTGAGGTAAAGAGGGTGGGTGAGGATAAGCCGGCTGACGTAGCCGTCGATGACAGCCGCGCCGCAGATAGCGGAGAAGGATCCCCGCGCCCGCGCGCCCGCCGCCCGCGCGCTCTCATTGTCACCCTGAACTCGCGAGCTGCGCGAGATCAGTGGTTGGCTAGAAGAAAAACTAAGATAGCGAATGCTGACATCTATGGCGATAAGGGAGATTCCAGCAGAATATATCTCAACGAAGACCTCACAAAATACATGAAACAACTTTTATGGCGTGTAAAGAGTGAGCTTAAGCCGAAGCCCTTTAAGTACGTTTGGGTACAAGATAATAAAATTCTGCTTAGACGAGAGGATCCGAACAACAAAAAAATCACTGTTATTCGCTCAAATGAAGATTTTGCGAAACTCAAGGCTGTACTCAAATCAAACAAAATTAGTTCGAACACAGCCTAGTGGTAACTTTGGCTTTGTGTAACTGGTTAATGCTTAATTATTCATATTTTAAAATTCGATGACAAACTTCAAGCAGTTCAATCTAACATAGAATACACTAGGTATGTTAGCTCAGACATATGGTGCGATAATATAAAGCAAAACAGATCAGACTTCACTGTAATCCATTTAAACATACGCTCGTTACGAAAACATTATAATGAATTGTTAACACTCCTGGAGGATTGTCAAGATAACTGTGATATAATTATATTGTCAGAAATAAACATCAAATCAAGAGAACTCCCATTGTACCTACTAGAGGGATATAACTCCTACGCCTACACAAGGGAAGAGATGAGAGGTGGCGGATTGCTTATATTTGTGAAGAAAATGCATAACTTTACGGCGATCAATATTAATAACTCTGAGTGTGAGATAATGCACGGACAGCTGACGCGCGGTCAAGGTCGCGCGGATACTCACATTGTGGCCGTATATAGGCCGCCAGACACCAATAGGCATAGTTTCACAAGTGATTTGAAACAACTATTGAAGAACATACCACCACAATGTGATGTTATTGTGTTGGGAGATATGAACATCGATCTCAAGGATCCCAAGTTGGACAGTGCTGCATTGCGGTATGTCAATTCTATGTGTGAGATGGGTCTTCAGTGTACAATCACGGATTACACCCGTGAAGAAATATATAACGGTGAGCTGGTGAGCTCTTGTTTAGACCACATATGGACTCGGGTATCTGCACCTATTGTTTCGTCCTTTTTGCTCACGTGTAAAATCTCAGATCATTACTTAGTCGGAGTGAGATATGACAATAATATCAGTAAAGAAGAAAGTCAGTGTTATAATAAGTGTAAAAATATGCGTCTGTGTAATAGTAGTGTTGAGAAAAAACTGGATGAGTACCCGTGGCATGAACTGTTGGTATGTGACTGTCCTTTGTTGCTTTATGAGAGAATGAAGTGTATTTTTGGCAGTATTTATGACAGTTCCGTAATTGAACATAAAAAGTCTAAAAGACGGGTTCCTAAGCCCTGGATAAATACTAAACTCAAGATAATGATTTCGTGCAGAGATAAACTATTTCGTAAGTGGAAAGGTAAACCACATGACATGAACATGCGTCTGGAATATAATAAGTACAGAAATATGGTGAACAAATCCATAAATAATGCCAAGAATAAATATAGGCGAGAGGAGATTCTACGGTGTAAAAGGGACATGAAAAAGGTATGGAGTAAGGTTAATAGTTGGACGGGAAGGATAGGGGTAAGTTTGGATGATGTAATAATAAAATATTTAGGAAGAGAGGACTCCTTAATTAACATTTGTAATTCATTTTCGACTACTTTTACGCGGGAAATATTGGACATAAAACATAACTGTAACCACAGGTTTTTAAACAGAGATGATTATGTAGATAAAACACAATTATCAATGCGCTTCAAGAAGGCCACCGATTTAGATATTATTAAAATAATAAACAGCCTGAGTACGGATAAGTCACCTGGTCTCGATAGAATACGTGTGCGTGACATAAAATTTGTTAAGTCAAAATTAAGCCCCATTATTGCTCTGTTTATTAACTTGTGTGTACAGAAAAGTGTATATCCACTCGAATTAAAAAGTGCTATAATAAGACCAATATACAAACAAGGCTCTCATTTCGATTACGCAAATTATCGACCAATAGCAATATTGTCGGTAATTAATAAGATTGTTGAAAAATTTATAGATGAACAAATAAGTGGTTTTTTAGAGAAAAATAATGCATTAAATGATGTACAACATGGGTTCCGGCGGGGCCGTAGCACGACGACTGCACTTGCGCGGTTTACAGATGACGTATGCGGCAGTCTTAACGACAGGCAGCAGGTGGTGGTGGTCTTCATAGATTTCAAAAAAGCTTTTGATACGCTGGACCACCACCAGCTGCTGTGTGCCATGGACGAGTGTGGTGTCAGCGGCCCGGTCAACAAGTGGCTGCGTGCCTATTTAGCTGACCGGACGCTGAGGACTGCTGTTTGCGGCGTTACGGGTGGTGCCGCGCAGGTGACCTGCGGGGTGCCCACTGGCTCCGTGTACGGACCCGTGGGATACATCATGCATGTAAATAGTATGAGTAATGTAGTTAAACACTGTAGGACTTATATGTACGCAGACGACACCTGTCTAGTTTATTCTAGCAAAGACATAAATAATATAGAATGCTGTATTCAGGAGGACCTTAACAATATCATTATGTGGGCACATGATAATGGTATCATAATTAATATCGTGAAAACCAAATGTATGCACATTTACTCGCCCTACAATAAGTGTATAACAACAGCACCAAAGATTGTAGGCCATAACTATGACTGTCTACATAGCGGTATCCAGTCCTCCTGTCACTGTGAAGAACTTGAGGTGGTGGAAAGATACAAGTACCTGGGACTAATGATAGACTCTCGCTTCACGTGGAGTGCCCATGTGGATTTAGTGTGTGAAAAGCTCCGCGCGGTGCTTGTAAAGTTTCACCACATTAAGTTTTTCGCAAATAGAGCGCTCTTATATACAGTTTACTATGCACTCACTGATTCGATACTCTCTTATGGACTGAGCACGTACGGCAGAACGTTTAAAACCTTTCTTGATAAAATTAAACACCTGCAGATTAGGTTTATGAAAGCTCTCGTAGATGGAAGAACAAAGCAACTTTGTAGGGAGGATTATAGCAAGTTATTCCTTAAGTGTAATATACTGCCGGTCGATGAGAGGGTATCGTTTCAGATAGCATTGGAACAGTTTGACACGTGTGAGTTTAAAGTCCCTGTGACTAACCCACGTTTGCGTAGAAAGGTGGCTAAGGAAATATTGATTTTACCTAGAATGGTCAATTATTATGGAAAGAGATCCAGACCTTATCTTGTCCCTAAGATATACAACAATATACCACTAGATATCAGAAAAAGTACGAGCAAAAATGTATTTAAATCAAAACTAAAAAAACATATGTTGAAGCAATATAAAAACAAAATTAATTTAAATGTAAATTTAAGCTAAAAAAAAAAAACAAAAAAAAAAAATTAAATAATTAGATATAAAATGCTTGCTGTAACTACATTTGTAAGCATAGGGTGTATGTGTGTGTATACTTACATATATAAATATATGTTGTGTTTACAAATGTAGTTAATTACCTATAATTACCTATAGGTATACAATACTTACCTAAGTAGTTTGTAAGCTGAAAACAGTAATGTAAAGAAAGGGAGCTTATTTCTGCCAACAAACTGTTTTACAGTTTGGCAGAAGCTGTGTAATGTGTAGGAGTACTGTTACTACGAATAAATGTTTTTTTATTATTTATTATTATTATTTTATAATATTAATGGGAAATTTTACTCGCAGTACGGATACTGCTATCACAATATAGTTGTATCTTTTATATCTATAAATAGTATTTTACATTGAAAACTCCCGTGAGTCTCTATATGAAACGGGTTTCCTAACGTCATTATCATCAAAAAATAATTAAAAACCGGCGAAGAGCATTTCGGGTGACGCTCAGTGTAGGGTTCCGTAGTTGCTCATCCTTCACAATAGAAACGGCTCGACCGATTTTGTTCAATATAGTTTTCATTGAAAGTACTTATCAAAGTATTACGCGTTTAGGTTGCTGTTGGGGCTGCCGCGTTACTGCAGCGCATCAGGAATGTTCGCCGAGGCGCGCGTTGATGGCTTTCATGCTATTTTACGCAAGCGAGTAGCCTCAATGATGCGACGGTTGTGCGGCAGTGCCAACAGCATCCTAAAGGTTGTGGCTGGCAGGCTGGACTGTCCCATACAGGCACATTGGATGCAACTCCATGTGAATGGAACGACTGACTTGTGAGCCACGCTCCCACTCTGTCTTGTGTTTTTGGTTTGTTTTAATTTATTTTTAGTTTTTGTATTTTTGTTTTTATATTGCTCTGTCTAACACTAGGGGTAAGTTCTATGTTACTAACACATTATACGGAGCCAAGCTCTGAAATAAATGATTTTTATTTATTTTATTTTATTATAAGGCCTTATTTTCATGAATTTACCATAATTTTTTGACCCGTGGTTGAAAAGTTAGAGGGGGGACGCTATTTTTTATATTTTCGGAACTAATATTTACAAAACTGCTAACCTTATCAAAAAATAATGTTTAGAGACCCCTATCATTTTTAAAAGACCTATTTAGCGACACCACATACACTAGTGTTGAAACTAAAAAAATAATTCACCCCCACTTTAGGTGTCCGAGAGGTAACCGAAAAATTTTTTTTTTTTATTATACCGTTTTGTTGGCGTGATACATACACATACTCATGCCAAATTTCAGCTTTCTAGTACTAATGATCACGGAGCTAAGCCGCGGACGGACAGACCGACGGACAGACGGACATGGCGAATCTAGTTGACTACGGAACCCTAAAAAGAAAATAAAAGAAGTAAGAAACAAACAAAAAGAAAAACGATTGTATAGTCACTAATAAAGCATCGAGTGCTGTTTACTTTTACAAGTGTCACAAAATGTATGTCTTGATTTGGTAACGGATAAAAAAACTGGAAGAGATAAATAGTACGTAACTGCAGAGGCCGCGAAAATTCAGTTCGTGTTTGAGTATGATTTTGAAGGAAGTCCGAGTCCTTCAATTAATACGAATCCACGAACTGACATTGACAGTAAAGCACTCGATGTTTATTGGTGACTTATTATAACATCGTTTATCTTTAATCTTTTTCTTTCTTACTTCTTTTATTTTACATTTCTATTTTGTGATAGCATTATCCACACTGCGAGTAAAATTTCCCATTAATATCATGAAAGCGACATATGTGTGCATATTTGTTTCTTCTTCACGATAAAACGGCTGGATGGATATGCGTGCAGTTTAAAACAGAGATATTTTATACCCTAACTTAACAAATAGGCTACTTTTTATCCCAAAAAAAAAAATTGTTCCCGTAGGATAGGTTTTAACGGGAGCGAAGCCGCGAGCAAATGCTAGTAACATATATTTTTTACCAGAATTTTACATTGGCTAGAATACAAACCTTAGGACTTTAAAATGTATTATTCACCATTCCACGTATCTACTCGCCTTAACCTAAGGCAATAAGCTTTCGTTTGAAATTTTAAATGATATGACGTTCTGAATTACTTTCCCGAATATAATTCGAGATTGTAGCGGTGCAATGCGAATAGAACTAACTTTTTAAACCTATTTATTAACATGATGGGATTATATTTGTAAACAACCTTAAAGTCAAATTTAGTTTTATATTTCCAAGAACCGATTCATTTTGTTAATGAATCATTGATTTAGTAAGATCTATAAAAAGACGCACTGTTAACTCTTCTAAAAGTTGCTAAATAAAAGAAGGACAATAATACACAAAATGAACAATACAATATAAGATATCTTATTTAACCAAGATGATAGTAACAAAAGTCAAATTTTTGCATTGTATTTTATATAAAATCTGAAAAGGCCGTCCGGACTTGGTGTCAGTAAGACTGCACCGAGCGAAATGTGAACAAATAAGTAGTTGCCGTTAAGGCGTTAAGTATATGTAGACAACGTCAACACTAGTCGTTGAATCCATTTCTAAACTACATATTTAGCACTTTGAAGAATGTGTTAACAAGTTCTCTGTGGAAAAATTATAAGATTATTAATATTTCACCCTAGACAACTAAGTAAAGTTGGACGTAAATTGTAAAATCGTAATCTGGCGTTAAGTGTTTTTTTTATACTTTAACAATTATTTCATAGTTAAAAAAAAGATGAATATTTAGATTACAATTTGTCCGCAACAAATATTTCAATTATTGTTTGGTATTAAGGGTCCAGATTTATCAAAAAGTGCTTTTAATTCTCCATACATTTTTACAATGGCGGCCGCGCGCCGATCTAAATGTGACCGTCCATGACTAAAGGGTCCTTATGGCAGGTATTGAGTTAAGCACAGGTTCTAAATCTATGTTAAATAAGCTATTTAACACAGAAAGAATCATGTCCCTCAGTCTCATACTTTTTTTTTAAAAAAACATCATACACTTGCTAAAATTTCACTTTTGAGAAAACGTCAAAAGAAGTTTGAAACTAACTTTAAGTATGTTCCCATTGGAAGTTACATAGATTATGATTGATTTTGTATCTCAAGGGGTTTTTCTATTGAATTCAGTCATGGTTTCATCAATGTGACGTCCAGATCCTGAGAAAACAGCCTTTGATAACAGCAACACGCTATAAGAATGAAATTAATAAAAACATGTTTTTCAGCTTTGTCTTTAATTATGTTGTAATCTGAACTATTGTATATAGTAGGACATATTTAAACTTACATTTTAGGATATAGATAAAATCACATAGTTAACGAAATATCTTTATTTTAATGAAAACGTGATAATTATTATACTTTTCATCTTCCCCTATAACAATAACAAATTTAGTACAGTGAGTTCTAAAATATATTTATTCAGTCCACTGGAGTATCACAAAATTATCATTATTGTTCTACAACTTTTATTTTTTTATTTATATACGATTAAAGTTACGTAAATTTGACTCCTATACATTTGGGAAAAGGGTCCTTATGACCAATCACAGACAAAACATATTAATAATTCCAATATGGCACAATATTAACATTATTTATTTCCTAATCTTGTATTAACACAGAATACCGAAGAAAAAAGGTTATTATAAATTTACTCAAAATCTTTATCTGTAAGGAGATATTCTCATTTAACGTCAACGAATAATTTACACAGTCGGTGACTACTAAGGAACTATTCATAAATCACGTAATAAAGATAACTTCACGCGATTTCTGATCTGACGCGATAAGGGCGAGGGGGGGGGACACATTCCAATTATAATCATTTGCTAGTAAGTAATGCCCCCCAGGTCATTAATAATGTATACACTTTTTGGCCTTGTCGAATGCGTTTGCTTACAAATTGTAGGCGACCGCATTCGACTTGGTGAAAAAGTGTACACATATTAATGACCTTGACTATACATATTATTTTTGCATTAAATTTTAAATTAACTAACAACAATCAGATATAACATGTCGTTCGACGCGCGCCGAGAGATGTTTTGACGTCAGACGAAAAATGTAGTACCTACCTACATTTTACGTACATTTTAAGTAAAATCTAAAATGACCACAGGTACTTAGCAAAGAAATACTTGTAAGCAAGTTTATCTATTGACCTTTGTCATTCTTGTATGCAATTTCCCACAAAGACCCTTTTCTACTAAACTTAAAACTCCGTTTTAATAAAGAAAGAATTAACGTACACAACTGAAACCAAGGTACAAATACAGCTCTATCTTTGTATTTTACTATAATGCATAAAACAAAAAAATGATAATTTTGAAGGATTTTACAAAACAGCAAATATCTCCGTAACTAGAAACTGCCATAAGGACCCTTTTCTCATGGACGGCCACAAATACGCATTCCTCGCGCTCTATGGGTTAGTCGCTAACGCTCGGCGCAGTCATAACTTGATGCAAAGCGTTCGCGCTCAAATTTAAATGTCGCGTACAACTAATGAAGTAATATAATTTGTTCCCGTGGGTGAATTGGTTAGAATTCTATGTTAATAGATTACTTTTATGAAAATGAGTTCACTACGCCGACTTGACAATTTTGCGTAAAATTTTGTGGCCTAGAGAACGATTTAAAAATTCAATTGTTTATATAAAATGAAGCTATTGATGAATCTGTTATAAATTAAAACTGTCATTACATTTCATAGTTTTAAACACATTTTCGTTCCCAAAAGTCACTTGTATAATCTTTTCAGGGATTTATAATTTTTTCATTCGTTTCGTATTGCGCTGAAATAATCCCTCGACAAATCTGTTAGAAAACAATACGGAATGTTAAAACTGTAAAATGCGATGCCCTAGTGCAGAAGAAATTAACTTGATTTTTTTTTTCTTAGATTTACAGAGGTCACTTACAAAAACTTTTTTTATACCTAACGCACACTCAAAATCTGTTAGAAAATGTTGATACCCATTAGTACTCAATCTACTCTAACTGACTACAAAAAATCACGCACTTGTATTTTATTGAAGTTCAGAACTGTTCCCGTATCGGGCTATATTCAGCATGATTATCCAGGAAATTCATATTTTTACTGAACATAAAATTAAGTATTTGTATGACATCAAACATATTTTGACAAATAAATGTAAATTTAGTACCTATTATAATAGAGTTCAACCACCAAATGTAACCTTTTTTAGGCAATTGGCTTCACATTATATATATATCTTACGACGCGTTTGGCTCGGTTGGTAGACACCTGCCTACTGAGTCGGCGGTCCCGGGTTCTAATCCCGGCCGGGGCAAATATTTGTGCAAATATTTGTTCTTGGGTCATGGATGTTATCTATATATGTATTTATATATTATGTATATCGTCGTCTAGTACCCATAGTACAAGCTTTGCTTAGTTTGGGACTAGGTCGATTTGTGTATGATTGTCCCTTAATATTTATTTATTTATTTATCTATCTATGAATAAAATAAGTAGGTATATTATTTTTTATCAAATAGGTATATCAAATTTCACACATAAAAATATTGATGTACAAGTAGTGCCAGCCCTAGTATTTTCAATGTTTCTTCACCATTGATACGGGATCTGATTATTAGTAACAAGCAGCTAGTTTTAAAAAATATTTCAAAGCAAATATTTGATAGAGAATTTATTTATTTATTTACTTAAACTTTATTGCACAAAAGAAAAACTTAACGTACAAAAGGTGGACTTATTGCCATGAGGCATTCTCTACCAGTCAAACTTAGGGCAAAGCAGAGAAATTGTAGGCGGTGCATCAAACAACATAATTACACAGAATTTGTTTCTAAACCAATTATAGTATTAAAATAAACAGTTTATTTTTTTTATAAAGTGTAAAGAAATAAGATAATGTGAATATTTTACCATGATTTCCTCTAATGTCCAACCATACAGTATCTTCAGTGACTCTAGACTCTTCTATAATATTGTGGTAGTAAATCCATTCTGTTTTCACCTGTGAGCTGCCCAGGTTGTCTTTAGCTTTAGCATCTGTCAGGTCCCCTGTGGCCAGAACTATTGGTGGTTTTATTTTTCTTACTGTACTGTCACAGAATTGCTGGAACTGTGATATTCTTCCCGGGTCCCTGAATATGCTTAAATGGATATCTGAAATCTGAAAAAAAAACCTGATTTAATAGAAATATATATATTATATATACCACTCATCTATATTTAATATCAACTAAAACGAACAGTACTGAACTCCAAACAAAGAGAGGCATTTCTTTGTCTCTACTCTTAGCTGCGTAGATAAGAGATCGTAACATAAAAATACTTACTTGTAGAAACCAAATTAAATTGTCCTTCTTGTCAGTGATCTTTCCGTATTTTTCAGCCAAATATTTAGTGAAATTCTCTTCTTCACTCTGGTTTTCTGGGTAACTGTGGTCGGTCGCAATAATATTTAGCAAATTGGCTACAAATATTGAAAGTAGCAACAGCACACACAGTAGAGATATTGTAGTTTTGGAGAAAATCATTTTAGAGTTTATCTTTATAATTTCACCATTAACTAATTATTTTCTAAAGAATACCATATGGAATCAATTAAAATATGCATCACCGAAGAATATTATAATTTATGCACTCGGCGAATTGACACACTGCTCTCTGTTTGGTGTGACAAGATAAGCGCAGTCGCCTGTCACTGTCAATGTCATAATTGTAGTTGTCAAAGGCATCTGTCACTTAGACATCGTTTATAAAGCAAGCCATTGAAAAAAGCATCTGTAAATTTTCTTATGTATGACCACCTCTAAATTCTAATAAATATAGACTTACATGGTGAACCCCAAAATTTCCATCTACATTATAAAATATTTGTTTATAAAACAAAATTATTCGGTTTAGGGTTCCGTAAGTCAATTAGCAGAAACGGAACCCTTATCAGTAAGCACCGGACTTCTGATGCACGGTAGGACTTTAGATGGAGCCGATATTATGTACCTAACATTAAATGCAATTCATACTCATAGTTTGCAAGAACGCGTGGAAGTATGAAGTTAATTATTCATGAATGTAAAATACTCAGATCTGCTACCCCTTGGAATCGCGAAAATACCGAAACTTTTGCTGACGCTTGCAAGGGAATTAAAACTTAGAAACTTATGGGGTAAGTACTACTTGTTAACGTAGCCTCCTCAGGCCAACAGCAGAATTTTTATTATAGTCACTGCAAACCATGGTCCTACTAGTAGTTCAGAATCACTTCAGACAGTTCAGACCTTACTTACGGTGATTTTTAACTAATTCCAAGAGTATCTACGTATAAGTGCAAGTTGTAACATGTATATTTATGTATCTGTATGTTCATCTGTGGCATCGTAGCTCCCAAACGGATGGACCAATTTGAGTGCATTTTTTTCATCGTAAGACTTGTGGTTCTTAGTATGTTTGTTGGAAATAGGAACAGCGAACAGTAGTTTCCAAGATATTTAGCTTTAATTGAACAAGTGACAAGATCTCAGGGAATATTGAAGCTATGATTTCAAAATTTCGAACGATGGTCTCATGATGACCAGCTACTTGTGTTGAGGGTGTTTTAAATTATCAATTTAGGTTAGGGGAAAGTAGTACGAGATGATCCCCTTAAGCGGGAATGACCATAAAATCTACAGTTTTCCATGAAATCCAAAAATGTTGGCACTAATTACTAGCCAATTTATCGATCTAACTTTCCTCATACTCAAAACAATAAATTAATTTAGATTTCATGGAAATATTGTCGTTTTTCCAAAACCTTACGAAGTATTCATCTTGTACAATGTACACCCCGGCGTACAAGATGATTCCCATGGTAAGGGTAAGATGATCCCTATGATCATCTTACCCCCTATTGAGAATTAACAACTGTTTTTGAGAATTAAAAGGTGTTAAAAAATAAAATTACGCAGAAATCATAGAACGTATTTGTTGAAAATAGTTAAAGGATCTAGACTATGGTCTATAAGCTGATATAAATATCAGGCAGACGAGTTTTGTCGTCATGAACAAAAAAAACAAACATAATTCAGTCTTCTGAGATAGATTAGCACTTATAACAGCCATAAACTTCTTTAATTTATCTTCTATATCTCGCCTTTTTATAGGCCGTGCCATTTTTCACAGCCTCAAGAGCGGCCTTCATAGATTCTTCAGACCACTGACCGCGTGTGGTCTTCCTTTTGTAATTACGCGGCATTTATCTGCAATAGAAATATATAATTCCCATAACCAATTTGAAGATAGAAACACATACAGACAAGAAAACAGACAGATATACTGACTAATAGAATAATAAAAACATTTTTATTATATATTTAAAAAAAAGTTTCGTTCATATTGTAAAGATCATCTATCCATATGTACAAGATGATCCCCGGGGATTACGTAATGAAATCAATCTTAAAAGCCAGTCATGCCACTATCTTTTATTTTTCTACTGAAAAAGAAAATTCTTTGAATACCTACACTGGAGGTTTAATCTTAAAACAAGTTTATTCTACTCTGCTTACTGTTGATTAATGGTGACTGCTATGTTGATAACCTCTACAAGGAGAGGAGATATATTATGAAAAGAAATAGAAATATATTTGATTTCTTTATCTGGACACGCGGCAGCGTGTCAAGCCAAGTTCAAGCAAAGGAACTGGCTAGCCAGCGCCGAGTGTAATATTACACGAACCACTTGGTGCCACTTTTGACCCTTCTATAACTCAAAACCTCTTTAACGTAAACACATAAAACTACGTGTGTTTAATTATGTCCATAAAGACATCTAGAAGCCCAAATTTCATCTCAAACGGTTATAAAGATATGAAGGTCAAAAAGTCGTAAATTTTAGCACTGACTGACTGACATATAGTTCTTAAACCTAACCTACTTCCAGATGACCTAGAAGGATGAAATTTGGAATCCAGCTCAGTAATTGTGTGTACCTAAGCGTAGGAAAAATCAAAAAATAAAAAAAGTAAAAAAATAGGGGGGTCCCCATACAATTTTTTTTTTTAATTGTAGCGTTGGAACCTTAACGAGCAGATATTTGAAACTATCCCAATATATGTATTATTATATTTGCTAACAGAAATATAAAAAAAAAATTAAGTCAAAAAATAAGTCGTGTCCCCATACAAAAAACTTGTAATACGCGCTAAACAACCGGCCAACGATGTGTCGTCGGCGGCGCGCGGCGCTCTTCTCGACATATATTTAGCAGAGGACAGGCCTACGTTGCGCTCTCCAGAGTTAAAACACTAGACGGAGTACACCTTATTAATCTAGACCTTAGTCAAATTAAGGCACAAGATATAGAAGGCAGAAGACTTGAATTTACGTGCTACTGCTGTACAAACTATGTATGTCACTTAAAGAGGAATTGGAACAAACTCTGCGAGCATCTAAAAGTCTCTTTACACGTGTATCCACATGCTTAGACAGATTAGAGTCTGTCATAAAAAGGAAATGGATTTATTTGAGTGTGGAGGAACAAGGGGGAGATTTTTGCAGTTTGCATATAATTGCTTCGCCACGCTGTTGCCAACCAGTGTTGAGTCGGAGAGGGCATTCTCAGCAGCTGGGTACATTGCAACGGATGAAAGATGCCGTTTAGCAGATAACACTCTTAATACCCTTTGCTTTTTAAGAAGTCACACCTGTAATACTCTCTAATTCCTTATTGTTTTGATTCTTATTACAGTTATACTTATTGTTTTGATTACCTTTGTTAATTTCCAAGGAAAACTGATGATGATTTAGTTACCTAGTAATATTAAAGAATAAAGGTTTTTGTTTTCTGTCTATTAATATGTTATTTTAATCAACGTCACTATCACAGACATGCCGTTATTATCGTTTTAATTCAATCGAATTTTACTTTTTTTTATCTAGTCGGGATCCCGAAAATTCCGGGATCCCGCGGGATTGATTCTAATCCCGCGGGATCTCGAATTTGCAATCCCGAGTCGGGATTGCATTCACTAGTAGCAGATAATGAATGGGCAATGCGCATTATTATCTCTAACATTCAAGAGAATGTAGACAAAAGTATAAAAAAGAAAATCGTGCAGCGGAAACGCAAGAATAAAACATTAAATCTCAATACCTGGCTAGTTTTCTTTACAAAAAGTAATGATATCCCACCAAAAACATAAATGTATAAAAGGAGAGCCAAGTTCAATGCAAAAATTATACTTGGCTGTGGGCTTCGCCGCAAAAAGAATGGAGATCTAAATGAGTGCCAAGTTCTATGCAAAATCCAAATATGTATTTATAGGAACAAAATAACATTATGAACAAGTTTTAAACTCTATTTCTTTGCTTTATTGGATACCTATAACAATTGCTGTTATTTAAAAATGTGAGATCTTAAAGTACGTTAGATTTGACTTGGCCAGTTTTTATCAGAATTAAAAAATATATATTATGTTGAATAACTTTATAAAATTACTGATGTAATATGGATGTAATGAAAAAGTGATGGACGCTTTGTCAATTTTTATCGCGTGATAACCGATAAATGCATCCATGATATAATAGACATGGGAACATACATTCGTACCATGCACGTTTCAATTACTACCATTCACGTTCCTATTCCTTATCCAAAAAAATATAGGTAGGTACTCTATCTACATTCGTACGTAGGGTACACTAAAGGTGTTGCACTTCTGGCCACTTTAAAGTAAAGGTGTGTTTTTTTTTTATAAAAACGTGATAAAGACCAAGGCGGCCAGGTTCGAACCCCTTTTTAGGGTTCCGTAGTCAACTAGGAACCAATTATAGTTTCGCCATATCCGTCTGTCCGTCTGTTTGTCTGTCTGTCTGTCGCGGCTTAGCTCCGTGATCATAGGAACTAGAAAGCTGAAATTTGGTATGAGTATGTGTATGTATCACGCCGACAAAACGGTAAAATAAAAACTAAAAAAAAAATCTTTTTTTCGGGTACCTCCTGTACACCTAAAGCGGGGGTGATATTTTTTTTCGTTCCAACACTTGTGTGGGGTGTCGTTGAATAGGTCTTTTAAAAATAGTAGGGGTCTCCGAACATTATTTTTTGATAAAGTGAGCAGTTTTGTAAATATTCGCTCCGTAAATAAAAACAATATTAGTTAAGTGCCATACTGTTTTAAAACATTTCACTCAATCTGGAGCGTATAATCGATAACTTCCAGGAGGTAATAAGTAATTACTGTTACTTTGGCGTTTACGACCTTTTTATAGAGGTTGAAATCTTTCTGGTACTTGAAATCTTTCTCGTAATTTTCGTCTTTTGTGAAGGATGGGCAACTACGGAACCCTACACTGAGCGTGGCCCGACATGCTCTTGGCCGGTTTTATTTTTATTATTAACTGTTTATAGGTATGGCTTGCTTTCAAAAACTTATGGGTACGTACATAGTTATTAATAGGGCTCTTTTGTTTAATTGATTCCTATGTGTAACTATACTTAATCAGCCCTACAAATACAATTTACCTAAAAAAGTAACTTCCATTATACAGGATAAATACCGGACAAGTGCGAGTCGTACTCGCCCACCCAGGGTTCCGTACAAATTTAATTTATACTGCTTACGTACTTAATATTAATACTATATTTATATGTCTTGTACTAAATGATAAGAACAGACAGAGTTACTTTCGCCTTTACAGTATATTCTGAGAAATAAACACAATCTCACAGTCACAATAATATTAGGTAGGTAGGTATGTATTATTTTTGTACTTAACTAAAACAGTAAGAATAGTTACGTAGGTATAGGGTAAGTACCTACCCCGCATTACACAGTAAGTAAATCTTGTAAAAAGCTCAATCTGTTCATTCTTCACCTTCGATAGTTATCCGACCTGAGATACCGGAAAGAAAAGTGTATTCTAATCTTTAAAATTAAATACTGATTAAGATACTTTAATAAATACAGGGTGACTGGAAATTCGACGTATTCCTTCAAAGGGGTTATTCTATGGTTCATTTGCAATGATTTAAGTCCAGTCAACTAGGGGTCAAAACTCATTGGTTTTCAAGTTATTGGAGTTTTTAGATTTTTTTGGAAAATACCCGCCTATCGACCTACAAGTGGTATTTTTTAAAAAACTTCTTCAAAACGGATTTAAAAAAAATCATTTTCTCTTAGCCAATGAGTTGCTAATTACGATAAATAACAAAAACATGCAAAAAATGCAAAATTTTACAGAAAAAAAAGGATTTGAAGTCACCAGTTCTTGATTTTATTTCCAAATTTTGTAACATTTTAACACATAACTTTTAAAAAAAGTAGGACACTTGACGTACAAATTACAGAAATAAGTTTCTAAGTTCATAAGCTTTCTAAAAAGGTACAATGGTTGACATTTTTAGCTCAATTCTTAAAATTATTAATGATAAAGCAGGCTGAGGACTTGACTTGATGAGTAAGGTAAGGTAAGGAGAAACTGGGGAAAGAATAAAAAAAAAGTTTCAAATAATAATTTAATCTTAATAAGGAAAACCAGTTTGTAATTACAAATTTTGCTCGAACTGCCTGCCTTGGTTTCGTATGCAAGCACGAAGCCTTTTTCGTACTTCAGTGATTGTAACTCGCGTTGAAAGCTCTTCTTTAATTTTTTGTGCAGCTGCCATAATTTTTTGACGTAACTCTTCTACGTTACGTATCGGTCGGTCGTAGACCAACGCCTTCATGTGACCCCAGATGTAGAAATCACATGGAGTTAAATCTGGACTCCTGGCTGGCCAAGGGATTGGTCCACCTCGACCAATCCATCTTCTTGGGTAGTTTCGATCCAGCCACTGTCGCACACCCCCGTAATAATGAGCAGGGCAGCCATCGTGTTGGTAAACCATACTCAGTCTCGTCGCAAGTGGCACATCTTCCAGTAGCATGGGTACTTCATCTCTCAAAAAAATTTCATACGCGATGCCGGTTAATCTCGCGGGCAGAAAGAAGGGTCCGATCAAATGATTGTGCACAATGCCCATCCACACGTTTAAAGAAAATCTTCGTTGATGAGCTCCTTCGCTTGATTTCCTTGGGTTTTGACCTTTAGGAGCCCAAAAATGCAGATTGTGGTAGTTTGTTATCCCATCGCGGTCGAAATTGGATTCATCTGTCCACAAGATTCTTCTCAGGTACTCGGGATCTTCGATGTCAGCATTAATTAAAAATCTGCAGAAATCCATCCTTCTTGCAGGGTCTCCCTCTTCAATTGCGTGTACTGGAGTGTAATGATATGGATACTGCCGAGCTGAGTGGAGGGTAAACCATACCTTCCACTGAGACAGACCGAGCTGGTTAGCTACGATTCTCGTCGAGGTAGTGCCGTCTGCCCGGAAAATCTGGAGGATCTCTTCTTCTTCAGCAGGATCGTAATGTCGAGGTCTTCCAGCATCGGCTTGGCGGCGTTCAACTGTTCCACTTTCCCGAATAAGACGGTACGTTGTACCAAACACGCTTACGTGTGGTAAACGGCGGTTAGGGAAACGACGTTGGTACTCTCTTCTAGCTGCAGCGGCATCACCGTCACAGAGCCCGTAACAATAAAAGATATCGGCGTATTCCGCAAATTGGTAAGCAGCCATTTGAGAAAGAAACTTAATTATCAGTCGTCTGGATTGGAATAACTGATTACTTACACATAGGGCTTGCATCCCGGAATTCCGGAATTTCGAAATTCCGGAATCTCGGATGGTTTTTCCAATATTACAATTCCGGAATTGAGGACGCTCAATATCGAAAATTCCGGAATTGAAACGACATTATTTAATGTAGTTCCTAGACAGTAATATGAGATGTTTTACGGATGGTAAGTTTGGTTAAGCTTAAATACATATTATATATGTATTCACTTGTATCTTTAACGCTCTCAGAACGGTTAAAATTCTACTCTACAAGTGGGTACTTGAAGTATCTCTGTTTTGACTTTTGGCCCTATGGTGGACGGGTAGAGAATTTAATTAGGCATGAAGTTCACTATTTGTAAATATAGCATTAGCATTTGTTACAGTTAGCAGTGAGAACCATTTATAGTCGAAATGTTTTACTGGTTATTTTGGTAAAACACTAAATTACAGATTATTCACCAGGAATGAGCCAAATTCAACGGTTTTAATTCACATCTGTATAAGATCTTGCCACTATTTATCTACCCACTACATAGACATTTCAAAATCTCTCATAATTAAGGCTCCACTAAGCATTTTAGAGATATGTCTTTATTCATGGTTGCGGCCTCGTGATGGAAATCCAAGGGCAATGTTGTTAATGATAGGAATGTAAGGAATCGGGAGTCACAACATTTTCAAGATAGTTATGTGCTCGGTAAAAACTTACGATAGTGATCAGCGGGGTATGAAATATCAAGGTATAATAAAAAAGTCATACATGACACAATGTCATAGGGTATCTCAAGTAATTATACAATCAGGTCAATAAATCTTTCAACCAAAGACAGAATAAGAAAGCTGAAAAACTGAATCAAAACAACTGAAGGAAAAACTTTGATCTAAGAATCCATTGAATGAGGAGGTGCTTTTTAGATTCCCGTTGACTCCACGGAAGCTCAAAATACGTATTTTTGACAGTGGGATGACTGATAACAAGCGACTTGTGTGGTACTTTGCAGATCAACAAGAGATGGACTAAGACATTGCAAAGCAAGCTTTAGATTACGACACTTTTGATGTGTACACTAAGTAAGATACTGGGGCGTTTGTGCGAACATCACTGTAGGAATGAGAACAAAGAAACAGACATAAATATGAGGCATTTGTGTATTAAATGAATTGTACCTTAACCCCGACACCGATGGAGAATGACGCAATAGGTACAACCGTCTAAATATATTATTGGTCCTGCCGTCCTGTGAATACTTTGAAAAATGCTTATCATGTAAGATAAGATATCCAGACATTTCATAGACTATTTAGGGTGAAAATCTCTTGACATATAGAAAACCTCTAATCATCAATAGTGCATCGATTTCCGCCTTCAATAGTAAAAAAAAATACTCGTTTTTTGTATTTTTGTATGTTTAGTCAATTCCGGAACCAGTTCCGGAATTCCGGAATTGAGTGCCAATCTCGAAGTCCATTCCGGAATTGGAAAACCATCCGATATTGCAAGCCCTACTTACACATGAAGATTATTTAAACCTCGGTTAGTCCCAACCCCACCCCATGGAAATTACCGCCAGCCCATAAAAATTTGATAAGATAAGGCAAATAAAGCCCACGCAGAAACAAATTTAAAGTGATTAACAAACTAATTAACCTGATGACCCTTAATTAGTTTGTTTGTGTCGCCGAACCGATTAAGGGCCAAGTACGCTAAGTCAAGACCGGCTCTGCTATTATTAATAATAATTTTAAAAATTGAGCTAAAAATGTCAACCATTGTACCTTTTTAGAAAGCTTATGAACTTAGAAACTTATTTCTGTAATTTGTACGTCAAGTGTCCTACTTTTCTTAAAAGTTATGTGTTAAAATGTTACAAAATTTGTAAATAAAATCAAGAACTGGTGACTTCAAATCCTTTTTTTTCTGTAAAATTTTGCATTTCTTGCATGTTTTTGTTATTTATCGTAATTAGCAACTCATTGGCTAAAAGAAAATGATTTTTTTTTTAATCCAAATTGAAGTAGTTTTTTAAAAAATACCACTTGTAGGTCGATAGGCGGGTATTTTCCAAAAAAATCTAAAACTCCAATAACTTGAAAACCAATGAGTTTTGACCCCTAGTTGACTGGACTTAAATCATTGCAAATGAACCATAGAATAACCCCTTTGAAGGAATACGTCGAATTTCCAGTCACCCTGTATAAAAACCATTTAAACTCACGTAAAAAATCTCGTAAGTGAGCCGTAAGTCGCGTAGCAGCACGGATATCTGACCCTGTCCCTGAGGAAGAGCTCCATACGAGTTCGAAACATGTCAGGACGTTCCTGACAATTTTTACGTGAGTTCAAACCGTTTTTATAATTATTAAAGATGTCTTAATATGATAGTTTCAATAATATTATTTAGATACTTTATTGGTAAAATATGGTATTTTGCAATATTAGTATTACCTGCTAGATATTATGAGGAAAAAGTAATAATGGATCTAGACATGCGTACCTAAATATTTTCCTATTTCAACGCAATACATCGTACACATAATTTACCTATTTCATCAGGCAGTTTTAAAATCTAGATGACCTAACTTAGGTGCAGACGTAACGTAGGTACTATAGTTAAAAAGTTAAACCTACCATACCCAAACCTAAACTGTTTAGTAAGTACATCAACGTTACGTTACTAAACTTTCAGACGCAACTAGTCCAGTCGCTCTTACATTTCCTAAGTCGAAAGGCAAGAAGCTCTTAGCCCCAAGGCATTTGTTTTTTCCATGCCCGCGGCACTGCTCAAACGAGGCGGTACATTTCTATAACATAGACGGCCTCTTTAGTGTTTCAAGTATTCCAACTTATAAAATTGTATACGAGTTCAAACTTCCGTAGATCACGGAAACTTGACGTTTGGCTATTTAAGAGGTTGTGTGCGCGCATTCCGTTGGCGCGCCGCAAGGGCCGGCGGAGTCATGTGGAGCGCGAAGGCTCCTAAGCGGGCCCCGGCCGGTACCCGAGCCACTATCTTGCTTGCCGCATTCCACCAAGCCGAAGTTGCGGCGCGCCCCGCGCGTGCCTTCGCCGACCCACGCGCTCGCCTCGCTCAACTAAACTAACCCAACTCACAACTCAGTCGTCCCAGCGCGCTCTGCCCACCTGCGCGCGTTGACGCTCGCCTTTCGCTCGTACGAGATCGCGCGATCGAAGTGAAGTGAAGTGCCAATGGATGCGGTTGACTTTGGAGTATAGTGCGATTGCGTTCAGCAACTTTGGATTTGTCTATTCATGGTAAGTTTGATTATGTTTTACGGCAGTCAAGAAGATGGTAGATGCGCGCGCTTTCACGATGCGGCCACTTTCATTTCATACGCATAGCTCGAATTCCGCGCACCCGCGCCGACCGCGCTGCGGCCGCTGACCCCGCGCCCGCGCCCTTCCTCTGGAGCAAGCGGCAAGCACCATCACAGCCACGCTCACCAACTAGCTACTCGACCAGCCTTGCGTCATTACAACTGCTCTACCATTCCACCGTTTGAGGAAATTAGAAGGTGGGTAGACTAGGTAGAGCCAGTTAGTTAACTGACAATAACATCAATGAACTAACCAACCTTATATGTATGATGGTTGCTATTGTGACAAGTAAACTGAGTAAGTATTAAACATTTTCTACTTTATCTAGCTCTATATTCTATGGATTTCATTAACCGATATACCTACAATTCTGCTAGAGTTGGTCACAAACTTAATAATAACTTGTTTAGGTATGTAGAATTGTATAGTGTTTCGATATTCATATTATTGTATCATGATAATATTTTTGAATGAGAATTAGTATCAAATCATAAACCCAATAAACCCATTCCCATAGAAACCCACTGCATGTGAATATTTATTAACCCACTACGACACCTAGTTCTTACGTATCTACATACATATAACCGTGTTTCTTTTTGGTCTCAGCAGAGATCATTCATTTGTTTATATAATCGGCAAGCATACTAGTTTACTAATCATGACCAAAGAATTTGGATGTGACCAAATAGCTCAGTTTACCTAAAAGCATTACGTCATAATCATAAGGTGAACTAAACCTGTCGGATATTTTAACGTCACAGCTTGAAATGGTGTGAAGTCCACCAACAAAATACCACTAATTCTCACATCAATCTACGACTGCTAAGTACTCTAGCTCTAGCTAGTCATTGGTTTAAATAATTATTTAAGCACTTAACCAATTTTCCCCAACATTCAAAAATGTGACCTTGTTTAGGATTCTATAATTGAATAATTTAAACCTATGGCTAATTGTGCCCCATATGGGCACTGGCTGTATGTGAGACAGACACAGAAAATATTGGTAGGATACAGAAAAAACATGTTTAAGCGAAATATTGAGTCGGGGTAGTGTTACAGTTATACATTATAATATAAGCTAGCAGCAGCATACTCTAGATCTAGATGGGGCAATGAGGTATTTATCTGGTTCGAAGGACCATCGATGATTTGTATTGTAAGTCGGATCACTGCAATTGGTTACGATACTGTGGACTTCACCATAGTTTGCGAAACTAACAGCTACACGAGGTTGTTTACAGAAAGCTATACCAGTTAACATCGAAATTCCTGTCTATCCATATTTGCGCTTACGCTACTAGAACAGAGCCTATTTTTACAAATGTAATAAACCCTTAGCTTTAATACTAGCCATGTCTTGGAAATGAACGCTTCTTTTCACCAAACAGCTAAGAACTATCTCAACATACTGAGCTTTCAATTTTAAAAAGCCGTATTCAAATCAGACTAATCGCTTAGCAGCTGCGATGCTGCCCCAGATAGACACGCAGATACACTTGTTAAACTTAAGACCCCTGTTTTTCGTCGGGGGTTAAAAATGTGCACCATTGCGAAGATTATGCGCAATCAATCAATATTTAATTTCTTAAGTCACTATGTAAGGAGATACCTACTTCTAGCACCTTCTACGTTCCTGTCTTAATGCACAAGAGTTCTACAACAGGATTCAAATAAGTAGCTGGTCTTACACATATATTATAACTCATCATCGGATGTGGGCTGATAAAACAAAATACCTATTAATGTACTTATATAGAACTAGCGACCCGCCCCGGCTTCGCACGGAAGCTCTAAAATTATCAGTGTTTCTCTGCTATATTACGCATGTATTATATAGTTGAAGTAATGCAAGCTGAGCTAATCCACTTAAGAACTGAATACCATTGAACAAACCACAACTGGTAAACCGCAAATTAAGATAACGAACTCGTAGTAAAAGCAGATTGTAACCACCTTGGAAGGTTAATATAGATTATCGACTCTATTTCCTTGGACATTAGACTACAAAATGCACTAACAGAATAATGGTGATCATAACTTTTTGGAATTTTAACCGTAGTTTACAACCGTCCGACTCTTCACAAGAACGTATTCTCTTGAAAAAGGACTATGAACTCTCATCATCAACCATTTTAAACCTATTCAACAAGGAATAAGGTTGAAAATTCAATATCCACGCAATGTAGTTCTAACCTTTTTTTGTAAGTAACTGGTTGGCGCCAGGTTGGCCCTTAAGAGAACAAAAGTAGATAGGATTGTATTAGACACAATGCTATTGTGAATGCAGGTAAGTGGATTAGCTCAGCTTGCATTATTTCAACTATACATATAAACCTTCGTCTTGAATCACTCTATTTATTAAAAGAAACGCTTCAAAATCTATTGCCGAGTTTTAAAGATGTAACCATACATATGGACAGACAGACAGACAGACAACAGGAAGCGACTTTGTTTTATACTATGTAGTGATTATTAACATCAACAAGTGCTTCGTGGTGGAATGAATGATAATTACCTATTTAATTATTACGTCGAAGAATGATAATGAGGCATATATACTTATTTAAATATTGATTACCTGCTCTATATTTTAGAAATTTCAACGTCTACGTGAATACTGTCACATCAGCTTTCTGGTGTCGAAGTATTTATGCGTATTTATTTGTTCAGCACATCGGTTATGTTATTGATAATAAATGATTCATACATTCTTTAAAGGTACCTATTGTGGCCGCATTTTATCGATAGTATACTTAGTATAGTTTTGCCAAGTTAAGATTGTGGTTTATGGAATTAGCAGATTTTAAATACGAAATATTTATGGCATTTTGTTATGAAATAGTCGATACTGACTGACTCTTAGAATAAATACGCCTAGAAACCTAGTCAGCGCTTGAAAGCGAAGTCAGTTATGGTTAGCCACTGGCTAAGTTTCGTCCGTGTGCACATCCGTCACAACGTCAATGTCACAAACAAAACATCTCTATGATTGGTTCGTAGACACGCACACTTATGTGTGTGTATCAAAAGCGGTTTCATCTTTCGCAAATCTGTTGTATGAGACTCTACTTATTCTAATTACTACATTTACCTATAAATAAACCCACATTTTCGATATTGGTCAGTTAGCTGGCAAATTATAGTTTATAGGATCCATCTGCCTCCAACGTGTACTACAATACTTTAGTCACATATTTAGCTTGCCAAGACCCTGGCAATTTGGTGAGACTGCTGGTGATAGTGGTGATGGGAAAGATGGACGAGTAGACCACGGGGAAAAAGCCCAATACGATGGTATGGCAGATATCCAACCAACTGGATACGACATTAAGCAGTGCGCTCCAGAAGGCAACCGACAGGGAGACGTGGAGGTCGAGACCTGCTATCAAAAATATTAATCGGCGGAGTCACGATCCTCAGCAATGAGGAACCGCCTTAGCAGAAGAAGTATAGGATACTAATGTGCCGTAGATACTTGGCAGGGAACAAATTATTATCTTTATTTCTTAGTTATCTACTCTAGGCAACCGGTATCACAAATTTAGGCAAATTCATTCCCACGTATTTAATACACACATACACATTAGAATCATTATTTTATTACAAAATAAATATTAATAAATAGTATCCGCGATTGTTATTATATTACGGCATTCCTTTCTATCTGCCAACCAGCATTGAGTACCTACACAGAATAGGTAGGTATTTAGATGAGATGCAGAGTTGATTAAACATACTCGTACTAAATCACGTCACACTAATATTTATAATCGAACAGTTTACGAAGATGTTTCGAAAGGTTACTCAATCACGCGCAAATAGTTTTAACCAGCGAATAGTCCACATCTTAAATTAAGACAAAGGTATTTATAGTATGCTAACTCAAGCAAAAGCGTGGGAAAAAGCTTATTCAAAGCACCGCAAGACTACCTACTTATAATGGTTGCGTTTATCACACGATAGATAAATGTCAAAACACCTGCCACTGTTTGACAAGTAGGACAAAGTGTAAGACGTATGCTTTATCATTTACCTATTTATCGTCTTATTGATTTGTTCCTGCTTCGTCGGATTCACGTTTCGTCGGAATTATCTATATAAGGTACAAGGTGACACAGACGTGATACAAAATGTTACTTTCCGACTCTACTCAAGATTACGATCAACTTTTAGTATGAGACTAACATTGAAAATGTAAATAAATACAATCTTTCTGTTTATTTTCTGTCTGTTACAGACGCACTTATGCAGTGCGTTGAGATACCTTTTTGTTGACTGAGTAGTCCAATGCGATCTGATAGTAAATAATGACTATCAGTTGATATATTAATTGAAGTAAAAGAAAACAGATTCTTTTTTCAGCTGTATTATCAATCGAATATTTGTTGTATAACATATCCTCCTTAACCGATTTCTCTTTCATTTAAATTGTTGTTTTTGTAAATATTTCACTTTTAGTAAAATGTATAATGGTAATAATAATATCAGTACCTAACAAAAGTTTATTCACGCTAATTGCAAAGTTTCAATTGATTTTGAAAATACGAAAGAAGCTGTTGTTCTGCCCATAACTTCACGCATGTGGTTATTTCTTTCGAAGAATCTATCATTTTGGGAATAATAGGAACCTCCTTGCAAAACTTCAAAGTAATAGAGAGGTTTTTGTCATAAGTCAGTCAGTCAATCACGACGAAACGCTTGTGAAATGCACTTAAATTAACAAAACATAGTAGTAGCAAGTAAGTATCTGACCTGTTAATGAGAATAAATAAATAAATAAATAAATATCAGACAACCTCACACAAATCAACCTAGTCCCAAATTAAGCTCAAGAAGGCTTGTGTTATGGGTACCAGGCGACGATATACATACTTATATAGATAAATAAATACTTAAATACATAGAACATCCATGACCCAGGCACAAATATTCGTGTTCATCACACAAATATTTGCCCTTGCCGGGATTCGAACCCGGGACCGTGCGGGAATAACAAAAGTGATACGCCAACCTGGAGTGGAGAACTGAGATAATGAGAAGATAGATTAACAACAGACGAGGATAAATGTGGCCTAATTTAGGTACAATAATACGAATCAGAGGACGAAAAAAAGTAAAAATCAACAAAGCGCGATTCACATAATTGCGTGCCAGGTCGATGGAATCATGATGCTGATGATAACGAAAATCTGCTTCTTTGAGTAGGTAGAACGTTCCTAACGTGTAGACCACTACCTACGGCTGAAGTCATTTACATACTAATTCAATATCATCCACTAACAATCAAAACAATAGATTCTTATGTAGCTAACTAGTGCTAAGTCGCCCATAAATATGTGCAGCGCTACTGTTGGAGTTGATCATACATACGGTTGACATTTAAATTATACACAGAAACAGAAATAGATTTTGCTAACCTTATCCCGCCAACATTTTCTTAAAAAGTAAATTATACTCTACCCAAACCAAGCTTTCAACTCTAACCAAAAGGCTTCTAAATAGTTAAGTAGATTTTGTAAAGCACGACTCAATCGAGCTTTCCAAACTATTTTCCTATGACGTGCACTTGTGATCAATGATGACATCCTAAGCCTATAAAAATCATGCAAGAAACATGGCAAACAGGTAAAGCATTAATTACTGATCTGAATTTGTGAACCTAATGCTCAATTACATTAAATTTATTGCAAAATTAACATGTATTGCGTAATCAAGGGCATCTACTATTATAACAGAATCAGGAGTAATCATCCCGGCTTAACTGAGGATATTCGGCAAGGCAACTTTCGTTTCAAGGGGTAAAATTACTACAGAAGCGGGTCCTTCTTTTTATTCTCTCCATCAGGTAAGAAAGTCGATGATGATTGGTGAGATTTCCTGGTTATAAATAGATTATAAATTAAGATTAATTGTCAAAATGTATGTTTTGATATAAATTACACCTCTTGTCGAACGATTGCTTGCATCGACAGATCCATAACATACATTAACATACTCACAAAATAACAATACATTGTGGACTGGACTAGTAAAATAAGATAAAATATAGACAACGTAGGTACAATGATTAGGTAAGCATGGCATTCCAATGCGTAGGATAATAACGAATACGATTACATTACAACCCTAAACAAGACATGCCATCGTCATCATAGAATGTAGGACGTACCCAGTTCCGAGAACTTATAGGCATAATATCAGTAGGAAAGTTATAGACGTGGTACAGTTAGCTGCAAAACTATTAGTCTGTTCAAAAATATATTTGCTAAACTCTCTTACCCGTGAATAGAGTTCAGAGAAGACGGCAAATGGATACAAGTCACAGATTTGTAAATTGTGACCCGGGCTCTACACTACTCGCGAAGTTGAAGTTGGGCAAATAAAAAAAAAACGAAAAGTCATACATCGGTCAACTTTGCCTGGGTCAACTTCGCGATAGGCTGAGGTAAGATTTTGACCAACTTCACCCACCGAGCATCAAGAGGTGAAGCATCTGCTCAATGTCAATGTCAAAGGTTCGTCAATTGTTGAAACCTTCGGAAATTAGGAAAGAATGGATACAATACCAATTTAGTTTCATTGGACAGACTGCGAAAGACATAAAAATGCAGTTATCACACACGGAGAGGATAACATCCTAACGCAATAGCATTACAATTACAACATACATGGATATAGGGCGGCTGACTTTAAAGCCTACGTAAAGCGTTCGTCCCGTAGTAGCCTTATTTTTTATCTAAAATACGAATATGACAAAAACAAAACAATAAGTTTTCTTTTCTTATATACCATCATTTCAACGTTAATCGGTTTGGTTCGTTAAAATGTAGTCTTTAACCCGCATCTGTATTCTTATCATAAAATGAGATTAGACCTACATTCTTAAAACAATGAAGATGGAATGGAGTCTATCATCTACGTATACCTACTTGCCCACATGAGAACACAAGCGTTGCTTGCATTAGTTACCTTGTAAAAATATCGTCCGTATTATTGACAATTCGTTAGTGTCAAAAGTGGAGGCAACGATGGCCACAGGCATGCGAGGACGCAAGATGCGGCTGGCTTGTTGGTTGGGGGAGGGGCGCTCGGCATCTGAAGGTCGTCCGCATTCCTCGCGTCGCCGCTGCTACCGCGCTTACGTAGCGCCCCGCCCGCGCCCCGCGCGCCCCGCGGACCGGTCTGCCCGCCGCGCCCGCACCGCCTGACCGCGCCATCACAAACTATCGCGCATTTACTAAAACAAAAAAACGTGTTACTATGCCTATCAAGAGGTACCGGATAGGATGACATTTCGAACCGTGCTCAATTTTAGATTCATAAAAATCTAAATCTACATGGTAAACCAGTTTCGCGACACGAATTTGGAAAACCCTATTTCATTCATTCATACTATAATAACGAATGGGGCAAGTTAATGACTTAAATTAAAATAAACGAGTACAACATAAAAATAAATTCGTAAACAGCCAGCTATAGTAGGTATTGCAATTAATAATTGTAGAAACAATCGCGAGTCGAGTGCAGGCGGCAATAACGTCATAATTAAGCAATTCCACTTACACTGCCGCCGTGCGAGGCGGGGCGTGCCTGACTGACTGTACCCGAGGTAGGGTAAACATTGTCTCAAATTCAAACCCCATCTGCAATTAACTCGCACGTCCAAGTAAAACATTACTTAAAGTAAGTATTATCTATACGGTAGAGTTTTTGAATAGATGCTAACTATAAATTTTATAACGTCAAATTGTCACAAGTCAGTTAAGTTAGGCACTAGCTTTATGTTTATGAAAATATTCCGACCATACATTTCATATAGCAAAATATAGTTAGACATTTATACTCCGGCAACAATGTCGGCCTCATACAGGCAGCAGGTAGCAAAAAGAAGATCGCATCCAAAAAAACTAAAGGAATGCACAGATGGCGAGATCCGGACATTCCTGCGCCGGCGCGGGACGGCAAGTTAAACGGATGTGCATTAGGTAATACCGAAGAATTCCGACACATTCGGCATTCAGAGTTAGACAATTAGCTTATTAGGTGATTTAACTATAATTGTGTTCGTATAATAGTAATGTTACATTTGTTGTTTATGTAAAATTTTATCAATCACGGACATTTCTTCTGCATATATTTTGATTTTTTGATATAGGTGTTTTAATTATCTAATCACTCGATGATAAATGATGATGATAATTCAGAACTAGTCATCACATCAGGAATATATAAACACAATAGCAGATTAATATGACCCATCTAATTGATAGATAAGTAAGTGACAACTAGTGACAGTAGGTCTATGATGGATAAATTTTAAAATGTCTGTCACTTTCCGACAGATATATGAACGTGTGACAGTGCGGATGCTTTACCAGTATTCTATCTGATTCAGTGAATAAAGGATTTTGACCTTACAAACGGTCCGGTAGTTTTGAATTTTTGATATGTTGTCTAGGATGGTTAGTCAGTGTTTAAAATGCAAAATGCACAATTCCCCCAATGAGTTTTATAAGCAATTATATTTCCTACATGTTTTAATTTCTCCTAGACTAGTCCGTAACTGAATGACAGCGTTCTAAACCAAGAATTTTGAGAAATTTTCGGAAAATTCGACTTTTCCTGTTTTTTAAATGTGCATATCTCCGTAACTAACCGTCCTTGAAACAAAATTTGAAATGTAACTTATAGTAAATTTAATTCTCTACAACATTGCCCAAGCTTTGTTGTAGCTAAAATGCTCCTAAACAAAGATATAATCCAGAAGTTTGTTTTTCATTAGGAAATTGCGATTTTTACGTTTTTTTAAATGTGGATATCTCCGTAACTATCTGTCTTGGAAAAAATATATAAAATGGAGAATGTAGTAAATTTAACTCTCTATAACATTGTCGAAGCTTTCTTCTAGCTAAAATGCTCCTAAAGGAAGATATGAGCAAAAATATGAAGAAAGTGCCGGTTTTTTTCAATATAGCGGCGGGCGCGGAGGGGGGGAATTGTGCATTTTGCATTTTAAGCACTGACGAACCATCCTAGACAACATATCAAAAATTAAAAACTACCGGACCGTTTGTAAGGTCACACATAGTACTTTAGTCTCTATTCACCGTATTAATCCCCGCGAGCCTATTGTTAACGTTTGCCTAACGTTTATCACGCGACAATTAAATGATACCTAAATCAATTGACACTCTCGCACTTACATATCTAGTTCTCAAAATGACAGATTTTATGTCACTTATTTGCGTGTTAACGCTTTTCTTCCAGTGTAAAAAGTAGCTATAAGTATATAGAGATATATTTGTAAGACTTAAAAGTAATGGAAGCATTGGAACTTGGAAGTACCTTGAGTACTTAATTTGACTTATTGCTAATTTGCTACCCAAACACCAAATAGAATGAAGACACTTTCAGTCTAAATATTACTCCAAAATCATACAGTCATAATTCTAATCTGCGACAGGTCTATTTGGGCCTATCGCAGTATATCGTCTATCGTGCAATTGATAAATGATAAAGCATCTTAAGTTTCGTACTCATTCATATACATAACATACCTACGTGGCGGACAGCGACCGCCGCCGTAATGCTCCAATGTTGTATTGTAACTATTAGACTCTTGCATCAATTGCTTTAGCATCAACAAACTTACTGACATTCAAGCATGCTTTTGATACTCAGGAGTCGCGCGAAAACCAGAGTTTTCCTTATCTATAAGACACTTCATACGCCATACGTAATGTTCTTCTTATTCTCTTCTGGCAATGGATTGCCCGCTTTTATGGAATCAATTAAATTATATGCAACAGCACAGCTGTTATCCCCGAGGATGTCAGACAATGTCCCCGAGAATGCGAATGAATGACAAAATTTATAAACACGGCCATTCAATCCTATTTCACTGTGACGTATTAAAACTTTGAAAGTAAACCTCAAATCAACATCTCGTGTTTATTGTTCCAGGGCGGGTAACAGTTGTTTCGAGATGCGACATGCGCGCCTTATGTTCGGTTCGCGGGCCGCTCGGCGGCGAGACGCGCGCGCTAGGCGCGGGCGCGCGGCTGCTGTCGCTACGCGTGCCCGGCCAGGCCCAGCCGCTGCACTTCGTCGTCGAAGCCAAGGCGAGGGTCAAGGAGCTCAAGGCCTTGGCCAACACACATGCTCAGCTACAGGGCATGACCGACACCGAGTTCTTTGGATTAGCGATCTTACAAAGTGAGTTTATCATCCACTTAGAAATTTTGTACATCATAGAATGTTAACCACACCAATCGATCAAAGTTGATCGATAAGTTCTACTACATCCAACCAAAGCTATAGTTACAAATCGATTTATTATCGATCGATTGATTGACGTGGTAAACCCTTATTTATTAACCTAATACTTAATAATATCGTCGCCTAAATTCGGGATAGGTAACAGAGGTTGTGCAACGCCGTCCTTAAGGACTGCCTTAGTAGTGAACGAGTTAATACTTAGTAGCGTTTTGAGAAATGGAACCAAAGGTTCTAGAACATGATATATGTATTAACGAGAAAAATCTGAGAAAAGTAAAGCACGTATATATTTTTTACCAGAGATTTTAATTATCTATCTGTAAATGATTATACGATGTGCTAAACATCTATTCCTACTACTTCATTCATTATAACTCTCCGCAGCAATAGGAACTTTCTGATTCTGACGATTCTTTGTCAGTGTTAGCTGGTGTTAGCATAACAAAACCAATATATATGTGTATTAGGTATCACAACTGTCGCCAAGCGACAAGCGGAAATGTTTGACTACCTGTGTCTGCTTCAATATAAGCATTGCTTGTATGATTATCTTTCGTTAGGCTTGTTTGTTTATAAACAAAAGTAGCACCATAATCAACATAGTTATGCTTACCACTTATTATTATTCGTTGCGTCACATACCAGTCGATATTTTCACCGGAACAATGAGCGACTTCGCAGACATTGTCCTCGGGTTGTCGTCCACTGACAATAGGCATTGTTCACTCAAATTTGAAGACAGATTTATATTACGTGCATTTAAAAAATAATTATTTAATACAACCAACCGTAAATAACGGAATAGCTATTACAGCGCTTTAGTATTATGTACACTAAATATGTACCTACTAACAAAAAAAAATACGATATCCTTAAATAATACAGTTTAAAAGAAAGATGCAAATAAGATTGTATGTGTTTCTTTTCAGATGGAGAATACTTGTTTGTTGACCAAGAAAGTAAATTATCTAAATATGCGCCAAAGAGCTGGAGATCATCACACACACACGTAAGTTACACTAAGTGTATAATCACCTGATTCTACTATTGCTGTACCATTATAATTGAATAACTAGTAAAAACATTAAAATAATGAATGTAATCTACATATTTTTATTTTATTTTCAGGGCTTAGACGCAAACGGGAAGCCACTGTTGGAGTTGTACCTTGTCATACAATTCCACATCGAAAGCCCGCTTCTTCTTCAAGATGAAGTCGGACTACACTTGTACTTCCTCCAACTGCGCCATAATGTCCGCACGAGAGAGGGGCTACCCACTGAAGTCCTTCTACTACTCACCGGGTTGGCTCTGCAAGCGGAATACGGCGATGCGGACTCCTATGAAGACCGTGACTATTTCAAAGTCGAAGATTACGCAAGTCCATCGTTGACTGGCGATTGGGTTGCCGCCGCCATGCGCGCCTGCCACCGTGAGCACCGGGGACTCTCAAAGAATGACGCTGAAATCAGATTCATCCGTGAAGTGTGCTTGCTGCCTGACACCATTAACTCGCACAGGTACAGGCTGAAGCAAACTAAATCTGAACCTGAACCCGGAACAGTTTGGCTCTTGGTCACAGCAAAAGGCATACAAATTTTGCCCGACAATGGCGCAGTCTATAACTTTATATGGAGCTCTATTGGAAAACTGAGTTTCGACAGAAAAAAGTTCGAGATAAAGACAGAAGAAGGCAAGATAACCTTATATTCATCGAGTGATGAAAAATGCAAATATTTATTTGCTTTGTGCAAAGAGACTCACCAGTTCTCAATGAAAATTGCTCCGAAATTTAACGAGATTCTTAAAAAGGAAGAAGATGAACGAAAAGGTTGTTACGGCTATTCGAAATCGTTAAATTTTCACCATAATCCAAACAATAAAAATGAGCAAAGGATTTCAGTAATATCAACCACAAGTTCCAACACTACATCTGGAATTGTGAGTGACAGAGTTCAATCGGAAGATGAACTAGAGATAATGATTGACTCACCTCCCGCGCCATCCACGGAGAGTTTGGCTTTTGCTCATTTATTAGACTGTTCAAATTCATATTTCTTGCGCAACGACTCTGAAGATAGTGGATCGTTGCACAAAACATCATCTTTGCGACTACTAAATTCGAAATTACGTCAGTCTAAAAGTATAGATGAGAGTGATACGACGAAATTGGAAACAACCACGGAAATGGTACTAAAAAATTTAGGGGAGACAGTGTCACTACCCGATCAAAGCATAACAGACTCCAAATCCGAAAGCCCAGTCAACAAATCTAAATGCACCGGCTCACAATGTTCGTCGTCTTGCAGCACAGTCGTGATGGCGCGAGCTGGGCTCAGTACGCTGAGTAGAGCATCTAATGCAAGCAGTTTAGAACTAGGTTTTAGTCACACGGCACAGAACTCTATGTTAAGCGATAACAGCACACTTGGAATAGACGTGGAATATTCTCAAGATACAGCATCAGCTTTATATGATGGTTTGGGGCAGCCTGTTACAATAGCAGCCTCAAGCGAAACTAGTGGAGTTTATACCATGGGCAGCTCAGAGTTAACTGCGCGATCAAAAATGGGAACCCTTTCCGAAGATAGTAGAACAGAGTATGAAAGTTCTCATTACGGCAGCTACAAACCCTCAGAGGAAAACGACCTGGCTGACTTTGACAGTGTTTCGTCAATCTTAAAAAACAAAGTAGAAGCTAGTCACTCCTCAACCTCACTGAGATTACAGGCGTCTCTGTTGGACGTCGATTGCGTTGATGGCGAAACAAAATTTTCAAACCAAGAGCATGATGACAAAGAAAATATTTTTAGAGAGCGATCTAACTCAAATGTCAGTGCCTTGTCTTTTCATGGAGACGGTAGCGACCCTACTGACCAGAAACATAATTTACTTAGTGCTAGTGAGTTGAGTGATTTAATTGTTGGACGTGGTGTTTATCCCAAAAGCCAGTCCGTTAGCGATACACTAGATTCTGTGTCCGATTATGTCAGACTTCCTCTGCCATTCTCCGGTGATAGTTACATTCAAGGTCATGAAGATACTGCTCCATCTGACGACAACTACCCGAATAGTTCATTCTTTGACCGCCCGCCTACGCCACCGGCCAGAACCGACAGCAGAAAAGTATTTAACTTATCTATGCCAAATATATTGGACATAGATCGGGATCAAGTCATGCCACCCACGCTGTCTGAAAAACCTCCCCCGCCACCATACGAATATAACCATAAAACGGTTCCTTCCGCTCCTATGCTTACGAAAGCTCCACCAGCCTATCCAAGTTCCATGAGCGGCAATGCGTCTTTAAAAAAATACGCAGATAAGGAAGAAGTCGCCGCCAGAGTGGTCACATCGAAACCGATGATAACGATCCTAAAAGCGGAAGCAGGAGAAGTAAACGCACCCAGCGAAAGAACGTTCGCGAGTCCCATGGTAATGGAGCACAGATTTCAGAAGTCGAAACGTCACCAAGCTTCAAGTCGGAGAGCCGGGAGATCGAAACTAGCTCAAGGAATTAGTAGTCTGTCCCCATCAAGAGAGATGCCTACTCGCGTGGTAGATGCTAATGTCTTAGTGGCAATGATGAAGCTGCCACCGCCGCCCCCTCCGCGTCGTTCCCGGCTGCCTCCCCCGCCCCCTATAACCCGCCTGCCACCCCCTCCACCCCCACATAATCCCATGTTTCATCAGCAACTCTATAGCGACGTGGACTACGTTTACTACCCTCTACAAGATCCGACCATATCACAACAAAACTACCTCGATCACAAGCTTTCCGAGCCTCGTGTTTCAAATATGCACAAGAACGGTCTGCAATATAGAAGTACGCCGTTTTTGTCGACAACCATGTCGACGTCCTCCATGTATGGATCCATACAGAATCTCTCCGACTCGTATATTCAATTACCTGGCAATCGATCGAGCTGGTACTCTTTGACTTCCAGAACGTCGCTCAGCAATTATTCGGTTAACCTAGAGCGTCCGCAGATACCCATTCGGACGCCAGAAGTGGCCAATTTCCCGCGAACCAAGTCGGATGACAACCTGCTGAGCCCGAGGGAGCCTCCGCCAGTTCGCACGCGAAGGATGCCACCCCCTCCCCCGCCGCCATACGAACATAAAAAAAAGTTATCGACTCCGCTTAGGGAAGTGAAAATTCTTAATTGCAACACAAATGTGATGACTGAACTTAGTAAAATAAGGGACACTAATGGTGATTTAGACATAAAAACTCTACGGGAACAAAGCAAAAATTTGGACCTGCCACTTATTGCGGCATTATGTAATGACCGATCGTTATTGAAACAAACGAAAGCATTTGGTGTTCCTAAGTCGAATAAACAAACAGTTAGTGACTGTGAAAGTGAACGAAAGTGTACCAAGTCTGTTCTCCTCCAAAACTCCACCGACAGCCTAGATATTAAGAATAAACAGGAAGGGAATTTAAGAATGGCAGTAACAGGGTCGCAAAAGAAAATTTTAATACGAAAACCAACTGATAAACTTCCCGCATTACCCAGTTCTGACACCCACACCCCTAGAGCGTTGTCTAACACGTACGTAATGCATCCGAGTGTAAAAGTAAAGAAAATACAACCCAGCTCATGACACGCTGTGCTGGCTCACTTGACATCACTATTTGTGAATACTTCCAGTGCTATGAGCTTTCACCACCGACCTTACGCAATAAGACTGAGTAAAATGTCCTTAGAACTTCTAGTTTTTTAATCACAGTTACAATGATATCACAATTTTTCACATTCCATAAAACATAGGTACGGTACGTACTACGTATTGTTACTAAGTCTAGTTATAATAGGTATTTATTTTGCTAACATTCCATTGTTTAAGAATGTTGGTAATATAGTTGCGCACTGTTTAATATAAAGTCATATAGTCAGGCATAATTCGACCCTAGGCAAAAACAAATAATGCCATTGGCGGAGTTTAATTTGTGCCATAATCAAACATAAAGATGGATTATTAATTGTTATTTTTCTCAGTTAAGCTAAAGCCAATTATTTATTTTTTTAATACAACTATTATAAATTATAAAACTATTTAATCATGGATGTTAAACCTGTAAAGGCTACATTTATCACACAAACTTCAGCGACAGTTTAGTAAAACCCTTCATGTCAGATCTTCACGATGTTAAACGGAAAGTCTACACGTCCGAACAATTAGAGAGGATGCTTACGCCTTAAGTTTGAAATTGCTCACATACAAAGTTCCATTGAATTGCACGTGAGTATATAACATACACTCGGATTTAAATTCGCTGAAGTAACCTGTCTTTCATTATGGTTTAAATGCCAACGGCTTCTTATAAATAACTGTTACCTTATCTCAGCCGTTATGTTTAAAGGATCAACCACACTGAAGCTTTGGCAGTGCGTATGTATGGCAGTCGCACCGTTTATGTCACGTTTTCTACATACATACATTTTGTCACGTAAACACATTATTAGCGTATTAAAATTTATTGTAATCGATCCTTTATCGTTCCGGTATATTAATGAGAAATTAAAATTCTGTCTTATCACTCCGCCGAAAAAAAAATCAACTATAGTACAGTCAGCTTCAGGGAAAAGCATGTTAGTGTATCAAAATGCATACTACCACTACATGGCGATTTGTACCTTTACCATGAGTTTACAGTGACCGTACTCGCTAGCGACAGCGTAAAAGATTTTTATGAAGAATTGTAGTTCTACAAACTAACCGCTAGGGGCGCCCCTAGCGGTTAGTTTCACTATTCTCCATACAAATCGTTCGTTGTCGCTAGCGAGTACGGTCACATTAAATCACGGTAAAGGTACTGTACTTTGTTTGATCGCGCTGACAGGTACAGCCCCGATGTCTAGGGCACAACGTTAACGGGTATAGTCAATAGGGCAATCATATGGCAGCGCAGTTTTAAAACCTGATTTTTTTTTGTTAATTTCTTTAAATACAGTGTAAAACCTGTTATTATGTTTAAAAACAAGTATTTGTACTAAATTATCGTAAGCGATAAAATAACAGATATGTTCATTAATTATGTAATTCCAACTCATGTTGTTTTCCTATTTATTCACGTATGGAAAATAATATTCGGAAAATTCTCATAAAATAAAAACGATATTTCTTCAAAAAAATTCGTGGTCATTGTACTTTTGTTTTATATAAATCCATAATACTCTGCCTGAAGTCATTGTATAGTTAAGTCGTAGAAAATAATAATACATAATAATGTCTGCAGCTATTTATTTTATTTAGACAATCGTTACATGTACATATAATCAAGTGTAATAAGTACATATAATTCATGTGTACAAATGTAAATAAAAATAATAGTATATACATGATGTATTTTCTTTTAAACTTTCCTTTTATATTAAATAATATTTTATCATACTTAAACACAATAATAATCTTGCTTAATTCGTATCACTTTTGAAATATTTAACTTGTTTTCTCGCGTCTTCATTAACAAATGTGGAATATTTTGAGGGTTGCGCGGTCAAACCCGATAAGTCGAAAAAATTGGTCTATGACCACGCAACTCCTTGATTTTAGAATTCAGGAATCTTTATTAAAAAGTTTAATCCAGTCAGTCGTTTTCATATAATATGTTTACTGTACAGACGGATAAGTAAAAAAACTTAAAGAATTCCATTCCCCCTTTGCTCTCTATGTCCCTGTTTCAGAACAGCACGGAAAATAGTAAATTTCTAATATCGAATCTTTATTCGGGCATATTTAGCAAATATGCAAGAGGGGCATTCCTAAGTTTTCTATACCTATATCATCTTTAAAACTTAATCATGCTATAGATATCAATTTATAAAATTATCACAAACCGGCTTACTTAAGTACCTAGATTAAAATATTGGAAATATCAAACACTTGAACATATACATACTTACATATGAATACTGAATGATGAATTGATGATACTGAAATAATTTCATAAAACCCACACTATGGTAAAATATGACATAGCGCCCAACAAACAGCACCTATTAATAGCCTGTTGCAGCTAACTAGTATTTTTGGTACATTATCAACAGAAAATAAAGAGGTAAATAGAATGATAGGGTCCATGGATATATCCCATTGAAAAAATAACAATAGATGGTTTCACTATCAGCTGTCATTGATTAAGTGAATATACTATTAATTGTATTAGTATTAAGAATTATACCACCGATAGCATCGCCGTCTATTAATGTAGTTTTTCAAGTAGACATATCCGTATTAGACGGAGCGTTTAAATAGCAGCTACTAGCTACTACCTATAATATGTGATGCTCAAGTTAGGTTTACTAGGTTTTAACCTAATTTGGCTTTCCTATTCCTGATAAAATTAAGATAGCAACTATTTCGATACCAGCAGCGGACCTAGCTAGCATATCTTGCCGCGACTTCAGTTGCCGCGCGACTCAGCGTCACCTCTCTCGCTCGCACGACATTGAAAGGACAGGTAGTATTCGTCGCGCGACAAAGAATCGCGTGTCACAGTTAAGCTAGACGTGCTGACAACATAATCCCCAAAACGCGACATGCGGATGTAATTCTAATCCACTATGTAACCGTGTCAAATTAACATTAAAAGTCAACTTATAAGGCCCTTTTCACAAGCACCACGGTCAAGGCACGGTCGCCGTGCCGTGTATGAGCTACATAGACATCTTTCACATGGAACCGTGGCACGGCGACCGTGCCGTGACCGTGGTGCATGTAAAAAGGGCCTAAGACAGTCGTTACTCATATATTTTACAATGCCACTTGGACACATGTCCATGGTGGTGATTGCGGTTCGGGTTTAGGTGAAAACTGAGAGGTTCTATTTGGATCGCGTAGGAGCAAGCGAGACAGGTATAAAACTCGAATCGCATTCCGTCAACTCACGCAGTGTATGTTTGGGCTCCGTTATGTTGAATATGCTCCGGAGCAAAATGTAAGCCCTTTAACTTGATTCTGTGGTGTAGATTCGTTTTTAGGGTTCCGTACCCAAAGGGTAAAAACGGGACTCTATTACTGAGACTTTGGTGTCCGTCCGTCCGTCTGTCACCAGGCTGTATCTCAAGAACGGTGATAGCTAATAGACAGTTAAAATTTTCACAGGTGATGTGTTTCTATTGCCGCTATAACAACAAATACTAAAAATAACATAAAATAAAAAATTAAGGAGGGCTCCCATACAACAAACTTGTTATAGATTATGGTACAGAACCATTCATGCGCGAGTCGGACTCGCACTTGCCTATTTTTTTAGTATAGCTCACGTACTGTATAAATAATAATATGTACATATTAAGCGAGTCGTGAGTTTCCAATCGTACAGGATAGGCGCTTCACAAAACGTTTTTTTTGTAGGTATGTACGTATTCATTGAAATAAGGATAAACACGGTTAAATGTAAAATACGTAATAACAAGAGATTCTGTAGAACAGTCTTATAGAAATCAATTAAATTTAAAAGGCATTAAAATTAAGTTGGTTCATAAGTACACATCTATCCAACAATTACATAAGTTTAAACAATAATATATTATCTATCTGCACGTAATGTAAGCCATGTGTACGTAGCATCTACTTACATGGAATTTACTTTTCTAGTTTCAGTACAATGGCCGAGTTGGGAGGAAATGTCACCTGGTCAAAATACATGAGTTGTCCCAGCAAGGAGCTGTTAGTACCAGATATTACGGTGCCTCCATAGTACATCGTGGTCAGATCCGTCGTAACGGAACTGTTGCCGAAGTTACCTACGAATACGCACGTATTTCTTCGCGGATACCATCTCTCAATCACAAACAGGTTTTCCTCGCGTTTATTAGTCAAGTTACGAATGTCCATGTTCTTCATTATGTTGCCATCTTTTAAAAACGATCTTAAATAAATGGTTGGAGTGCTTAATCTCAACTGGATTAATTGCTTAATAATTTCTAAGAAATCGAATTTAGGCGCCAAACCCGATTCGGGATTCCATTGCACATGTTTTTGCATGTTATTATCACCTTTTTGCCCGTTATTAGAAAATTTCATCTGTACCAAATTGCGCACATTTTCGTACTCATGATAATCTTTCTCCGCCTCATATTTAGACATATCTCCTAATCCGATTTCATCGCCATAAAAAATGCTAATTGTACCAGGCAACATAAATTCTAGTACTGTGAGTGCTAATGTGTTTTGGTCGTTTCTTGATGCAACTCTTTGACTATTAATATTGCCGATGTTCCAATGTACCCAAGGATAGTGAGGTTTATTCCATAGTAATCCTTCAATAATTGTTCTAATTCTGACTTTCAACTCATTAATACCGCCTTCAAGATCTAAGTGCACATCTATCAGGTCTATTCTAGACAGCAAAATATTTAAAGAGTCTCCTTTAGCTTTAATATAGGCGCCTTCACTAGCAATGAGTATCTTATCATAACCAATAATTTGCTTCCATAATTGAAGACTGTCTCCCAATTTAGTATGATTAACATATTCCTCCAAATTTTTCAAGTAAAACCCATCAACTTTATGTTTTCTGGACCAAAAGTCAATAGCATCAGAAGTGGGATCAGAGTATCTTACTTGAGTTGCATTATGGTTTGGAGAGGAGAAAGAGTGTACAAGTGACCATACAGGTAAATCTAAAATGATGGACATATTCCTATCATGTATAGCTTTTACCAGGTTCTCAAAATCCTCAATGTCACCAATACTTCCGTCAATATCTTTTAGAGATGTTATATTGTAATAGTGCTCAGGATAACCATTCGCTTGATATATGTAATTTAAACGAATGGCAGATACACCAAGATTTTGAATGTAATCAAGTTTGCTAAATACTCCTTTCAAATCACCTCTGTCATCATTGTTAGAATCTTTAAAACTAGCTGGGAAAACCTCGTAAAATACCTTGCCTTGGTACCATGGAAGATCAGGATTACACATCTTTGGGATGGTTACCACCATTGCAATGATGGCACCCAAACAAGCCACAAGTCCCGAAAGGACCACCCAAAGCATGACTTTCCGGATGATGCCCCAATTCCAATTGACGAAGTTTGGAAGTTTTCTGTTGCCAAAGTTCATGCCTCCATTATTTTTGCAATCCTCAACCTGAAATGAGAAGCACTAAATTGTAAATGTATGCGTAACTAAGTTGTGAGAAAGTATATCAGTAAATAATTAATAAACTGTAAAAATAAGCATACCTGGCCTGTGACTAGGTCTGCATTTTTACTCAGGGTTTGGTAGTCCATCATGCTGATGTTGTTGATGAGCTGTGCGCTCACTGGATCCTGAACCACAGAGTTTGAGTCGGCCGAAGAGCAGGAGTCACCTCCTGAACCATCTGGGACATTTACATTATGCACTTTAATTTACAGTGAACCATACCCAAGCCCATAATCATTATTAATATAATAGTTTAGAAGTCACTCCTATCTTAACACCTGCTAAAAACAGCGACACTGTTTACATTCAATATTGAGAGTAAAGTAAGGTAAATGTCCCTTTTTCGGGCATGTTAAGGGTCCTGGGAATTAAAATATTTACATAGCTTATGTTTGGCACCAGAAACGAAATGAATATAAATTTTAATAGCACTTACCTTACTGATCAATAGGGCAAATTAAAATTTGGGATAGATAAAACAATGTAAAACTATATAGGATAACATAAGATTATTAGATCTTTGAAAAAAACTCCAGCTATACCATACTTGTTTAGATAATTTTAAGAAAATAGTAGCATATGTAACCAACTGTATAAACATGCTATAAGACACAAAATAAAAAAATGTTTCTCAGCGAAGTCTAAAACTGATTACACCTAAATTGAAAATAAAAATAAAACCCGATATAATCTGGTCATCATGAGGCCCTGTCACTTGTTCCAATCAAACCTGAATATCTTGGAAATGGTTGCAGGTATTTTTACCAAACAGAGCCAAGAACCATCTCGATGGACAGCACTACTGTTAAAAAAAAACGCTATCGCTTGAGAGCTACGGTGCCACAGACAGACACACAGATACACATGTTAAACTTATAACACCCCTCTTAGGTGTGATATAACGGAATTGACACTAATTATCTAATACTGAAATGAACTAACATGGATAAATAAGCTTTTTTTATTTTATTTAAACTTTATTGCACAAAACAAGTCAGTACGAATGGCGGACTAAATGCCAAATGGCATTCTCTACCAGTCAACCCTATGGTTGACTGGTGGTGGTTAATGCTTTGGCCTTATGGCCAAACAGAGATACTAGAAGAGGGTGCAAATCAGAAATCTCATGGTACAGAGAGCACCTAGGGTACAAGTAAATACAAAATATATATTACTGTTTATACAAAAATACATACCTACATTTACACACTTTTTTCTTTTTATTAAAGAGCTTTGTTCATTACATTGCCTAATACAATAATCATGACTTACCACAGTTTCCAAGACTCTGCAGATTGACAATAGGTTCATCATTGAGTGTTATGAACGGGCCCTCATTCATTTCTTCAGACAGCGGGTGCTTGAAGTCCAGTGGTGTAGGGCTTGGTGTGGCTGCAAGCAGGAGACACGTCGACGATTCCACGCCGCGCAGATAGTCCAAGGATTCCAACTGACTTCCATTCACATTATTGCTCCCGCTTGCACTACTCTCCGGTAATTCATCCATTTTTCGATCCCGTTGCAAGGTCGAATCAATCACATTCCAGACTAATTAAACTGTAATAATCAACAATAAAAATGTTACGAAACATGTGGCAGCGACCGTACGTAGCGCATGAGGACACTAATTCTAATTTCGGACACGCGAATGCAGAAATTTTACAAGATCAGCATTTCGATTCTGGCTTCAATCCAAATAGGTAAAGGTAAGTTAAAACTATATAGACTAAGGTACGCCACGGAACTTCTATACGAGCACATAAGACAAAATAGACTACAAATAGAAAGATAGCTCATGTATTAAGTTTAGGTATTTGCCCACCTATTAATGTTTATGTATAACTATATTTTATTTTGTAATAATGCATGAAATTCGAGTACCGCGCCGCCGTCAAGAATGACGTACACGTACGTCACGTACGGTACGGTACGGGAGCGGGAGTAGGGGTTTTGTACGGCCACGTTGCGTACAGCTTTTTACGAGTCCATTTCTGGATGCGTAAAATCTGGCTGTACAAAACACGGCCGCAAAAATGGCTTCGAAAAACGCGTACAGTCACGGACTTTAATTGATGAGCCACTTTGAAACTTTATAATTTTGCCGTCTTATGCATTCACGAGATTAGACGATTGAATACGAATCTTAGATCGCATGCTGTCATGAACAAGATGACATATTACTAATAATCAGAAATAAAGTCTTATCCAAAGAAGTTAAAGGGTGGATAATGAGTTGTCAATGAAGACTATACAATTTTGCATACGGTTAACCAATCTATTTGATTCAACCTCATTTGAACTCCATAAATACTCGTTATTTCTGAAAGTCTATGCGAATTGCAAAGAAAGTTGAAATGCCAATAATTGCTCAGCCACGTTTTGCCCAGCCGTGTTTTGTACGGCCGTGTTCTCCAAGTCCAATACATAGACTCGAAAAACGTACCTGTATAAAACGTGGCCGGGCAAAACATGGCTGACCAATACGGATTCCCCGGTACGAAACGAACGTCATAATAAAACCCGTTCCAGACCTTCCGATCCGATCCGATTTATCGGAAGAAAGTTCCTAACAAAGATTTTTTCCTAACAATTACACTACACATTATAGTCTGGCTTGTCATGAGAGACTGGCAATCGACATTTTAAGGTTCTAGATTTGACAGGGCTTTATTTCGTGTACCTTAAAAAAAATCTTTGAATTTATTCTTCTGTATTTAAAGAAATATAAGAAAATACATCAAATAACAGCAATCTAAGACAATACGGTCTGAATAGGGTTGTTGTCTAAACCAAAGAGCGAAAATATATATATTTTTTATTTGACGTTGACAGATGACAGATGCATACCGAGTTTTATTAAGTTTTTTTTTATAAGAATACCGACTAAATTAACCGTTCCACAAGCTTATATTTAAGACAACAGGAGTGCGAACTCAGAATAAGTGTTCACACAAAATTAAATCTTAGTGTAGATACATAAAGTATATTTTACGGGTGAAGGGGTCGCGGGAAGACAGAGACAGCTCGCAGATGGGTAGTGTGTCCCTTTCTAATATTGCCAGTCATAAAAAATAGTAATAATTAGTAGTTTTCAAATAAAATGGTAGTTATTAGTAGTATATACTTTTCTTTAAATTAACACTATTCACTTCAAATAATTAAATATTTTATTCGCTAAACTTTCTTACGCGTCACCAAAGATACTAACGGAAAAAATTATGAAAGTTATACAATCCGTTACTATATAAAAATAATTTTATGTTAGGGCAGGATAAAACCTTTAAATTTGAAATATTATTAATATAATTGAAAACTGTCAGCATTTTTGACAGTGCTTAGTGGTATCTTTTCTGATTATTTTAAAAATAACATACTTATAATTTTTTTTTTTTTTTTATAACGGCACAACATAGTGGCTCCACTTCGCCTGATGGTAAGCAAAAAGGGGAGCCCAAGTCGCAATGGCAACTGACGAGAAACCAACGGTGCCAAGTCAGTTGACACTGCCATGCTGGCCCGAGAGATGCTTCTTCACGCTTCGTTTGAAGGGTCCCAAGTTATAAGAAGGAGGAAACACATGAGCCGGCAAGGAGTTCCATACTTTAATAGTTCGGCAGATGAAGGAATTGCCAAACTTCTTGGTACGGGTGGGAATATTCTCCACGGTGAGGCGATGACATCGCAAGCTGGCACGTGTGGTTCTATGACGGAAAGGGGAGGGTGGGATAAGAGAAAATAACTCTTCAGAACACTCGCCATGGTATAGGCGATAGAAAACGCTCAGCGACCCAATGTCCCTACGTAATTGAAGGGGTTCGAGGAATCTGGTACTTTTCTCGTCACCTATGATGCGGACCGCCCGACGCTGCAATCTGTCAAGAGCATCGAGTAGATATTGGGCGGAGCCATCCCAAAGATGCGAGCAGTACTCAACGCACGACCGAACTTGAGTCTTATAAAGAAGGCAAAGCTGGTCCGGCATCATGGTAACTGGAATTAAAGGTTGCAAAAGGAAATGTTTTGGTGGCTATAGTATATTTTTTCAGGTAATATATGGTTTCATATATTAATATGAAAGCATGTCAAACTTTGATAAAGTATTAAAAGAGTGACAATGAATTTACAAAATTACCGGATAATTCCGATATCTATGTTTTACTTCGAAAATATTATTCGTACTAAAAACAATCTGAGCATTGCACTATTGCAGTAATGTCGTTTTAACTATACTACGATAATCCTTCGCTATCTAAGGGTGGTTAATAGGCGTCGAAATTTCAAAATGGTCGTAGCGAGCTGAAATTTGGTATGTAGGGGGCTTTGGGCCCCCTGATTCCAAAAAAGTTTTTTTTTCTATCATAAAAAAAAATGTATGGGATTTTTTTAAGAGACCCGTATCTCGTAAACGGTTGGCTCAGGTGGGAGGTGCTCGACCAAATGTCATAGGGGGCCTCCACCCGAGTACAGTCGTGAAAAAAAAATCGAAATGGCGACTTTTTTTTCTAAATTTCAAGTTGGTGCTAGGGGGCTGAAACTCGATATCGGGGGGCATTTGGGACTCACAAATATGAATCTGGAATCGGTGTCCGAAAATTCGGTCAAATTCGGAGAATATCGGAAAAACAAGATTTGTATGGAGAAAATTTCATATTGGTCCGAGGGGGCTGAAATTCGGTATTAGGCAGTTTTTGGGGCCCCCGAGTCGGAATCTGAAATCGAATTCAAAAAATTCGGTCAAATTCAGAAAATATCGGACAACAAACTTTAATATTTTAGTTCGACCGAGGGCCGCAGGCTTAAGGGCGAACGTCCCCCCACGAGGCCGCAGGCCGAGCTCCATGTAGCACCAAAGGTGCGGAGCGTCCCAGAGACGGCGTAGCGCGCGAGCCCAAGGGCCCGCAGGGCGAGCCCACCTAGAACATTGCTACCCGCCTAAGTAATCGTAGTAGTAGTAGCAATCGTAGAACCGAAGTTAGGAGATAACTCAAACGAGATGTATGCCTTTAAGACCTCCCAGATCACCCCGCCATAAGTATTTTATATGAATCACTAAAAACAAAAAAATATACTTAAATAATATAAAAATATAATAAATGAGTGGTTTGGCATCGTCTTCAAAACGTGATTCAAACGTAATCTGTACTTAATGGGTTATTTTTAGCTTTTTAGTTTTTTTTGAAGTCGGTTTTTTTTTGTTTTTTATTTCGCCATATACTTAGTAACCGTTAGTACAGTAATAAAAAGTATTGCGTAGTCTTGCATTGGTAAAACAGAGTTATACAGGTAGTTTATAAAATAACGGTATACTTACAGTTTTACCTCCCTAATTAATTTATGGTACCCTACAAATAACCACTTTTTTATATCCTCATAAATGAGTTCATGTCCACGTACATCAGAATATGTTTTTTGTTTGTTTTGTTTTTAAGTATGACTTACCGGAGTTTGTCATTTATCAAATCAAATTAACAGTTACGGGATTGCTGCGTTCTGTTAAAATAACAGGAGCCAAAAGTGTGTTATTGCTGGCATAGTAGCTAACATTCACTATATTTATTTATGAGTTTCCATAGGTATATATAAAATAAATTCTAGCTACAGTGCCAGCCAATATACATTTTTAGACTTTATTTTTTTTTATAAATATCGGACAACCTCACACAAATCAATCTAGTCCCAAATTAAGCTAAAGAAGGCTTGTGTTATACTAGACGACGATATACGTACTTATATAGATAAATATATACTTAAATACATAGAACAACCATCACCCAAGCACAAATATTCGAGTTCATCATACAAATATTTGCCCCGGCCGGGAGTCGCACCCGGGACCGCCGGCTCAGTAGGCAGGTGTCTACAAACCGAGCCAAACTTGTAATAAAATGGAGTAAGGATGAGTCCCTCTTTATTGCTAAATATTTGGTTACCCCAGCAGAGTGGGATAAACTGCCCCCTTGGCGGCTTTCTTACTTGGCTCGTTCGAACGAAGCAATGAGCAGTCCAGGTATACTATAGTATTTACTAGGTCCATGCCGTTCCATTAAATTCTGGTTTTGGTGTTGCCACATTTTAAAATGAGTATGGTTTTATAAATTAATAATAAAATAAATAATCTCAGAAAATAAATAAAAACACAGATTACTTCATCTTTTTAAGCAGAATTCAGTAAAGTAATAAAATGATAGTCTTAAAAATATGAAATGTTGTCAATTCAAATCTAGTGACAGGTATCTAATTGAATGTTTATTTTGATTTACTCCGTTGACAGCTGCTGTATAGAAAACATCTTAGTTGACATGTGTATTGTATTTTAGAAGATGATTATATTAATGTGTTGTGCTTGAAAATATAACAGTTTGAATTGCCAAGGCTAATGAAATATTACTCAAAGATTTGGCGGGAAATTTAAAAAATCTGCAAAAATAGATTAGAATAGACTGGTCACACTTTGTTTAGTAGGAATTATAGTTCTGATACTAAAAAAGATTTTTGATTTTCTATGCATACGTAAGGTACCTAAGGAGTAAGGAAATAAGTTAAATATAATATGTTGACGTGCACTCACAGTCAGCTCACATAATTTCTACCACTATGTACTGTACAGTCAACGACAAATACATATGTTTACTTACACATTCTAACCATATACAAGGTGAAAAATTAAATGCAGTGTAAATAAGCTCGATAATACCATATATTAATCCATCACAATTTTTTTTTTATATTTAAGTACTATGCCCAATTTCAACTCAATCGGAATGTTAGAACTAGTACATAAAGTATCAAAATTATTTTAAATTGTTTAAATCATAGACAATTGGCAATACCACAAGGAAATATCTGTCAACATTATGTCGCCAGCCAGACTATCTGTCGACATTATTTGGCCAGCCAGACCCTATCCGATTTCATCCGATAAATCGGATCGGATCGGAATGTCTGGAACAGGTTTAATGTATAAGCACGAAAAGGTAACGTTCCAGAAGGTGCTACATTTAATTATTATAACATAAATTTCAATCGTAATAAGGGAATTCAATGCCATTTATTAATATATTTTAAAACAGTTCATTTTAAGGTTCCATCAACATATATTCGTCTTTGCCGTAACTGTTTTATTTTTGCTAGTCTTTCTCAAAATAATAATAAATAAACGTCACCGTCAAACATGAAAGATGTCAATTTCATGATGTTAATGTTAAAAGAAAATAAATAAAGTGGTTTGGCCCGTTGAAAGTAAACCTGTTGACTAAATAATATTACATTCTAGTAATTTTTAAATCTTGATAATGACAAAACTTCAAGTTTCTGTAAGTAGCTGTACTTATAAAAGTGGCATATTCCAGGGATTCTCACGATTGCAACAGGTAAAAAGAGGAATTCTGAATTAATATATTGTTTATTTCTAGAATATAACACTCAGAAACTGATTATGTTCTTCTATGTCCACTATAGAGCGACGAGTTTGTGGATATGACGTTGGCGGCGGAGGGTCATTTGGTAAAAGTTCACCAAAGTCTTGTAGCCCTTGCAAGTCCTTACCTTAAAAGTATGCTTTTATCAATACCGTGTCGGCATCCTGTTATTTTTCTCAACGTAAGTGATACTAATATTTTCTTCGGTTTCCGCGACTGTCACACATTTAAATAAAACAATTTAAACGGATTATATCGCGTATATTATGTCAGTGACAGAGAAAAATTGTTTGTTTTTCTCAGTCAACCTTTGACAACGGTATCTGTAAAGGTACTGAAACGTCAGGGAGGCTCAAATAATTAATATACACAATATAATCCGTTTAAATTGTTTTATTTAAATGTAAGTGATACTAATTAATCCTGTTTTATATATAAGTATATATATTTAATAAACCTAATTATGGAAATCATATTTGAACGTTTTGACTTTCAGGGTATTAGTCATGAAGTGCTGGGCTTTATTTTAGAATATATTTATACAGGAGAAGTAGAAATCCCTGCTGAAAAAGTACAAACATTTTTGAATGCCGCCCAAGCTATGCATATTTCAGGCTTAAAGAATATTATTCCTCCTGCTGTAAGTATAAACACAAGTAAATGGGATAAATAATAGTGTGAAAGTATTAGTAGGTACATCAGCTTTCATCTAAAATTTATCTAAGAGGAAGATACCATTAATATAAGTGGAAACTTAAACACTGAAATTGACCTAGTAATAAATTATACAAAATCATCATTAAATTTGGTATTTTGTCTTTTATTTTAGGACAATGAAAATTCCAGTCAAGTACATCAAACTGAGCATATGTTTCAAACACCTCAGTAAGTATTCAAATATGACTGTGATCATTATACTGTACAGCATTCCTTTTGATTATTTATACTTTATACCAGATGAGAAAATTGCATTAACACTTTCACAGCCAACAACCTGCCTGATGGGTACTTTTACTTTTACTCAGCGCCACTAGCACAATTGTCACACACAACTGGTTCTTCTATGAGATATACTACCTATCTCTTTCTGTACAGTACTGAGAGAGAGTGATGGGTTGCAGCTGCTGGCCCAGCTCGCCAGGCAGATTGGACTATAAAAGCACCCATCTGGGGTAGCTTTAATCTTTTTACCTGGTTGTGAAAGTGTTAACAAAGTATTTTAATATTTCAGGCAACCACAACCTGCTGCAGAACCTATGATAACAATACGAAATGATTTACAATTTCAAGAACCTTTTACTGAACCTGTTATTGAATGTGAGACTGAAAGTCAGATAGACAGCCAAATGCCTTTCAACATTGATATACCTACATCACTGGAAGGAAATAATGAGTATGAAAATATTGGAAACGTGCATACAGGTGGCAAGAATATTAATATAAGTTACAATGTGAATGATGATAATACTACTCAAAAGCCTGTTGCTAAAATTCAAATTCTCAGTGATGAAATTATTAATGTCCGAGAGCAATTACCACCATTAAATGAGGCAGATGGTCTTATTCCCTTCAATATTGATATGCCTATATCATTGGAAGTAAATAACGAATTGAATAATCTCAGAAACATAAATACATGTGGCAAGAGTATAAATATAAGTTATAATAACAATATGAGCATGGATAATGAGAATGACAGTCAAAAACCTGTAGCTAATATTGAAATTGTCAGTAACATTCTCCCAAATGGAAATATGAATGCTATTAATGATCAGGGATATACGCAATTGTATGCCAATGCCTTAGCAAATATGGAAAATGCAATAGGAAATGACATTTTAATGGATGATTCCGTCAGTCAGTTACAGAACAGTAGTAACCAGTTATGTGCCCAACAATGTAATCCTATGTCGGAACCAGATGGAAGTAACATTCCACATATGGAGACAAACGAAAACTGCGAAGCAGCTAAAGATACAGGTATTATATACAATTGATTTATTTAAAAAACTAAAATAAATGTATCAATGGTTTAAGCTAAAATAAAATTAATAATCTAAGGTGCTTCTTTCTAAATCCTTAACAAATCTAAAATATTTCACTGTTAACACTAAACACACACATACAACACTACATTCAAGATTCAGGGGGTTGTACTAATATCTTACAGGATTTGGTGCTGAAAGTGATAAGACATACCTATTTGTTCATAATGTTTCGTTTCTGTATTCCATCATTTGAATTATACATATAAAAAAAAACATTTGATTGTAATTAAACCCAGTATATGATAAAAATAAGCCTCTTCTCACCTGTGTTAAACCATAGACATAATCATAATCTTATCACTGGTGTATTCTAAATCATAGACATAATCTGTGACATGTGCCCACTTTTTTATCATTACAGACTCAGTGTTGTATACAGCATCCAACCGGGGTTCCCTGCAGTTAATACTGAACAAATTTATGTACTACTGCCACTACCAGAGAGATAATGGGCGCAAGAGACGGTGGCGGTGTATAGATTACCGAGGTGCCCATTGTCAGGCTTCAGTTGACACTGAAGGCGAAAAAATTATCAATAGGTATGTACTTACCTATATATAGGATATAGGATAGGGGAAGATGGAAGGGTTTAGCGGGGTCCATATCTTAGAAAAATAATTAGATTAAATTACTAACACTAGGAAATAGGTACAAGTGCAGAAGACTAACAAATTCTAAACTGTTAAATAACTAAGGTGTGGAATAAATGGCTTATTATTATTATTCTTATGTACTTACCTATAGCTTTTTAATATCTTGTAATAAATTATATGTATAAGCTTAACAACGTACAGTACGACGCTAGTATATTCAGTGTAAGTACTTATTATACAGCGGATTTTCAGTGTACTTATTTTTTATTGGCAGCAGTTATTGGGCTATAGAAAGTATTTAGAATAATGTGATATATTTAACTGTACTATGCTATGTAAATGCATTATTATGTTCTTTACTATTTTATGTATAATATTTTAATATTATACATCAAATGGTATACTCATTTTAGTGATTAAGGCATATAAAGTGCACATACATATTACTTGTTTCCCTATCTTCTATTCTATTGATTAAAGTAACTTTATTTAACTGATTTCTTTTGTTACAGGAAACACAAACATTCCCACCCTAACCATGACCAAAAAATTAGAAAGAAAATTGTATGTAAAGAATCAAAAGTATTTTCGACTATACAAATGGCGGAAGATATTTTAGTAAAACAAAAAAGTGATGATTCGTGATCATTAACACAAATACATATATATATGAAAAATTCGTAATGTATATAGTTTTAACCATATTCCATAAAATATTTGTCTTTCGTTAAGCTCTGGTTCTCCATACTTCGTACTAGTACGAAAGGTATATGACGGCACGACGGCACCGCTATCCTAAGAAACCCGAGCTTAAAACTTCTTTAATCTTTAACTTATTTTGTATGCGTCGCTGAATACCATATTTTACCCACGACCCATCACGGACGGACACATCGGAACGGATGTGCGTTTGGGGTAAGTTTGTGAGTATGTCTGTTACAATTTTTAAATTTCAAATTCCACGAAAATTACTGACTGGACTTATTAGGATGCGTTTTTTTGCATTAAACGGCTACCAAGTCAAAGCATTTTTTTTTTGCTGATTCGATTGGTCTTGGACTTTAATCGTAAGTCGCTGTGCTGTGTTGTGGTGGTATGGTAGGTTTGCTGCAGCTTAAAGCTCGGCACGGCACCACGTGTGGGCTCCTGTTGTGCGCGGGTGAGGAGTAGACTGAGATGAGTAGACCAGACCTAGCTGAAGCAACTGATCTCTTGTCGTGTCAGTTTGTAAAAATCATCTAGCCGGGCTTTACATTTTTGTAGCAGGCACATTTCAGAGCACTTTCTTAGATAAGGTTTACTGGTGACAGCCGTAACTGTCACCAGTGGGCGCTGCATATAACGTTTTAGTATCTGGCGTAGGTTATATAAAATAAATAAGTTTTCTTCAAGAATCTTATATTGGCCGGGTGCAGAGGTCGCGTAGGGAAAGCGAAAATGATCGCAGCGCTTGATGTGGCCAAAAGTGGTAACTTTGGCCTCTCTGTTTCTGTCAAACGTCATACTTTTCAGTTATAATCCTTACGTTTTCTACTAGGTATAAAATAATAAACTGAAATAAAATGGGTCACGATAGGTGTTGTGTGGTAAACTGCAATTACAGGACGAAACAGCAATTGCAAATGTTATGCTTTCCTACACCGAGTTGGAAACAAGATCAGAAAATAAAGTAAGTGTATTAAACTGAACATTTTTATCAATTTACTGCAATAATAATATTATAATAGAATGATTACAATGTTTCAAAAATATGAAATGTAGAATTACTTATAATTTGTAAATGTTACTGTTGTTATTTGTTTATTATTATTAATGTGCCAAAACGAACAGCTTCCCTTTACTCTCGGTTTGAGGCTGAAACCTTATGTTCTGACCGATGCTTTGGAAGCCAGTTTTGAAAATAGTAGTAATTTTTCAATTATCTGGAAACAAACATAATAAAACATTATTTTTTTCCTTTAATTTGTAAGGAAACAACAAAGAAGTCAATTGACATAATAATACGAAACACGTATATAATAATTACTTTCTTCAATAAAGCTAGGAACCAAATGTGTTTCACATTAAAAACAAACAGATTTTGCACTTGTTAGGTGCTCTACAATCAATATTTTCAATTATTTACGTTTATTTTGTTGCGTCCATTACTTAACACTTTTGACAGCTCCGCCAAAGTTGCGAACGCTAGGCGGCGCTCACGTCGTGCACCCGGCCAATACATGGCCAATACTAACTGGATGTTGCGTGCAGTGTTGCCAGAGCCAGGGTGTCATAAGTTACGTTTTATTCCTCGAAATGTTACATTTTTGCTGCAAAAGTTACATTTTGATATTAATAAAAAAACCGGTCAAGCGCGAATCGGATTCGCGTACCGAGGGTTCCAAAGATACAAACTATAAAAGTATGGAATATTTACTGTAAATCCACAACGATTGGTCGTGCGCCGCCCTCATCCGAATGCTTCCCTCAAACCTAACCAGGTCGATCCACTATGGTTGGATGCTTTCCATGCTACTTCTGCTTCCGGTACGCGGTGTGACGGGAAACTGTGCATAGTGTTGAACACTGTCCATACACTGTCTTGACGCGTTACAAACGACCATTGGACCAATCACAACTAATTTCAAAGTAAATTGACCAATGAGAATGTATAATTTTTGAGGTATATTTTTTTACAAAACGCACAATAGTAAGTGAGTCGTGTGTCGTGTCCCTTGATAAAAGCAGCCAATTCAAAATTCTTGGGACCTGGCCACATCACCACGGCACGGTGCCGTCACTGTGAAACGGCGCGGCGTCGTGGATTTTTACGGTGGTTTTATATACGCTGACTCCGTAAAAATTTATTTATTTATGAACCAACTTACACTAACAGATAAACCAAACAAGTAAGTTATAGGTTATGTTTACAATTTAAAAACTTACCTAAATTATCCTAAATCTAAACTCTAATTATTGCAATCATATCATCAACATCTCAATATATTTTACACATAGATATTTCGCATCGCGCCGTTATCGCACAGTGGTGGGAGCAACGATGAACGAAAATCCACGGCGCCGCGCCGTTTCACGGTGACAGCACCGTGCCGTGGTGATGTGGCCAGGCCCTTACAGGTATCTGCACTGATTGTACACCGAATATATGCGTTTGATAAATTACAAAAGGGTATAGACGTGTTTGTATGGGGCATCGGCCCCAGAAGCCAAATCGATTGCCGTTTTGCTAATATATTAATATTAGCCCAGAAGGACATTTGGAAATCCATTTTTTTTTAATAAGTAAAGTATAAGTTACTTAAAAATTTGTTGAATAGTTTAGATAAAAGAAAATGAAAACCATTTTTGGGTTTTTTTTTTATTGTCTCTAAAACCTGCAGTATTTCAGTGTTTTTTTTGTAACATAGCATCTTACATCTCGGCTAATATATTAGCAAAACGGCAATCGATTTGGCTTCTGGGGCCGATGCCCCATACAAATACGGCTATACCCTTTAGTTTAAATTTTTTATCAAGGAATTGTATTCCATTTGTGTTGCCCGTTGATATTTATATTTGTTAGGTTTTTTAATTTATCGCGTCTTTCAAGGGACATGACACGACTCGTATGACACGAAAAGAGTGCTCATTAAAAAATATATTTAAAAAATTAAAACTGACGGGAGAAAAGTAATGTTAATCTTGCGATATTGTGTAAATATTTATTTTATTTTATTAGTTGTTAAAAGCATCATATATTATAATGTCTTGGCTGAAAGTGCAATAGTTGGACTCGTATTATCTAGGGCCTCATCTTGGCCCTCGAACTTACTCATCCATCTGTTGTTTACTTTCCAACCTCTACAAAAATGTGTTTGCTTTTTATTATGTTAATACAAATTTACGGTTTTCGGATATAGACGGAACATAAGCGCTCGTATCTTGACAGATGGACAACGAAGTGATTTGACGATCGGAAGTTTTTCAGCAGGATGAGCCTTCTGAATCCTAAGAATATTTTAAGAAGGATAGCCATTTAAAATTGTGGTGCAGTCCTTCGAGTTGAAATCATTCATTTTTGTATAGGATTTTCACATATTGTGTTATGGATCCTATCTGATTTGAGAAAAAACTGAAACACATTATCGAAATTACGATTAAGTTTTTCAGTGGTAAATATGTTATATTTTTGCCCGATAGTACATATTATTTGGATTCAGAATCTAAATTAATTTTACGACTTCAGAATTTTTAACAAAACCTATTGAAAAGTTACGAAAATTGCCCAGAAATCAAAAGTTACTTACATGTTACGAGAGAGGGTCAAAAGTTACGAAAAATTTAACAAATGTAACCATCTGGCAACGCTGGTTGCGTGCCGAACTATGAGTTGACCATGTTATTTATAAAAAAAACTTATTTTTTATAGAAATAAGAATTATCGGGCATTACCTAATTAATTTACTTTAAGCTAATTCCAACAAAAATTTCCAATATATTTATATATAATTATTCAATATATTTATTTATAACGTTTCATTAATTACTCACAGTTTCGTTAATTTAATTTTCATACTAGCTCAAAACGATGAATAGTCACAGAAAAGGTGGGAATTTTATGGCCTGGTATACAGAAAAGGTGTAAGTACAAAATATAAGTGGCAAAATAAAGTACACAGATTTATTCAAAACTTTTTACATTGCAATAATAATTTAAACGTCAAATGTGTCAAACGGCTGTATTAGTTGAGAAATATATTCTTGATGCTGGCAGAATTGTCCCAATGAACAGTAGCCAAAAACTGAATATTACGGTTATTTTCTACGCATTCGTGTGAATTATGAACAAAACCATTAGAAGCAATGTGTGTCGGTGACTTTTCAATATGATCAATAAATATAAAGAAAAACGAGACAAGCGGGATGTGATTAGATACGAAAGTAGCGTTCTTACATACGATACGATATCAAAGTTCTTGGATTAGTATGTTGTAGCTATTTTAAACCGACTTCGAAAAAAGGAGGGGGGTTCTCAATTCGACTGTATTTTTGTTTTATGTTTGTTACCTCAGAACTTTGAACAACAACAGAACGACTGGGTGAACCGATTTTGATGATTTTTTTTTTCTATTTGAAAGCTGGTGCTTTTCATGTAGTCTCATTTAAATGGGTCCAGTTCTGACGAAGTCATCCATGTGAGAATCATAAAGGTAAGTGTTATTGTATGTTCCATTTCGTTTATTGAAGTCGGTTATTTTTTTGTGAAAAAGTGATTATATTTGAATCACCAAAAAGCAAAAAGAACTGATACTTGATGAGCAAAATGTCTAAAGTAACAATTTTCAAAAATATTTATTATAGTGTAGGAAACCGTAACTATAGAGATCGAGTGATTCAATGGAAGTTGGTTTCAGTGATATTTAATTAAAATGAAATCAGTGTTTTATTTCTTCCCTCTTTAACCTTACAAAGTTCACAAATAAATGAGTAGGATTATTTAATGCAACTTGCAGTTTTCGCTTAGCTAAATCCAATTGTTAGAAGATAAATATAGGCTTATCTTTATCTTCTAACTAATTCTATTTTACTATTTATTCTTAGAAAATTAGATGGATGCTACTGTCTTTCTTCTTCTTTACCATAGTATCTGAACTCGTTATACTAGTAACAATATTGGTGTACTAAAAAAAATACCAAGTATCAATATTATTTTATCGAATTATACGCGGTGTAGCAACACGCTTCTTTTAAAATTGGCAGGCCGCTATTTTCTAGTGTAAGTACTTTCATTAGCCAGACTCACTGGCCAGGACTATATTAGATTTTTATTGCATTTCCACTTACACTTGCAAAAGTAAATAACTTTTAATAAGTATAGTCAAATGAAGCAGTATATTCAAATGATGCATTAGAAAAAATCTGTAGAATACGGATTTATCATCAAACAACGATTTTTTGTCTTACCCATGTCTCACCTTACAGATTTTCATAAATGTCATGTCTCACCTGGCAACACTTCGTCAACGTCAATCAGTGGTTTCAGCTAGAACAAAACAGCGGTTTCTATGGGGGAGAGTATTATGCTACCACTTAACAATAGATGGCTCTTAAATCAAAAAGATGACCCAAATGTATATTTGCTATGGTATCACTACAGTATTTTTTCGTATAGTAACTCTGGGATAGTTTAATTGTTTCGTTTCAAATTACGCAAAATAAGTTAAATAAATAATCAGTTCTGGTATTTCAGTTAGTTTGAATAAAAAGAAATATTCATTAAAGTATTTTACTGTAATTCGTATTTATATTGTAATAAAATAAAATAAAATTGTATTATATTCTTACGGTCATAAAATTTGTTGAAAATTTTAAAGAAACTCTTTAGTTACCGCAAACGAAACGCTAAGTTGATATCGTACCAAATGTCATTTTCAAAGTTTCGTTTATTTCCGTGAACGAAGTGCTTTCTGTGTTTATTTTCTATTTTTTACGAGGACTTGGCTGCACTTGGACTCCTGATTTCTGCTTGTTGCGTGACCACTTTTTTGTTTCTGGACTCTGATTTGCCCCTGGATTGGATAACTTTCAACTATGACGTCAACAAAAATGTGTGCCGCGTTGTGAAAAAACTTGTAAGTATTCCTTTGCCTTCTAAATAAGTTAACACAACAATCTTCAGTAAAATGAAGATCCTAACAGTTCGTCGAAGTTTTCCTTATAGGTTAAACAGAAATCTAAAATGTTCGTGTTTTATTTCTCTTTTAAGATGACTTTTATGCTATTATTATGAGCCTAAACTACGTCATTTAATATCTTTAATATCTTTACAGGTTCGAATAACGTCATAACCCATTTTTACCTGAACCAAGACACGCAAGCAGACAGATTTTATACTACCTATATACCAGATTATATGCAAGTGAAAGCACGTAACTACTTTGTAAAAAGGAATAAATCTACTGCATAAATCTAAAATTGTCTTTTAATTTAGTTTTCTCTCCTATTTTGTAAATTATAACGCCATATTATTAATCTTTTACATGAAAAGAATTCAATATGGCGTTATAAAAATAATAAGTGAACAAGGAGAACTGCTATGTAGCTACGGTCGCGCGTCGTGTATAGTTTTGGCCACTTAACGCCGGTGGCGCTGCAATCGAAATCGTTGACTGATGACTCTATTATAAAACATTCACATTCAATATACTCTATGACGTCAATGTCAAATCAAAGAAATCAAAATATCAAATCGAACGTAAAAAATAAATGTAGAATTGTCCAATCTTCTTATTTCATTCATAACTGGAAGGAAAAGTTCTGACAAAATGGTGCAGTCTCAGTTCAACTTATTATGGGATTCTCATAAATCTAGTTTATGCAATGGATTCAGTAATTTACAACAGGTAACCTCCCATTGTTATTTGTAATCCAACCTAGTTCAACTCAAAACATCGGTTTTTACCTAATTTTAAATTTAATATTGCGTAATTGGTACCTCAATATTATTAGAAATTGTCTAATTTTTTTTTTTTATAATTGCTTACTGTTTATTTACTTACCCTTGAACAAGGAATTGGTGGTGTTTGAATGAAAACAAAATAATGATTTGTCTGCAGAGTGGAGAGTTCGTAGACATGACTATAGCGGCCGATGGGCATTTCGTGAAGGTTCATCAAATGGTGATAGCTCTGGCCAGCCCATATCTAAAGGAGCTGATAACATCTGCTCCATGCCAACATCCAGTCATATTCCTCAATGTAAGAATAAGGGATTTCATTAATTATATCTAGAATGGTACTGTTCTGATTTGTTATTTTAACTTTCCTGTGCCTGTGACCTTAAGAAATTTACAGAAAAGAACAGTCCAAGTAAATTGGTAAACAAATGGTATAGGGATTACAGTAAAATAATCCAACCAAGACACAATTATAAGAATTAAGTATGCAGAGCCTTGGAATATAAAGGGCAAAATTTAATGACAGCTGCTAGCAGATGGAAACCACCTATATTGATAAACTCAATTATTGATGCCTGCCCATATTATACTAGTACATAATTTAATTTAATTAAAAGTGTTCAAATGAAACAAAAAAGCAAACATAATTCTGTTTTTTCTTTATTTTAAAAACACCTTCACACATCATATTTTTTTCCTCATTCTGACAACATTGACTATTAGTCCTGTTTCATAAAAGTAGGTAAGCTACCTAATTATCTAAGAGGTTTGATAAAGACATAATAATAACTGTTTCATATTGCAATAGTATTCGTAACCTAGAGATCGATAAAATATCCTCTGTGTGAACTTTATAATTGTTATTAGTGTCTCCAGAATAGTACATACAAAAAATACACACTCACAAAACATGTGGGAGGCGATTCCTAGTATACGGGAAAAACATTGATAAATGAATTTTTAGATATAGGCAAATCATAGCCGGTAACAGCTGTCATTAAATTTTGCATCGTATATTCTGAAGTCTGATCATAAGTAATCAAAGAACAGTGTAACCAGTAGCCTGAGCTTACCTCCTGAGATTAGCGTTTTATAATGTCTAGATTTTATATTTGCATTCTTATTTATAGAGTTTTATATGCATTGCATGGAGTTTTTGACTTAGTGTGTTTATTTATAATTATGTCTTGATTTGAAACTAGATTGATTTGTTTGAGGTGTTCTGACATTAAATTAATTAATTTACTATAAATCACAGTAATATTATTATAATACTTTTAAAGCTATAATTGCTTCCAAATACAATTTCAGTTATATAAAAAATTCATTAGCCGAAGAACTGATAACAGGTGGGGTAAACGTGTTCTTGAGTGGAGACCGCGGATCGGCAAGCGTAGTGTGGGACGCCCTCAGACTAGATGGAGCGATGATCTGTGCAGGGTGGCTGGCAAAAGCTGGATGAGAGTAGCCGAGGATCGCGTGCAGTTGGAGAGGCCTATGTCCAGCAGTGGACAAAAATAGGCTGATGATGTTGATGATGATGATGATGATGATGATGATGATGATGATGATGAAAAAATTCGGGATACTGTTAAATGTTGCAATTTATTTTTCAGAATGTAAGTCACAATACTCTGTGTTCATTGTTGGAGTACATATACACAGGAGAAGTGCTCCTTCCAGCTGACAGACTACGTGTCTTTGTGGAGACAGCTAAGTCCCTGCACGTCAAAGGTTTGGAGAATATGGTAAGAACAACATTCAAGTATTGTTGATTTTTTCTGCAACTTTTCTTAGTTGTGTTGTTGTTGTTTCCAGGAGGCTGTTGTTTCAATTTATTCATGGAAGGGCATAGTGCCTAAATTTTGTGCATGGACGGATTGTTAAAATATTTGTGTGATGAGAGACATTTCTGTAAATGTTCCTTCATCTGTTCTCATGTCAACAGAATCAAGGTCCGAAATTCAAATGACTTTTGAACATATTTCAGTGATGAACATATTTCCAAATAATGTATAACACTTTGTTTTTGTTAAAATTCTAGTATTTTTTTCTTTAGATTAAGATTTATTATTTGTTTTAGAACAGCAGTGAATGTCTGCCAGTGCGAATGGGTGCAAATATAGCGACAACTTTGGAAACAAATGAATTGAAAAACTTAATAACTTCTCCCGTTGCCAAACTAGAACAGGTAAGAAATTCACAAATATACATGATAAAACCTATGGAGTAACCAACTTAATACAACATTAATTATTTCATATACCTTAAAATATTGTCAAAATTAGTCCTTTTGGCAACAAAAATTAAATTATATTATGGGAAAAAAATATTTTTGAAAACAAAATGAAGTATTTTGAGCACTCCAAAAAGCTATGTTTGTCTGTCAGCCTAGATTTTATAAAACTAAAACATATTGTCTAGATCCCATTATTCTCAAAGAAAACAGGGGACTACAATTGTATGGGAGAATGCAGTTGGGCCACTCTCTCGAAGTGAAAATACTTCCTGTGTTGACTATAAATGTTTCCATATTTCAGAGCACTCCCTTGACCAGAAAAGTTGTTGTCAAAGCTGAAAGTAATACATCAAAATCTGGAACCCACTCACTGTAAGTATACATAGATGTAATAAATATTCCACAAAATAATATAAACGTAACGGCGAAGTTCTTATGTGCCACCAAACATAAGTTTGACACTGAATTAATATTCATAAAATGACAGATACACTCCAACGGCGACATATTTATTAAATAACTAGCTTTTTCCCGCGACTACGTCCGCGTGGAACTTGGAAGTATGGGAGCAACCTCGTACAACACGATAGATATCCATATCCACCTAATCCACCTTAATTAATAAAAGGGATTATTAAAAGCGCCTAAGCAATTGTAAGAGCAATTGTGCTTTTGGTCTAATCATTACATTTCCTACAGGGTCATCAATGTCATCATGAATTACTTACTCACTTTTCAATCTTTTTAGGGATAATTTCCAGGATGAAAACTATTCTATGTCCTTCCTCGGATCTTAAACTATCTCCATGCCAAATTTCATCAATATCGATTCAGCGGTTTAAGCGTGAAGAGGTAACAGACAGACAGACACTTTCGCATTTATAATATTAGCATGGATTTGTATGGATATTAGCACCAGTGAGATAGTACACGGTGGTAGGTAGTCGATTATACGGGTCGACATACTCATCATCACTTATGTCTTTCGAGGCTTTATACTTTTGCACGCTTTAACCATTTCATAAAAGGTAAGTTTCAAAGTTATAAATTGAAGACGATGGCGGCAAATGCATATCATCAAGATATTGCATCGCTGTGTGAGCATGTGGTTTTGCATTGTTTACATTTGCATCTATGGTTTAGCAGTGCAGCGGTGGACCCGGCCATGTTTGGATGTCCAGCTGTCCAGATTTCCGACTGTTATCGCCTACCGGTCGCATTTCTCAACTGATAGTCGTGAAGTATTTGGGAGCAGGTTCGATAATTACTTTTGTCGATTTTGTTTTTCGTAAACAGTAAATGGCGGAGATATAGCCGATGAAAACGTAAAATAAAACTTATTTTCAGCCATTTTGAAACAAATTCGAAAGGTGTGTAGCACACAGAGCCTCTAGTAACAAGATATATTTGCCAGTAGGGTCTACCTTGTACTGTGTAGTCCTTTAATTTGGCTGCCTCTAAAGTTATTAGGAGTAAAATCTTTTCAGACAAGCAAGATCAGTAGTAATCCCTGCCAATGTAATGCTTGAATACGCCCTACCGGATGACCCTCCGCAAGACTCAGATGAGGACCATCACTTCGGAAACCAAACGCACTTAAAATCAGAAGCCCCCTCTTTGATGGACAATAGCGCAGATAAACGTAAGTACATTCCTTATCTTATGTTACCTACACACATAAAATTTCTACAAATTCGAAATATATTTTTTTAGCTAAAGTAACAACAAAATGTGTTGAATCCTCCCTTGAAGTTTGACGCTTGCATTATTTGCTTCGCCCTGGTTGATCCCAACGTTGTTGCTGATTCTGTTGCTGACGTGGTTCTGCAGGGAATGGAGCTCTTCGTTCCATCTTCTGTAGTACCTGTCGGTGGCAAATCCCAACCTTGGTTTAATCGATCCTGCAAAAAGGCTTCACGTAAAAAGCAGGAATGTTACCAAGCCTGGGTAAATGCAACATCGGTTCGGGATGAAAAGACCAGTAAGTTAAAAAAGGAGTTTAGCTTTGCCTCCAGGTCCTTCAAGAAAGAAATTGCCAAGGCAAAGTCGTTGCACATTGGTAGAATTGGCGAGAGACTAGTGCGCCTCCCTTCGGGAACTCGTGCGTTCTGATCCCTTGCCAAAGCTATCCAGGGAAATTTTTGCACGCCATCTTTTCCACCATTAAGCAAGGGAGATGATTCGTTGGCCCACGATGCGAAAGAGAAAGCCGATCTTCTGGGCAAACTATTTGCGTCCAACTCGACTTTGGATGACAAGGGACAAGAGATGCCGACCATACCGCGGTGCAAGAGCCCCATATGCCAGATGTCCGGTTCCACCAAAGCTCAGTGCGCAAAGCACTTCTTTCCCTGGACATTCATAAGTCGAGTGGGCCCGATGGAATCTCGCCTATCGTGCTGAAGATGTGTGCTCCAGAGTTGGCTCCGGTTTTAACGCGTCTCTTTCGGCTCTCTTACTCTACTGGTGTAGTCCCAAGTTGGGACTCCCAACTTCGTGGAAGTCAGCTTTGGTGCACCCGATTCCTAAAAAAGGGGACCGCTCTAACCCTTCCAACTACAGGCCGATAGCCATAACCTCCCTGTTTTCAAAGATAATGGAGTCCATTATAAACTGCCAGCTCCTTCGGTACCTTGAGGACCACCAGCTGCTTAGTGACCGTCAATATGGTTTCCGTAGAGGCCGCTCAGCTGGTGATCTTCTGGTTTACCTGACACATCGTTGGGCACAGGCAATTGAAAATAAGGGTGAGGCATTGGCTGTTAGTTTGGATGTAGCGAAGGCCTTTAATCGGGTTTGGCACAAAGCACTTCTTTCGAAGCTTCCGTCTTATGGGCTTCCCGAGAAATTATTCGAATGGGTCAGTAGTTTTCTGGCAGACAGATGCATAAAGGTCGTAGTTGACGGTGCATGCTCTGAACCCATGTCTGTGAATGCTGGTGTCCCTCAAAGCTGTGTGCTTTCGCCCACATTGTTTCTTCTGCATATCAATGATAGCAAATCTGTGGCATTCATTGCTATGCAGATGATAGCACGGGTGATGCCTCCTATATAGGCCGCAATAATATTTCTTGGGAAATTGTCATCAAGAGCCGAAAAAAGCTTGTGTCTGAAGTCGAGACTTGTTTAAAAGAAGTCTCAAAATGGGGTCGACTTAATTTAGTCCACTTTAACCCCGCTAAGACACAGCTTTGCGCGTTCACCACCAAAAAATCTACGTTCGTCGCGTCACCTCTTTTTGAAAGCACTCCCCTAACTGCCTCAGCCACTATAGGAATCCTTGGTGTCGACATCTCGTGTGAAGTCCAATTCCGCGGACATCTAGAGGGTAAGGCTAAATTAGCCTCCAAGAAGCTCGGCGTGCTCACTTTCATCCTCACCGCTTAGATAGTTGGCAGTCCACAACTGTGCGCTTTTCTAGAAATTTCCTGCCTCGCACGACTGCATTGTGGAATGAATTGTCGCTTGCGGTATTTCCGGACCGATACGACCTTCAAACCTTCAAGAAAAGAGTGTATTCCCACCTGAAAGGCCGGCAACGCACTTGTGACTCCTCTGGTGTTGCAGGTGTCTATGGGCGACGGTAATCGCTTTCCATCAGGCGATTCGTTTGCCCGTTTGCCCCCTATGACATTAAAATATACATATTATTGGTATATCGAATATCCTTATAGGTCTTTTTCACTTGACTCGAAAGCTATATCCACTCTTTCATTTTATATGTATAATTAAGGGACAGATAAGTACATTCTCTAATTTGCCCTGATTGCAGTATCGTCGAATCTGCAATTCACTGTGTCGATCCGAGGCTCGCTGCAAGTGATACTGAACCGCTACATCTACAACCTGCACTCAGTGACGCACAGAACCGGCGTGCGGCGCTGGCGCTGCGTCGACTACCGCAACCACAAGTGCATGGCCTACGTCGTCTCCAAGAAAAACCTCGTGCTGAGCAGGTATGCCCAGTGCCATATTTACCCCTAAGGGCCTGGGGGCCTAGCCCGTCTAGTGGCCCCAGTCCCAGAAGCAGCACTTGCACCATACTTATGTTCTCCTTATTTAATACTTAAAATACTCCTACTTACTATTTCATTTGCTGAAAACCATTTTGAGATAGGGGAGGGGGCCCCAAATGCCAAGTGCCAAGGGGCCCTATAAGTCCGGGTTCGGGTATGCCTCGTTCTTTGCCCCCGTGGTATTCGTTGAACGTGAAATTACCGTATTAATCGCAATATGCTGTGCATGAGCTTCGGCGTCCCCAAAAAGGCGTGCTGGTATGGGAATAACGTACAGTTGAGGATTGAAAAGCTTCGTCACTTTTGATCCCCCACTTTCATACTTTCGTATAGAGTCCTAAAGTGACGAACCTTTTTATTCCCCGACTATACATAGGTACCGTACCTGCAGAGATGGGCAAAATGTAATCGACCAACAACTAACGATTAAAATTAACAGAATTAGTTGCGATTGACGATTGAAAACGACGATTGATCAATCTTAGTTGTATAGAGTGCAACTAATTTAGTTGTGCAACTAATTTAGTTACAACTAAATTAGTTGCCGATTGATTTCGGACAACTAAATTTTGTAATCGACTAATAAGTTAGACTAATTTTCCGCAACTAATGTTAGAAGCAAACTAAACGGAAAACCTCGGTATGTCTATGTTGACAGACTGAATAGGACATCTTAACGAATGTACAAAAATAAAATAGTCATATATTACCTACTACTTACGATATTTTGACCATTTATATGGAGTGAGATGTCGTGCTAACTATTATTCTCTTTGATAATACCAACCGAATGAACTTAAATTCTGTATTACACGTTTAGTTTGGATGGCAATGCTACAACTTCAAAATCGATATCTGAGGTGCGCTCTCCGCACGCCGCTCTCCGCTCTCCGCACGCCGCTCTCCACTCTCCGCACGCCACTCTCCGCTTTCCGCACGCCGCTCTGCTCTCCGCACGCCGCTTTCCGCACGCCACTCTCCGCTCACCGCTCTCCGCACGCCACTCTCTGCACGCCGCTCTCCACTTTCCGCACGCTGCTCTCCGCTTTCCGCACGCTGCTCTCCGCTTTCCGCACGCCGCTCTGCTCTCCGCACGCCGCTCTCTGCTCTCCGCACTCCATACATAATTTTAGCTCAATCGGTTGAAGATATCTGCTTCAAAATAAGTTGCAAGATTCTACCCAAACCAACATAGATACAAGTGATACAACATACGAGTACCTACAATGTACATACCTACTCGTAGTTGGGTGAATTTCAACAAGCTCGAAATTTACCTAATTTTGGTGGCATTTTTTATTTTTGATGTTAGAGCCAAAATTATATATCAATAATACGAATAAAGTCATAACCAATATTGTGTAGTAATGGCCCTTTGTTATACATAATAGTTTTAAAGATATTACGATTTTAGTAATTGGCCTGCCACCAAAATTGTACATCTACACCAAAATTAGTTACTTGTGCTAAAAATTTATATTTGTCAATGAAATTGCCTGCTGGAAATGAAAAGAAAGTATGTTTAATTAATCATTTTAATTATACCAAATTATCTATGAAAATACAATCACTAACTCGTTTGTAACAACAGTATATATTTTTTTCGAGGACTTCTCTTGATTGATTTTTCTTGCGATTAGCCATCGTAAACCCTACATACATTTCAAAAAAATAAGCATGTACAAAAGCGAACTTATCTCTCTAAGGGATTTCTTCCATAACCTTCGAGTAAATGAGTGTTAAACACAAGTAAATGGCAGACAAACCAAGCAACATGTACAATACGATAACTTTACAATAGTACAAATGAAAATGCAAAAACCAAATGAGAGAGAGATAGGCAAACAGTCAACGTAATACATATTACGTTATATCTATATAAATACATATAACATAAATATAATCATAATTATAACAAAAACAGCAACCTAATCAAATAATCATTAATTCGACAGCCATAATTTCTTGAACTTCCCCTTGAACGATGCTATATACGGACTACGTCTGCCTTAGGGCGGGAGACAATTTATTTTATAATTTCACGGCGCGCACAGCAAAAGATACATCGTAAACATGAGATCTATCCTGTGGGATAGATAGAGCCAGATTTGCACTTGACCGCAGGCGAACAACGACAATAGCCTGCGACTTCTTGGCATTCTTCATCAAACCAAAGAATCAAGCCCAAGCACGGATTGATTCCAGGTCTAAATTGATTTGCGAAACAAAGGAGCCAAAATCATCAATGCTGGCCGCCGCATAAAGCTGCAAATCGTCTGCATAGACATGGAACGAGGAGGAGAGTGACTGTGGTTGGTGATTCCGTTAATGAAGACAGAAAAGAGTAATGTAGAGAGTATGCCCCTTGAGGGACACCAGAAGACAGTTCACACCAGCTAGAAAATCGGTCATCAACTCGAACCCGCTGCTGTCCCCCAAAGAGGTAATCACGAAACCAGGACAGTGAAGTTGGAGATATATTTAAAGTACTAAGTAAACTGAGAAGAATATCAAAATCAACAGTGTTAAAAACACTACTAAAATCTAGGAGCACCAATATAGTCACTTTTCTATATTCTATATTAAGACGAATATCGTCGGTGATCTTAAAAACAAGTAATATAGGAAAGGATAGGAGCTATAGAATCCGCCACCAGCATAAGCATATCTAAGCTAAGATTACCCTCACCGACAGCTTGTAATATTAAATGTATTGTGTTTATACTTGACTTCAAATAAATTCACCGAGTCAAAAGTGTTGGAAATGCGATTACAAATGTGTAATTATATACATATTACAGAATTAGCAATTCTGGTGGCATCAAGCAATTTTGGTGACTTTCAAATTACCACCAAACCCACCAAAATTGATCCACCGAAATTAGAAACAGTGATTAAAAAAATATTTAAAAAATATCCGTATTATTTACTTCCAATTTAACTTTATATTTTAAAAAAGAAACCTTTAACACGTCTTACACACAATTCACACACAGTCAATGATTGCTAAGTCACTTGAAACATATACCACAAAAATTGTGTCAAAAAGTATTTTGAACACACCAAAATTAGATACTTACGTGCTGGTGGACAGATCCAGCAAGGTACGACGTGTGTGTCGTCGCTCCATGCCGGAGCGGAACTAAACGAACAGGTTAACACACGTTTGCTGGTCTTGTTGCGTTTCATTCAACCATAAACACATTTTCAATATTTACCACCAAAATTATCAATTTCACCCGGACAACTCTTAGTGCTCAATTTTGAGTATCTATTTATGTATTAATCTTTATTTATATATCCTTATAATATACTTAAACTAATAAAGATTATAAATAAATGCAATTTTAGTTTAAAACATTGATGATATGGTTCTATCAAAGACATTTATGAGGAACAACGAATACTGGACGCCGCACCAAAATTATCATTTTACCGCAAAAAAAAAATTATTGAACATAAATGACTTATAAAATACTTTGCGATTTGGCTTAAGATAGTAATTTGTGTCTTCTTTTCAGAAAAAAATTAAAACTTTTAAAACAATTGTTTCACACTATAGTTATCAATCCCGCCGCAATTTTTTTTCGCTGAGATAATCACCCAGTTACATATTGCAAGTTGTCTATATTGCAAGTTAAATAAAAATGCAAAAACGAGCGACTACATAGTTTCAATATTGATTTAGTCGTGAAATTTAGTCGATTGAAACTAAAACTAATTCAATTGTTAGTCGAAGATTCTCACAACTAATTCAATCGCAACTAAATTAGTCGCGATTGAAAAATGACGATTGATATTTTCAATTGATTAGTTGACTAAAAAATTAATCGATTGATGCCCATCTCTGCGTACCTGGTACACTATAGTTAAATATAAAGCATCTTCCTTACAAGTTATATTTTTGTGTTTTGATTACATAAAAAAATGCGCACACCATTGACATTTAGACAGACAATATTTTTTTAAACACGAACATTATTGAAACACTTCAATAATAACGTTAAATGCGTAAACACCTCACAGCTTTATGTTCATAAACGATAAAATATTTTGAAGATCAATATTTTTATAAATTTAAAGGCTGAAAATGTTAAATCTTTTGTCTACAATAACTCTATTCTGATCTGTAGAACTACTATATCTGTAAAATCGCTAATCTCTACCTGCGACCTATATAATGAATCCCAGAAGTGGATAAGTGAAGTGAACTGGTGACCTCATACTAAAAATAAACTCTGCATAAAACATTTTTAGGATGAGGTCAGCCTTCAATAACTGGCCACGTTATACTATTAAAATGAATTCTGTTTGTAGGTGAGTAAATTTTTAGTAGGTATGAGGAGGCCAGGTATTTGGCGATTTACCCTATTCATTTGCACGATTTGTAATATAAGCTAGTTGCGTGTACAGTGTACCTAATTGCTTATAGTGTCGGGCTATAATGCAGTGCAAGCGATCCTTAAAAGTATGTTCTCCTTTTTAATTTATTTTAATTTCACATCCTCATGTCTCATTGTGCCATTACGCCTTACGGGTTACTTGTCAATATCGAACACGCCTGAATGGTGACTAAATTACAGTTTATTAAGTTTTTATTTAGCGGGTATTTTAAAATTATTTTCTATTTTGCAGAGGGAACCTCCATAACCATCCGTTCCACGATAAGAAAATATTGTCGAAGATAGAAAAGAACGTTATTTACTCCGCTTTAGACGACGTCGAGGGCTACAAAGACAAAGAACCGGCAGAAGACCCGGCCAAAGACGACAGCACCATGGAACACGATGGCGATTACCTTTCGCTGGACTTCAGCGATGAAAGTGAACCCGTTTCAGTCAGTATTATAAAGCATTAGTGAATAAATGTGACACTAAATAGGAAAAGTTCCCATTGTGCGGCTTGCCATAAGGAACCGTTGACAGACTATTGGCACTGGAAAAATATGCTTTTATGCCCTATTATTTTTAGATTGGAATATTAGGTACATACATACATGTTAGGTATAAGACATTTGTTTAACCTCTTATTGCTATGGGAATACATATATCGCCAATATTCACTAAAATTGCTGCCACTACTTTTCAAAACCTCGTATCTAAGTTTGTTGATTGATACTGAGATACAACCTTTGTTTTGAGCAGGTACTTGTTGCTTAGTGAGTTTTGGTTGTCAAAAGACGATATATTGGGATTTGGGGCTTAAGGGTCAGCTCACACCGAGACGCGACGCGACGCGACGCTGCGCGCACATTTCAATAGAGCGACTCAAAATTATACTTTATTTACTACATTAAAATGGACACATTTCATCGTGAGAATTCAAAATACGTTGCGCCATGCAGCGCTGCGCCTCGAGATGCCTCGCGGCGTAGAGCGACGCATCGCGACGCAGCGGTGCATCGCCGGTACGCGCGGCGTGTAAGAGCGGCGCTGCGCCTCGCGAAGCCGCGCGACGTTGCGAGGCGCAGCCTGAGGCCGCCATTCTCATGCGCTTGCAATAGGTAGACTGCGGGGCGTTTGGATGCGGCGGGGCGGGTGCACGGCACGCGGCGAGTAGACACGTTCCGCTGCACCGCGCGGCGTCTCGCTGCGCAGCGAGGCGTCGTGCTGCCAACGATTTTACGATGCGCCTCGCTACGTTGCGATGCGTCTCGCGGCGGCGCGCGGCGCAGCGCGAAATCACCGGCCTCTTGCAGTATCGTCGCGTCGCGTCGCGTCTCGGTGTGAGCTGACCCTAAAACCTGTAACTTGCTAATTATCTCATAGCCCGTTGGGTTGCAAACGGCCTCACCTTCAGTATAAATATGCAAACACATTTTGTTCGTATGGTATGCTGCACAATGGAATCTTTTACTAAACACTCACAAATATAGTGTAAGAAATTGAGACTGTTATAGTAATAAAGTTAAGTTATACATTTTAATAGATTTTTCATTTAAAACTCGCTAAATATATGTCCACGCTATTACATACATTTAGTTAGAAAAGCCATTTAGATAATGTCTTCTTCTTTGTCGTTACACTCTTGGCAGAGTGGTCGTGGCATTCCTTGTGTGGCAAGCCTAACCAACCGGCGCCATTCTTCTCTCACAGCCGCGCGACTGGCGCTCTCGTGCAGAGGGTAGTTTGTGGCCGATTTGATTTGGCAGAGTTCACCTCATGGGAGACCTACCGCGTGGTTTAGTACTGCCATGTACTGTACTTTGCCCTGAACCCCCAAGCAGAATGGACAAAGCTCCGCGTTTTGACACGTGTCCGAAAAGTATCTACACCTTGTAAATAAGCTGGTCTACTATATTCTTATACAAAAAAATCGCGATATTCTAGCGGTAGTAAAATAAATTGAGAAAGAAATAGGTATATCTAAACCAAGCAAAATAACAAATAGGTACACTTTCTTTATTGACTGAGCGGGCAAAGCGTCTCCGTTTCACCTTGGCCAAAAAAAATCGTATATCCAGATATTCGGATGTCCCAATTTTCGGCTATTCTTGCATACAGCTCGCATTTCTTAACCGATTCTCGTAAAATGTTGTGAGTAGTTTCGATAGTTTCGCGAAAATAGTACGCGTTTTTTTATCATTTCACATTGAGTACAACATATTTGGACAACGGCAAAAGCTTTGATGTTACTTATATGCGATATATTAGTTTTCCTAACTTAATTCTGGCTAAATCTTGTATTTCATGGCTTAAAAGCTTCTTGAAACTGGTAAGTAAAATTAAAATATAAACCTTGCCAAAAAACATAAATATGTAAAGCCTGAGAACAACATATTTGGAAGTTACAAATATAATAATAAATGTACAGTAGCGATCAAAAGTATTTTGACATCGGCAAAAGCTTTGATATTATATGCGATATATTAGTTTTCCTAACTTAATTCTGGCTAAATCTTGTATTTCATGGCTTAAAAGCTTCTTGAAACAAGTAAGTAAAATTAAAATATAAACCTTGCCAGAAACATAAATATGTAAAATTATTACTGGCTTTTTACTACCGGCTCGATATACCGTTGTTAGGAAGGCCAGGATATGCAACCAAGTAAATATTAATGAAATTTCTTATTTAACCCTCTTGCAATTTCAGCAAAATACATATTTTTATATTTGTTATATCTATTACATTATAAATTTTATTATAAATTTTCATTTGGATACCGGTATCGATCCCTGCTTCAACCAAAAGCCCTGTCTTCTCCGACATGTGCGACCGCTAGGACTTATAATTTTTAGTGTTTTGTAATTTTGACACGGATTTTTGTTTAAAGTAGTCACTTGTTCATTGGCTTTCCGAAAAACAAGTTATCACTATCCAAATGCAAGTATTTTTTTCATAATTAGCAGTTTCAGTTCGCAAGAAGGATTTAAAAAAAAAAACTAAAAACTCAAATAACTCGATAACCATCAAATTTAGATCCCTAGTTTACTGGGTTAAAATTATCGCAACTAGTATAACTCCCTTCAAGGAATAGGTCGAATTTCCAATCACCTGTATTTCAAAATTGTAATATTGACTACCTGTTGTCTGTTCTATTCATTTAACGAGTTTAGAAATGTGTTAAGTGGCCTTATTCCTTTTAAAAAATATTTTTTCATTTTATGACTATTATATTGATAAGTTCAACCAAATTTTTGAAGTGAATAATACTTTTCCCCAAGTTCTAGGTAGTAACGTAGCTATTTCATGCTTTTATTCCGTGCAGTCGAAAATAAGTTGAAAAAACTAATTTTCCGCGTGAATTTTGTCAATTTCGAGTAGTTTTTGAACCAAAAATTATCAATGAAAAATTCAAACTGTGGGTTTCAAATATATACCAATAAATCCCAATAGCCCTGTTCTAGGTAGTAATATCAATAGTATGTTATGAAACATGTTTGATCATAGAGAAAAATGTCTAAGCAATCAGAATTTTAAAAGGAATAAGGCCTCTTAACATGCGTGAAATAATTCATGACCACTAGGAAATTGAATTCCTCGTGGTCAATCAGTTTGGAAAATCAGTTTGGCCACGAGGATGACGAGGATAAAGGGCAAAATTTTGCCTCCATAGAAATACCCTACCTGCTATACAAACATGAGTCACACAGAGGTTGTACTCACACCAGAATGAATGCGAAATCTCTGTAAATAATTGGAGCCCTCACATGCCAACGACCAAAAACCCGGATACAGTAAAATGATTCCAACAATCCGTGTAACGTCGAACCGTTCTTTCTGTTTGCCCTCAAATCTTTGAATCAACAATGGCCACTTTGCCGTAATGGGTGCCTCCTTCCGTACGTGCCCCAACATTTTTTAAAGGGACTTTTTCGCGGGCCGTCGCTGCTGTTTGCTTCCGAGTTCCTATTGCTGCTTTTAGCGAACCAAATTACCTAAATACCCTTGTATATTTACGTATAGAGTATACGAGGAAAATTTGTGTAAGTATATAGTTATATAGTTTAGAAAAAATGGCTTCGTAAATAAAATATTTAGACGTTAGCTAGGAGGTTTAGTTAGACACCTAATACTTGATTAGTAACTAGGTAAGCACGAGTTTCGACGTTGAGGACAATACGCATTCACATACTTATCGAAAAATTAACGATATACTTATTACCATTCATCTAAATGCCACGGAGCAGAGCAAGAGGATCAGCAGCAGACGATACTAGGAACATAATATATTTACGTGCTGAATGACCCCCAAGTTAGTCAGCCAAAAAAATGGTCTACCCGTTTTTTACTGTACCTATTTCATTAGTGATACGGTCCTAAAGTGGTAGACCTCTTTTTTGACTGACAATGTCATAAAATCAAAATCAAAACGTTTATTCTGTAAGTAGGCTACAAGGGCATTTTCACATGTCTAAATCTGAATCTACCGGCATTTCACAAGAGGAGCCCGCTGCATATCCCTCATAACGTTGTATGGTGCAAAATGCATTGTCCCAATGGGCCTTGAGTCTTCGGTAAGTAGTATCTAATTACGAGTTCAAGCATAGGTCTTCGTGTTTTAGTGACCGCTTTATTGCAGAATAAAAACGTGCGATATTATACCCAAGTGTTCATTAACTCGGCAATATTCTGCGACAGTACAAATGTACTGTCAGAAATAAAATGATAACTCATTCGATATCAAAATCTACTCGCTTACCCTTTATTCACAATCATTAGGGACGCAGATATTAGAGGCCCGAGATGTACCGTTCAATGTTAATGTAATGTTTGGTTTGGAGAAGGCATGCTACTAATTTTTTAGAAGTTTACCGCAGAAAATACTTACACTTTCTTGCTTTGTAGTTTGTTAAAATGGATCATAGTTTTCGCCACCATTGTTTATTCAGCTATCTCTGTCTAACCAATTACCTAAATCGATAGGAAATGCAGTTCCAGTTAAATCTTTTAGGTCACAGTGTTTTGAATGTAGTAAATTCCAGCAATTCAGCGTGCGAATATAGCCAGTCGCACGTGTCGGTGGAAAGCGTCGCCAGCGTAACGTATTATACACAGACCATGTGGTATTATCCAAACAACTCCTGTAGGGGAGAGTCGGGGAAACGCGAACGGCGGGTAATCCCGACCGCGATAGTTCTACTATGTTAGAAAGAGATGACAATATATTGTCCACCGCTATCTTGAAGTTTACGTCGCTGGCAGTGCCGGTCAACAACAAGAGTGAGGCGGACGCGCGCACGTGTCAATGTATGAACATTTCAATATTTTGTGTGTTTTTGATGTAGTTTTTGCGTAAATGTTACTTGATGTAGCTTTACTTCCATCGACTATCGTAATTTAACATTTGGTTGGTGGAATACTCATGTATTAACAATTTTATTGACAATGACGCAAACCGCCACAATAAAATAACCTTGAATATTTTTTTAACACTTTTACTGTTCTGGTCCTGCGGGTAAAGGCGAACAAACCACGTCGGGTAATCTCGAACAAGGCAGAGCCAGGCAAAAAAGGAAAAAATAAAAATTATGACTACTATTGTATTTTTTGTAAGGATAAATATGTAAGTCCTCCCGATGAAGACGGATCTTGGGCTTCGTATGTAAAGAATGGGCTGATGAGAAATGCACAGATGGACAGTCCTCATCGGCGGGTTATATCCCCCACTTTCCCCTACGTCTAGCATAACTTTGACCTGCGACTCTGTATCGCAAGACAAATATTACCTGTCACTTTATTTTCAATAGCGTGCGAGCAAGACAGGAGATGCTAAGTCGCGCTACAAGCGAAGTCGCGGCTAAATATGCTAATAGCCCTGCTGACGCTGTACCGCAAAAAACATTACAGCCGAAGCCCTGTCGGTTTGGCGCCCCGGGCCATAGCCCGGATCGCCCTAGGGTAAATACGTCCCTGGCCGAAGCAAAGAGTAAGACCTAAATTACAGTCAGTCTTTTACCACACTAAATATAAAAACCGACCAAGAGCATGTCGGGCCACGCTCAGTGTGGGGCTCCGTAGTTGCCCATCCCTCACAATAGACTGGCTTAAAACGGCGGTTTTAAGCCCAAGGTTTAAATTACGAGAAAGATTTCAAGCTCTATAAAAAAAATCGTAAACGCCAAAGTGACTGTAATTACCGGAGACCCCTATTATTTTTAAAATACCTATTCAACGACACCCCACACAAGTGTTGAAACGAAAAAAAAATTCACCCCCACTTTATAGTTATAGGTACCCGAAAAAAATTTTTTTTTAGTTTTTATTTTACCGTTTTGTCGGCGTGATACATACACATACTCATACCAAATTTCAGCTTTCTAGTACTAATGATGATCACGGAGCTAAGCCGCGGACGGACGGGTAGGGGGACAGACGGACATGGCAAAACTATAAGGGTTCCTAGTTGACTACGGAACTCTAAAATATTAAGGCTTAATCTCACACAAATCGACCTAGTAACTAAGCAAAGCTTGTACTATGGGTACTAGACGACCATAACCGCCTCATCCAAACCGCAAATCACAGCCGTGTCCTGCTTTTAGCAGTGTGATGATACACACCTGCACTAGTGACAGACGAGCACTAGGTGAAAAATCGAGCCTCCGGCCTCGCGCCGCCTCGCACCGCATTTGGCTGAATTAATTCGTCTCCCGGTGTCTCTTAGTTCGTCATCCCTGTGCGTAGAGATAGGAATGGATAGAATAGAAGGTACCTAAGTACTTACAATGGGGTTTTGTTTACTCAATACGAAACTTAAACAATAAATAACATTATCACAAGAAAATTATCGGTTACTTTAATAATTGACTGTCCTACGAGTCTCAGGGCAGGGCATGTCCCACTTTTTCAGGTCTTATTACAGAAGACATTATATTGCTATCACTCTTCCTAAAATACATGCAACGCATCTCGCGATTTCGTCTAAGATACCTATGCTTCTATACTTATCCGCAAGACCATTCGTGACTTCGACCCATCGTTGGGAAATGGGGATACTTACATTACCATGAGTTTAAAGTGACTGTCGCTAGCGACTGCGTGAACTATTTCTATGGAGAATTGTAGTTCTACAAAGTAACCGCCAGGGGCGCTGTAGTGTTTTCTATACAAATAATTTACGCTGTCGCTAGCGAGTACGGTCACGTTATCTCATGGTAAGGGTTCGGGAGACGTGTCGACTGTCGAGCCCCAGCCAATCCGAGCCGTGTCTGGTTCATTGCATGGAAATCTAAGTACTTTTCTCCGTATTGCTTCATTAATTAGCTAGCTAGAAGTTAATGTATAAACAGTAGAGAAAAATATAAATCTTATTTCTTTATCTGCGAAATTAATTGGATACACAAACAATGATGCTCGCAATGAAACAAAGAAACAGTCTTTAACAAAGGTAATTACTACTATGCGTCTCTTGCAGGCACATAGCTGGTCATCATGAGTGTCAAGCTTATGTTTACTTCTACGGAATCGTGAAGATCTAACCGCAGCAGCGCCCAACAAAGGTATAATCTTAGTACCTAATAACAAATATATAGGTAGGTATCACGTATATCAATTTCCCTGCGCCGTGTCTGTCGTTTCATATAAAGCCGCCCGCTCTCGCAGGCACTTAGCTGGTCGCCGGCGGCGCTCTGATTTATGTCCCGGCGACATCGCAGCGTACAATTTATTTCAATTAGCGTTCGCCGCCGCGCCCGCAGCGCCGCGCTCACTATGCGCCGATTAGCGCGCTACATTTCGCACTCAATGATGCCATGAAACTACGAGTACTTATTAGGCTATGTATATGCAGAATGCACGTTCAGGAGAGTGTTTATACTATTGCTTTGTGTATGGAATGTGAACTAGATTTCGCCGCGGCTTTGAGATAAAAACAATGAAAATACTTCATAAAGGACTAAATTAGGTAGATCGAATTATCATTCGGTATTACGACAGGTTAGAAACTGTGCGAATCGCGAGCGGTTGACTATACAAATAATAATCGAGCAATATAACCTGAGAAATGTCTAAGTGTTAATTATAGATTTATAAGGGTTATCGTACCTACCTTGGTATGTTATTAGTATATGGTTAGAAGATACCTAATAAGACCTTTATTATTTAAATACAACTTGATATCAATCTGCTCGCAGTAAACCCAGATTCTACTTGTTGATTGTGACGCGTTTTTCGCCATCATTTTCGTCATCACCTTGGCTCTATTATTTTGTCTATCACACTGGTTGCAGAATTTAAAATAGACCAGGAATTAACAACAAATTATGATTAACTCAACTGAAATTCGTCTTTTTCTGTCCAGTAAATGCGAATTAGTGTCCAGTAAATAGGATTTTAAAAAGATTAGCCAATCTTTGAAAAGGTCACGCGTCTATTTGTCTCCACTGTGCACTGGAGCGCCCCCCGCGCCACTTCAACGCCCCATCATTTTGCAACCGGCGCATATGTTTTTCTTATTTTAGAATGAACAATTGTGATTGTAAATTTTACATTTGATTTAAATTTTTGAAAACAACTTGAGTGTTGTTGAACTTTTTTTAAGGTATTGTAGTGGTTAAGAGTAAACAATTCCGTGAGAGTGTCCCACGAGCCACGATGTATTGTAGCTCAGGTTATTTAAACTTAGGTATGTTATGATTTTTAACACACAGTTCACTGTTGGGTACTATTGTACAAAATTTTATAAAAAAATAGTCTAAATCTATAGAAAAAAGTAACATAGTTAAAACCTTGATTTCTTAATTCATTATTAGTTTTTCTAAATATTATTCAGACATAACAATAACAATAACTCCCAAAAAATTGTCTCTTTGAGGGTTAAAGTTTCGCGTTTGAGCTTTCATTGGATTGTCTCGAAAGAAAATTCCCGCATACAATTTTCTTTAGTTCCTATCAAGATCCTGTAGAATGGCTTGGCTATGTGCATAGTATAAAGCACTGCCCCATGATCTATGCTCACACGACTACATTAGCTGCATTATGCAATAATTTGCCGACCGTGGGGGGTTTGAAGTGGAATGATCCGTGCATCGCGTGCGGGATTACGGACCGAGGGCGCAAAAACAACATGCACGGTAATCTCGGACCAGCGGGGCGCAGTAATGAAAATACGACAAATTATTACTGTACCTACCGGTGAAAAAGAACAATAGAAGCCACTTTGTTCCTCAGTGTGTTGCGGAAACGCAATGCTTGTACAGTCCGTGAAATTGGAGAGGTTCATATCTCGATCACATTAGAGCAAGATACAGGTATAAAACTCGAATCATACTCAGCCGGCTCACGGGCTGTAGACTATGTAGCGGGACATTCCACCAGAGTATCGCTTTCGTTAACGATATATTTTTATGTAGGTTCAAATTACATTGCAAACTTGACCAGTTGCGGATATTAAGTATTCATTCGTCTTCATGGTCCTTTTCCATTAAACTCGCAAGCCCGTTAGTGTGATTAATCACATTCACAATAATGATACAAACGGGCATACGAGTATATGCTTTTTTTTTTACTTTTGTATAGTTCCACTTGTCCCAGTGTTTGTCTGTCTGTCTGCATTCTAATCTAATCTTGCAAGTTAAGGAGCAACTCTCCGATTTCCGATACAGCTGACATTTCTCTGGGCGTCGTTTTTTTTTCCAGAGTGCAGAGTTCCCATGACCACCTTCTGGCTCTATCATCAGATCCATCCATGTTAGGTATAATAATGTTTAATTATCTCCCTGACATTTATGCACATCTTTAGCTCAATTGAGTTAAAATTTACTTGCAAGATTTGATTAGGTACCTACAATAGACAGACACGGGGAATGGAAATTAAATAAAATCCTGTAAGTATAAAGGTAAGGGTAGTAAGTAGGATATGTAAGTCGCAGGTTCACAACAAGGCATCTAGTGGAGTATGCAGAAACATGGGTTAGGTTTAATGAGTAGAATCTATGTTTTAATTTATTGTTCCTGACGTTCCTGTTACTGGTCACACCATTATTAAGTAGTATGAACCTTATATTATTTAGTACCTATATAAGCTTACGAAGGTTTATGATATCATAATTACTGTAAATAAAATTTGTTTGGATCAGGAATACCGTTTACTTACTACATTTAGTTAGTAACAGTAAATTGGGAAAATGAGATGATTTGTTTTCTATATTTTTTAATTTATATTGAATCTACATCTACTTTCTATTATACCTTACCAAAGTAAGTACTACATAATAAATACGTTCCTAATATAAAACACAACCTTTTAAAATCGTATCCCAAGCCAATCAACCCTGTCGGCCAGGGTAACATACACATGTGGACCCAAGAAGTTCACTGTCACATGACTTCGCTTTCTGTCGGCGCCGCCCCCGGCCCGCCTCCCATTGGTCGCCGCCCAGACTTGCTAACTCCCTCTCCTTTACACTTGACATTCTAATGTTTACGATACGCTAGTCATCGTTAGATTACATTATAGTTCAATTAGGAAAGGACTATTTGTAATTACTAATTACGATTCGAATTTGTAATTGAAGTAACCCGCAATGTATGTGGATGTTATTTGAATATTTTTATTTCATATTAGCTTATAATTTACTTAATACTGATTTACCTAAATTTAAAGATACAAAACAAATTACCTACTGTCTATATTGTTATTATCAGAAGCGTGATTATTCCGTGATTTTTCATAAAAACCGTAAATCTAAAATTTGTTAAAAAATGTTTTGTACAAGAAGTCATTTTTTTCAAGAAAGTATATTTAACACGCTTAATTATATTTTAATGTATACAAAATAAAAATTTAATTAATATAACCAACGTAAATGTCCCCGCGCTCCCACTACAGTCATGTAGTCCCTTACCTACGTAATTCGGTCAGATTCGCGACCGACGTGACAATGTAGCCTGTGGACTGGGACACAAAATGGGACCACCCCTATCTCCTTCGCACCCGTAATAACGTGTATACACCCTTCTCGCTCAGGGGGTGGGACTCGATGTAATCAGGGGATGATGTGACTCGCGATCTCCGCAGCTTCAAAGATCACAATTATCAGACCAGTCTGTCGAAAGCCGCGACTGGGTGGTGAAGTCACCTGGAAAGTCACAAAAATAGATATATTTATACCGTGATTCAAATTAAATAATTTACAACCGTATATAATTAACATTAACGGTAATGTCGAATTAGAAAATTAAAAAATAAATAAAATAGGTTGTAATTTTTTGTCAATTAAAAAAAGAATGCATTTGTTAGTGTGTGTTGTGTCTGTTCTGTAAAAGTTGTGGTTAGTTACCGAGCTGTCTACCCTGTGGGAGAAGCACCGGACGCCGGCCGCGGCCGTCCGTAGGATGGGAACAGGTTGGTCCGCTCTGCACTGTGCTGTACTTCTTAACAAGATAAATCCCTAATATACTTAACGTCCCACCTAAAACTTACATGTGAATAGGTCTCTGTCAAAAAAATAATTTTTGACAGGCTTTTATAGCTGGCGGTACTTTTCTTTGAACATCCCTCATTGATACGATTCTAAAAAGCCCAAACTCGGTCACAATACTTTTATCTATCAGTTCTTAGGGCCACCCTCCGGGTGCATTATCAGACCAGTTGCATGATATCATATTATTGTATTGTCATCAAAGTTAAGAATGTAAGCAAATTTTCAGCTCAATCGGTTGAAGATATCTGCTACAAAATTGAGTTGCAAGATTTCACCCGAGTAGATACAAATACAAGTTAAATAAAAGCTTGTAAAAAGGTAGACGCCCGTAAGATGGGGACAGGTTTCTCGGCTCGGCTCCGCTCAGATACTTTTATTACTTGATCTGAAGAAAAGCTGGCTAGCCCTCTGAACCAATATGTCAGGCTTTGTGGTTGAACCCTCAAACGAAAACGTCTCTGTGACTGAGTTACGCCGCACTTAAGAGGCCTTATTCCTTTTTAATTTTTTTTTTTTCATATTATGACTAATATATTGATAATTTCAATAAAATTTTTGAAGTGAATAATACTTTTCCCCGGGTTCTAGGTAGTAACGTAGCTATTTCATGCTTTTATTGCGTGCAGTCGAAAATAAGTTGAAAAAACTAATTTTCCGCCTGAATTTTGTCAATTTCAAGTAGTTTTTGAAACAAAAATTATCAATGAAAAATTCAAACTGTGGTTTTCAAATATATACCAATAAATCCCAATAGCCCTGTTCTAGGTAGTAACATCAATGGTATGTTTTACCAACAAGTTGAAGTTTAATTTCTTGTCAGTCTTCTTTTTGATTTGCGTACCTGGCTTACTATTTACTTCAGAAACCCTCTGGTTATTAATAATATAATAACCAATGTAATCTGTATGGTTATTAATACATATAAATAAATCAAAAATATCCGCAATATACACCGCTTTCCATTAGAGTTCAAAAATGTATTATTAGAATCATAAAACTGATCAAAGGTACTTTTCAATTACAAAAACTAGCCGAACATCTTAGAAATCTCCATTTATATTAATAAAACACGGCAATAATACTTTATCAAGTTATCATATCCCGAGATTAGGGATAAAACATAGACTTAAATATATAATTAAACAAATTAGGTAACTAGTGTTAAATTCGACGTTTCTAATGTCATCCATTTATCTATCTGAAGTACGAACATTATGTCGACTGTTACGGTATGCTCGGTCATAATATGTCTGTGTTAGATAAACTGTAAATTTTCAGACACTTTAACACAACAAGTAAATCGACGTTTCGGACTTCTCAATGCGGCCATAGTCTTGAAAGGAACTAATTCCTTTAATTATATTTAATTCCTATAATTATAATTCTGAAAGACGTGTAAGTTGAAATCAATATTCTCAGATGCTTTTCATAATACTTACCTATGTATGCTTAATGTGTCTGTCTGGACTGTCTGTAGACATCTCGCTTCGTCATTGTGCTACGACGGCGTAGCTGCTACGCCGCGTAGCACTTTCGGTGACTTCTGCGGAACTAACTATAATGGTCGAATGGTTTATCGCGTAAATGATAAAATATGTGACACTTTCTGACCCACTGTTAGTCTTATAGCTCAGTGCAATACTGATGTATGCTTTATGCTTTCTCAATCGCGTGACAAACGCGACTAATAACATTGGCCCGCTGGGCTGCAGGCTGGTTTGGAACCTGGGTGAAATCTAACATAAATATTCGCAAATTCATCTAAAACATTGTAATTTTACTGATCCAATTAGTTTCTCAACTCCTTAAAAAAAATGTGGCCTATGCCTTTGCCCGCAGCTTCCCCACGTTATGGGTAATTAAGTACCGAGAATTCATACGTTTTAACACTTTAAAAATCCTCGGTACGTGCTGAGTTTCATCTTAATTCGTTTGACAGTTCACGTGTTTTTGAATAACAAACGGCCAAATCCAACCATCGAAACAATTTCACAAATAGTAAATGTAAACCAACTAACTTAACTAGCGTTAGTTAGGTGTTCATTGTTCGTAGTTAATAAACAAATAGGACGCAAGATCACGGGACAAAAGCCTTACAATGTAACTTAGGGACGGGCCCCAAACTTCTTAGTCCACCCTTAGCGAGCCTCACTCGTACAGGGTGGTACATTATCTGTATACTATTATAAAATTCTAGATTCGCATGGAAAATCAGTTTCTATGAAGAAGGGTCATGATTTCAGGAAACAATCTTAATAGAGTGATGCAGGATCGTCTAGCGCCATCTGTTTTCATAATTTCCTTTGTCCTCTCATTACGCCGAATCGGCTTGACAGATTTTAACCAATTTTGGTACAGGGATAGCCAGATATTCAAAGATGGTTATAGTATACTTTTTCCCCGACTACAATATAAAGAAAATACGCGTACGAAGTTGCATGTATTTGGTTTAAGCCTATCTCAATTTTAACAAAAAAAATACGCCAAACGAAATCCTATCTATGCTCTCATTAATACAAAAACTTCCGCGGCGAGCGGTCGAGCGAGAGGTACGAGTGCAGCGGCTCTATGAGTAAGCGAGACACTCGTTCGCCACTGCCGCTGGTCGCGCAAGTCGTGGTTGGTTCGTAACTAAGTAAGAGTTGTCCGCAACTTCTTCCGCGTATATTTTTTCTTTATCTAAGTCGGGTAAAAAGTATTCTATAACCTTCTTAAGATGCCCAGCTATTCCTGTACCAAAATTAGTTAAAATCCGTCTAGCCGTTTTCGGTTTGATGAGAGGACCAAAAAAATTACCAACAGATAGTGCGGAACGGCTGGCGGCGCCTATACCTACAAATACGCCATTGCGCTCTGTTAAGATGGTTCCTGAAACAATGACTCCTCTTCATAAAAATAAACTTATTTTCAATACAATGCATGTGAATGAAAATATTTATTACCAATATTGTTATTGCCTCGACTAAATTTAAAATTAATGGTGGTCTTGTGAAGTTCTGAACAGTTTCACTCGATGTCCCGTCAGTCGTCTTAAGCCCACCCGGCGCCGGCAAATCAACGGACGCCGCTCCATTTTTGGGTCCGCTTCTGAAAGGGGTAGAAAAGGAATGTCACACACTGGCTGTTCACTCCTAAACTCACGCCACAATTGTGCTGCGTAATAATCACGGTTTCAAAAATTCTTCAACGAGAAGAAATTGTATTTCCGAGAACAACCGAACGAGTTACTATAAAACACAAAAAGTGTCATATATTGCCTATAATATTTTAGGAGTTCCCCCGATTCCTCATGAGATCTTCACTAAAATCTTATGGGACCAACTAAGAAATGCCTGGAACTCTGCAACTGAAAATAATTTTCGAAATCGATTCTTAAATGATGGAATTCTGAGGAAAAAAACATTAAAAGAAATAAAAATACAACCGAATTTGTGAACCTCCTTTTTGAAGTCCGTTGAAAATCATGTTACAAGAATGAGACGTGGAACAGTTGCGAGAGTGTGCTACGTTGTGTGGACAATGAGTTTAAAAAATGTTATTCAGTTTTTAACCGCGCTAGACGGAGATTAAATTGATTTTAAATAGATTAACTCATAACATAAGTCCGAATTTGGTATCTGATAGTTTTTGAATTGAGCCATCTACTTACAGACAAGAGCAACGGCATTGTATCTTCACAATAGATAGTCTTTTATACTCTACTGTTTTTGTTACCATATATCAAGTACATGTTTAAGGCGTCACGGGGTCGTGCCGTGAATTTTTATAGGTACGTAACACGTAGGATGTAGGTACTAAAATAATATAATAATTTTCAAAAAATTACAAAACTATTAACTAAAAACTGTCGTAACTCCAACCATTGTTTTTTGAACCTCTTTCGTACCAGAATATCATTATATCTTGTTAAACCTGATAACCAACTTAAAACTATGTGTCTTCTGATTCTGACACAAGAAAAATTTGTTGCTTAATAGGCTCCAACCTTAGCTATGGTTAAGTATTCTAACCAAATGAACTTTTTCATTTTACATTTTCATTTTCAAGTGTTACTGTTTAGTAAAGTAATTTAAAGCAATTAGCACGTTGACACGAGACGAGTTTTTGAGTTTGCCGATGGCAAATCTTTATTCATTACATCTGTGACATATCCAGTATAAAGGTATGCATGATAGAGTGCGACTTAAGCTGTGCCGGCAAAGGGAACCCCTATTATCTTATGCGAACTTGCATTCAGGCGCGGGGAGCGTGAACACTATCACATTAAAGGATTAATTCTGGAAGTTAACAAAAGGATTGTATATTAAAGGATATATTAGCTAGAACGCTAGAAGGTGTCCGGTGTCCGCAATATCGTCGGCGAAATCCTCTTTTCTTATTTACAGTACTCGGAAATAAAAAGTAACTGTCGAATCTGTCAATTTTGGCGCGCTCAGGAGCCTGATACATTTTTTTTAACGTAATGTGGGAGTTCTTCAATAAGACATTTCATAACAGCTATTTAAATGGAATAAATATTTACTGAAAACATTATACTGCTAATAAATAAGTGAAAATTAAAAAAAAATATAACTAAAAAACCAACATAAAATTCATGTATATGGGTCCTGTCCTGAGCTTGGATTCCGTGTGTTACAGTAGACCCAATCTGGCATCAAGCAAAGTTAGACACTTTCATGCATATCGAGTTAAATCTTAACTATAGTAAGGATAGAAAGTAAAACTAAAACTTAGCTAATTTGAAGTTTATTAAATAAAATAGGCACTGTAAATAGTGTATAGATGCGTTTATAATTAAAATATTTGATTATTGTAGCTACAAGTACTGGTTAATTCATTTGATATACCTAATATATATAATTAGTTAATTAATTTGAATCCAAATCAATTACTATGATCATGGATTACAAAATATCCTAAGCATCAGTTAGGCCTAAACTAAAACACGGCTAATACGCGAGTAATATGAGGGCGTCGATTACCGATAATGCTCATCGCAGAATTAGCACACGATGCATATATCTACAGAAGGCCTGTTTCATACGATGCAATGTAACTAATAAATTCAACTAAACGATTACTAACTAACATAGGTTGAAGTCGCATCGACACTTTGGAACATTAAGTATTTCAGAAGTGTTAACCTTATATTTTTTTATCTCAGAACCGACGGATAATTTATTTCTACGGCGTACTTACTGATTCACAGATACATTTTGTATTTGAGGTAAATTATATAAACAGTAAAAGGAGCTTAGTAAGTGCAGTTTACATTATTTAGGAGTACGGCAGCACCCCTGCCAAGTAGAAAAAAATATCACTTCAGTTAGGTTACCATACCAAGGCAATTCCATACAAATACAAAGGTAGAAGGTAGGAAAACCATTTTGAGCTACAGAAATATCCGTAACTTATTCTAGGAATGAAGGAGGGAAGTTATTCCTATGTAATTAAAACAAAAATTTCAATGTTTTTTCGAATAATTTCTTCCATTCCCCATTACGTGCAATCTAACGATTTACGTTTAAATCCACCGTTTAAAATACACTTAAAAAATATAACCCTTATGGCGCAGTTGAGGAAAAAGCTTGTGGACCTACTGTGTCTATCGATTGTGTGGAATTAGTGAATGTTAGTGAGTGTTCCGTTTCGCACGGCCTCTGTAATAATTTGTCACGCGTGCTCCCGTGGGGATCACGTTTCGATGCACTCGGGTACACTACTCGATCGTAGGTACTTATATAACTAGGTATACTGACGTTTCGCCTAACTAAGCATATGCATTTGAAATGTAAGCATTGCGTGCATTTGATAATTTACAGAAGTAAAAAGCACAGCACAATTTGACACTATATGTTTTCTACTTTGTTTAGAATAATTTTCATCAACGGAAAAATAATGATCAGAAATAAAAGGCCTTAACATGTAGTACCTACCTTTTAGCAACAAATGGTCGCCGTCTTCGGTTTCGATGACGACAACTCTATGCGAAAACTATGGAATCCTCTACTATGGGCTAAGTATAGGGTACTTTACTTATATCTGATACGGCTAGCTAGGCCGAATTAACTTTTGAATAGATTTTATATCTTAGTGGCTAAGTATTATATTTTCGCTCTTTCATTTTTATTATTTAATGTTCCTATAATTATTTCAATATGGCTTCAACTTTATTGTGGCGGATTTAAGTGCATCTCTGTTGTATTGTATACACGATTTCATTTTCCTCCTTCGTTCATTCTTTTAAACATTTAAACAATCGATAACTCTTTACAGAAAAACGTTTGAATTGCACCAAAAAAGGGATGATTACGACACTTCGCGGCTTTCATTGGAGGCCCAAAAGACGACAGCAAAGTCGTCTAAGCCTGTTTCAGAAAAAATAAAAAGATATTTTCTTGAAAAGGATTCGCGGCATTACCGCGGGCGCGTGATCACACCGTTAGGAAATTTACTAAACAAATGGAGATTTGGAGTTCATTCATACATGTAGTTAACTTTTTTTCATTATCTTAATCTTTACATATAACTTTATTTTATTTCAATACATCCCTATACCTAGCTCTTGTCGTTGCTTATAGTGAGTAAGGATCGTAGTCATGGGGTAGTTTAACACTTAAATTGGCTGATTTGCCTCCATCGGGTTCTGTTAATTCCGTCCCTTACAATAATACACTATTTTAATATGAGAAATATAAATGTAATGTATTTTAGCATTATCCTTAAATTAATAAAATATATACGTTGTAGTAAGATAATGAGTATAACCTATAGGTACGTATATATTTATATATGGTCATTGACCATCGAACATTGAACAAGCATAGGTACGGTTAGTTGTGAAATGTTAAAAGTCACCTCACAGCCACAGCATAGAAACAAGAACGGTGTGACGGCAGGCTTTCGCGCGAAGAAAAGGGGCGAAGGGGAAGGCTTCAGTAAACGAAACAAAAACACCGACGTTATTAGCGAGATTGATGTAATCTGACTAATCTATTTAGGGAAGGGGCGCTCAGTGGCGCTTAGAGGTGTCAATTAATAAATAAATAAACGTTATCATAATGCGGTTTCCGTTTGTAATAAATTTATATGACACATGGCGACTAAATTGTTAAGTTAATAATTTAATCGTTGTGTGTTAGGTACCTACGGTTAACCGACATGAAACGAAACTGAGTAATAATTGAAAACATGATTGTCGGCGACAATCACAACGTACATACAAAACCCTCCTTTTTCAAGTCACTTGTAATTTATCGCTTCATTGGATGTGGATAAAATTGCATGAAAGTTTTGACATTCCAGAAGTAAATATTGTCAACTGCACGACTTGAACTGGTGACCCTACGCATCCGTATCATCATTTATGTGGTACTTATTCCAGAATTTAAAACAAAATCCATAAAAATAATTGCGGTTATTATTAATACCATTAATACGATGGTTGACTGGTAGAGAATGCCCTATGGCATTAAGTCCGCCTTTTGTACGATCTGTTCTTTTGTGCAATAAAGATTAAATAAATAAATAAATACCTAATTTATCCAGTCTCTTGTCATGTCACGGTCTATGCATGGTATTCTCTTTGCTAATTTATTCTTGTCATAAATGTTTGACATGTATATTTATGCACTCAGGTGATCGTTTGCTGGACATCCCCTGTAACGTTTGCGGCGACAGAAGCTCCGGCAAGCACTATGGCATCTATAGTTGTGATGGTAAGTTCTAAATAGAATCTTTCATAGGCAATAAATACTTCTTGAAATATATGCGCACAAATGTTACAAAATTTCGAAAATTCATGTAATTACCAGCTAGCTGTATAGATACTTCAGAGTGCGGCACATGTGTCCTTGTATTTTCCCGGATAAATAGTAGGTATATCTATTAAAAAAAGTTGCGATGTTCCTAAGGCCCTTGCCGGTTAAGGCTCCTTATCCGTTCAAAACTGGCGATTGTTTTAGACATTTTTCTCTATGATCTAACAGGGCTATTGCGATTTATTAGTATACAGTCTGTATCAGAACGAAAAGCAAAGCTGAAAGCTGGTTGATGGTTAAGTGGAGTATGTTGTAAAAGCATACTCATAGTATTAAATTTCGGTAGTTTTAGTGAATTTTCTCAATCTCAACATGACTTTAGGTCCTCTTATTTGCAGTCGGTTAAAGATTCTCATAACATCCTGTAGAAACTAAGACGTCAGTTTATTAACGTAAACAAACTAATCATCATATCAGATTACTGCAATTTCAACTATGACCGCACTACCACATATGCCTTGTAAGAAACACTAACCACTTACTGTAATCATCATTTAGAACATAAATTATTTAGGTATTACAGGGAATTCGCATAACATTGTAGTTCACTTCAGTTCACTTTGACATTTTAGATATGTCACCTTGTAATTATTATTTTGAAAGAGTTTAGGTTAAATCACTTTTTTGGACTTTTTTCTTTAAATTTAAACTTCAAGTCGAGGTTTGACGTTCGTGTGTCAGATAAAATCTAGGTAGAAATTTAACTGAAAAATACTGATAATGCCTTTAAACTTCTCTGTGGAGGAATTTGTGGATATGATCCTTGTTTACGAAGAAAGTAGGAGTAACGGGAATGCCGCTCTTCGTCTGTGCGCGGAGAGGTTTCCCGCACGAAGGCAACCCAACAACGCCCGTGTGATCGTCAATGCGATTATCTGTTTCCGAAATAACAACGCGCCGGTACCAATTAATCGAGGAGGGCGTCAACGACTTCACGTGAGAGAGGAAGAGCGGGTATTGGATATTGGTTGTTGGTATTATCAGCTGGCATTTATGGCACTTATGTCATTTTATTAGTTGTGATTGATAAGATTGTAAATAATTAATACAGGATGTTATAAAATAATGGTTTGTTTTTCACTCCTGCTTACTACTGCTGTAAAAAGATGCTAATTTTCCATAAGCCAGGCACCATAGTCACATTTATGGTCTAAACATTGATGGGTCTCTTTCTTTGCCTTTCGTTCTGTTACATACTGTATATTTGAAACCTACAGTTATATTTTTCATTTCATTGATAATTTTAGTTTCAAAAATGACTCGAAATTTACCAAAATTCACGCAGAAAAGTAGTTTTATCTACTTATTCACGCAATGAAAGCATGAAAAATGGCTATGATACTATCTAGAACTCAAAACTATTATTCACTTTAAAAATTTGGTTGAAATTATCATTATATTTGTCATGATATGAAAAAAATACATTTCAATATGTATAGGGCCTCTTAAACGATTGCCGATCGCTGGTCTAGCAGAATTATTCCGTCCAGGTTGTTCCGGCTTCTTCAAGCGGTCGATCCACAGGAACCGCGTGTACACATGCAAAGCTGGCGGCGAGATGAAAGGCCGCTGTCCCGTCGACAAGACGCATCGGAACCAGTGCCGCGCCTGCCGCCTCGCCAAGTGCTTCCAGGCCAATATGAACAAGGACGGTAAGTGATAATCCAACTCTTGAACTATTAACACACATGATACCAACTTTTTTGACATAATGTACCTTATTTAATAGGTATATGCATGGCATGGGTACAGTCGCCATCAGATATATCGCAGCATATAAGGCGTTCATAAATATGTGAGCCATGTACTGTAACGCCCAGTCAATAAGAGTCGTGTTTAGATATTTATGAATACCTTACATGCTACGATATGTCTGATGACGACTGTACAAATGAGATGTCTATAAAGTTCTCAAATATCGTTCCATGGGTTAAGAGGAAATACCACTGGTAAATTTTCCATACAAATTGAGGTTTTGTTCTCGGCGGTGTTTGGCCTGCATTTAACCGCAAATGGACGTCTAGTTCACAAATTCTATAATAATAAGCGCAACAATCTAAACAATGGGACACTGAACACATACCTTTTTTATAGTTAGCTACGAGGTGCAAACTTAACGTAAATGGACAGTGTGGTAAAACGAGCATTTCCTTTTAAAGAGATTTTTACACTGGCCACGTGATATGACGCGTAGCACATAACCCGCCGAAGAAAAATCGTAGCCAGCAATAATCCAAATCTATGACACCGTATCAGCATTTATTACCATTTCTGTAGATTTTTATCTCAATTCCAAATGCGTAGATATTATATTATTATGTGGAAACGTGGATCTCTAAGCAGAATAATTTATAGAAGATGAACTCGTACGCCGACGCCCGACTTATTTGATCGATAACTATGTGTGTTGCTTCTATCTTTGCATCTCAACGCTTCTTATCTACTTTTCGATATCCTTCAAAGAGATTTATAAATATATATACTGAAATTCTTGGACAGGACTTCGGTCAGCTTATTCGTATCCCGATATTATTGGAAAATACGTTCGTGCTATGTACGTGCATCTTAATCTCGTCGTTTATATAAATCCGTTTTATGAATAGACTTTATAGAACCCTAATAGGACTACTTAACCTTTTTTTTCCACGTTAACTAAATGACGATCACTGCAAATTGATAAAAATTACAATAATTTTCATTGGTTCATGTGCTATTTCGAAGGCATAAATAATCTCAGACTCGTTCTCCCATACCGTTAAAAACATTTATTTACAGTAGCGCAATCAGTTCTTACCTAAGTACTAACAAACGTAGGATTCCATACTGTCTACCTAATACCTACTGCCGCATATTAGGCAATCCGATTCCTGTTCAACTGGCAACACACTGACCCCGTCAATAGTCCCAAAGTAATGACACCTATTGTTGCAAAGAGTAGGCATCTATCGACTATCTATCAGGATCACAGCAGGTTGTTTTGTACACTCGCTGAAATATCGCGGGGAACGGGTCCCCTGTTCGATTTCCGCTTGTCTGAACTGTCATTACGTGCGACGAATTGATATTACTTACGGTATTGTGTGGCGAGCCATTGTCGGTTTATATACCTGCGCCATTTGCCACTCGGTTCGAAGAAAAGATGATGAAAAATAGTAAAGTACCTACTTAGAGATGGAACGAGAAATCGATCATAAAACGAATATTTGAGCTCCAATGGCCTAAAATGAAAATGACGACTATCTCAAAGCATAGGCCTTATGCATGCCAATAATATGAGGATTTAGGATGTACCTAATCTTAATAATGTAATTGTTTTATTGTTTAAAATTGTAATGAATTGTGCAATAAACACAAATAACACCACGTAAGCGGTGCCACATAGCACAAGTATCAAATACTTAAAAAGGGGCACTAACACCGTTTCTATACTGAACTACAGTTGAGTGCAGTGTTACTGAATAAATACATTTTTAATTTGTTTTATACTTTATTTTGTGACCACGGTAATCAGCCAAAAACTGTCAGACATAATCGTGTCGGCAAAGTATCGATGCCGCTGCTTAAATAGGCAGTTTAACTTTTTTCTTTATTTACTTTAGTATATTAATACACTACTACATTGTATTAACAACTTTTTCCCGCGGCTTCATCAGCGTCAGACACGTATAAATTAATCCGGGTCTACGCAAGTATCCCACTTCAGTAGTAAATTTCACCCTCTTTAACACATTCTTTAGGAATGATTTCTGTGATCAAAACTATCTCATGTGCTTCCCCAGCTCTCAAACTATGTCCATACCAAACATTTAAATCTGTTTAGTCGAATAAGAAATCCGCTATGTCTCGATGAACGAAGGCTGAGATCCAGTAGGCACTTCCAGGGTTTATCGATTCGGTCGATTGTATAATACTGGGTCTAAGTGATAATCAAGTTAAGTCTAAAAGCACAAACCGCACATGTCTACGTTGAATATTTCCTCATATCCAGTAGGCACTTCCAGAGTCCATCATCAGGTAAATTTTGTGATACTGGCTCTAACAGCTCATCAAGGTGAGTCAAACGGCGAAACCCGCAATACGTTGAATGAATCCTGCGATCCAATCGGCACTTCCAGGACCCCATCATCAGATCCTCGCTTGATGAAAATGAGAAATTATTGTACTCTTTTGAACAAAAGCTGAACTCAAACTACCTCCATACCAAACATCCAAATTCTGTTCAGTGGTTTAAGCGTGAACGGGTAACGAACAGACATACACACTTTCATATTTATAATTTTGTATGGATTGATTTGAAACTCAAAGCCTTGTTTCATGACTATCAAAAGGCTTTAATGCTTTTTAATACTTAGCATAGGAAAAAAGCATAAGCAAATTAAACAGTAATCGTTGACTAGACTTTAAAGACTGTGTATCCAAAAGCCTGAAATAAAAGGTAATAAAGTAACATTCACGTACAGATTTAAATTAATTTCAAAATGAGGATAAACGTAATAATTATTCAGCGTTTCTAACATGTCGTTTCATTTACACAAAGGTATGTTACTCTAGATAACTTACCTAAAATAGAGAGCAAAGCTCATCATCAAAGCGCTGAAATCTTAATACTTAGTAATATCTTATGAATATTCATAGAGTACCATGTCGGCCGCAAGTCGGGTTTCTAAATCTCGGGCTCACTTTATCTCGTCAGGGTTGACGAAACTGTGTATATTTGATTTGTCTCGGTGAAATAAATTAAATTATTGTATTTCGTAGTCCACTACGAAAAATAAGGAGTGTTATATATCAATTATTTATAGAGGACCCACCTACTAAACTGTTTAAATCATAGACAATTGGTGATACCACAAGGAAATATCTGTCAACATTATTTGGCTAGCCAGACTATATATATAAGCTATTCTAATAATAAGGGTTTACCTGTAATTGTATTTTCTTGCGTTGTATTTGTCCTGTTTGTTTTGTGAGGTATGCAATAAAGAGTATATTCTATGGCATCATAGCTCTTAAGAGATGAAGTAATTCGACCGCGCGTTGTGATATAGCAATCCAAGATATAATGATTTCCAGTCCATTGTCTTTTGTCATTAACCATGTCTGCCTTCAAATGTCTCAATCATTCCATCGGGACATTTGAAGGGTGACATGGTAAAATTTAAAATATTACTCACTCTTGTCATTTGTATTGTACCTACTTTGTCGATATATTATACGCTAATCAAAATAGCGCAGGTGCAGGCGCAGTAGCATATATGTGGCAATACCACATCGCCAAACTAGATATATAGGAGATTTCGGATAGATGGCTGTGTCAAACGCAGTTTTTGTCTTTGTCGGTGTTAGGTAAAAAATAAGTATCCCATAACTATCTGCGTATCCAGCCGTAGTCGGGTATATAGGTAAATGGGTGCGTAACGGTCGCCGTATGACAACTTATATTATTATAACAAAATGGCACTTAATCCCGTTAATAAAAGGTGTTTATTTAATGACCTCGACGTTTCGGACTTGATTTTACGTCCATGGTCTCGAAGGGGTTGTCAGTATCTCTTTTGATATATTAGGTTATAGCTTCACAACACACCCGCATTGCTCAAACAAAAAATAAAAAAATTACACAGCTACGGTTACCTACGACGACAAGCAAAGTGAGGAGGAGTGTTAAGATATCTTGGAAAGATTAAACGTCATAATTAAATGCCTTATACGGATAGAAATGATATCCCATGAAAATATGCTTCTTATTGTTGTAATATGCATCATATATACACCCACCAAAAACAATTGACATCCGGCTAACCGTTTATGCGTGAAAAATACCTATACCTACATATACACACATCTTAAATAACTTGTAGGTCTGTGAGCTGTAGAGGTAGACTTCGCGAGTCCGCTTCAAAATGGCTGAAATGATCTATTTAAATCATTTTATAAAAAATATCTTTACATTAATGTAATTTTTATCATAGTATAGATAGATGAGTTTTGGCATCGCCCTCGGGATATGCGGTCTCGGGGCAGGTGCTGGTAATTTATTCCAGAGCATCACTTTGTGCCGCCGCGACCCGGATTACCTTTATATGTTTACTCGCTCGTAATTATACGCCCTCACGAAACTTGTCACGGCAAACTTCTGTACGTTACACACTTATATTTACCTACCTGTTTATGTAATTGTCAATTATCATGCTAATATTATAAATAAAAGACTTTGTGAAGATGTTTACGTGTATATATAAACTCTGGGAAGTTTACGATTTTGTTTTTGTCCATGATACGAGATATGTCAACTGGAACGATGTGTTCTATTGACCTGTGAATAAAAACTTGGCAGTAGTTTGACCTATGAACGATTCCTGTTTAGAAAACGGAATACGGCTAAAGAGGAATGTGCCGAAACAAGAATACGTCCAAACAGGAATACGACGAAAAAGGAATCAATCCTATGAACTAGAACATGTACCCCGACTTCACGCGTCTAATATGTATATCAGAGATGAACTGGGTGCGTGATATGTTAATTCGGTGAATAGAGACTAAAGTACTATGGGTGACCTTACAAACGGTCCGGTAGTAGTAGTTTTGAATTTTTAATATGTTGTCTAGTATAGTTAGTGAGTGTTTAAAATGCAAAATGCACAATCTCCGTAATTATCTGTCCTAGAAACAAAATTTGAAATGTAAATTATAGTCAATTTAATTCTCTACATTTCCTGAGGTTTTTTCTAGCTAAAATGCTCCTAAACGAAGATTTAAGCCAGTAGTTTGATATATTGCTGGAAATTGCGATTTTTTTTTCATTGTTTTTAATGTGCATATCTCCGTAACTATCTGTCCTTGAAACAAAATTTAAAATGTAAATTATAGTAAATTTAATTCTCTACAACATGCTTGGGCAACTTTTCTAGCAAAAAAATCTGCGGCGGCTCAATATGGCGGCGGGCGCGGAGAAGGGGGAATTGTGCATTTTGCATTTTAAACACTCACTACCCATCCTAGACAACATATCAAAAATCTAAAACTACGGAACCGTTTGTAAGGTCAAACTCCTTTATTCACTGGATTACCAATGTGTGATGTTGCAAATTCCACTCCCGTAACATTATGAATGAACCATGCGCCGGCAGAAAAGTACCATGGATCTATTACTGCTCCTCTTTGTTTTGCTGACTGTACATCAGAAGACAGTAAAAATGGTCATGGTCAAGGTCATGGCTCTCTATTCATATTACAAGTAGGTTTTCTTTCATTTGTAAATGAAGAAAAATAACGTGCACTATCATAAATTTCCTTCGTTTTAAAATGATGAACTCAAGTTCTACTACTTACTCGTAAACTACCCAAAATATGATCTTACTGTGACATAAGTAACTACTGAATATCCATAAAACTCCACGGTGAATTTTTACTGAGAAAGTAACCTCTGTAAGTTTGTATGACAGAGTGTATCTATTTTTCTGACTAGGCATAAAGTAAGAGACTGTCTACATTTTTGGACATACCTAACTCTCGATCTATATTGTATATTACAGGTATTTGTGCGCTTTTGTAAAGAGTAAATACTTAATTAAATATTATTACAAATTTCCTCTTTTTTTAACTGCAAGTAATAATCTAAGTTAAGAGCTAGCTAAAATTTGAGTGAGACTGTACATTGACATTATGAATATCCGTGAAACCCGACGCGACTGTACTCTGAGCGCCGCCAGTAGGAACCGCGGATCCATTACCGCGTCACTTTGAGCGTGCGGTCGCATTAATATTGCACTACCCAACTGTTGTCTTCCATGCTTTAGCAAGTCCTTTGGTCAAATGGTGCCGTGTTGAGAAATTTTTAATTACACCAAGTTTATGCATTACCTACAGTTGTAGGTATGTACCTAATCTTTAAATTAGACGTTACGCAAATTAACGGCAGTATCTTAAAAAATCCTTGTATTTCCTTTTGACCTAACTAACTAGAGTAACGGACAGTTATAATGGTAATATGCACTTTTCCCGGAGGTTTAGTTTTATATACAATCATTTTTCCATACATTTCTATTATCTCTTCATGTATGTATATGAAATGATCACTAAATTTTCATTAAATATTTCATATAGACTGCAAAAATTAAATTTCTGTAAGGTCTTATTAATCACTAATACTTCAAAATGTTTATTGTAAATAGAGGACATAATAGATATGCGTATGTGTAGTTAAGTGTAACCCACGAATTTTAGCGTAATGTTGCGTTGTCGAGTAAATAGTCGCTTACTAGTCTAACTTCAGCTTTCACCAACTGAATCTGCATCGCATTAAAACTTGTAATATCACAAAGCTGACCAAACCCGTCCGCCAATCAGCTAACACGCTAACTCCAATAACGTCGGCAAACAGCGCAGCCGAGTCAACAGAGCGCGGCACGTCCAGGCGGTGTCTAGGAAATTATAAATTATACCTACCGGAGTAGCGCGTGCCTCTGTCCAAGAGCTAGGGATACATGTGAACATGATTTTCGTACCTGAAGTATATCTTCGACGTTTGTTGTTTAGTTAGCAAATAACACTGTTAGGGGGCGAGGGGCTTGATTGACACTTTGCTTATTTCATCAGTCTGTCACATACCTACTGAGTCATTTTCAAAAAACATGTACATAGTTAAGGCTTTAATTAAAACAAAACTTAATGATTCCTTTTTGTAACGATAGTTACCCATATCTTTTGTATGAGTAACTTTCGTAACACAAAAGACGCGATCGTAATTTTGTTTTCATTAAGCCTTTAACTATGTGCATGTTTTTTGAAAATGACTCTACTATCATGGAGTAATCATAAAGTGAAGCTCTTCTAGGTTAATACGACAAAATACAATTAAAATATACGAAGCATGATGTTATGTCAGTTTTAACCAGTGAAGTAAGTGTAGGTATTTTAGATTGCAGTTTCCAATATTCAATATGGATAAAAAAATTTGGAGATTGATTGGCGTGTAACTTAATTCGCGCTGAGCGGTATGGTACATATAGGTACTTACTTAAATTGACATGTCACTTTTTAAGTAAAATTTATCTGCCCTTTGCCATAGAAACTGATAGATTATACCGGGCAAAATTTTAGTTATTCTGGTTTCTTTTACCCGAAATCAGGATTCAGCTCGCTAATTTCTAAGGATTAAAGTTATTTCGACATTTTGTTTCGCACGCTTTTGTTGATATTCTTCGACTAAACTCATCTTTGTGAGCGTATCCAAAAGCGCACAACACTCGAGTGCCAACAAAGCCTCTCACCCGACCGACTAAATAAAACATAATCCCCAATTTAACTTCATAAAATTAATTAAAAATCGATCAGTCGCGAGCAAGCTAGAGACTGCTCCGAAATAATCGTACTTTTCAATTTTCGATTTAAAAGTTAAAGGGTTTCAAAAAGCTTTTTCCAGGGTGCTCGATTGGAAAGTTAATCAGTTGCCTTTATAAGAAAATGTATTTACCTTTATTGTACTGTACAAACTGGTTTGTTATTGTAAAAAACAGGGCAAGCTAAATAAAACCGTTTAAAAAAAATAAGAAAACAATTATTACAAATTGTTATAATATAACGAAAATATTATATTTTCGATTTGTGGTATGTGGTACCATAAAGATCATTTGAAAATCAAATATATTCCATTATTTAATGAAGATGTAATTCTATGAGGAAACAGCAAAGCCAAAATATAGTTCCTTAAGCCACGACTTTCAGTAGAGGCTTCCCCAATTACGTTAAAGGCTTGCCATAAACCTAAGTCGGGAGGCGTCGGCGTCAACAGCGCCGTCGGCAAGGGGCAAACTTTTCAATTACGGCCATGTCGTGTTACCCCGCAGCGGGTTAAATTAATTCTCTTCACTTCACAAAAAGATTCACCTTACCCCACACCGCCCCTGTGAACCGACACCGGCTAGTCTGGCGTTTTCCGAATTTTACCCCGAATATTTTTTCCCGCCCGACCCGTACCGTAACATACTGACGTTTCGCAATATTTATTTTTAATTTAACGGTTCGCGCTCAGGTTTTGATTGTACAACGCTACCTTTTTGAAGTTCTTTTGTGGGAGGTAAGGTAATGAATTGAAGCGCTGCCTCGTTACCGTTTTGATCGTTTTGCGCAGCAATTTTCATTTCTTCTTATTGCAGCGCGCGATTTGTTATCTATAAGAGCCGCAGGGTTTCGATGTGAGGATGGTCGGATGGAAAAGTTACTTACCACTTGTACCCTTATCGTGTACTTAATAACGATTAATATTATATCGCTAACCCTTATCATTAGTCGTTTGATTCCATGATATTACTATTCCCTAAACCAATATAATTTAAAGCAATGTAATTTATGCATAAACGCTAATAACTACATGTATTTAATGTCAGTTCATTTTACCTCCCGAAGCTAGTGTAAGTTTGCTATTTTTGAAGTAATAAAGGATTTCCTTAGATAGCTACATAGTAAGAATAAGAAAATCCTTTGAGTACCTAAACGTAACGAATTCATATAATAACTATAGCGATTAATCACTCAAGTCTAATTTCTTGTAATTGGTTCCTTGAAATATTTTCACATCAATAAGCTAGCACTTGATTAGTTTTGGTATACACTTCCACCGGAATTGTTTCCCAAATTTGCAATGAGCATGACCAATGAATACCTTATTAAACATAATGACCCTTTAACTACTACTGTTCAAAATTGTTTTTATTGCTTTACAAAGCACTCTATTGCGTGCTACGGAGTTCAAAAGCTCATCGGATGCGTATCAAATCGCGTACAGTTGATGCATTACAAGTGTTCTCGTAGGTATTGAAACTCTTATAGTGGTAAAGTTAAAGTTTAATTTTGATGGTGCAGCTGTAGATGAGCGATGTTTAGGATCAGAACACGTGTTGACACCTACCCGGCCACCCCTAGTCGGTTAGGGAGCGAGGGCGCCATCAAAGGGTCGTATAATAGCGATTTTAGTGACGCTTGTGCACCAATAAATGTAATAGATCGTGTTTTACCTGGACATGGATATTTGTTATGGTAAGTAATGAATGTTTTAATTGCTGTGTGAAAATTTTAACGATGCTGTGTTGTGCCTTGCGAAATATGAATATGAATTGTAATTTATAACTTGTAATTAGTAATTACGAACGACGACAAAGTTTTATATGCGTTTTTATACTTTATCGCAAATAAAACAATCATCATCATCATCATCTCAGCCATAGGACGTCCACTGCTGAACATAGGCCTCCATATACCGGTTGGAAGCGACCTGCATCCAGCGCCTTCCGGCGACCTTTATAAGGTCATCTGTCCATCTTGTAGGTGGACGTCCTACGCTGCGCTTGCTGGTCCGAGGTCTCCAGTCGAGCACTTTTCGGCCCCATCGGCCATCTGCTCTGCGTGCTATGTGGCCTGCCCATTGCCACTTCAACTTGCTGATCCGGTGAGCTATATCGGTCACTTTAGTTCGTCTACGGTTTTCCTCATTTCTGATTCGATCACGTAGAGAACACCCCGAGCATAGCCCTCTCCATTGCTCGTTGAGCGACTTTGAGCTTTGAGATGAGGCCGATAGTGAAAGACCACGTTTCGGTGCCGTAAGTCATCACTGGTAACACACATTGGTTGAAGACTTTCGTCTTGAGGCACTGAGGTATGTCGGACGAAAAGACATTGCGTAGTTTCCCGAACGCTGCCCAGCCGAGTTGGATTCGGCGGTTGACCTCTTTCTCGAAGTTCATCATCATTTCAGCCACAGGACGTCCACTGCTGAACATAGGCCTCCCCCAGTGACTTCCAGATCGGCCGGTTGGAAGCGACCTGCATCCAGCGGCTTCCTGCAACCTTTACCAGGTCGTCTGTCCACCTTGTGGGTGGACGTCATACGCTGCGCTTGCCGGTGCGTGGCCTCCATTCGAGAACCTAACTGCCCCATCGGCCGTCAGTTCTACGTGCTATGTGCCCCGCCCACTGCCACTTCAGCTTGCTAATCCGTTGGGCTATATCAGCGACTTTTGTTCGTTCACGGATCTCCTCATTTCTGATTTGATCTCGCAAAGAAACACCGAGCATAGCCCTCTCCATAGCGCGCTGTGCAACTTTGAGCTTCCTTAAAAGGCCCACAGTAAGAGGCCACGTTTCTGTTCCGTATGTCATCACTGGTAACACATATTGATTATAGACTTTCGTCTTTAGGCATTGAGGTATGTTCTCGAAGTTGGACCTACCTAATTGGACCACTTGTCCTAGGTAGATGTATGAGTCAACAACTTCGAGTACCGAGTTTTCAACAGAGACTGGGATGGGCACAACCTTGGCATTTGACATGAGTTTCGTCTTGTCCATGTTCATTTTTAAGCCCACCCGTTGAGAAACTTGTCCTTGCCATTCCAGGAGCTTGAAGGCGTCTTCCATAACGGCCGTAAACAGTTTCGGGGACACAACGTTCCCCTGTCTTACGCCTCTTCTCAATGGAATGGCCTTTGTGTTCTGCTCCTGAACTCGGACCGACATGGTGGCGTTACTATACAAACACTTCAACACTTCAATGTACCGATAGTCAATATGGCATCGCTGAAGTGACTCGAGCACCGCCCATGTTTCCACCGAATTGAAGGCTTTCTCATAGTCCACAAACGCTAAGCATAATGGCAAGTTATACTCTTCAGTCTTCTGTATAACTTGCCGCAGCCTATGTATGTGGTCTATGGTACTATAGCTTCTTCGGAAACCGGTTTGTTCGGGAGGCTGGAAGTCATCAAGTCTATGCTCGAGACGGTTCGTGATGACCCTTGAAAACAACTTATAAACATGGCTTAGAAGCGTGATGGGCCTGTAGTTCTTCAATAGGCTGTTATCACCTTTCTTGAAAAACAGTACCACCTCGCCTCTATTCCATGCTTCAGGCGTTTTGCCCTGGGACAAGACGAAATTAAAGAGCTTCTGGAGGACCTTAAGTACCGTGTTGTAAGTGTTCCACCCGCTCTCAGAAGCTCTGAGGTGATTCCGTCTTCGCCCGGCGCCTTGTTGTTCTTAAGCTGCTTCAGGGCCATCCTAATCTCGTACAGACTGATGTCCGGGATGTCTTCGGTATAATGTCGGGACAGCTTTGCTCTTGGATCGCCTACCAAGCTGTCAACGGGCTTTGCGACTGAAGTGTATAACTGACCATAGAACCTCTCGATCTCGCCTAGAACCTCTGCTTTGGTCGACGCTATGCTGCCATCTTCCCGTTTCAGCTTGGTCAGCTGGCTTTGTCCAATAGACTTGTCCTTTGCGAACACTTTGGAGCCTTTGTTCTGCTCAATGGTCTCTTTAACACGGTTCGTATTAAAGAGCCGCAGATCATCATCGCAAGGACTTCGATATACGTCTATTAAGCTGCCTATATGACCTCGCGTCATCGGGAGACTGCAACTGTAGCGAGCGTCGTTCAGCCATGAGGTTTAAGGTTCGATCAGACAATTTCTGAGGTCTATCTTTACGGCGGGGTCTGAAAAACTTAGACCCTACCGTGTGGACAGTTTCCACTAGCCCGTCGTTGATCTCGTCCACTGAGACAAAATTCTCCAGACAAGCGAAGCGGTTGGAGAGCTCGAGTTGGAAGCTCTCGGGGTTTTGAATATGGGCCCGAGTAGGTCGGAGCGTAGACTTCATCAGACTGGACCTTTCCAGTTTAACATTGATATTCAGTGTGCCTCTTACGATTCGATGATCACTGCCGGTCTTTACCCTATTGATCACAGACACATCACTGAAAATCCGTTTCTTGTCGGTCATGATGTAGTCAATCTCGTTTCTCGTGGAACCATCGGGACTTATCCAGGTCCATTTCCTGTGAGGCGGCTTCTGGAAGAAAGAGTTCATCATGAATGAGTTCCTGTTTCTCCAGAATAAAACAATAAAACAGAATAAAACAATAAATCAAAAGAAATTATTCACATAAGAGCACTTAATTATAGAATAGAATAGAATACTCTTTATTGCACCCCTCAAGAAGAAAGAAATACAAATACAGATGACACTTAACATTACAATAGAGGCTTCCAGACAACCTTTGGGTAGCGGATTAATATAAATTAAATGAGATGAGTAGGCGATGCAAAAAGTAATCAAGAAAACTACTGAAAAATTATTAAAATGTACTAAAACCTATTAGTAGAGGATCCCGATATAGAACGACCTTCACCGAGATGTTTATTTGATGAAATGTATTTTATATTTAATTTAATATGTCAATAAATATATTGCATATGGGTTGCCTAACAAATTTTAGTCCAGGGTATGTTTTGTTAAAAATGAAATAAAAAAAATTTTCAACATTTCACCGGTTTGATTATTAGATAAATTCATAATAAAATAATCTTAATTTTAATTAATTTCAATTCAATAATTAGACCGTTGCAAAATGCTAGTAGGTATAGATTGGCTACCCGATAGTTGTGACGGAAAAAGAATAGACAACCTAACGTTTGCATATTCTATGGGCTCCTACTTTCGATTGGTATAGAATTTATCTAATATTAATCAAACCGGAGAAATGTTTTTTTTTTTTTTTTAATTATTAATTAAACATACCCTGGACTAAAATTTGTTAGGCAACCCATATGCAATATATTTATTGACATATTAAATTAAATATAAAATACATTTCATCAAATAAACATCTCGGTGAAGGTCGTTCTATATCGGGATCTTAGACTATATGATAATATATATTGATACATAAACATACATAAAAATATACATAAATGAACATATGACTAAATATATACTCATATATAAAACTTACTTAAACCTTATATTATAGACAGAAGTCTTCGGAAAGTATGTCATCTAAGAGAAGGAATTTCGTAAAAATGCTGTTTGTTATTTGTTGCCAACAAAATTGCATACACACACATATTCTTATGGTACACAGCTTTTCTAAAATGAATTCATATGCTAGTATACAATTATAAAATACTGAAATTTTCCAACTACCTGCCATAATACGATCATAACATCTCGAAGGCTCGCTCTCTGTTTGTCATATTTGAACAATAAATTTCGGATGGGTACCGATTTCATCAAAGGACAAAAGGGTGACCCTACCTTCGATCCTCTTATGTGATTTATGTGCCTCCCACCCGATATCCTCTACTCTAAATATTGCTTATTTTGATGTAGCAAATCTACGGACCATTATACAAACCTCGTATCTCTGAATACACTGTTTTAGTGAACTCTATTTTATATCAAATGAGGTTGCTTTTCACACAAAATAACTAAGTTTTCGGGTTTGGATCGAAATATCACGGCAGGGGTGATTCTCGATTATCTAATTTAATTTTAATGTTGTGCGTGAACAAATTATTGCACTGTCATAGCAAATAAAATTAAATGTTAATGGGATAACATCTTTGCATCTGGTTGGGGGATTTTTTGTAAGTCTACGTGACTATTAATTAATTCCACGAGGACTAATTCGATTACACGTGAGTGGTTCAGGATTTTGATTGATGTTCGTAAGCGTAATTTTGATTTATATTACCGCCCTTTGTTTTGAACAAGCACGTGTAGCAATTGGTTTTATACGGATACCTGGGGCCCATTTCAGGAAGCTACAAGTTACAAGGGGAAGTCTCTGGTGACTGTTTTTAGTGTTTTTGTTGTGAATTTGTTGTTCAAAATTAACGCATTATGTCAGTAAATGGCACAATTATTGGACGACTGAACTAGTCTCAAGCTATATCTCTTTCTATTCAATGATAGTCTTGTCTTAATTTTCTATTTTCCATCTTCTTTCGAATTTGGTTTGCAATATCCAAGATAATAATAAGAAAACCTCCACAAACCTAATTTCGGTTTAAGGTTATTCGCTATGAATTATAAACTGTTATACACAATGCTTACCTAAGTTTTCCAGCAAACTTATCGCGCCGAACAAAGTTATCTATAGCGCGAAATAAGCGTTGCACTCAAACTTGAACGAGGCAACTCGACCGCGGTTCAAAAACCGCTGCCGGTAACTTTCGACAACTTTTTGAGGGGATTTCGATGCTCGTGCTATGCACAGTTTAAACTTGTATAAGTAGCTTTATGTTACAGGTTGAATTATTATAAATATTCAACTTTTTATTTATTAATAAGGAACGAAAAATATAGAGGCGATTTCGAATTATAATATATTAATGATACAGGTATAATTCTGAATATGCACGTCAATCCGCGACTAGTTCAACCCTCATATTAAAAGAAGAGGCAAAACTATAAGTACAGGTTCTTCATTAAATTGTCATAGTGATGAAATAACACTTTTGTATCTTGTATAATTTATGTCTACGAGATGTATACCTACCTAGTAGATATACCTAGTTAGCTGATGGACTTTTCCTGAAAACACGAACTTTACAGGATTTTCGTGAAATTTACACAACAATATAAGATATATCACATCTGGATCACATTGTTTTGTTGAACAGAGTTGTTAGTGAAAGGCTGCAGGTATTAAATAACAATTAACAAAGCTTTTGTCACCCTCGGGTCCGAAAACAAAGATAAAACTTCGAATGTGAGAAACCACGTTGTCATCTCGACGTTGTTGGACATCTATTATACGAGATGTTTGTCCGCGCCCGGGCGGACTCCGCGGGGAGGAAGGTGAATAAAAACCTGGATATTTCTCATATTTATGTCGGTGCACTCGAAAATATTCTTTGAGACCGGTGGTTCTCCGCATTACGTTCGCTACAGATGTGTTCTCTAGAGGTGGTCGCGGTAAGGAGTATTTTTGCGCGCAGGTGTGGGAGCGTGGGAGGCTGCCCACCTGGCGCACCCCCTCTGCCTCTTCGCTGCCCTCCGCCCTCTCTGGCTCGTTAATGATGATGTGCTCAGCCAGCAGACTATTTCACTTCTGAATACATCTTTCTCACTTTTGATGCTTCGTCCTTTTTGCTCGCGAGGGGAGTCCTCTCTCCCTCCCGCTCGATCGACGTTCGCCTGGTCGCATCCACCTAGTCAAGTCGGCAAACGCGTATCTACTTTGTGTCGGAAATGTAATGGAACAAATGCGGCTGGAATTAACGTCGGAACGAATGTCGGGATCGGGACACGGGGTCGTTCTCACCGGATATTTTCCACGCGATGATTCTGATGCGCATCTATGGAGCGGTAATAACGTTGCGGCGACCAAAGCATTTATGATACCTATACAATTATATCCACTATAACGTTAATCCTTACCAACGTAAATTATAGGTACCATGATATGTAAATAATTGAAGTCATTACATTAAGTACTAGTGTTAATTTTAATATAAAGCTGTAATACTAGTGGATTGTTAGTTTTAGATGAGATAAGTATACGAGAATGAATCGCACTATTTTAGGCTTATGTCAAACATACACTTTCTCTATCTTTTTCGATTCGTCTTCTTTTTCGCATACCACAATGAAACACTGCACAAAAAGATTTATTTTCAACAATTTATAACTTGCCTCCCCTTTTGTTAAAGCAGTGATGCAAAAGACGGTTATTTAACATCTTGATCGACAATAATTTGTGAGGCGGAGCGCGCTCGCCTCTTGGCGCCGACATTCGCCAGTCATGCTCATTGCTCGTCTCAATGCACGAGAGATGAGGTTTGAGCGCTTCATAAGCTATGGAAGCATCTTTTTTCATACAATTGCTCGAAAAATTGTACTTCTCGTAACGGCATATCGTGCGGAAAGTGGGATTTTTCGCACTAGTGATTTTTACTTTTCATTTCTTTTAAGTCACTGTTGCTTCAGCTTCCTCCTCGTGGACTACACCTCGTACACTTGGACACTTCGTACTTATGCATAATACATATTTTTCACCCTTGTATCAATAACTACTATAAGTATTATATTTGTGGCCACATCATGATTGAAATAGAAATCCATGCAATAACTGGTCCCATGGATCCATTGAAAACTGAAAGAGATATTTATTCTGTAAGGTTTGTGTCTCTAAAACAATAAATAAAATTATTTGGAGTAGTATACATATATTTCAATATGAAACAGTAAATAAACATTTTAAATAATTAAGTGCGTGCTTGAAACATTGAAATGTAAAGTTTTTCTATAATTTAAAAATTTATAGAATCCTAATAAATAGTATCATCATCATCGCTAACCATAAAATCATGCATTAACTAAAACGTTGCATAAACGAGAATGTATATGATCAAAGATTACAATAACAAATTAGGTATTCAAAAGTAATTTGAAATTGGCTTAAGTTATTGTTTGAGATGACAATATTTACACAACTGTGCCAAAGAATCCTGAATCAAGCTGCTACAAATCTCTTCAAAGTAGGTAAAACGTGTCTAAATGTAACCAAATCTAGCCTTAATTGATTTACAGTAAAGATAATATAATACATCCGTCTTCTTACCACAAAGGCGTCTTCCGGCGTCGTCAGTCAATAAACCTTTTGACCGTTCACCAATTCAGCTTCGTGGAGCCTCCGGAGGCTAGTCGGGGCGGGATTATTGGGTCATTAATCACACCCCCACCCCTGAGCTAGTGATGTGATGGTTTATCGATACAGTGGTGGCAATGGCAACAGTATATTTCAGCTTTTAATTTAACGGCAACACATACACATTATTGGTAGGTACTAGAAGTTTAAAAGGGAACTCTTGCCAAACTGCAAAAGCCATCCCGCAAAATGTTGCGATCGAAACAATATTAACAGGCCACAAAATAGGTGTTCAGTGAAATACAACTGCTTTTTCAACTAAATATCAGCCCCCCGCTTCACTTTTTTTGCGGAGCGTAGCAGTCTACGGCGTAGACACTATAAGGCCCTTGTATAGTTGCTACGAAGCGAATCGAAAAGTAATAGGTATTAGCATGTTTTGAACCGACATAAAAAAGAGGCGGTTTTAGTTTCACTGTATTATGTTTTTTTTTTGTTTTTTTTTTTATGTTCACCGATGTCTTTGCCAATTATGGACCGATTCTCAAAATAGTAATAATTAAAGGATTTATGCATCTGTTTTCATTTTAATAATTGAGTGGTCTGGCACCAATATCAAAAGGTGATGCAAAAATCTGTACATGAACGGGTTATTTTTGTTTATTTTGAAGCCGATTTTCCTTTGGTTAATCCTTGGAATTATGAATAAGTTTCTTAAAACCTTCGTAGCCCGTGCTAGCGCCTCTTTCGAATGCCTTGGCTCGCAGTCCGAAAGATACCTATCGTCACCGCACTTGCTCATGATTTAGGTCCAAAACTTGTCGAGCTGTACTCGATATTATAACGTAACATAGATAACCAAATTCAAACTTATAGAATTCAAACTTTTGTTACTCTGCTCTGCTACCTAAAGGTTGTCTGGAAGAGATCGCTGTTTACCTCTATTTATTTTTTACTGTATATGTCTCATGTTTTGTATCCCTGTGTATTTGAGGTGTGCAACAAAGTGGATTTGTATTGTATAACCGTTTTGTAATCTTAATGTAGGAATTTCTACCCAATTATTACTGTTGTAGATAAAACGTAGGTACATCACTACTATATCGACCGCAGAACTCCATTTACATGGACGTTAGCGGTGTACATAACTACCCACCACCTCCCCCCGAAGTCTCGGGGTGAGTTCCTAGGTAGCTAGTCCTAGGCGCTTGCTACTAATGTTCTATTTGTAGACACAAACACCCCCTGCACTTTGTCCATATTAACAGCGGCTTATATGGAAACTGAATAGGATTATTTTTAAACCAACTTCAAAAACGAAACGATTCTCAAGTCGACTGTATGTTGTACCTTTGAACTCTATCAATTATAAACCTATAATAAAAATATTGATAATTTGGAAACTAGAATCCCTCAATTATTGTTCGACTCCTCGGAACTCTTCAATTGTTGTAGGCACGCTTCTAAAAATCTGTGGTTGTTTTTTATATTTCGTCAGTTGTTTTCGTCAGTTGTTATGGAAACTGAATAGGAATATTATATTTTTGAACCAACTTCAAAAAAGAAACGATTCTCAAGTCGACTGTATGTTGTACCTTTGAACTCTATCAAATATAAACCGATATTAAAAATATTTATAATTTGGAAACTTGAATCCCTCAATTATTGTGGGAATCCTCGGAACTATTCAATTGTTGTAGGCACGCTTCTAAAAATCTGTGGGTGTTTTTTATATTTCGTCAGTCGTTTTCGTCAATGTCGGATATTGTTGTTGAACTTCATTTATCGAATAGGTAATTGACAGAATATTCACAGAAGTAGTAGGAATATTCTATGTAGGTATCGCTTTTAAGCGATACGGCCGCCTGTTGTCTAGCGTTATTTATAAATTGTATTTGTCTTGTTTCCTTTTGTAAACTTTTATTGGTGTGGTGTGCAAAAAAGTATTGTTGTATTGTATTGTAGTGTCGCCAGCTATGCCTGTCCACAGAAACGGAGCAGAGATTTGTAATGGACCAATCACATTCCTCAGATTTAAATGCACTTCTTTTGGGTTTCACAAAGACGTAGCCTGATTGGTTCATTTTCTCCGCTTCTTTGGACAGGCAGTCTTAAAGCGCTTATCTTAGTATAATCCCGGCGCTTACCCCACTATTGCCATTTCCCGATAGGTCGGAGAGTTCGATTCTAGCCATGATACCAAGCAAACCTCTGTAACCTCTGCGAAATGGAAAATTTTCTTTAAAATGTATAACAAGTTTGTGTGTGTTTATGTCTTGTAGCACTTGTGGCGAAAAAACAATTGGACACAACAGAGCGGTCATGACACCGCGTATAATGACCCCCATCTCTCCGATCTATTCTTAGGAACACTTCGATGGTTTTCTTTATGTTTTGTCATGAAGCAAATGTTGAGTCTTTTGACTATTCTAAACTTGAGAATTGTAATTGAAAATACGATATAAAGTGATATGGCACATTAAAAGCTTGTGAACATGGTACATAGAACACCGCAACTTAACTATATTTATGTATACGAGTATAATGTTTTTGTGATTAATTTAATCCTTATTCTTACGTCATTGGCATTTGTTAGCGGCAAACGTTTAGTGATAAAAACGCAAATGAAGTTTCCAATCAACAAAAAACAAAAGTAGGTATGTAGGCAGCTTAAAAGTGACGTAGTTTAATAATGCAATTTTACGTTGAAAAGCTTTTATAAGGCCGATGTTTGCGGAGAGTTTTGTTTATAAAATAATTGGGCCCGATCGCGGCCCGCGGCTGCAAAATAACATAAATGTATAGTTTTTGCCAGAGCTACGTTTTTCGTAAACACTTTTTGTTTGCTTTCAATTCGCCGCGGGCTTGTCGATAGATGTTTGAAGTTAAATCTCCCTTTTAAACGCTCGAAATGTGATTCAGCGAGCGCCTTTTTGAAGAGGCTTAAGCGACTTAAATGTGCCTACAGCTTTCCTTTATTGAGTTTATTTATTCATAACTAAAACGATATGGAGCGGGTAAATTCTTTATTGAGATACAATTGGATTTGATGCACGTATTTATGTGTTGAATCAAGATACGAAAACATAAAATATTTATAGCAATAAGATAAGATACTTCGATTTTAGTGTTTAAATTGATTAACATTAACATATTGGATAATGTTGGTAATTATTTTATTATACCTATATTATATATATTTTTAGGGTTCCGTACCACAAAAGCAAAAAAAGCGGAACCCTCATAGGATTTGATGTCCGTTCTTCCGTTCGTCCGGCCCTCTGTCGAGAACCTTTATTTCGGGAACGCGTGGAGATATCGAGTTGAATCAATGAAAAAATCAAATTTCTAAGTTAAAGTAAAAAAAAGAGGCGGCCATATAAATGTATGCCGCAAAAAACGTATAGGTATTTCGACACTCTCAAGGGAATCAAAATTTGTAGGGTATTTTGCGTTGACATAGAACTAGGAAATTCGGCAAGTAATACCATTTTATATATACCTCAAGTATAAGGAGAAATCTGAAAACTATACATATTTAATGAAATAAAAAGTTATATACCCACTCAATTGCTTCGAATTTTGAGTTGGACTCTATTTATATAATGAAATAAGAGCGGTGACAGGTAGCCGTAGTTACCAAAAGCAATCTAGTGGTTAAGTAGTCTTTATTTAAAGTACGTAAAACAGTTTACCAAAGGTAATTTTAAGTTTGTCGCTCAGTGCAGTTTATCTTTTATGAGCAATATATGCAGTTCTTTCATCGTTCGTCCGGGACCTTCGGTGCGCGAGTCCGACTCGCACTTGACCGGCTTTTTTTCACCAATAACAACATATGTTTGCCTGTTACTGTCATATCAAATACGATATAAACATATGTGTTGTGGTCAATACGATGTTGGTAATAAATTGTCACTGCTAAACTTAAAATAAACAAGCAAACAGTCCTAAAATTAGAGTGACCAAGCCACAACAACATGACTGTAGCGGATCATAAACAAACTAAGTTTCATTCGCCTTCATTTAATTAAAATCTCGCTTATACGCGTCACACTGGAAACTAACTCTCTTACTACCCTTAAAACGGTTACCGAAGGAAATAGGGCTTTATGGGGAATAGTTTGTGTTTTAGTTTTGGTTGGTTGGGGGATGCAAGGGCAGGGGTGAAGGCCGAGAAAAAAAGCACGTGTTCGATTCGGGATTACACGCGCCCCATAAACAAGAGGTGAACAACATAGCTTCAGTCACGATCTGAATTGACTGGGCGCAAGTTCATTGCATACATAAATAAATTGGTGACTATTACTGAATTATTGATTTGTTTCATAAAGATTAGGATAGTAATGGATGATAATTTGAGCGGTTTAACCGTCTTATTACTCCGTAACGTAAGTCCGTCCACAATATTGGCCAATTCGGAAAAGCAATCAACATCATTTTGAAAATAATTGTATAAAGGCCGCGACTTCTATCAGATAATGGCGCTACAATTCATATTACTTATTCGGAACAGAGTAATTATAATCACCTTCAATTCACAATTGACATGACGCTGCCTAAACTTTTTTGATTATATAAGTATTCTTCTCCAAGAACCGGCTGATGGTGCGTTACTTAAGAAACTCTTACGCCGGTCTTTTTTAATGTTCAATAGTCATTATGTGCTACAAAGGAGTTTTCTGAAATGGGGATCACTCTTTAGCGATAAGCCCGTATGTTGTTTATCGTTCAATTTGCTTCTCTAGTATTTTTGTTTGCAATTAAGCATGGCATTGGTCTCCAAAATTAGGATTTGAACTCTTACCTATTTTCCACTTCCCTCTATAAAAATTACCATTGGGTTTACAAGACGTCACACGATTCTTATTGAAATGGATTAGGTATATACGTGAATCTCAAGAAAGATGTAGCTGTTATGCAAACTGGCCAACTATGGACTCTTTTTCACAGGACTTCTGCATTCGTGAATATACTTACCTACCTAATAAAATAGTAGGGCCTATGATTCGAAAATTGTTCTAACTCGAGCGTCGTTTGGTTTAGATACTTATGTTGAAAAATAGATGAAAAAGTAAAAAAAAATCTTTAATGTTATCCCTCGTCTACAACTTAATATACACATCTGAGCGTAGATAAAATTTAAAGACGACTTTTGTTACTTGTATTTATTATTTATTTATTTTGTTACTTCCACTTGTGGAAATCGGCAGATTTTTTGTTATCTTCGCATTATTTTCTTTCTAAATAAAAAAAATCAACCGCGCTCGAGAACATCCAGCTTGGTTATTTTTTTTGCAAGTTTGAGCCCCACCCATTAACCTACGGTCCATTCAAATTGTCAGAAACTCCGAAATCCACCTAATTAAGGGTAAGTTAATTAAGTGGCATTAATCTGACGTCCTCGAGTATGCCCGATGAAACTTTTTTTTTCCAGACCCACCAATATAAAATGCTCATATACTTTTATGCTAGAGGTCCTCTACAGGATGGAAGGTATCCCCTCTTTTCAGCTCCAAGACTCCACCTAAGTAACATAAACTAATGAAATCCTAGTTGATAAACCATCCAATAATATCTTATTTCGTTAAAGGGTTAAAATTATTCCGTTTACAAAATCCAAGTTGTTGATAAATATATCTTTGTTAAAGTTCGAGATGAGTTCAGAAAATATCTGCTATAAAAGCTGATAGTGTTGTAATTGCATCGGGTGCACCCTACGGATGACGAGACGCAAGCAGCTTACCGGACCGAGTCCATGAGAATGCCGCCATTGTGCCCGCACATGGCGCGAGCGCATACGTTGCGTTCCCGCCGCGGCCCACACACTAAATAATTGTAACAGTAAACTAAGATTTGGCATAGGTTAAGGCATCGCCACGCCAACGAATATCGGAGGGTTCGTTAGACAATAATTCTCTCGAAATCTTACTTGTATTTTATTAGCATTAGCTACAGCGAGATCAAAACTAGGAGGAAAATAAATTCTGAGACTACGAAGTTCCAGCTACTCTGTCTAGATGTCCGCCAGGATTCAAACAAATGCAGCGAGACAAAATATCATGACCGTCAAAACTCATACAAAAACAATTATTTGGCCCTCGTATTACATGGGGTACCTATAAGTCAAATATTAATCAGAAAAGAAAGGTCACTCTAATGTCCCTAAAATACTCCTAGGTTAAATCCGATATAATAGTATATACGAGTATAATAATACACTAGAACTTCAGTCATGTACGATAGCAACAGATGCTTAATCATTTATCTATAGCGCAATTAACGCGGCCATCGTAGGTCCGCTGCAAAATAATCATTAGTAAAATATTCAAGAAAGAAAAGTTTGGGATGAAGTAAAATTAGGTACGTATTATAAAAGTAACCTACTGCTGTGTTGCAAATACACTGTGGCCTAGTGCCAGCCCGCATGAAAGCTATACGCGGCTTAAAGTGAGGATTGCATTTGCAAGCGGACTCTATTTGGCACGTTTCAATACTTGATGCTTTGAGTCTTCGCCAGATTTCTAGAAAATACCTTTGTGATATTTAGTTATAAGCTTCGACTTGTCCTGTATAATTGGTCTAATTATATTCTTGCTCGTTAACACCAAATATCATAGGTACCTACCTGTACTATCCATTTGGGAACTAATTTGGATATACCTTGTGTCATCAAGCGGCACCTTGTACAACGAATTCGCTGTTTGGTCTAACCTGTCTTGTTTTCGCAGTGTAAATCATAGAAATAGTCCCTCAAACCAAAATTGATCGAATGTAGGAAGTGCCAATTCCCTACACTGCGATGCGACTTGCATGCGAGAACCTTTATTCGTTCAAACTTGCTAGAAAATCAATCGTCCAGGTCTTAATACCCAGAGACAGCATTCCAAACACAGAGATCAGGCAGAGAACCCAAGTAACCGACATCGCTAGGAAAGCCGCTACTCTAAAATGGAGATGGGCGGGGCATGTATGTAGGCGAGAAGATCGACGCTGGTCTTCAAAGCTATTAAGCTACTGGAGTGGCAACCACTAATAGGAAAAAGAAGCGTGGGAAAACCCCCCGCTAGATGGAGAGACGACATAGTTAAGGTCGCGGTAAGGAAGTAGATGCACGTGGCCCGGAATGGAAAACGCACGACGAGGCCCTAATCTGGCATTGAATAGATACGGACTGATGATAATGATAATGATGACGATAATGATGATGATGATAATGATGATGATGTCTTAATATCTTATGCAGCAATTTTATCACACTTCCTAGATCTGGTCTGGTCAACCCGCCATCACACCTAAAACATGACCACGTCCAATTGAAAGTCACCAAAGATTAATTTAAAAACAATTTCGTAACGCAGCACAAACACGACGGGCTTATAGAGTAGGCGCATTATAATAGGCGAGTCGATCCGGCTTACCGGGCCGTAAGCGGTTCACGGCGTAATCCCGCGTGTAAAACAACGGCCAAGTTACATCGTGTCACGAACTTTCCATAGCCATCGGATAAAGTTGACCGGGGGAACGTAATTTAATCCCGTGAATTGATTTTGTGACGTTTATTGCATGATAAATTAAGGATTTTTATTTGGTCCGTCATTGACGGTTCTTGCATTAATTTGTTGTATATTAATAGTTTTCGGCAGAAATAGATGAGCGAGTAGAAAGTTTTAAATATGAGCTTCGAGCTTCATGGACTTGGTTGCTAGGCGCTCTACCGATGAGCAGCACCATCGATTGGCTGAAAAGTGGGACACTGACAATACGAGTAGATATAATTTCACGTTGGTATGTGCGTGATAAATCTAGACTATTGATTTATTTTGTCTCGCTCAATCAATATAAATATTAGCCCTCGATTAGTCCACAATTTCACCCCCAATACCGATATACCGGGATGTCCGAATCCCGAGATCGCATTAATCCACGTTAAGTAGTTTTGGTTTTGATATATTCTGTCTCCGTTAGCGTCTGCGTCCCATAACGTATATTCACTTCATAAAGTATTAAGTAGCTAATTAATTTATTTAAAGAATGCGGCAGGGATCGATACCGGTATTCATTAAAATTGTAATAAGTAGGTTTCTAATATTTTCGGGGTTTTCTTTTTTCAAATACTAATTACCCATTATAATGCAAAAATGTGTATAATAATAAGCGAAAAAGATACATATCTGATACCGGTATTTTGTATGGAGCCGAAAACCTATAGTTATATAAACCTATAGTGATATATGATAATGTTCGGAAGTTTCGGAACACCAATTGTTTAGTTTAGTGTAGTGAACACTAAAATCTGTCATAACAAATAATTACTATAAGCGAATCATTTAACTGAGTCTTTGCTGGATGCCATTCGTACAAATTAGTTTGAAGAGTAAATATCGCGAGGTGCTGGGCTACAGATGTCCAGCCCCGCACTCTCCACGCGCATCCCTTTGCCATCTCACGTCTCTTTTACCGTGGAAAACGACTCAGTGAAACGGTCACCATAACTGGCTCCGCACACTACGGCTTCTTGTGGCCGCGACAGTACATATGTCTCTTTTGCACGCTCAAAGTAAGAAAAAGAGAGATGTACTGTCGCGGCCACAAGAAGCCGTAGTGTGCGCTGGCTCTAATAAGCAAAATCAATGAAACGTAGTATAGCTACACGGGTTAAGGAGCATGTAGCCGATGTCAAGCACCGTCGTTGCAACAGGTCTGCGGTCTGCGAGCATGTCATGGACAAACCAAACCATTCAATTAAGTTTGACAACACTTCAATCCTTGCCAGAGAAAAACGACGGTTTCCCAGAATGTTGCGCGAGGCTATTGAAATCAAAAAATATCCCAATTTCAATAGAGAAGATGGTTTGTCATTACCACCGGCTTAGGATCCTGTTGTACATCTTATAAAGGATCAAGCAAGACACAAGACTGGAAACCTTGGGCCTCGAACGGTGTAAAACAAATTAGTGTTAAAAGTAGTATATGTAGAGTTTTTGTTTAAAAGTATTTTATAGTAATAAATAAGGCAATCTGGGAGTTTTCTTTGGCGGTTCTTTCTCGTCAGTAAGCCTTTAGTGAACCGCTGGTAGATATTTTAAATAAAATAATAAATGCCCTTCTGGCACATGTGTAACTGTCTTTACACATTAGGCCCATCTGGCATGTATGAACACTTTTATTTTAAATTAATATTTACAAAATGGGTAGTTTGCACAAATGTAACTTTGACAGAGAAAATTTGTGTTTTTCTGAGTCAACCTTTGACAACGGTATCTGTAAAGGTACTGAAACGTCAGGGAGGCTCAAATAATTAATATACGCGATATAATCCGTTTAAATTGTTTTATTTAAAAATCAATGAAACTAACTCTACATATTTCCCCGCAACAGCAGTCCAACACGAGCGCGGGCCGCGCAAGCCTAAGCTGCACATGGGCGCGCTGGCGCTGCCGCCACCGATGGCACACGCGCATAAACCCCACGCGCTCAAACTGTCACCTCCCTCGCCGTACGCGCCGCTGCCGCAGACCTTCAATTTCCAAGTAAGAACTTATTATATCCAGCTTACAAACTATTTTACTATAACTGCTCTCTGCTAACCTTCTTAGGAGTAGCATGTGGTATCCTGTGTTCATTTGGTGTTAGCTAAAACTGAGTATCATTAACACTATGACACCGTTTGATACTATTAACCCCTCGTATGCGATCTCAAGAATTTGCTAATCTAAACTAACTCATATTTCAACGTAAAGTTGAAATGTCCCGCACGGATCTGTGTTTAAGCATACGATAGGTTAACATGCATTTATAAACGTTAAAATATTGGTCCGGATCTTATGGTTGTCTCTTGCTTGGTGATTAGCAGGAGTTCAGGACTAAAACATGGTTCTGTCGATTCTGTACAGTTCAGCATGAGCGGCGTGAGCGAGTCAGCACCACTGAGCGCGACATCGTCGGCGGGATCCAGCGGCCCCGGTGCGGCCGTCAGCCCGCTGCCGCTCGTGCCCGAGCCGTTCCTGCCGCCTCCGCCGCTGCTCCACATGCTGATGTCCAGCGACAAGTGTCAGGTACGTGACGTGTAGAGTTGTATAATGATGCCACTGAGCGCGACCTTGTCGGCGGGATCCAGCGGCCCCGGTGCGGCCGTCAGCCCGCTGCCGCTCGTGCCCGAGCCGTTCCTGCCGCCTCCGCCGCTGCTCCACATGCTGATGTCCAGCGACAAGTGTCAGGTACGTGACGTGTAGAGTTGTATAATGATGCCACTGAGCGCGACCTTGTCGGCGGGATCCAGCGGCCCCGGTGCGGCCGTCAGCCCGCTGCCGCTCGTGCCCGAGCCGTTCCTGCCGCCTCCGCCGCTGCTCCACATGCTGATGTCCAGCGACAAGTGTCAGGTACATGACGTGTAGAGTTGTATAATGATGCCACTGAGCGCGCTATCGTCGGCGTAAAAAGGTTTTCAAGACTGCAAACGAGTGCTTACCCAAAATACCTATTAGTTTAAACCATTGACCGCATGACCGATACCCCCTTATTTGCATGATCAAAGAAAACATCGACGTTGCCTATTGTTTTTGGAAAAAGTATATCAGTTCCGGCTTATCCAGAGATTGTGTGTCTCGCCACGCCACTGTGCACTGATATCATACCTACATATACGAGTATATAGGAGTGTTTAGAGACCAAGCACAGACCAATCAATTGTAACTTTAAGTATCTTTCACCTTAGGAACTGATGTGGAGCGCTAAGCAATTGCAGCTTCAAGGCGACCCCTCGCTTCTCCGGCCTCCGCCGAGCGCTTTCGGTGCTCCACTGGCGCCCACATGGGAGCTTTTACAGGTAAGAAAAGCACGAGCCTCGAACTGTGTACCTATCGGTTAAAACTTGGTTAAAACCTTTCATTTCAGGAACTTTAATACTGTTAACAGAGCACAGTCAAATAGGGCGTTAGGTAACAAGTTTTACTCTGTGTGACGAGTCGATTAAAGAAGAAAAACCGGCCGAGAGCATGTCGGGCCACGCTCAGTGTAGGGTTCTGTAGTTGCTCATCCTTCACAATAGACTTAAGTTACGAGAAAGATTTCAAGCTCTATAAAAAGGTCGTAAACGCCAAAGTAACTGTAATTACTTATTACCTTCTGGAAGTCAACTTACGTCATTTTAAGAAAATTATGAAATTTTGCAATAACACAAAAACGGCTCGACCGATTTTGTGCAACATAGTTGTCATTGAAAGTACTTACAAGGCCTCATTTTCATGATTTTTTCCATATTTTCTGACCCGTGGTTGAAAAGTTAGAGGGGGGGGGGGACGCTATTTTTATTATTTTCGGAGCGAATATTTAGAAAACTAACTACTAGGGTTCCTAGTTGACTACGGAACCCTAAAAAAGAACGGAGTAATGTTTTTCAAATTACGATTCTGACGCTGTTATTTGTTATTTTTAACTGGACAAATGGAAATGCTATTACTAGCTAATGATAAGGGCATAGGTACAAGTTTGTACAGAGAATTTAAGAGTTCAGTTACACATAAGTTAAGTGACATAACTTAAATAACTGGTGTCTACCGTTATAAAAAAAATGTATTTGTTTTGTTTTTCTTATGTTCTGTTATTGGTGCGATAAAGTATTATTGTTATATTGTAACTTCGACGGTGGAATAGATTGAAAATTTATGATGGAACCAACGTAGGTTTAGTTAGCTGCTAGAACTGAACCAATTATATTATTTTTACTTTTAACTTGTGTTGTTAGTGAGTTTTACCTTGGTTTTATATTTAAAACTTGCACTAAATAAAATAGGATCATTCCTATATTAGGCAGGTACGTTTCGTTTACCAAACCAAATAGCTAGAGGCGAAAAATTGAGTAGGTAATTGGCTCAATAACTACGGTCACAAAATAAGTCAACAGTTCCGCGATACCTAGAGTTTTAGGAGGGTGTGTACATTGTCATTTAGGTGGCTTTTTGACTCAAGGGGCGGGCGAAACTTCCGATTGGGCGGCCGAAGGGTGTCTTCTCGGCTTGCCTTGACTTTCCCCGCCCATTCGATACTGCGCGATACGCGGGTTGCTGATACTTTTAGTAAATATGAAGTAACGCCGGTGTTCGACTTACATTTTCAATCTTTGAAGATAGAGTAGGTAGGTACGCACCTGCACCTCATACTTCATACGCTTGTTCAGTCGAGTCTTATTTTTTAATGAATATATTTTTGATTTCAAGATGTTTATCTTTTTCATTCATCATCGTCATTGTAAAATCGACCTATCCCTAATAACTTGAAAATATTTTCTTATAGTAGGTATGTGGTACGGTACGAGTATCAACTTGAAACGAAATTCCATGCCAGAAATTGTGCAAAAGGTATAAGTACTTACCTATAAAAATCGTCCCAGGTTAATAGAAATGTCTTTTCTTTCTGGTTCCTAGCTAATACTAGTATTTTTATTGTTATTATTACTACTTAAAGTACATTACGTACGTAGGTAGGTACTTAAATTGTAGCTTTAAAAATACTTACGAAGTTTGCACAACTAGTAACTGCCTTGGCTACTATTGAGTTTGCCGCAAATCGCACAAGCCAAGCATTATCGACGTGGCTCATGGGTTTCCATTGTTTCCAATTACTTACATACCAACTGTTTTAATTCAATATTAATATAATTAAGCTCACTAATTGACGCAATTAGCACTGGTAACGAACTTTGGAATAGTTATAAGTGCAGTGTTTCAATCATCAACAGTTAACCCACGTTTAACTTGACCATAACATAATAAATCCGTAGGAGACCAGCGCTCGCTTGCTGTTCATGGCGGTTCGCTGGGTGCGGTGCCTCGCGCCTTTCCAGGCACTAACACCATCAGACCAGCTGGTGCTGCTACGCGCCGCGTGGAAGGACCTGTTCCTGCTGCACCTAGCGCAATGGTCGGCGCCATGGGACCTGGCGCCGCTGTTAGCTGCGCCCGCGGCGCGAGCGCGTCTTCCACCTGACCCCCTTGCCGACCTGGAGCTCAATACGCTGCAGGTATTACACAACTACAAGTATAGGTACACATTACACGAGACTTTTCATAGTAGTTCCAAGTATCTTCGGACGAGCTGGTGCTTGTTCGCACCACCTGCAAGGGCCTATTCTGGTTGGCATTCGGCACAGTGGAACCTGGCGCCGTTGCTGGCCGCATCTTCGACACGCGCCCGTCTTCCACCTGATCCTCTCGCCGACTTGGTGTTCAACGCACTTCAGGTTTTAGAGGAGACAAATCTCCTATACTCCACTGAACATTAAAGCCGTCGGTACAATTAAGTAGTGTTTCTCCGTGCCGTCTGGAAGATTTTGATGCATTTAGCATAATAGTCAGCGCCGTTGGCGCGTTGTCCACCCAACCCCTACCTAACCCTCTCGCCGACCTAAATTTCAACACGCTCCAGCACGGCTAGCAAATTTTCCACAGGATCACGTGTCTTGCTCGTACGTTATTGAAAGGAAAGTGCTAGGAAGTATTTGTCGTGCGACTAAGCGTTGCGTGTCACAGTTATGCTAGAGCTGCAGGTATAGCAGACCCACGATTTTTTTAGCGATTGTCGAAAAACATTCAACAATCGAGACAAAAGAATAACGAGGCAGTAAAAAGTTTGGCGTAGAAATAAACCAAAAGTGGACAAGGTACAGTAAGCATCAAAAGTAGCTGTCAATTTTTGTGTGCAATGTGACACAAATCAGCTGACAACTTTACATTGCCAGCTTCTAAAAAGAAAAAAATATATAACAGGATTGTATAAAGACTTATTTGTTGCAGGAAATATTGTGCCGCTTCCGGCAGATAGCGCCCGACGGCAGCGAGTGCGGCTGCATGAAGGCAATCGTCTTGTTTTCCCCAGGTTAGTTCCCGTTAAATATACCTAATGGTGGTCGTCGTTGATTATATTCCCTTATGATTTGAATTTGATTGTCAACGTAAAATGTTTTTTTTTTTTTACAATTAAGTACATTGACACGTAGGTTATTTAGACTTGTCGAGTTTCCCAGTTTTCACGATGGAAATTCTTTGGTACTGTATCTGTGAATAACCAACTACCTTCCTAGAGTTCCTAGCGACATAAGGTAAACGTTATATCGAACTGCCTTTCTCTTCAGATACACCCGGTTTGAGCGAGACACAGCCTGTAGAGATGTTGCAAGACCAGGCCCAGTGCATCCTCGCCGATTACGTCCGCACGAGATACACGAGGCAACCTACGAGGTAAATTCCTTTATAATACAAGTCGTAACTTTGAATGCAGTAATGAGGTGAATGCACCTCAGTGGTCCACTAAAGCAACGAATAATTTATACTGGCAAAGGACAGATTTGTCAAGTATAGGAACGTACTATTTTATTGTAGTTAATTATAGTCGGTACATTTGCATTTCTGGCAAAATATATTCCACAAGGTTCGAATGGCTTAGATTTATTCAATATAGTCCAATAATCTTTTGAAAATAATGGACCTTCCGCGATTCAAGTAGGTACCTACCGGCGGCTAGAGGCCTGAGGGCGTTCAATATACTTAGATTAACGTGCATTGTACATCCACGAACATTCACTTTTCAAGCGCTCGGCTTCTTGCTGGCATTCACTGTCTCAGTAGCTCGCGCAACCGCAATCGTTGTAAGAAATAGCCTTCTGTATATACCTACTTGTACTGTACTACTATTATTTATTATTGTTTATTATCCATATCACAGTAAAATGTTTCCAATCGCAGATTCGGCCGTCTGCTGTTACTGCTGCCGTCGCTACGGGCGGTACGCGCGCGTTCCATCGAGCTGCTCCTTTTCCGCGACACCGTGGGGGATGTATCCGTGGCCACCCTCCTGCACGACATGTACAGGTGAGACTACCCATGTTGCGTTGCAGTACAGATTCGGCCATCGGTTGTTACTGCTGCCGACGCTACGGGCAGGCCCGGACTTAGAGGGCTAGGCCCCCTAGGCACTTGACATTTGGAGACGCGCGTTCCATATCGCGCGACTTGAGACTTCCCATGTTTCGTTGTTATATATATATATATATATATATATATATATATATACAGCCGTCCGTAGTTACTGCTGCGGGCGCTGAGATTTTTATAGCCTAGCTAACTTAACTGTACATTCTCATCAAATTCTCATGCATACAAAATAGATTTTGGATAAGCGATTATATTATCTCTTTCATGAAGTCGTAGCACTTCGCGGCCATTTTCAACACTGTTTTGCTTCCCTGACTATTGAGAATATTATTTAACCAGGTAAAACATACCTGTCTACAGTCATCGTTTATATTTACATGCAAGCGAGTGTTTTACCTTATTTTGCGTTATTCCAGGATGCAGCCAGCACCAGCTCCAGCCTTTGCACCGCCACACCCCCCTCCCACCGAGCACTGCGCCTCTCCCTAGATTTGAAGTTGTTGAAGACAAACATTGACAGTATCTTCAACTTAGAAGTACTTTATAATTAATAAACAATTAAATAATTTTAACGTTCTAATGTAATCTCATCCTGGAGGAAAAAATAATTGTAAGGTGAAACTTCACTGGTTGTACTTACTCATTCGCTGAAAATTCTCGATTAATTGGGTTATTTACATAGTTAAATATCTGGCCGATATGGTTCTAACAAGAGTAGCGGCAAAAAATCTATCACATTATATTCGAACATGACAATTTTAAGATTGACAGGATTCAAGAAAAGGATCCGAATAAACATTGCCGAAAGCATAATAGATAAGATAATGAATGAATAGATATATGAAAGATTTTTGCCGCTACTATAACTCAAATTCAAATACCGATCCTGCAGGTACACTGGAGAATTGACGTTTTATTTAACATAGTCGAATTGAGAATCTCTTCCTTTTTTGAAGTCGGTTGAAAAGTTGGTACGATTGTGCTCTACGATATCAATTTCAGAAACTGACACAATTGAGTAGTTTTCCAGTCGGACAAAATTGTGGGATATATCTATTGTATATAAAAATTGTGTAGTGTTCTTGACCTGATAGGATTATCATACCAATCTTATAAAAAGAACGAGAAAATCCCTTGTCTTGTGAATCTACTACCTATAACATTTCTGAATATTAAATAGATAGTTAACAATAACATGTATTAAAACAAAATGTTTAAAATTAGTCAAAAGTTAAGTGTGCGTGTGGATTGAGTGAGCACCCTTCAAAAATGAAAAAATAATGTGCTGATCATTTATTAAAAGTTCTAAAACAATTGTAAAACTAATTGATGAATTTGTAAAACGATAAATAAAAAGAATACATTCATTAACGTATGCTCACTGAGTTCTCACAAACAACCAACGAAATCTGTGAATGTGTTTATTTAACATATAATATTTATATCCTAAATTTTAGTAAAACTTATGCTTAAGGTAGGTAATAATTTGTAGATCACCTGGTTACGTATTTAAAGTTTTACAAATAATTTCGTATGTTCACTCAATCCGCACACTTTCGAAAACCCAATTTCTGATAGAAAAACTGCAGATTGAAACTTCTATATATGTGTATAGTTTAGTAAAACTCATAAGGGAATTTGTAAAATACAAAACAAACCGCTAACGTGACAGATTTTTGGATACTAATGTTTGTAAGTGCTCACTCAGTCCACACATTATTCGTAAGTAAAAAATGTAAATATCTTAATATTTGTAGTATCTAGGAAACTATAAAGTAGTTCAACTTTTAGTATTTTTTTTTACTAAATATCCACCATCTAAAATGTCATATTCGCTGTCTGCTTTTAAAGATATTCAAATTTAATTTTAAAATACAATCTAAGATACAGTCCACATTTTAGATCACACTCCACTTCTTAAAATATAATCTAAAATGTGGACTGTATCTTAGATTGTCATCCTCCTAGCCTTTGTCCCATTTTTTTTTTTGAGAATGAATTCTCAATCGGGGTCGGCTACCTAAATCCCAAGAAGTGGCGTAGGCACTAGTTTTTACTAAAGCGACTGCCATCTGACCTCCCAACCCAGAGGGGAAACTAGGCCTTATTGGGCTTAGGTGGTTTCCTTCACCGAAAAGCGAGTGGTAAATATCAAATGACATTCCGTACATAAGTTCCGAAAAACTCATTGGTACGACGGGCTGGGTTCGAACCCGCGACCTCCGGATTGAAAGTCGCATGCCCTAACCACTAGGCTACCACCGCTTCCGCATGCCCTAACCACTAGGCTGCCACCGCTTCCTAACCACTAGGCTACCACCGCTGTATCTTAGATTGTATTTTAAAATTAAATTTGAATATCTTTAAAAGCAGACAACGAATATGACATTTTAATGGTGGATATTTAGTAAAAAAAAATACTAAAAGCTGAACTACTTTATAGTTTCCTAGATACTACAAATATTAAGATATTTACATTTTTAACTTACGAATAATGTGTGGACTGAGTGAGCACTTACAAACGGGTCCATATTGGCTCACATAAAATTGATCCTCCGAATTTTTCTTCTACTACCGATTTCTAGTCAGAATCATCACTCTTCCGAATTTTTTACTTCATACATTTGTCCCTCATAAATTTGTACTACTACCTACCGAGTTCATAATAGACAGTTTTCAGAACATCGTAATTCATAATGTCGTCACTAAGATTATGTGTGTACTCATAATGCTGATTTTCATATTTCTTTTATTCAGAATCATAAATTACGATAAACTTGTCAATCATAACATTTAAACATCGATGCAGTTTTTCTCCATATGTTTTTATTCATAATACTTGTTTTGAGTTATAGCGAGTTAAGTGTACATGCAAGCAAGCATGCACGAATTTTGACGTATACGTGGTTACAATACAAACCTAACCTAACCTACAGTTTTCGGTTTTGGAACCACGTTCCATTTTGGCGCAGCTCTTCCTAACGGCATTATACTCGTACACTTAGTAAATAAAGTTTCTTCCCGAATCCATCCTGGCTCTGCATTTGCTTATAAAAATTTGATGTAATAGTAGATTATTTACAAGTGTTCATGCAAGCAAGCAGGCAAGCATTTTGACGCTCCGCTCGCTTCGCTCGCTCCGCTATACGTGGTCATAATACAAACCTAACCTAACCTACAGTTTTCGGTTTTTGAGCCACGTTGCATTTTGTCACAATCTGCTTATAAAATATAGGATTGTGGAGTTTATGAGTACAAACTAGTCTGCTTAAAAAATGTATGACAGTGAAAAATAGGATCAAAAACAGTTATGATGAATAAATGTATGAAAACAAAAAGTAGTATTAGAGATATTTATGATAATTGACATTATGATTTTAAATGGTTCGGAGTTATGATCGGTAGTAATAGTGACTAAGTATAAATAGTGACTATTATGATGAAAAATTGTATGAGTAACATTTTCGGAGTTCCAATAATCGGGGTTGAAAAATTATGTGAACTTTGGCGCACCCCTTACAAACATTTATTATCCAAAAATCTGCCACGTTAGCGGTTTGTTTTGTATTTTACAAATTCCCTTATGAGTTTTACTAAACTATACACATATATAGAAGTTTCAATCTGCAGTTTTTCTATCAGAAATTGGGTTTTCGAAAGTGTGCGGATTGAGTGAGCATACGAAATTATTCGTAAAACTTTAAATACGTAACCAGGTGATCTACAAATTATTACCTACCTTAAGCATAAGTTTTACTAAAAATTAGGATATAAATATTATATGTTAAATAAACACATTCACAGATTTCGTTGGTTGTTTGTGAGAACTGAGTGAGCATACGTTAATGAATGTATTCTTTTTATTTATCGTTTTACAAATTCATCAATTAGTTTTACAATTGTTTTAGAACTTTTAATAAACGATCAGCACATTTTTTTCATTTTTGAAGGGTGCTCACTCAATCCACACGCACACAAAAGTTAAGCATAAAGATATAAGTTAATGTATCATGTTACATATCATGTATATCTTCAGATTTTGTACATTAAATTGGATGAATTAAAAATCTAGTCACGATTTCTAGTCGTAAAATATAAAGTACTTATGTTGAATGTGTTATGTACATATATAAGATTTATTGTACCCCTACTATAATTAATAGTATTTAAAATAATTGTAGGAAGTATAATTATTGAATGACATGAATAATCTTCAAAGAACTTAGTGTAAATAAAAGTTTAAAACATGAAATGTACATAAAATATACAAACACTGTAGTTTCATTTTGAGGTCAGAATTCCACCGAAGATGATTGCAGGCGTTATTAAAATCGAGTTTCCTTAAAGGCCATGTTGTATTGGAAAGGAGTTTAAAATCATTGTATTAAGCGGTTTACACTCACGTCACAGTATAAAGACAACTCCTAAAACGTAGTGATTACATACTCTTTGACAACTCCCGTGAAATTGTCAGGAACGGCCCGACATGTTTCGAACTCGTAGGGAGCGTCCATCAAAGAGTGACAAAGTTGCCGCGGCGGTGTACGGGTAGCAGTCCCTGATGAAGAGCTCCATATGAGTTCGAAACATGTCGGGCCGTTCCTATTTCACGTGAGTGTAAACCGCCTTATACAATAAGTAAATATGTTTCACGAAAGTTTTAATGAGCTTAAAATCAGCATTAGAAGTTACCTGACCCTTATTATATTTTTTTGAACAATATAATCCCACCAAAAACATTCTGTAAAAAACTAGCCAAGTCTCGATGGAGCTGCTTGTTTATCTCTAAAAAGTAATGAAATCTAGACAAAGTCGTACCAAGTCTAAGGTTCCTTACTGCGATTTCTTTATTATTATAGTTAATGTTGTGTGACTTGGCCGTTGAAGAGTACACAAGGGTACAACACCAGGTGCTCCATGACACCATTGCACCAATCTGTCCCCAGAACCGCTACAAGTCAATTTTGTTTACACGTAATGTTATATCTGTTGTAACTACCTATGTTTGTTAAGCGAGATAATAGCCCATACTGGTATTGGTAATTTGACGCTAGTGTCTCAGTTTAGGCTGTTGTTGATTGTGCAGCACATACATTCAGCATTGACAATGCTGACTTCTGCTCTCTTCTTTTTGGAGCGTCAAATCGACCACCGATCTAACATAAAATAGACGTACAGACGGACTTCTATCAATGATTAGAGGTCCATCTGTACTAGAAATATTTTTTATACTGTTTGTTTCAGGCTCGCCTATACATAAGTATTATTGAAATACGCAGCTTTATCAAGCCTACAATTGACTGGTTATTGAATCAACGTTTTCCAAGTGGCAATTTTCCATCGTCAAAGGGTAGCGGTTCTGGCGACAGATTGGTGCAATGGTGTCATGGAGCACCTGGTGTTGTACCCTTGTGTATACTCTTCAACGGCCAAGTCACACAACATTAACTATAATAATAAAGAAATCGCAGTAAGGAACCTTAGACTTGGTACGACTTTGTCTAGATTTCATTACTTTTTAGAGATAAACAAGCAGCTCCATCGAGACTTGGCTAGTTTTTTACAGAATGTTTTTGGTGGGATTTCACTTCTTTTTGTAGAAACGTGGGCATATTGTTTTATAACAACCTGCGAATTCACTTTAGCAAACCTCACGAAATAATAAGCGAAATCAACGAAATGCAAATAATCCCTCCTAATCCCTAGCAAACGTTTCCGAGCGCAATAGAAGAATGTCGTAAACGACTGTAACGCGGCCGGTTGCCACTTCGCCATATAAGATTATCGGAAAAACAAACGTAGGCGCGTTTTAAAATACAGTTAGCGCCATCTAGCGACGCCACTCTTAGTCCAATGCATTATATTTTTGTGAGACCTGCGCCGGAGGGGCAGGTCGCTTGTAACTTTACTGAGGATAGTAGTTACCAGGGCACGTGGAGTCGATACCACAAGAAGACATGCAGGAGTTCCCAGTACCTAATCTTTTATTCATAAAAGACACGGGGAAAAACAACAAACACTTTACGTACACATTACGACTAGGAAGGTTACGTTTAGATTATATAAAATTACATTATTAAATTACATTAAAATTATTATATCACAGAGCAAGAGCAAGATTGTATGTCCGCCATGACGGGGAACAGAATGGGGAAGAGGAAATGTCAAAAATAGACATAGATAATAAATGTGCTACCATAACCTATATAGACGGATGGTTTGAGGAGATTATACTTTCTAACAATTTTGACCAAATTTTGAGCGAAATTAATATTTTGGTGTAATTTGTTTATTTAATTTGTGTAATGTTCGAGTAGAATAAAGTTAATCGTTCGACTATTTCTTCTTGTAAACTTGTAAGTATAAGTATAAAAGCCAGTCTAGTCTTGTCCAGAGTGTTCCTTTAATTTTATTTATATGCGTATTGAAAGCAGAAGGGGAGGCATTCGCCCAGCGGGTACGTATTACAATGCCGAAGTTCAAAATACCGAATTTCATAAGACCTATGGACGGAAGGCCGAAAATTAAAGTTTCGAATGTTTATTTGACCGAAAGTTTAAAATCCCGAAAGACCGTTTGATCGAAAGGATGAAATACTGAATATTATAATCCCGAAGACTGTAATCCCGAAGAATGAAATCCCGAAGAATGAAATCCCGAAGACTGTAATCCCGAAGACTATGATCCTGCCTGAAGGTTGTAATCCGGAATATTATTTAAACTGTCGAGAATTATATTTCTGTAGTCTTACAGATTCTAATGTTTATTTTATACAAAGAATATTAACCTAAATTACGTAACCTACCTGCCTACTACTATACTTACTATTTATAAGTGAACTCTTCTGTGGAACCGATCTGCTCCGGCGCTGCGGGATGTGCAGCTCCTCCGCCCTAGCGTTAGAAAGTGCGGGCATCAAGCGAGCGTTGACAGCTTCGGTTCCAGACAAGTTCGGTTCGGTTGGCAGTCCATGACAGAATATTTTATCATAATATCGAATATTTAGTGTCATAATTTCCCACTTTCCCGGACTCTTTCCTTTTCTTAATCGACTTGCCACAGAACCGAAGCTGTCAACCCCGATTCCACGTGGTCTTGTATGCCCTACCCCTAGTGTATATAAAAGGCCGGAGGCGCGGAGGGAGGGCAGCCCCCGGCCGCCGTAAGAAAGTGCGGGCATCAAGCGAGCCGCAGCGGCTGAGGCTGGTCGCCGAAGTTGACCAAAAAGCCGAAGCTGCGAAGACGAGCGTAGGTGCCGCACTTTCTTACGCTAGGGCGGAGGGGCTGAACATCCCGCAGCGCCGGAGCAGATCGGTTCCACGGAAAAGTCAGATTAGTTTAGTGTCCTGACACTTTTAAAGTGCTCATTGACTTTCGGGATTATAAAATTTCGAGATTTTAAAAATTTCGGGATTATGAAATTTCGAGATTTTGAACTTTCGATTTTCTGAAAATAGGTAATTTGAGCTTCGGTTTATCGAATATCGGCTTTTTGAACTTTCGGTATTTTGACCATCGGTATTTCAACTACTAGGTATTATGAACTTTCGGGATTGTAATACGTAACCCGCCCAGCTGTGGGACGCTATAGGCTAGATTAAATTAGAAGATGTGTCCCACTACGCTGGATTTTTCAATGACAGTTGATTTTTTAACGTACCAATAGTCGAAGGGGGCATTACCATATCTCTAATACAACTGAGACCAGTTGAGGGTTCTTCATCAAATAAATAATAAATAAATAAATATCGGACAACCTCACACAAATCGATCTAGTCCCAAATTAAGCTCTAGAAGGCTTGTGTTATGGGTACTAGACGACGATAGACATACTTATATAGATAAAGATATACTTAAATACATAGAACAACCATGAGCCAAGCACAAATATTCGAGTTCATCACACAAATATTTGCCCTGGCCGGGACTCGAACCCGGGACCGCCGGCTCAGTAGGGACGTGTCTACAAACCGAGCCAAACGCGTCGTCAAAATACTTCAGACCTTGGATTTTTGACATCAAATGAAGCGGCCCACTAAGTTGAATATTAAAATACTTAAACGGGTTTACTCACGTCGTAGAAGTCGAATAACGCTCGACATGTTTCGAATCGGTACGCGATCCATCATCAGGAGAGATGATCAGTCGCGATGGCGGCCAACCGAACACAACAACAAGTTGAATATTTTTTGTAAAGGCGGTATGTCGATCTCTAATAGTTTGGTTGGGCTCTTGTGTTTTCTAATCAGAGTACTCCAGATCTTCAATTATCCTAGTTTTTGGGGTTCCGTACCCAAAGGGTAAAAACGAGACCCTATTACTGAGACTTCGCTGTCCGTCCGTCCGACCGTCCGTCCGTCCGTCTGTCACCAGGCTGTATATCACGAACGGTGATAGCTAGACAGTTGAAATTTTCACAGATGATCTATTTCTATTGCCGCTATAACAACAAGTACTAAAAATAAAATAAAATAAATATTTAAGGGCTCCCTTACAACAAACTTGTTTTATGGTACGGAACCCTTCATGCGCGAGTCGGACTCGCACTTGGCCAATTTTTATAGTTTTCGCTTTATGTGGCTATTAAACCCTAACTCTGTACCAAATTTCAGCTCTCTGAATTTATGGGAAGTACTAGTTCTTTACTGATGATCATGAGTGAGTGAGTGAGTGTCGTAAATGCGAAACTTTGCTTTCGCTTAACTTCGGCACTAAATGACCTACAGACTTGAAATTTTGGATTTTAGGTATGTGATTATAGCTTACTGGATGACAAAAACTTCTGCGTTCTGGTCTTATCCAGAGGTGCTCAAATAGGGGCCTGAAAATGCGGCGAAATGGTTCCAGTAAAGGATGGTACGGCAGTGTTTGCTTCGCGCTTGACTTGGCGGGGGCACTGCCGTGCCCCCCGATTTAAAAAATTAAAGCAAATAATTGAATATGGTAATTTTAATCGATTGACACATTGGAGCTAATCGTATTTCCACAATTCTCCTATGTCTAAGTACATTGGGAAATCTTTTTTCAATACATCTGTACGGCGAAAGATATCAGATCAGGCTGCCTGCATACCGACTTGGCTTATAACAATAAAACACGAATTTTCATTAAATTATTTATTCTCACCCAAGTTCTTAAAAAAGTAACTCAAATACAAAATTATCGTAAGACAACATCGACATAAAACATCGAAGCTGTATCGTCGGCAATACAACATAAAGTAACAATGCATTATTTATCATCTTCGTACAAATCCACAGGCAGTTTACATCTTCTGAAAGGCACCGCTTTCTTATAAAATGAATGGTTTATTCAGCCAATAAGTTTACTTGTCCCATAGACCTCACTGCTTCTACAGTAGAGAGATCCACAGCATCATCATCTTCCGTCGGTTTTTCGACTTGTGGTTTGGGTTCTTCCTTCTTTGGTTCTACTCTAGGAAAATCAAGTTTACTCCAAGCGCCGGGCTCAGCTTTCTTCAGTTTTATTTCTACTTTAGACGGCAACATTGAAGCGCTGCTATTCTCAATACTTATTACCTAAAAAAGCATATGTCTTATATTAGGGCAAATATTAGGTTAAGGCAAATGTTTTAAAGAAGCAGAGGACACGCATAGTCAGCTTATTTAAAATGCGTAATTTGCAAGGCCGTTACTGGGATTCGAACCCAGGTCCTGCTGGCTTTCTACTGCCTACTCTTAATGTCGACACTTCTTTATCTATATAGTACTAGACTCAATTATAACCTTATTACTACAAATAATATAGATAAGCATTACGTCGTTTAGTGGACATGTTCATTAGTGTTGTTTTGTATGAATGCTAGTGCAAAACAAAATTACTTACACCTCTAAGCTCAAGATCCAGCTCAAAAACGGCATCGCCCTCCTCTCTGAATACCAGTTTCGTGTTTAGTCTGATTGGGTTCAGCTTGATGAAACTCAATGTTGGGTCGTACTTCTTAGCATACACGCTGACGATTACGTACTCGGGTGTCTGGTGCCAGTCCCAACGGCATTTCACGGTGCCGGCGGGTGGACCCTGGAAATTCAATAAATTTATCATATATATGAAAAGTAGGCCAATTTGGTAATTAACCTATTTTTTATAACATCCCTACGAACGTTTTACAAAATTGCTCAAACCAATAATCGTTAACTACTCTTACACCTTGTCATTTTAAATTCGCATTCTAGATTAGAGCCATCCAAAGCGCAACCCGTATGCAGCCCGCTGGGATGTTTTGTTATACAATACATATGTTATTCTTTTAATTTTATTAGAATACTTGAAGTACCTAGGCGTTTGTTTCTGCGTGGCTTCATTGTAGTTGTACCCTTACCTTTCCTATGAGTTTACAGTGACCGGCGCTTTAGCATGCTTTCTCTATCGATTTCGGTCAAAAAGTGAGATGAAAATATAAATCAAAGGACAAGCTCATTTTAAGCTTGTCCGTAAAAATACGATGGAAAAACACTATGCGCTATATCTGTGCGGCCCTAATTTAAATTATTCTTTAATAAGCTTTTTTTTTTTTTCGAGGCAGGCCGAAAAGGAGATGGCGGGACGATCTGGACGCATTCTGCAAAGAATGGCAGAACCGCACTGGCAATAGAATCGAATGGAAAAAAGAAGGGGAGGCTTTTGCCCAGCAGTGGGACACCTAAACGGCTATAAAAATAAAAGCTTTTGTTTCTTTGAACTTTCAAGTCAACATGAATGAGTTGTTTTCAAAAAAAATGTAGGATTATTATTAATATTAATTTCGTTACACAAAGGATGCAATTGTTTGTTTGTTTACAACTTGTCTCTTGCCTTGCCTACTGTAATAATTATTATAAAATGTTTAAATCACAAAAAATGATCAGCAAAATTTACAATAATTATGAAAGATGTCACACAATAGTTTTAATAAGATTATGTTCAACATTTTTATAGTATGTACTGTACACTCAAAATTAAAGGGTATCTTTTAATCAATCAGCAAAATATTCTTTTTTTTTTATGAACAGAAATACGTGCCTATTTGGCCAGGGAAAGTGGATAGTTGGTTAACAATTTATGGTCAACAAACATTTCTAAATCAGTTTGCAATAAAATTCTGTATCCATGTGATGTAACTGTGTGCCTGTCTGTGGCATCATAGCTCTCAAATGGATATGTCAGATTTAAATGTTTTTTTCTTTAGGTTAGGTCTTGGCCTAAACTAAAAAAAAAGCATTTAAATCTGAAAAACCCTTGGGTTTTATACATTTTGAATTTAGGTTCTTATTCAGTTCCTGAATCAGTCCATATTTGGGCTGTATACTACCTACTTTGTTTTAAATTCTAAAAGGACTAAACATTGATACTATTAAAACTAAAAGGCGTTGACAAAGGTTTATTGATTGGCTTAATGGCCTATACTGTGGCAATAAATGTGGAACCCTAAACTCACCTCTTTTGTCCACTTATGGGAGCCAGTAGTGCACCCTGGTTGGTTTAAGAAGGTATTGAAGTCTGTGGTCCTCTTCTGGCAACAAGTCCAGAACTTTAACCCTTCATGGAACACAGGACAGCCAGGGTGGTAGGTACAGATGGTGTTGTTAGTTTGAGGACCCTCATAAGATGTGGAGCAACCACCATTTTTACATGTTGTACCAATAGTCACATTTCTGTAATCAAAGGAAAAGACATTTAATACTCAGGATAGAACGCAAGAAGCTAACAGGTGAATATTTTTTAATTTTGAGTTATGTTAGTTTATCTTTTATTGTTGTTTATTTTAGTGGCCAGTAGAGCACAGTTTATAATAGCTATAATGACAATACAAATACTGTAATTATAGATCTAAACCTTAATGCCAAGTGGTAAAGCAATTCCAAACCATGTCCCTGACACACCACATAAAAATAAAGAAGTGCTCCAAAACCAATAGTTTGAAAAACACAGCTGTATGAATTACAAAATGTTTGATCATTGTAATTTTGACGTCATAAGGCAGCATTCATGAAAACCGTGTGGAGTGGAGAGGTTTGGTGCAATGGATAACAGCCTCAAATGGTCACGACCCTCAGTCTAGTCATGACCCTGAGTGCTATGACATTTTCGAACAAACAACTGTTGGAGAAATCAATATATAATGTTTCACTTTTCAATTCTTTTCCCTAACCATATTAGCTTCTATAGTATGATTTACAACGGTAGACTTTTTACTAGGCTAGTTATAGGTCACAAGTATAATTTACCCATCATCAGAAGAAGTAGCAGTTTTTTGTGTGCTCTGAGCAAGCTGTTTAACGGAATCAGCAATGCGGGCCTCAAGTGCCACCATGGGTGTATTGAAAGGAGGTCGGGTCAGCTGTGGCCCAACTATAGGGGCTCTCACTTCTATAATATCCTTTTTCTCGAACTCTTTTTCAAGAGCTTTTTTCTCAGGCTCGGGTGGTTTCTGGAACGTGTACACATATTTATGAAAAAAAATACAAAATAAAAACATATATTTGCGAAATATTTCAATACATACCACGTTCGAGTGTTTGGATAAAGTGCAACCTTTTATATTCAGAAACTCTGTGAAGTCCACACTTTTTTTGTTGCAACATGACCAACCTTTATAAGCATCATGGAATACAGGAGCTCCCGGATGGTGTTGACATTCGTCTATAAATACATGAAAGGTTATTTAACAGCTATTTTTAATTAAATCAATAACGAACGTCTATATACAACTCGCGAGTGTATTCTGGAATTTTCTCTTTACCTTTATCATTTTGATTGGGGTCAAACTGTTTGCCGCAACCACGGTTGTAGCATTGGACTAAGTTCTTATCTTCAGGCATTATTAGTGATGGTTTCTTTTCTCACACGCTAAGTATTATTGGAAAAATTATGAAACGACACTAAAATACGACACAGCAATATAAACTAAAAAAATCTGCATTATCTGCACATTGATTGACACATGAAAGTGAGTGACACTTGAATCGTACTCACCACACCACAGACGATGAATACTGAAGAAGTGTGTCATGTCAAGCAATGCATTAAGATTTTCCCCTATATACACTCTTATAAAAGTTTTATATTTATATTAATCGGTTTTTTTTTTTAATAAAACGTAGTTTTTTTGAATAACTGAGTGTTTTTTCCTTTTTTAACAGTCTTTTAGTTTGGTTTATTTACTCAGTTTCCTTAATCTTTGCCAGCTTTGTAAACTAACGCATAAACAAACATATTTCCGGTGTTGTCATTACCAATATGTGCCATATGTGCCCATATTTGGCAGGATTGAGTTATTTTGGTAGAATTCGTTCTTTTTTGAACATCAAGTAGTCATAATATTTTGTTATAATGTGGGGAAATTTACAAAAATCATGTTGTTTAGAAAATTCCTTCATGTATTTTGATGACTTTTGCTGATATCTGAGCTTACATACATTTTTTGGCAGTATCTACAAGTACTGGTAACACAATTTTTTTATAAAAAGAATGCTTGTCTATGGATGAGTTGTCATTTCATTACAATACATACAACTACTTTATTTATTTTTCCCACTCCCACTCGTTTTTATGTCAATCCCGGTAACGGGTAAAGTAAACTTTGTAGATGTAAATTAAGTACTGTACACTGTACTGGAAAGATCTAAGCAAAACATAATTTATAATGATGTCGATGTTAAATATAAGTAAAAATATATTTGTCGTTCTCTCTATTGCTTTTGCCTCCCAATGGGTATATAAGCATTACTTTATCAAAAAGAAAAAAAATATAATTGCACCACCAGAAATACACGAGGTTTTGATGTTTTCACATGGAAATGGAGAACTAAAGAAGAGCAAATATTCAAAATGTGTCGTAACTCAGAGCATGGACAGGCTCTTATATTTTCTGAACTCGCCTAAATATTCCTTGGATATTTGTATGTATGTCTTGACTAATATGGATTTGGCTCAGGCAATACTCAAGCAGCACATTAAGGGAGTCAAGGTTCGTATAATAGTTGATGCTCAAATGGCGTTTGCCTCTGGATCTCACATAAGGAAACTGGAGAAACATGGGATTCCTGTCAGATGGACCAAATCAACAAATCTGATGCACCATAAGTTTTCATTGATAGATGCTTCGAGTGGTAAGCCTGACGCTGTTCCTGTGTTGTTAACGGGCTCCCTGAACTGGACCAATCAAGCCCTGAGTGGCAACTGGGAAGATGTGTTGGTGACTTCGCAGAGGGAACTTGTGGAACAGTACAGAATTGAATATGAAAAACTTTGGGTTTTATTTAAACCTATTGTTGACTATGATTAACATTACAAGTCTCTATTCTGCTGCTTCGATTGTCCAATTCATCCTGCAAGGTATATTCTACTTTTATTAATTATGGAGCGTATGTTTTATTTTTATTTTAGATGGCAAATATTCTGCAAGTATAACCCCTTTTTTAAAGAGGGTGTGATTGTGCTGAACAATACTAATCAATGTAATTTTTTGCAAACATGTAATGTTTACAAAATATATTTGTACTAAATTGATGCAAGTGAAAAAACCAAGAGCCCAATAATAAGTTAGTATATGCTTTGCACTGTTGTATGTATGTTTAATTATTTGATTGCATATTTTGTCTTATACTTTTTCTTAATACCTTATATCTTATACTCTATTAAACTGCCAAGTAAGCTTCTTTCATATCATATGACCTATAAAAACTTTCTACCGTGACCTATCTGAAGCCTCATGATGACAAGCCTTTGTATTGGCCCAACCAATTATGTAGGATTCACACTGAAGCTAAGTCAAAGTGTGACTAAACACATTTGACCAGTTACCAATGGAATTAAGAGGACTCATATTTAAATATAATTTATGCCGCTTCCGACTGGCCAGCTACCATGGGGTCCTACAGCATCCGCTGCAACATGGTGGCAGCCAATCTGACTCAGCCCTATCAGTGGGAATCATACATTAATGGTTTTGGGGCTAAAAGTAGCTCCTTGTGTAATGATGTTCATCCAACTTTTATGTGTATGATTTTCGATTTTTAGAATGCTTACTTGTTTAGATAACAGCTGCATTATTATTATTACTTTCTAAATAAGTATTATTGTGATTTGTACCAGTAAACATAATCATTTGTTTACTTAGAGATCTTAAAAATATATCAAAAAATAAGAATGCAAGGATAGATTTCTCCTTGTGATTAGTTATATTAAGAATATTATATGTGTATTATATCATGTGATTGTTGTATCAAGAACTCTACAAGAGTATTTTAGATAAATGACTGAAGTAAATTGATAAGCGATTTTTTTTTTCAATTATGCATCAAATGTGTAATACCTAATAGTGATGATAGAGACTCACTACCTACTTATAGAAATAAAACAACTGAATATCTTAAAAGTTATGATTATGATAAGTTTAGATTGATGAAGACAAACAAAAGGTTATTATTGGTTATTTGCTTGTAATTATAAAGTCTATCATTTTGTTATTTTTAATATAGGAATACTGTTACCAACATAAGTTAAAAAGTAAGTCTGAATTAGGTGTCTTAAGTACACAATGCCTTGTATTATTATATGTGTGCTGTAAAAATATCTAAGTAATCAACATAGTCATAAACATCTTGATGTGATCTCTGTTTTATAGCAATTACAAATATTTTTGTACCCAGCTGTATGTCTGTCAAAAGTATTATGTAAGTGTTAATGACAAATGCAAGAATAATACTCAGTTATAAGACCAACATGTCAATATAGTTAGTAGGTATGATGATTAAAATATGTTCTGTAAATATTGTGTTCATAATTATTCCTTTAAAGTTAGTCAGTCGCCATCATATATTGCAGCAACCAATAATAAATAAATAAATGCATTCATATATTGCTGAACACTGAACACGACTCTTGTTACCAGGGTGTTGGTGTATGATCTAAATTCTAATATTTGTGACTATCTCGTGCAATCTGATATATATCGGATGGCGAATGTATTGCTTGCATGTTTCTAATTTGCCATGATTTACTATACTAGAAGAAACCTTTAAGTGGGTTATAAAATGTAAGTAGTAGTTATTAGAACCCTGGCTGCTGCTAACTTCAAAATATTTGAATTATATGGGGATTGTGAGTGACAGACATTGAAATAGTACAGTCTGCGGAAAAACTTGTTATTTTGTCGGAGTAAGTTTACTCGGCTAATTCCGCATGGCGGGTAATTCCGAAAATTACTGATATCTAATAAACGGGGTAACATTTTTTGCGCTAGCAACACTTCCTCATATACTATACACTTCTACGGTCAGAAGTGTTGCTAGCGCAAAAAATGTTACCCCGTTTATGATTAGATATCAGTAATTTTCGGAATTACCCGAGTACACCATACACGTATATGTGTTCTCTGCTTGTGTGAGCTTGGGAAAGTACACGGACAATGCGTGCGTTAATCTACATCTCACACGAACAAGACTCTCCTCCCACATGTGATAAGAATACTGTACCAAAAGCAGGCGGCAATTTTGATTTTTACTACTGGTATTATGTCAAATCACTGCATAGTAATAAAACACAGTCGCTTCCTGCTGTCTGTCCCTATGTATGCTTAGATCTTTAAAACTACACATCGGTTTTTGATGCGGTTTTTTTTGAAATGGAAAAATAAACCTATAATGTGGTGTTTAAGTATAATTTTACAGCACGGAACACTGAACATGAATATAATTATTGATATAGCAACATTGATAGTGGCTTTTTCTGCCAAGAATGGTAGTATTTTTATTCACCAGGCAACCCCATCTATTTGATTGATAAAATTTTGATAGATTTCTGTTTTCTGTTGTGTGTGGGCGTACGAAAGGCGCATATTTATGTATGATATAAATCCAATATTTACAAAAAAATAATGAAATCTCTTAGCAACGTAAAAATAATACATTTATAAATTAATCTAGCCATGTAGGTTGTAATAGCGAATAGTCCTCGTGAATAATAAAAAATGAAATCCAATCAGAACGAGATTTGTGTTTCTTTATAGAAAACAATGAAGTGAAATATTTAACTATGTGTCTCCTGGAACAGGAGGATAATTTGAAATTAGTGTGAAAATTTGGTGTTGGTACGATGAACCTGATGCGTAAATTACGCGGTGCTGCGGGCTCGACGTCTTCGGAGCCCGCGGAGGCTGCCAGCACATCCTCACACCTGCAGCTGGGCCTCATGCACCTGAAGAAACTGTTCGCAGAGTACACCCATCCCCCACAACCCCTCACTGATGCCGAAAAAGACGATAAACTTTATAATATGCTACCTCTCTTCTGCAAGGTATATATATTGCGATTTCTATATTTTATTTCCAATATATGACTATAAAACATGAATGTTTAATATGCTTTAAATACGCAGGTGTTTGGTAGCAGCCCCTCAAGTGAGATGAATGAAAAATTTTGGGACATTTTATCATTTTGCCAGCAAGTGTCCAAACTTATGGTATCAGAGATTAGGAAAAGGGCTAGCAATCAAAGCACAGAGGCAGCAAGTTGTGCCATTGCCAAATTTCTAGAAATTGAAAATTCCGAGGAATCTAGCAATGGCTGGATGCTTCTATCCACTCTGAATCTATTAGCAGCTGGAGACCAATCATTAATACAGGTTTGTTTTTTTTTTCTAAATCCAATAGATAAAATTATTGTTAGGACTTTCAAAGCTTGAAGTTCTTAAGTAGCAGTGAGTTTATACCATGAAAGGAATGTTTACTCTACTTGAATTATGCCTAGTGATGAATATTGTTAGTTCTATAAATAAACGAACAATTAAACAAAGTACATTCAAACATTTTTATAATGAAATTCTACTAAAAACAGGCCCATCAGCCCATGCTGTATTTCTCATTGTTTTAGTAACATGTTGGGTGAGGAATCTACCAAACCCTTTGTTTCTTGTGGTTTTGATAAGCCATTATATTAAATAGATGTTACTCTGTTTGAGTTTATTTTCTTTGTATGGCTTCAAACAAAATGTGTTAATGCTATTAGATTATTAATACTGTGAGGAGTCAACAAGTATCTATTTGGGTTTTCCTTGAGCATAAATCTTGCGGTATTGTTTTTAGGTCATGACTACAGCCGCAATTCCTTCAACATTGGTAAAATGTTTATACCTCTTTTTTGATCTGCCTGAAATTCCTGAATCAGAAGCCGATGTTCAAGATGGAATTAGTGATTTTACTCCAAGAGAAAGAAGAATATTGTTACAAAAAATATTTGTACAGGTATAAATAATTCGCTTTATTTGGTCAACTGTTAAAAGTGAAATATATTATTGTTTTAGAATGTTAAACAAGAAGCCTACAATTTGAAAGGACCATTTAATCAGTATATATTTAGAATTACTGCATAGGGGCTTTCCTCCTGAGCAACATTTGTGGAAATTTCATCTGTTATAAACATTGGTGGTATGCACTTTGACATAAACCGGTAGTAAATCTGTCAGTTACTTTTGATGCTGAGCGTACTAGTAATATATCAACTGTTAGTAGTTGCTTGACATTTATAGAATTTGAGGCCTTATTGTAAGAATAGGTATTTTATAGGTATAAATAATCCCTGTCTCGCCATTGCTTGACAAGGTTACAGATTTTTCTGTAGCTTTAAAAATAAAAAAACCACCCAAGTGCGAGTCAGACTGCACACTGAGGGTTCCGTACAAACACTTATTCCATCTTAAATGGCCAGTGTTAAATTAAGTTTGCACCGGTATGTATACAAATGAGGTGCAAAGTTAACGCAACTGATCACGTTTGTTATATCGGAACCCCCTTAAATACTTATTTTATTCTGTTTTTTAGGGTTCCGTAGTCAACTAGGAACCCTTATAGTTTCGCTATGTCCATCTGTCTGTCTGTCCGTCCGCGGCTTAGCTCCGTGACCATTAGTACTAGAAAGCTGAAATTTGGTATGAGTATGTGTATGTATCACGCCGACAAAACGGTAAAATAAAAACTAAAAAAAAAGTTTTTATTGGGGTACCTCTAAAGTGGGGGTGATTTTTTTTTCGTTCCTACACTAGTGTGTGGGGTGTCGTTGAATAGGTCTTTTAAAAATAGTAGGGGTCTCCAAACATTATTTTCTCCGAAAATAAAAAAAAAGTGCCCCCCTAACTTTTCAACCACGAGTCAAAAAATTATGGAAAAATTCAAGAATATGAGGTCTTATACTTTCAACTTAAGTACTTTCAATGAAAACTATATAGAATAAAATCGGTCGAGCCGTTTTTAGGTTATCGCAAAATTTCATATTTTTCTTTAAAATGACATAAGTGCCGCGCGGTGTCCTTATACTTTGAACGTTACACATATTACTTAAGTGCCATACTGCACTAAAACATTCCGCTAAATATGGCGCGTATATTCGATAACTTCCAGAAGGTAACAAGTAATTACAGTTACTTTGGCGTTTACGACCTTTTTATAGTGCTTAAAATCTTTCTCGTAAAGGACTCGTAAGGGTCTATTGTGAAGGATGGGCAACTACGGAAACCTACACTGAGCGTGGTCCGACATGCTCTTGGCCGGTTTTAGTATTTGTTGTTCTAGCGGCAACAGAAATATATCATCTGTGAAAATTTCAACTGTCTCGCTATCATGGTTCATGAGATGCAGCCTGGTGACAGACAGACAGACAGACCAACAGTGGAGGCTTAGTAATAGAGTCCCATTTTTACCCTTTGGGTACGGAACCCTAAAAAGATGGAAGTGTTTCCTCGCACCTGTATGAACCTGGTACAGGTTGCCATCAAAGGTGTTATTGTATGTGATTCAGGAATGACTGCATTTATAAATCATATGTTATGTAATGTTTTGTGTGATATACAGGTCCTTGGACGGCTTTGTAGTCATCCATTCCCATGTGAAGAGTTGGCAAGGAAAGATGATCTTAGTTTACTGTTCTCTGCCATCACATCATGGTGTGCCCCTCACAACATTATGTGGAGGAAATCTGCTGCAGAAGTACTGATGACATTATCTAGACATGGATTAACACAATCAGTTGTGCAATACATTCATAGTAAGTTGTGTTGACTTTACTGTTGATTTTCTACTAGTTTTAGACATTATTATAATTTTGAGTTTTTTTTTTATTTTATTGTTTATTTATATTCATTAAAATGCTTTTATTCATTCAAGACGATGATGTTGGTTTGGTTTATCTACCATTTACATTTTATCACTCATTTATTCAAAGGTTATTTGATTGATTTATTTAAAGTTTACTGTACAATACAAGTAACATACAAATGGTGGACTTAATGCTAAAAGGCATTGTCTGCCAGTCAACCATGGGGCCAAACAGAAACTAGCATTTGGTGCATAATAAACTAAGTAGTGAGAAACAAATATGTACAGAAAGAGTCACAAATAAATAGAAACCTATATATTGGTAATATAGTCATATATACACACATATTCTTTAAATAATAATATACATACATACATAAAAAATAATCCCCTTGTAGAACATCAGACATATAATCAATCTTGCAACTGGAGAGATGTTTGAGGCAGATTTTGCTCTGAGCTCACCTTACAAGGAAAGGTTAACTTAACTGGGACAACTGGAAGAGATCCCTTAAAGAAATAAATTCGCCTTTGTGCATGCTGTTTCAAACAGCATGCACAAAGGCGAATTTAGGCGAAACAGCCTATTTCTTGTTTTTGTTTGTAATAAAGTGTTTACATACATACCAAATGATAATATTGGGAAGGAAAATAGTAACAAAAGGATAAGACTGTACAGATGTAGTGAATAATAGTTTTCTATCGTATTTTGTCGGGCAAGCTCGTTTTTATACTTCCATCTCAACTTTTTCACCGAAGTTGATAGATAAACTATGCTAAAACATGCGAGCTTTTCTGAAAAAAATACGGTACCATATATCCCGGTACCCTTCAATAATTTTCCATTGGGTTCAATGACAGCCTTTTGTAAAATCATTGACAGAATATATGTGTGTGACATCAAGACTGTAAACATTTTAAAGATATTAAACAATGTATACGAGGGCGAATTGAAAAGTTTTGAGCCTGAGGTTGATAATGAAATTAAAAGAAAAAAATAATACTGGCACGTAAGACCTGCATATTTTTTTATCATAATGCACTATCTTTTGTTTTTCTTCTGTCACAATTGCAAATTTTGTGATAGAATTACTATAAGAGGTTCGCGATTTTCTTTAGAATGGATAAAATTGAGCACCGTTCTGTAATAAAATACTTACAAAAAAAGGGCTTAACGCCAAAGCAAATCTTTGAAGACATGTGCCAGACTTTAGGGGAATCCGCTCCATCATATGCCACTGTAAAACGATGGGTAGCAGATTTCAAACGCGGCAGAGAAGCAGTTGAAGATGAACCTAGGTGTGGCAGACCAATAACGGCTTCTACAGATGAAAATATCAATAAAATACTAGATATGATTATGAATGACAGGCGGTTGAAAGTTGCAGAGATAGCGGAGACAATTGGTATTTCCTATGAGCGAGCGCAAAACATAATCACTAAGGATCTAGGTTTTTCTAAGGTTTCTGCAAGATGGGTACCTAGACTGCTTTCAGCTGAAAATAAACGCACCCGCCATACAGTATCACAGGATTGTTTGGATCTGTTTCAATGCGACCCACAAGATTTTCTTGGTCGTTTTATAACTATGGACGAGACTTGGGTCCACCACAATACACCGGAGTCAAAAGTGCAATCCAAACAATGGAAAAGGTCAGGGTCTCCACCTCCTAAAAAAGCTAAGGCCATTTTATCAGCAAAGAAGGTAATGGCTTCAGTTTTTTGGGATTGCAAAGGGGTCATCATGGTTGATTATCTTGAAAAGGGTAAAACCATAAATGCTGATTACTATTGCATCCTCTTACAACGTCTGCATGAAGAAATTAAAATAAAAAGACCTGGTATGATTTCTAAAAAAGTGTTGTTCCACCAAGACAATGCTCCTGTCCATACTGCAGCGAAATCTATCGCACAAATACATAACTGTGGGTTTGAATTGTTGCCGCATCCACCCTATTCGCCGGACTTGGCCCCTTCTGATTATCATCTTTTCCCGGACCTAAAAAAGCACTTGGCAGGACGGAAATTTTCGACAGATATTGAGGTGCAAGAAGCTGCGACTGAATATTTCAATCACCTTGAAGATTCATTTTTTTTACAAGGAATAATGAAGTTGGAAGCAAGGTAGCAAAAGTGTATAGATCGTTTTGGAGACTATGTAGAGAAATAAAATTGATATAAAAACCCAAATTTTAAAGGTTAGGCTCAAAACTTTTCAATTCACCCTCGTATTATGGTGTATGTGGTTACAGCTGGTATGTAAGTGATGCATTATGTAGTTCACAGAAAACTATGTCAGACTGAGTCATCATGTCCATACTCTTAGTTCAAACAGACTACTTTAATTTATTTATTTAATCTTTATTTCACAAATGAAAAAAACATCGTACAAAACTTAGAAATTGGTACATAGAAAAAAACTTCAAAACTACTTTTTTTAAACATTTACGCTAGAAGACGTTACGGGTATCATAAAAAAAAATGTTAAATATGCATTATGCCAGATATTCCTATTACATATGCCCTTTAAACTAAACTTTAAACTAATCCTATATTATGTGATTGCAATTCTAACTAGTCTCTGTTTTTTTTGCAGATAAGGGTTGCGTTGCACTATGTATAGAAAATATGCAGAAAATTCCAGAGCTAACACCATTGGAGGTAACATACATTACATATTATATGAGGCACTGAAAGGGCTGGATTATCCCCTTGTCACTGTCCCTTTAACCCTGTCGCAAATGTCTGAAATAACATGCTATTTTTAAACTTTATCATAATGGAACGGTGTTAAGACATTTGTGGTTTAAAATCTGCCCATTCATAATTGTCTTATTTAGTGAACAATTTTCTAGATGAAACCAATGATTTAATGGTAATCAAAGAGTGTTTTAAAGATTAGAATGTTGTTTGCTAATTAAGACAAGTAAAGATAGGCAATCCTTTAATTGAGCTTCTGATGGGAATCAATCTAGAGAGGTGTCAATACTGATAATAATAGAAAATAATGTAATGTATGTAATTAATTACGCTAATATAATAGTAGTGACAATGCAAATAATTGGGGAGTGTATTTTCAAAGGGGCTTAGTTTTGGTATGGCTTCCATAGAGAAATAATAAGTCCTTTAAAGACATTCCTCAATTTAATTACAGATCTAGTGCATAAAGTTTTGCCACCCTGTTTTATAGGGCGGGCTCGTTTTTATATTTATATCTCAACTTTTTCGACGAAGTTAATACTTAAAACTAAAACTAAATTTTCCAACAAAATACTACAAAAAGCATTATTCACTACATCAGTACTATGATTTTAACCTGTATGTCTTTTTCCAGGTAGTTGAAATGTTTGTGGCAGTATTTTGTTTCCTCAAGGATTCAAGTGAAGTTAGTCAATTATTATTGGACGATTTTCGTTCATGTCAAGGATATTTATTTTTGTCGGAATTTCTCCTCAAGTAAGTAATCAAATGGAGTGTGTTTGTTTTTTGTAAATTAGTGCATGTGCACGTGTATCTAGTTTTCAATCACATTTTTGTTTTGGTTCCTTTATGTTATTCTTTTATCACAGGCATGAAAGAGATGGGGTACCCGATTATTTGACGTCTGGGTAAGCACCATTCACTGTTTTTTTTTTTCATTTAATTAATATTCATTAGTGTGTCAACTGACTTAAAAAAAAATGTACCTTTATCTTATTGGAATTGCCAAAATTATTTGAAGTCGGTAAATAACAATTTTTATTTTGTAGATAGTGAATCATTATAAATCCCTACACTGCCATTAAATATATAGTTATGTTTTGGAATTCAAAAATGCAATCGCTCCGTTTGTACAAAAATAGCAACTTTGGTTAAAAATCCGTTTTACCCATAGTAAAAATAACCTATTTATTGCATTTGTTATTCAGAAGTATACATTTTTAATTAGTCCAATAAATAGTCGACGGTCGATTTTGGTAGTCAATTGGCAAAATACATGTAGGTTGTATTATTTTGTGCAAATGCAGGATTTTCTGAAATTTAATCTTTATTGTAAAGAGAACGCGAGCTAGCGTCAATGTCAAAAGAACAATTTGTAGTATATACTTACGTGTGTATTGCGTCATCTGTTTTGCATTATGATGTGAAAACAGATGACCACAGTACAGTGTTACTAAGTATAATATTATAGCCCGTAAGCCCGCTCCAAGATTGCCTACGTAATATGACATCACGATAAAATGCATGGCACACGGTCGAAAAAGTTGTGCTGAGCTAGAATTATGGCACAGAAAATTGGCCGGAAGTTTGAGAAAATCCTTCACTTCCGGTCAAAATTTTAGGGGTGTACTTACGTCATGTTCATGTGACATCATTACGTGACAGATGGCATCATGTAGCCCTTTAATCGTAGAGAGTGTAAACATAAGTCTGCCAGTTCTAAAATGGCCGGAAGTGCTTGGCAGACGGGGTCAAAGACGATCATCGGATACATTTTCCTACGTTTTGTGGTATCTTGACGAAATTGATTATAAATGTTTTAAAGTAATAGTGTCTCTAAAAATAAATAAGTCTGCCAAGACATATGTGGCCGGCAGTCCTTCAAAAGTGTTTTTTTAGGGTTCCGTAGACAAACAAGGAACCCTTATTGATCAAATCATCAATCAAATTGTTAAGTTTTAGGTGCATGTTATTGTTATTTAGTTGTTATGTGGAAATTTGTTTTTTGTATAACATTAATATGATAGTCGTGTACAATAAAGAAATTAGAAATTTGAAATTTATAGATTTGCCATGTCCGTCGGTTCGTCTCTCCTTTCGTTTTCCTTTGGTATGAGTATGTGTATGTATCACGACGACAAAACGGTAAAATAAACGGTAATTTTTTTTTCGTAGTTACCTCTCGTATGTATCTCGTACACCTAAAGTGGGGGTGAATTTATTTTTTTCCAACACTAGTGTGTGGGGTGGCGTTGAATAGGTATTTTGAAGATAATGGGGGTCTCCAAATATTATTTTTTGATAAAATCAGCAGTTTTGTAAATATTCGCTCCAAAAATCCAAAAATAGCGTCCCCTCCACCCTCCAACTTTTAAAAATTTTGTCAATAAAATATAGAAAAATTCATGAAAATATAACCTATAAGAAATTTCAATGAAAAAAAATCGGTTGAGTCGTTTTTGAGTTATCGCAAAATTTCATAATTTTCTTTAAAATTACGTAAGTGCCGCGCGGTGTCCTTATACTTCGAACATTACACATATTAGTTAAGTGCCATACTGCATTAAAACATTCCGGTCAATCTGGCGCGTATAATCGATAACTTCCAGGAGGTAATAAGTAATTACAGTTACTTATCTTATCTTTCTCGGGATTAGGAGCTCGGGATTTAAGCCCGTCTATTGTGAAGGATGGGTCCCTATATAATGGCAGTATTTGCAAAGTAGTGCAAGACCAAGTGCTAGGGGAACCAATTCCAATGAGTGCAGGAGTCAAACAGGGTTGCCTCCTGTCGCCGCTGCTTTTCGTAGTCCTGCTCGACGACATCATGCGGAAAGTAACAGAAACACCTAGGGGCATAACATGGAATAAAATCTCACACCTGGAGGACCTCGACTACGCATACGATATAGTGTTGGTTTCGTCTTCACTGCCCGATCTTCAAATGAAGCTGGACTCGTTACGAGAGGAGGCTCAAGTTCAGGGATTACGAATAAACGCTAGGAAGACCGTCGAAATGCGAGTTCAGTCGTGCGAAAACCGACCCACAAGACTCAATGGGACACCGCTGGAATCTGTCGCAAAGTTCACATATCTCGGCAGCACCGTGACCAACAGCGGTGGTTCCGACGACGACGTCGACGCGAGGATTAGGAAAGCTAAAGGCACCTTTGCCCAGCTGAAACAGGTCTGGGATTCCAACGTACTCACCCGGCGGATCAAGATTTCCCTCTTCGATTCCATAGTGAAGTCTGTTTTGCTCTTCGGCTGCGAGACTTAGAAAGAGACAAAGGGTCTGACGACCAAGTTACAAGTGTTCGTCAACAAATGCCTTAGATCCATCCTACGCATATTCTGGCCGAATACTATCAGCAACGAAGATCTTTGGAATCGATGCCACCAAAACCCGATCAAGCGAGAAATCGCTCAACGGAAGTGGAAGTGGATAGGGCACATCCTCCGAAGACCAGAGAACAACATCGGCAAGATTGCATTCACAACCTATTCAACGCCACCCCACACACTAGTGTTGGAAAGAAAAATAAATTCACCCCCACTTTAGGTGTACGAGATACATAACGAGAGGTACCTACCCGAAATTTACCGTTTATTTTACCGTTTTGTCGTCGTGATACATACTATAATGGTCACTGAGCTAAGCTGCGGACGGAGAGACGAACCGACGGACATGGCAAATCTATAAGGGTTCCTAGTTTGACTACGGAACCCTAAAAAATCACTTTTGAAGGACTTCCGGCCAGATATGTCTTGGCAGACTTATCTATTTCTAGAGACACTATTACTTTAAAACATTTATAATCAATTTCGTCAAGATACCACAAAACGTAGGAAAACGTATCCGATGATCATCTTTGACCCCGTCTGCCAAGCACTTCCGGCCATTTTAGAACTGGCAGACTTATGTTTACACGGGCTACATGATGCCACGTAATGATGTCACATGACGTAAGTACACCCCTAAAATTTTGACCGGAAGTGAAGGATTTTCTCAAACTTCCGGCCAATTTTCTGTGCGATAATCGTTTGATTCTTGCTCAGCACAACTTTTTCGACCGTGTGCCATGCATTTTATCGTGATGTCATATTACGTAGGCAATCTTGGAGCGGGCTTACGGACTATTATGACAATATAATATTAACGATCTCCACAAATGATCACTGTTGCGAGCTACAATTAATACTCTAACAAAGTATTGCGATGATAATCAGCTATTTCTGAACCCAGATAAATGCAATGTCACCACCTTTACACGAAAAAGGAACCCAATATTTATATAATTACAAATTAAACAACTATAACTTGCACATGGTTGATTAAGTTCGAGATCTCGGTATGTTGAAAGATACTTCCTCTTTGTCAGATCGATACTAGATTTTGTATGCATCTTTTGGAGTCCCTTTTTAGGGTTCCGTACCCAAAGGGTAAAAACGTGACCCTATTACTCAGACTTCGCTGTCCGTCCGTCCGTCCGTCCGTCTGTCACCAGGCTGTATCTCAAGAACGGTGTTAGCTAGACAGTTGAAATTTTCACAGATGATGTATTTCTATTGCCGCTATAACAACAACTACTATAAATAAAATAAAATAAATATTTAAGGGGGGCTCTCATACAACAACCTTGTTATAGATCATGGTACGGAACCCTTCATGCGCAAGCCGGACTCGCACTTGCCCAATTTTTTAAATGACATATCGTCGGGGATAGTGCAATACCGCGTAAATAACAACTGTCGATAAAGTTCTCATTTCAATAAAATACTTAGCATTTTGTTTAAATATTGATTCGTATCTACACTTGTTACTTACGCGGTATTGCACTATCCCCGACGACATGATTATTGATTTAGCTTTACAAATTTTATTTACCTGCTAAAACGAATCTATTCATGTAAATATAAAGTACTTTCACGATGTTGTGTTAACAATCATTCACCTGAGTTACGCGAATTAAATATTATAATCGTAACATTTGAGGCATCCATAGCTAAACTGTTTTATTATTTAGTTCTGACTAAAACAATACTCGAAGTCAGTAATGACTAGAGTGTTCGTTTGTCTAGTAAAAAAAAGTTATAGGCACATGCTAGTCTACGGATATATGATACATAAATAATATAGAGTATTTATCCTATAACCGATTATGTGGCTGAGTTTGCTCACTTGATTTGGGATTATGCGAGTTTAACAGAGATATCTTATCATGTATGTAAGTGATGTAAGTAATCATTAAACGTCTGTGTGTAACCGCAATAAAATAACTAGTTGAAAAAAGTACTGTACTAAAGTACAGTACAGATACTTAAGGCTAGTAGAATGGGTTCGAATTTCTCTCTTGAAAAAAAAGGTTTCAACTTTTCGCTTTGAGATAAAATAATCCTTACTGTTTCTTTTACCTGGTCATATTTATATATGCTTATTAAAGATTTCCGAATGACTCAATAGGTTGGAGGAGGAACGCGTAAGCGGTTCAGAGGCCCGAGCGGCCCTGCGCAATCTGGTTCTCATGATATCGTCGCTCTGTGCGTGTGGATTTTCTGAGCTACGGCCCACGAGGGCCAACACGGAGCTGTTCCAACTGCAGGGTTTCGTGCTGCCGCAGCCCACCACCCCGGGCCAGGCCGTGAGGAACGTGCAGGCGTTTCAGGTATGACCTCATTATATCTGATGAAACCGGGGCTTTTTATGCCGGCTGTTCTTATGTTATTCTTAACTATAATATCATTTAGTATCTTATCGGCGGTCCTAAGGGGCTGTTCTATTTGTGGAATTTCGCCTCGTTAAAACAGTGTCATAAAAACTTTACGAATTCTATTCTTAGGATTAAAATTGATTTCCAGGTTCTCCAATCGGTCTTCTTGAAGTCAAACTCTGCCGCTCTTTGCTGTACAATACTGGATGCTATATCGAGTGTTTACCACGCGGACAACGCAAACTATTTCATACTAGAGAACCAAAATACATTAAGTCAATTTTCCGAAAGAATTCACACCAAAAATGCTGAAATTCAAGAAAAGTTCTTTGAACTTTTGGAGTTTATTGTATTTCAATTAAATTTTGTTCCTTGCAAGGAATTGATATCACTATCTTTGCTGCTGAAAGCGAATAAGTCGAGGAGTTGTAGCATATTGTGTATGAAAACGCTACTAAACATCTTAAAGTGAGTACATGCTATTATCTCTCCATATTTACCTTTACACTTAGGTATGAGACGCTCAGAATTTTCACATTCTCGTGTTATTTACAGGCATAATATGATCTTCAAAGATGTGTATAGGGAAGTGGGCATGTTAGAAGTCTTTGTGACATGCCTTTCTCGCTACGCCGTATTTTTGAAAGACAAACAGATCGCGGAAGAGGAGAAACTTAAGAAAGAATCATGCAATACTGCCTCTAGCGAACCAATTGCCCCAGAAAGGAGGAAAAGGTTGTCTATACGGCAAGATTCGCTGATAAAAGATCCCAACATTGATGTAGAAGAAGAAGAATTGGGTAGCCTCGTCATGGAAGGGCTGACGGCGTTGTTAAATGGGAACACAAACAATTGTAATGTATTTAGGGACTGCGGTGGAGCTAAATGTGTACACGGAATGGTGGTGCACGAGTCTTGTAGGAGTAAGGCATTGGGTAAGTTCTGTAAACAAAATATAAATTATCTACATAATAAAAAAATAAATGTGACACTAACTGACTGACATCACAGCATTTTAAATTTCCGCCAAGCGCAGCGTGACGAACTTATGAATAAAAAAGTCCATTCTAGTGGCGAGCCGTCTACAGAACTGAATCGCCTCGACTTGCCTATTTATCTCGTTTGAGCAGCCACTGGTTAGACCTAATATTGATAAGAATATCTGTGTATTTTGTAAAAAGATCACTGTAGCACGGTATCGTTTTCCCTATCCAGGTGTTGTAAGAGAACTGATAGTGAGTGGATCAGGGGAAGAAGACATGTCAGCGCTGCTTTGCGGAATGCACGCGGCCCCTAATGACGCCTTGCGACTGAAGCTACACATATTGAAGGCTTTACTAGCGTGTCTAAGAGATTCACACAGAACAAGAACTATATTTCGAAAAGTAAGCGAACAAATATCTATTTTTATTTAGTCTTTTCAACATTAAAAACAGATCTGAATCAGCACGGCTTAAATTGCTGGACTGCTTAAACTAGACTCGGCATCGCTCCTCGTACAAATCATCATCAATCTTACCCCATCTCAACATTCATGAAAAGATAGCAGGCATGAATTCTGTGACTATTTTGCGCAGTAATAATCTAACCCCGACCTCAGCCCTAAGGCTCTTCAGAATAGATTGAAGCTTACGAGTATTGTGTGTATTCACGAACTTTCACTTTTCAAGCACCGCTCCCGCTCTGCTAGCTTCCTCGCACGTAATTACGTGCTGCTTTCATTATTAAGATCAAAATAAAGCCCTGTTTTTTGTCCTCGTGTCCTGAGGAGAAGTCGCGTAGTCGAGTACTTTGAATCTAAAAAGTTGATTTCGTAACATATTTCTGTGCTAAACTTGTTCATAACCGTTCTCAGGTCAGCGGTTTCGTCTATGTGACGAGCGTTCTGGCGTCGCTCGAAGGCAAACTGCAAGGTGACAATCTCATGGACCGGGACATGTTGCAGTTGATACATATCGTGTTCTATACGGTTAGCACTGCCATGCGGTTCGAGCCGGCTAACGCAAAGTTCTTCCATCACGAGGTGAGTGAGCACACTTCGTGTATCTGACGAGCTTGTTATCGTCGCTCGATGGCAAGCTACAAGGTGACACCCATGGACCGGGACATGCTGCAGTTGATGCATACGAGTATCGTGTTCTACGGTTGGAAATGGCTACTTGTTTTATGACGAGGTGAGTGATCATGTCGGACGTTGCTACACAAACCCAATGGGCACAACTCTTATAGTCGAGGTTTTCATTGCTACTTTTGCTGCTGACACTAATTTTCATATCGGTTTCATTGTGGCATAGTGGTAGATGAAGGGGTATTCAAATGACATGCTCTCGCGATCAACGGCTTTTCATATATACCCATTGATCCGCATGGATCTAGCATAAGTGTCTCATGACCACCGTAATCGTATTTTTTTACCATCTTTGGTGGTGACGCGACACTTGACTGATTAAATTGGTTTTTACTTTACGTTTTTAATTCTTCAAGGTCTGTATGACAACACTGACCGACACCATTCGCATGCTGGGATGTTTCACCGAGGACAGCGAACTCCTGAACGACGTTAAAGCGGGTGACACGGAGTTGTATGAAGTGTTCCACGAATTATTCACCGGGAATATTCTTGATATGACGTAAGTTCTCACATTTTTGTCCAGTCTTTTCTAATGTGTGCAGTTTTTGAAAATTGTAAAAATGTGTATAAGTATGACCTATATAAAGGGGGATTTATTTAGAGCGTGCAGTCCAAGGAAATTTTAGTACAGCAATCCCGGGAATTCCCTGCACTGCAAACCCGAGATTTAATCTCTAGAACTGCCGATACCTGATGCTTTTCTGCAGTAGTACCTATTAAATATCATACCATTTTTTATTTGCAGGTTCCCTGAAACTATACCCGTAGTTTTCATCCACGCGTGCATCGTGCTAAGGCTACTGTACGATGTGGCTTTGGACTCGTTTGACAAACCCACTTTCTGCGGCTCGCTCAACGTCAAGTCGCCCAGTCTGACGAGGCAGAGCTCCGCCATCAATGAGGTCAGTGGCGTGTAAAGCGTATTTATTTCAACTTGAATTTTATCCAGTAACATTAGGGCATCTGAAGGCATATAAAAAATAATTAAAGTATTAGATATTTACCCGATTTTATCTTTGACGCCAAAATCAAGCATCACCTGTGAGAATATTTGTGCAAGACATCGCCACAGAGTAACTGATATCCTTTCCATTATTCCAGTCGAAACCAGCGGGTCGCACAGCTCCGCTAAACCTGTCAACTGGGAGCTCATCGGGCGAGGCGTGGGTGGTGCATTCTGGTGTGGTGATAGTGCTGGCGAAGCTGCTGCCGGCGCTGCCCAGGCCCGCGGAGTACGAAGCTCACGCGCGTGCCCTGAGGGACTACTTGGCGCACGTGCTCAAGAGCCTGGTGCGCAGGTAGGATTGTTACACGCTATTTGTAAGATGAGGTCTCCGTACGCGTAGCTAGCACACTTGCTCAGCACTTGCGGCAAGACGCCGGTACATTGGGGGGGCTTCGTGGTGAAATGCTCGCGATCCCGTGACTTCCCCATTAACAGCAGGTGCGAGAAATGCCGGACTGTTTTTAGTGGCCAGGTTCCTCCCCCTTTCTAGGAGAGAGATCGGGAGATGGGAATCCCACATAACCCCAAACGGCTTCGTCAAAACACTTTACCCTGTTTTGACGAAGTCGAATTTTCACTCCTAAAAAAAGAAGGAAGCCGGCACATTGCTACGAATGTAAAGGTAGCTTTAGGGAGCTTGGTGGTTTAAACGAGGGTTGTTATGGCGCTACGCGCGCATGTTTGATAAAAATAAAATATTACATCCCGGTGCTTATGGCCACTGAAACTGGCTCTGCACTGAAATGTTTTGAAAATATTTGCAATAACTCGATCAGATCTTTACCGGGAACCGAAATTACATGATCATTATTATACGAATAGAACGCCTCGCTAAATATTTTACTTGGGTGTTAACAATGTACTTATCGTGCCATACCCTCTTTTGTAGTAATTATGCTCTCCCTGTTACAGCGAACGCAACCAACAAGTGATGTGCGGCGCGGGACTAGCAGGCGCTGTACTACGCGTGATGGGAGCAGCACTACGTTCAGAAAAACACCCGCTGCACGCGCCCGCCATGTACATGCTAGAACGGCTCGCCGCGCACGCGTTGCGACCCGCTGAACTCAGGTACCTAGTTCAGACTGATTCAGGATTTCTATTTCGGAAAGGGGGCTTTATACTCTGGGACACCTTTTGGTGTAATATCCAAAGCGTTATATTATTTTTAGGTATGTGAGAGAAGACAATGGTTTTGGTACTCAAAATTAACTGTTATTTTATTAGGCATACTATCATAGATTGTAATTATTTCACATAAATAGTCTGTAGGTCAAATCTTACGTGTTACTTTTGTGTTACTTAAAATCAAGATGATTGGCCTGAGTTTTTTAATATCCTATTGTATTCGCCTGTATAATAACTAAGAAGAATATTGTATAAGTTGGATTTTTAGTTTTTGGGGTTGAACGACTAGAGAACCTATTGTTTACATTAAAAAACGAAGCAAATATTTTTTCGTAAATTTCAGAGAGTTCCTTCGAATGGGCAACCCGCTGAACTGCGTAGCCCCGGAGGCCGGGCAGGTGTCCAAGCCCGGCGGGCCCGTCCCGCTCACCAGGATCAAGACCTTAGTTTCCATGACCACTCCTAGGGACTATAGGTCAGAAATCGTAGTTTTTGTAATTCTTATTTTAAAAACGAACAGACGTTCGTTGCTGTGCGAAATTAAGCTGCTCTGCAGATATTTCTTTCGGCTCGTTTCTTTCCATTCAAGCGTCTTTTGAAGAGAGAGAAGGTACGAAAATTTAATAAATGTCCTCATTTCGTTTCGTTTTCAATATCCATTCTTTGGGCGTGGTAAAATTTGCGCGCTGTGCCTGAATCTGTATTTGTTGTGTTATTAACAAGTACGAATTCTTATTAATCTTGTTTCACCAGATCACAGAATTCGTGCACGCTGCCTCCGTTCGTGGAATTTGACATGTCTGCCGAAGGTTTTGGCTGTCTGTACTTGCCGAGTATAGCGCCTCAGTCGGCCAACCTCAACGCGCTCGGCACCCAGGATAACGCTACCCTTGGTGGCATAGGATCAGGTAACATTTAATGATTTGAAAGATTACACATTATATTAACAAAACGGGACGCAATCGTGTTCATAAATGTGTTTTATTAATTATGTCGACTTTTTCGACGTGGTGTTACGTCTATGGTCTTGGAGGCTGTTCGTTTATTTAATGTCCTTTTACTAGCTAAGAACTGCGAAGTGTAGTTTCTTCTGCGAACTCCTTTAGTAGAGACGTCCATCATGTGTCTTATCCTAACTGGCATGGATAGGCTATTAATGAAGGCTTTTAAAAATGATTTCCAAAATTGAACAATTTGATAAGTTAAGCAAGCACAATCCGAAATATTGACAACTCTCGACAAAAATACCTATTAGTCGATAGCTGATGATATGATATACCGATTTCTATAAACCTTAATTTATTTGATCTAACTTACAAAAATCGCTCCGTGCAGAGTTATTAAGCAGTTATGGTTTGTCCCATAGGCGACAGAGTGTTCCCCCCTCAAACCGGACTGACCTACTCAACATGGATATGCGTGGAGAAGTACTCGGACCCGCGATCCGACCCGCACTGCGTGCGACTATTGACCCTCGTACGGAACATCAACAACAGCCGGGAAGACCATCTCGTGTGCTTGGCGGTGGTACTTTCGGCCAGGGACAAGGCTATCATAGTGTCCACGCAGGAGACCATGGTGCCACATAGTAAGTGTTTATGGTATTTATAATGTGAACGTATATGCATTGCTGGCAATGAACATAAGTTTTATTTAACACGTTCGCAGACGCGGTTGCTATAGCATTCGCGTAGTCTTCGTTTCCTTTGGATACATGACGCCTTTTACTGTCGGCGAACGTGTGCATTATCGGAATTATAAGTAGTGTATGCACTTTCTTTACAGACGTGGGTGAATGGGAACCTGAGGGGTCAGGTGAATGCGGCGCGCGTGTGTGGTGTCCCGACCTGCAGCACGAAGGCCAGTGGCACCATCTAGTGCTGGTGCTCAATAGGGCAGTGTTGAAGAACTCGTCGTTCTCGCTTTACTTAGACGGTGAGTTTACTTGTTCAACTGCGCAAGCTGTTATTACGAGAATTCTAAGAGATTCCGCGCTGTACTTGAAATCTTTTCTGATCGTCAGAAAAGTTAGTTTCCTGACCATACTAACAGCAGTTCAACCCGAATCTTTGCGTCATACTTTAGATAGAAAACAAGAACACTCGGTGAATCAGTCACTAAAATTCGCCCAGTTTATTGTTATTTGAGTTTTGAGAAAAACAGACTGAAATGTCCACGAGGTTTTTGTCCGTAACCCCGGTCATGTTACCAAACCCCGAGTCGGTGCTACGCCATTAGAACGGCTAGAGGTGGTAGTTAGTGTGTTCCCTGTTTAGTGATATTCGATTATGAATCCCCAGGTCAGCACATGCACTCGGGCAAGCTGCACTACGTGAGCGCGAACCCGGGCGGCGGCGCGGCGACGCTGTCCGGCGCCTCCAGCGTGTACTGTGTGCTCGGCACGCCGCCGCCCTGGCGCCGCTACTCGCGCCTCGTGTGGCGGCAGGGGCCGGCCATGCTGCTTGAAGACGTAAGTCTGCGAAAAAAAAACTAAAAAAAAAAAAAACTGAAAAAAAAAAATACCTGCGAAACCGTACCGTATTTGAGCACGATTCTAATATAATACGCCGAATGTAATCGAGTGATGGTAATGAAGGAAGGTAATCGCCATCTGTTATGCAGCTAGGACAGCTAAGTGGCATGCTTGCGTATTCATGGGCATTCTAGTACAATCTGGAAGCGGCGGGGCGAAGCCTGTAAATACAGAAGTCAGCAGAAGGATACTGTCGTCAGCGTGGAATTTATACAAAGCAAACCTGTCTTCCATAACATTTAAATTGCATATTTTTTTAAGGATCTGAATTAATATCTCCAATTTAATTTCCGTTTCATATTTACCATTCTACGAGCTAAATAAAGCAATCATTACAGATGATGTGCAATTAATGTGACATGCCATTTTTCGCAGGTGTTGCCCGCTCAAACGGTATCGATAATATACCAACTGGGGCCACATTACGTGGGCACACTACAAGCGCCATTGCCCCCCGGCCCCAACCAAGAGCCCTTGGCGCCTCTTGTAGCCGAAGAAAAGGTCGTGTTCGGCATCAACGCCCGAGCCATGTCCCAACTGACCCTCGCCAAAATACGGAAAGTCTACAGCAAAAACGACAACAAAGCGATAGCGAAGCAACTAGGCATGTCTTCCCATGAGAACGCGACGCCTATAAGGATATTGCACAATTCTGCGGGACACCTAATGGGCCCAGCGAGATGCTTGGGTGGAACCGTCGTAGGCTATTTGGGTGTAAGAGTTTTCTGCCCGAAACCTGCCGCTATAATGGTAAGTTACTTATGATATGCCAAAACAACGAGACGACGCGTTTGGATCGGTTGGTAGACACCTGCCTACTGAGTCGACGGTCCCGGGTTCGAATCCCGGCCGGGGCAAATATTTGTGCAAAATATTTGTTCTTGGGTCATGGATGTTATCTATATATGTATTTATATATTATGTATATCGTCGTCTAGTACCCATAGTACAAGCTTTGCTTAGTTTGGGACTAGGTCGATTTGTGTATGATTGTCCCTTAATATTTATTTATTTATTATTTATTTATTCTTCTGTTTCAGATTGACACCGTTGGTGGTTGCTCAGTTTTACTAGGCTTGATCGCCATGGCACAAGACGTTGAATGCCTGTACGCCGGAGTCAAAGCCCTAGTCTGCGTGGTACGATCTAACAAAGCGGCTCAAGCGGAAATGGACCGGCGGAAAGGTTACCAAACCCTAGCCATGTTGTTGAAAAGGAAAAAGCAGCTACTGAATTCGCACATTCTTCACCTAATATTTGGTCTAGTCGGCACTGTTGATAGTCAGAAGGAAACGTCATCTATTCCTAATCTAACAGCTTTTCAGGTATGTAAACCGACCCAAGATAATCGTTATTTTTATTTTCGTTCGATCTAGAGGCTTCATGGTGTACGTTTTATTAGTTTTGCTTAACCTCGTTCCAGGATCTGATTTGCGAGTTGGACGTATGGCTCGGGGCTCCAGGAGGCCTGATCAAATCTCTCCTAGAACATCTGCTGGAACTCGCCACTGAAACTGCGCACAAAACACACAACCTACGCACAATGCGAGAACTACAGCTGGTCTCGAAGCTTCTCTATATCATAAATGATGTCAAAGTCGTGAGCACAAAGAATGTTCTTATACAATTGCTAGCCGCTTTACTAGGGGGACAGCCACGGCCGAGCGACCTTCTTTGCTTAGGCCAGTTCATGGCTTACACACTGCCGTTACCCTCACAAACGGAGAAGGGGCTTAACCTAAAGGAAAGCGATTGCGAGAAGGAGTGTGAAGGCGAGCAGGTTATCCTGCGGAACAAATGTTTCAACGTTCTACACGGACTGTTATTTACAGCGCGGAATCTTGTCAATACTATCGTTTGTGAAGAGATTTCGCGAGTACTAGGGATGGATTGGCTTCTGAGTTTCATGCAGGAAAACGTTCATTCCACAACTGTTTTGTGGGCGCTGAGAATATTGGTTATTCTTTGCTCCGGGCAGGGACAGCAATCTGCTATTATGCAAAGGTAATTAAGCAACAACCATTTGAGTCACATTTACCTAATTTCTTCGTAGAGTAATCGCCTGGTGACAACCAAAACTCACTATTTCTGTCACTGCTCTTTAAAACCTCGTATCTTGTAAGTATGACAATCTATTTACGAGATACGAGCATTTTTTCAAGTAGGTATTTGTTACTTAGTGAGTTTTGCTTGTCAACTAACGATGTTACGTCCAACATGTTTGTTATTGCGTAGGTTCCGAGAAGGCGCCGGCAACGGTGGCTGGCTCCGTCACACTGAAGTGGTGGTAGCGCCGCAACAAGCCGGCGTGGTACTGTCTACCGCCGTACACTCACACACACATTTGCATATGACGCTACTCCACACTTCTGGATTCGTCATGCTCTCTTGGTAACTATTATTATTATTTATCAACAAGTAATTTCAAGCCTACTACAGTTATTTATATCGATCTATATAAAATAGAAAAAAAAAACCGAATGCCAAGATTTGTTCACCCGTGGATGATGACAATAATGATCATGATTATTGTAAAATCGTGTTCTAACTATTGATAACTTAAATACTTGGTTTTCAGGCTGGTTTTATCCCATCTACAAATACCAGAGCTGTATTACTTGCTATTTGGCCTTACGCTAGGGCAACCAATGCGCAATGTCGGATGTAAAATCGTGCACTAACTATTGATAACTTAAATACTTGGTTTTCAGGCTGGTTTTATCCCATCTACAAATACCAGAGCTGTATTACTTGCTATTTGGCCTTACGCTAGGGCAACCAATGCGCAATGTCGGTTCCGATAAGGCTGTGTCCGTGGAGCGTGTATGGGCCGCCGCCTGGGGAGCCGCCGCGCCTTCGAGGCAGTCCTCCGCTGCTGTCGCAGCCAGAATCTCGCTGTGCCCTGAGGCCGTAGTCATCCTACTGGGTGCTGTCAGATCCTTGATCCATTCTGATCCGGCCACACTACCAGAATGGCTGGTCGACCATCCGGTAACAATTATACAAGTAAGTGTTATTATACAAGGAAGTTCGTTTATATTAATTTTGGGACGAATGTAGCTGAACTAAACTTTGTTCTGTATTTGTAGGTACTATTTTCTCTATACAACACTCTCCCGGACTTCGTAACAATAATGATGACCGCCGAAGTATTAACGGCTTTGGCTTCAACACTTTTCCCCCCATATACGGCTGATGATATTCATATGCGTAAGTACTTGTTATCTTTTTAATGTAAGTATACGTGCATGACGCAGTCTCAATTATCATGCATGGGGGAGTCTAAATGATACTTTAAATTAAGTGGTCTCTATAAGAGAATTAGACGTTAACAATTTTACGAACAAAAGTCTAGTATACGAGTATACACTTCGAACGAGCGACCATCATGTTTTAGCTATCTGCGAAAGTGGCGAGGACTCGGGAGCGTCGACGCCCGGGTCAGAAAAGGAGGTGGTGATCGTGGCGGGCGCGGCCGCCCTCACCCAGCACGCGGCCAGGCAGGGCGTCATGGACTTCCTTAGGGTCATCGTCCTGGATTCCTTACCCCTAAACGTAACGGGCAAGGCGGCTCCGGTATGATTCCGCTTTCATAAACCTTTCTCTGCCTATTTGATGTGCTTTCGATGTACCGTTTTTGTAGTTTGACGTTTTATTTTTTATTTGCTTAACATTGTATCGAATAAATGTTAGTTTCATTATGAATCTTAATTATAATTACTAATTATGAGATGGCATGAAGCCTCAACGTATCTAGTAAACGCCTAGCTCCCGAAGGACTTTCAGACGTCAGAATAACTTTCACATTAAAGTCCGACACTCACTCGCTTGATCGTTGTTTGTAGAGTACATCGGCCACTGACACAGTACCACCGTCAATGTTTTGTACATCCTGTAGCTGCTCCACGCCTACATCCTACTTTTATAGCGTAAATATTAGAAAACTTATGTTTGTTTCGTTGTTATAACCAAATCGATCTCATTTACTTTGATCGGCACTTAGTGATGCATATCATATTTCGAAAACACACGTTTTTCATGAGCCACCTGCATTTTGATTCTAACAAGCGTGGACGTTCATACATTCCCTGGATTAATTATAATCGAACAAAGTAAATGAACTTATTCACGCTCACATACTTTATTAACAAATACATGTAGACCATTTTTGTTAAGTTATGTAACTCAAACTTCTACTATGCACCGTGTGGCTGTGATGTGACTAAAGTAGATAAAATACCGTAATTGGATGGAGTAGTATATTAGTAGATACAAACGGAAGGGGTTATTTATACATGAAAAACTAAGTAAACTAAATATTAATGCGATTCTCGGCGTTTTCATTTGCGAATATAATTAAAGAAATTTTAAAATACACCAATCACTAATAATTCATCATAATCATACTTTTACAAGCACGTTCTGAAGCTTCTTAGCTTAGCTATTAACAAACCAGTCTAGTCTGGAGCATGCAAAGTCAAAAATAACTATACAATGCTTATGTATCGTATGCACTGCACTAGTGGCAATGTGTTTGACTTACAATAAACACGAAACTCACAATTATCACCAAACATTCGTGTGTTCTATTAGAGCCAGACTACAAATACTCTACTAGATGTTCGGCCTATTTATTTTACGTCGGTATCTCTAACGATGACAGCGTTAGTTAGATAGTTAACATAGTACTGTAAAGTAATTTATGAACATTTAATAAAGTCTATTTGAAATGTGATAACTGCATGCCTTTTGCATAAAAGGTCTTAGTAGGGAGGATTCCTAAAGATGATCCGTAAGAAGATACAATTTTCTTTGAAAGTTCATTGTTGTCGATTGGAAATTCTATAGGGCTTACGGGTAAATGGTATGATATAAATGTGTACTTTCATGTGTAATCTGCTTGTATAGTAAAAGTAGTTAGCTCATTCGTAGATAACTCACATCGTGTCTGTTTTCATTATTCCACAAGTATAATTACTTTAATCTTTCCTCCTTACAGGTGATAGATTTAGTACTCGATGCCTCACCGGCGAACTCTACCAGCCTACAGCAGATAGAGTTCCAGACTGATGTACTCACGACTCTGATGGAAAACTTGTTGAATACGGAGTTGTTTGGTTCAGAGTCCAATATATCGAACGTTTGTTACTTGGCCGCTAGATTGGTAGACAAACTATGGCAGGGGCAGCTTTCTAGGGATCCCCATGAGGTAACCGCAGTTTATACAGTGTGGGAAAAACTACGGGAGGTGGTCCCTGGAGGGAAACCACCTCAAATCCTTAATAAACTAACCTAACATTTTACTGAAAAAAAAAAGAATTTTCTTAAATGTTTACATATGTCCTTTAAATTTTGAGAGATATTTTTCTGTTCGATTCCCAGGTGAAAAAAGTGAATTTTAGAAAATAGCATGCAGTTTTGCTACTTTTTAAAACAAAATAATGTTTCCTTCAAATGATATGAGCCAACTTGAGGATTTTAGGCCGTTTTCCTCCAGAGCCCATAATTTTTTTTCCCACCGTATATGTGAATTGTTAAATTTTAGTCATATCCGTAGCTTCCTGATTCAGATATAGGTTTATACTGAGATTAAATACGGGAATAAATAAATAAGGCCCAAGGCTCAAAGTACCTGCACATTTTACAACATTTATACTTATTTATTTTTAGACGTAACTTTTAGTCTGTAACCTGCTTTGGTTGAATAAATTGAAGTTATAATAAATTTTATCCGTTTGCAGGTTTTCGATTTCATTGTAAAGTTGGTGACGCAAGCCAAGAAGAAGTCGTCCGTGATATCTTTGGAGGGACTACACCATTGCTTGAACAGGACAATACTGTTCCTGCTGTCTCGGTCTGCCGAAACTATTACGGATCAGATGTCTGTTCTGGATGCTTTGCGGAAACTTACTACTCACAGGTTTGTGTTTAAAACGCCAAGTTGAGCAAAACGCGCGCGCTGGCACGCCGTACCATCCTTTTCTCGAAGCCATTCCGGACATTTTCGATCCACCTGTATTAATTGTTTATAGATTCTCTATTATTCTTTGATAACTGCATATCTTTCATTTACCATAACTATTGCTACTATACTATAAACTATTGTCTCTCAAGAAATGTATAGGGATGCATTCAATTGCAAATGGTTATCAGTGTGGGAATCAATCAATTCTTTGAGCGCCAATGCCGAGCGTAAATCTAGGGTTTACATGCTAGAAAATCGGGCGTTAAGTCGTAATTAATTACTCTATGCTTGATGTCTGGGCCACAGTTTTCCATTAGCAGGCTTGACACTCAAAAAATTTGGCTTAGGAACAAAACGTGATGTTTATTCTAATCTGTAAATTGTATAACAGGTTATTGATATTCGGCGCCGGAAACCACGAGCTCGAGTTTATCGGGTGCCTGACATACTGCTTGTTGCAACTGAGCTCTAACATGAAGATTGCCTTGGATTCACACATGCGCACGACGTGGCACGTCAACCCCAGTGGGGACCTCGAATCTAGAGACGACAAGCTGACCACTCATCAAGGTAAGCTGGAAGCAGCTGGACTTAGTAGGAGTAGTAAGGGACTGAGTATGATCTGATAGTGGTTTTGATAGAAACTTTCCTTTCCACAGGTCGAAACCTTATGGCGGGAGCGGCACGCCGCGTTTGGGAGGAGCTGTATGCATGCAAAAAGCCCGCTATCGAGGAAGTGTTCAAGATGACATTAGTGCAACCCGTGGGCAACGCGCGTGCCCCGGACCTGACTACGGCCAGGGAACAGCTCAACGAGAGCGCTCACAAGCTATGGATCAACTACATCGACACGGAACGAAAGGTAACTAACGTACGAGTTGTACATTTCGGGAAAAGAGCGGGTTACTCTTTGATACAATGCACGGTTTGACGACTAACGCCCCGGCCACCAGTTCGCGGGACAACCGGCTGCGGCAAACGGAGGCCTTAGAAGTGAGCAAGACACCGCGCTCGGACGTTCGGACCATTCATAGTTGGGAGCCTATAGCCGCTCACCGTTGCTGTAAGTACGTAAGGTCTACCGAAACGCATGCCAGACGAGTGCTCTCACATTTTAGTTCGAATACGCTTTGTGAGAGCGTCAGTCGTGCACTTTAGTATATATGCGTGTGCATAATGTATGTGTATCCGTTCCAAGGGAGCTTACTCAGCGGGACCGTTGACGTGTAATTAAACAGTTTATTGAGTGGTGTTTATGTCACATTCCAAGGGTATTCCCCGGTAAAGAGGCGACCAGAATTTGATTTCGCTTAAACTTAATACTTCCGTTTATATTTGTAAAAATAGCCTGGAGGAATGGAAATATGAGGTAAAATGCCGTTGTAAAGTTAACATCGGTGCTAATTGAAATCTTTGTTGATACAGGCGGTATACAGAGTGCCTTGGGAGCTTCACAATCAGATACAATCGAAGATCCAAAAGGTGACCGGCGGATTGACTCGGCTAGCGTCACGCACCAAGGTGAAGAAGGAGGATTCTGCCAAGCTACGACCACACCCACCACGCGATCACGCCCTTGCGTACCTACAGGACCATGTTCAACTCGTCAGGTTTGTTAATATGGTATTTTGTTGTTAAATCATATAAGCAATCCCAAACGGCTCGATTTTGTAGTGTAGAATACAAGAATCAATATCGTATATGGGAGAATATTTCAGCGGTACGCAGTAAATAATAGTTCCAATACCGTCCGCTATTGTACAGAGTTCCACAAATTACTTCTGAACCCTACTTAACCTAGAGTAAGCACTAGGATAACAATTTATCTTTATTTCTATTGTTAAAGTTGAGTATGACACAAATTGTTTTTAATAAATGTGACAATTCTCTTAGGGAATCACGGGTCTTTAGTCCATAGATCGCACGGATTGCTCGTTTTTGTTGACGAATATTGCATTCACACCTGAAGAGACGAATCTCAAGAGACGTCCAACAGTCTCTTGGTTATGTACGTATTCTACCCTCCATAGGTTGGACTTATTTTGTTATTTCGATTTCCGACCTCTGTAGCGACTTCAAACAAAATGTACCGTTCACCAGGCAAGCGTGGTGCCTCCAACTCCAGACCGCAGCCAACACCTGCATGCACACAACGCGCTACGTCCAAGCCGAGTGGGCGGGCGCGTGGCGGGAGCTCACCCGCGAGCGGGGCCTGTGGGGGCCGCCGCGCGCGTCGCCGCTCGACAAGTGGGCTCTCGACTCCACCGAAGGTCCCTGCCGCATGCGAAAGATGTTGCGAAGGAACCATCTCTTCTATCTGCATTATCCGTATCGGCCGGAGCTGGATAATCCGGATAATGTGAGTCTTTTAGTACTGGTTTCTTCTTTCTATCATCCTACTTCTTGGGCCAGTCTGGGTGTTATCTGTAAACATTGGTTACTGTTGTGCGATTCGAGGGAATATCGAGCGAGGCAATTGGAATTTTACAATTTCCAACTACATGTTTTAACTTTACCGCTAATTGAACTACAGTTACCGATGTTCGGTGATAACTGATTAATTACCTTGCATTCTTTGTATGTTAATATTGGCCGTAAGTGTTCATATTTTTTTATTACAGAAACAATTGAAGTACAAGGTCGCTCAGAGCTTGGATAGCAAAGAGTACTACAGGGTGTACCAACAATGGCGGACAGCCGGCAACATGTTGGGCGAGACCGATGGGATCGAACCCGCAGACCTGCAGACTTACGAGGAGGAAGTCACCAAGTAAATATTTTATCCTGTACTTAACAAAGAGAAGACTATATTTTGCCCCAAAATGGAGGTTCTTGGACCCCATCAGAAGTCGTCCACATATATGTACCCATATACGGCGTTTAATCTGTTGCTGCTTGAACTATTTGCTAGTGTAGCAGAATAGAATCTATATTATTTGCTTTCATCTAAAATGTACTTGGAGCTTATTTCGAGGTACCAATCACATCTGTAAGAATTTCAAGGAAAACGTAATCTAAATGTATGGATCTCATTAGGAGTGTAAACTTTTCTTTTCATCGGTAACCTTAAGCTAAATCCAGCAAACTATTTTGTTCCAGTAATAGGGACCCGTCCCTGGACGAGACGAACGAGAACGGATCACCATCAGACCTAGTCAGTAGCGGCGTGGTTAGTCGTGGTACTAGTCAGACGTCCGCGGAAGGCAACGAAGACGGTCCTGATAATGAGGATGAAGACGAACAACAGTCTCCTCCTCCCGATAATCAGACGCTGCTCAGGCTATTGGAACACCACGAAAAGGTAAGCCTAGCCTTTAATATAAAGTCGCTTCAATGCTGTCATGTCACGTGTAAATGGAGATATTCTTTTGAAAGCAATTTTTATCCTAATTAATATTATCCACAATATCCGTAAGGTAGTTGCTATGCTGTTTACCTACATACCCAGATACTATCCGAATATATTGTATCGAATTTTAAAGCTGAGCTGTTATTCACATTTTGTCGATAGGCAGAATGAAGGAGGGGGTGTTGTGATCTTATGTGGTCTCAAATTACTTACAATTTTATTGCAAATTCAGATTACACACATGTTCCGGTGCGCAAGGATACAAGGTCTTGACACAGTGGAAGGTCTACTCTTGTTTGGAAGGGAACACTGCTACGTCATAGACGGATTTACCCTGCTGAAGAATAGGGAGATCCGAGACTTGGACAGCTGTCCAGATGATTATGAACCTATTCTACCCAGCCAAGGAATACAGAGGAGCAATCAAAGACAGTGTAACAAATTTCTGTACGAAGATATACGGTAATTATGCCATATTGTCAGTTTTTTATTTATTATTCAGTAAATGTAGTAAATAATCAGATTCTCATTATAATAGGCAGAATACTAACGTTCTAAATTGTTTATTGAACAGGGAAGTACACAAGCGAAGATATCTACTACAACCTATAGCTTTGGAAGTTTTTTCAAGTGACGGTCGAAATTATCTCCTAGCATTTCCTAGAAAAGTACGAAATAAGGTAGGTTATTTTACACTTACAGTATTATTGTTTTTGGTGTCTGCTAAACGGCATCACGAAGGATTGTCATGAATTCGATTGAAATAATAACGCAATATTGTAAACAATCGGTTTATATTTACGATAGACTTTTCTCACTTTTTCACTAAAATCTTAAATTATTGTCGTTAATAAAAATAAAGTAGCAGATCTACCATCTGACGAACTGAATACGTTGATAATGTGAAAATATTGTTATGTCGTAGGTGTACAGCCGATTCACAGCTCTGGCGACGGGGATGGCTGACAGTGCAGCCGGGTCGGTGGCGGGACAGAAGCGCGGAGTAGCCGTTGAACAGCCGGCAAGTTTGCTGGCCACGCTTATTGGCGACACCTCCGTCACGCAGCGGTGGCTGGTAAGTCTGGCGTCCATCTTATTGTAGGTGTTTAGCCATTCGCTTTGGTGACTAGACAGAGACATTCAATTAGCTGATCGCTTAATAAAGCTTTCGCTAGCGGTGGACGTTATTTGGCTTAGATGATGATGATAAACAGACATAATTAAAACTTATTGAATCGGCTCTATCGCGATATTTTGATTAACCTTTATTGCCTGACGTTTCAACACGGTTTCACGTGCCGTGGTCTCAGGCGTACTGATGAAACAGCGAGTTGTTACTGGAGATGTCGGCCTAATGTATCACTACCCGACGAAATGTGTAATAAAACGGATGGGTAGGAAGATAAAAAGTTCGACTACCCCCCATTCAGGAGCATTTCACTCAGTACTTTACAGATTTCATACATTAAAACTTGCGTGCGTTTAGTACGAGACTCGCTCGATAGATGGAGCTAAATTCAATATTTGAATTAGTGTTATTAAAATGAAATCTGTTTTTATGTTATTATTTTATCCATAAATAAACATATAATAAAAACATAATTATAAGTTATAGTGAAAGATTATGAAGCATTATTTTAATTTATCATTACAGGCAACATTACGGCTTAAGATTAGATCCCCGTTCCATTCCACTCATTTATTTTTTAGATTTCACCTATTATATTTTAAGCAGTTATTTGATGATTGTCACAAAAATTTAATATCCACAAAAAAAATGGAAAATAATAAATGCGTATTTTTTTAAATGTAAAAAAACAATAGTAGAAAGTAAACTAAAAGACTACTTAATACAATTCGGTGTAGAGGAACGCGTAGCGTGGTGCTGTTTGACAGTTTACTTTATTTATGGACAAGTTGGTTTTCTGGTGGATATTCAAACGGGTATAAGAAATCTTCATCGACTGTGCTTTATGGATATTAGCGAACGTTGATGACCTTCACGCACGAACTTGGATTCCGACGACAGAAGTTCCAGGAAGGATTTCTATCCCGGCTTTGTGTAATGGATCACGATTGCCTCGTTAAACTATTTTAAAGTCATGGTAGCAGTAAAAAATGTTGTGTGTGTCTACCTGTGGTAAGCGTTTGTTATAACTATGTTCCCCAAAATTAATTAAATAAAAATAATTAATTGTAAATGTGTCTTTTTTATACCTTCCTACAAACATAACTAGTTTTAATGCCCACTTATTATGTTAAGTGTGAGGTACAGATGAATCATATAATTAATATGTATTGAAAGTACCTATAGTACAGTGCATAGCGATTGCTATGTATACATATGTACATGACTCAGATAACTCGAAACTCGCTCAATAGATGGCGCTAGTACACAAAGGAAGCTGATGACTCTATCTCAGTATATATAATTTACTCTATGCCCCCATTTGTTAATATTTATTATCACCGGCACGACACACATCACTCACAATGTCCCCGCACAGATCCGAAGATATATCCCCAAGTTGGCGATAAATTAAAACCATCTTCCCGATTGAAATTCTTACCACGGCACGTGAAACCGCGTTGAAACGTCAGGCAATGAAGGTAAATCAAAATATCGCGAATTCGCGATAGACCCGGTTCAATAAGTTTTAAAAGTGTTCAAACCTCGAGAGTATAAAATGTTATATAAACAGACAATGTCTAACAGAATACGTTTTGTGAATCAAAGGGGTGTGGAGCGTTCCTACTAAGAGATTAGGCAAAACTGTCGTCCTTGTCAAACGCTAAAATACAATAGAAAAATCCTACTTAACCTTATACGTGGTTACAGAGAGGCGAAATATCAAACTTCCAATACCTAATGCACCTGAACACCCTAGCGGGGCGGTCGTACAACGACCTGATGCAGTACCCCGTGTTCCCCTGGATCTTAGCCGACTACGACTCGCTGGAGCTGGACCTCAACGACCCGGCTACTTTCCGCGATCTCGCCAGGCCCATGGGCGCGCAGAGCCCGGACCGGCTGGAGCAGTTTAGAAAGAGATACAAGGTACTTTCATAATGTTGTACTTCTAGAATTAACGCGTCTATCACTCTTTCCACTTAGAACAGTGCGAGAGAGAGAGGCGAAATCGCGGCCATTATGTGCTGAAGAACCGACTGAACATAGGCAGAGCGGACGTATAACCTTATTACAACACCCCCTCGGTTCTCTCTCTAACTCCCCATCAGCTGCATATATTAGTTTCAAATTTTTAACTTAAATTACCGTGGCTCTATACAGGCACTGAAACACTGCCTACTCCTGTGATCCAAGCATCTCAACTACGGCCTAAACTGTCCATCTGTGACTTTTATGTAAATTATAACATGTAAAGTTGTCGATTGGCAGGAGTGGGACGACCCGCACGGAGAAACGCCCCCGTACCACTACGGCACACACTACTCATCGGCCATGATTGTATGCTCCTACCTACTACGGATGGAGCCCTTTACGCAGCACTTCCTGAGGCTGCAGGGTGGACACTTTGATCTCGCTGACAGGTAACTCAATGATAATATAGAGTGTAGCATGCCTTGAAAATTATCGTTGGCGGGAGTGAGACGACCCTTCTATTGATTCTACCTGTTGCTTATGGAGTCTTCCACACTTCCTGAGGCTGCAGGGCAGACACTTTGACATCGCCGACAAATCACTTGACAATAATAACGAGCGTAGCATGCCGCTATTATTACCTTAAACATTTCGTGCCAGTTCTCCTTTTGATGCTGTTTGAAAGTTACCTAATGTGACTTCTCAGTTAATTACATTGTAACATAGCCTGACTTGAGACAAGGAGGGAAGAGAATATTTGCTGCATCAATCGGAACCAGTAACACAGTAGCTCGTTATGTTTTTATAAGGAAGAAAATAATAAAGTTGTTTTTTTAGAATGTTCCACTCGGTGAAAGAAGCGTGGAACTCTGCGTCACGTCACAACATGGCAGACGTTAAAGAACTCATACCGGAGTTCTTCTACTTGCCCGAGTTCTTGCTCAACTCCAATAATTTTGACCTTGGTGAGTACTCAAAACATATAAAATACTTTTTACTTTTGATTCTTGAGCAAAGAAGAGCTTAAACGGCAGTAAAAAGTTGAAATACCAAAGTGCTTTCACACTTTAATCAGTAGGGGACGTGAACTGGTGCTAGTGCGACAATTGTCGAATTCGATGTTTGACAATCTAATCTAGCAGAAATTTATCTACTTTACATCTATGCTCATTTACAGTGCTATGACTACGAATGTTAAACATCGAACCATAATACATTGTGTATATTCGTCTTTATACATATTGCAAATGCATTAAGCTCGGGTTTCCTAGGATAGCGGTGCCGTCACATAGCGGCCTTTAGCACTTAACAGTCGAAAGGTTAACTTCCACTCACAGACAACCCCCACAAGACGGAGCATGTAAGTCGACCCGCGCGCACCAACGATATGGTACGGCAGAACATTAAAGTATCAACACGGAGGCCACCGTTTAGTTGCGTCCATGTTTATGAGGTCTCTCTACACCACTTAACACTACAATATACCATGTTATTTATTTAATTTCTTTTCTCGTTGACGTACGCATGGATCATAAACAAGGACGGAACTAAACGGTGGCCGCCGTGTTGATACTTTAATGTTCTGCCGTACCATATCGTCGGTGCGCGCGGGTCGCCTTACATGCTCCGTCTAGTGGGGGTTGTCTGTGCTTCTGCTTCCACTATAACAAGCACGTATCACAGGTTCGAAGCAGTCCGGTGTAGCGCTCGGCGACGTGGTGCTCCCTCCGTGGGCGCGCGGCGACCCGCGCGAGTTCATCCGCCTGCACCGCGCGGCGCTCGAGTCCGACTACGTGTCCCACAGGCTGCACCACTGGATCGACCTAGTGTTCGGCTACAAGCAGCAGGGGCAGCCCGCCGTCGACGCCAACAACGTCTTCCACCACCTCTTCTACGAGGGCAACGTCGACATTTACAAGTATGTAGACCCAATCTTGGACAGCTACATAGGGTTAAAACATGCCCAACCTTTGCCACCTTATACATTTGGCGCTGTTTATTCGGCTTCTCCGTGTCTCTCCGGAGCCTGCTTATCTAGTTCGAGAGACTAAAGTTTATGTCAAATGCCAAGGGTCCTACGGTATTTGACCATACTGAAAATAATTTGTGTCATTGAAACCACTAAACACGCATTGAAAATATGCGGAAATAAACTACCACTGACTTTTTTAATTGTACAAAAAATATAAAAGATGCGTTTTGACTACTGATTTTTATGACGTCACAAGCCAGTATCATCATAGAAACTTCATACTAACAGATCGTTTTTTTTTTCAGCATTGATGATCCTCTAAAGAAAAATGCTACGATCGGTTTCATAAACAACTTCGGTCAGATACCGAAACAGCTTTTCAAGAAAGCACACCCTAGCAAAAAAATGTCGCAACGTAGTTCAACTATATTAGACCCGAATAATATCATCCCGTCGCAAGGCATCACGCCGCCTGAGAAACTATTTTTCCACAATTTGGAGAATCTAAGGCCTTCGCTGCAACCAGTTAAAGGTAAGACAGCTAAAAATATACATTAATGTTTAATTACTGACGAATCTAAATTTGGAATATAACACACTGCTGACTTTGTCTAATGTTTACAAGTGTTTTTTTTTTTCGTTTTGATTAAAATATTTCCTACATTACACGTAAGCGATAATAATTTAGTAAATCTAATTTAAGTTGTAAGCTAATGCTTTTTAAAATTAAATATAAGCAATCAAATGTAATCGATACCAATTCAATTCGTATTTCCAGAGGTGAAAGGCCCAGTCGGCCAAATCCTGTATACCGACAAAGCCATATTGGCCGTCGAGCAGAACAAAGTCCTTATGCCGCCGTCGTACAATAAATACGTAGCGTGGGGCTTTGCGGACCATTCTCTGCGCGTCGGCAACTACGACAACGACAAGTCGCTGTTCGTGTGCGAGAGCGTGGCGCAGGCGTGCGGCGAGATCGTCACGTGCGTGTGCCCCAGCGCCAAGACCATCGTCACCGCCGGCACCAGCACGGTCAGTTGATGTTCTTTGTAAATAACAGATTTATCTGACGATAGAATAGAATACTCTTTATTGCACACCTCAGGGAGAAAAAAATACAAATACAGATAAAGATTAAAGAGATTAAAGATTAGAGATTATTTATTAAGCATAATACATGAATACTGCAAATGATTTGTTCGTAAGCAGTTGCATTAGTTTAAACTGTGTCGCAGCTGTTTACGCCCACCTCGGGACATAGGAGACATTGTGTTCCACAGAGATAAGTATTACGTAGATGTACATCTAGATTTGAGTTAGTATATTAATTACTAATTATAACTATGTTAGACTAACAATTAGGGGATTTGTGCCATTTAAGTAGCTATTATATTTATTTTTAACAATATAAATTTTCTTACCTACCAGTAACAAGTGTTTAAATAAATACAGATAACACTTATCATTATACTAGAGGTAAACAATAGGCGATCTTATCGCTAAAAAGCGGTCTCTTCCAGGCAACCTTTGGTTAGCGGATTATAAATATAATGAGATGAGTAGGCGATGCAAAAAGTAATCAAGAAAACTACTAAAAACAAATATATATTAAAAACTAATGAAACCTATAATAATATTAACCTGATGATGTAGCCTGAAGAAAATTGAAAGCATACTTAAAAAAAAAAACCTGTTAAATATAGGTACTTTTACTGGTGAACGTACTGAAAGTCCCTTTTAGGGTTCAATTCTCAAAGGGAGACGAGCAAACTCTCTTGACTACTAAGCTTCTGTTTTCCGTCAGTCTGTACGCCTCGCCTGTTGCATTGTAAGATGAATTTTCTTCGGTCGGTTAAGCTGATATTTATATATGCTTCTTTTTCACTGTAACTTATTGAGAGAGCAATTTAAATGCGAACTTATCCTACAGAATACATTGTTTATCTGTAGTCATTCTTTTTTTGCAGGTGGTTACCGTATGGCAATACTGGGCGCGTCGTCGTCGCTTGACTGTGAAAGTGTGTCTCTACGGTCACTCGGAAGCCGTGACTTGTCTCGCGGCGAGCCCCGCATACAACCTAGTGGTGAGCGGCAGCCGGGACGGACAGGCTATAGTATGGGACGTGGAACGTGGTGCCTTCATAAGGCAACTGTCGCCTACTATACCGTCTCCACCGCCCGTGTCTGCTCTCGCTATCGATGATCTTACGGTTAGTATTTTCCAGATTAAACTAGCCTCTTTTTCATATTTTTGTAAAGGTTCCTCGTGCTAGCTTAGACGTATTTATAACCTTGTCTACCAACGCGGAAGCACGTTAACTGGTTTATTACAACACGAAAGCTAGCACGTACTATTTCAAAGCGTCATCATACTTTGATCGTCCAGATACTAAAAGGTTCTAGATCAATATAATAGCATTTGTAGACACGAGTGCCCATCAATGATTATAATAGACATGTTGACTGATGTTGAATTCTACAGCGTACTGTAGTTATATGAATAAAATTAGCTAAATATATCAAAAACAAAGAAAAAAATCCAGAAAAATAAATCTTTTTTGGAAACGTTGACTTCAACGGTACGCAAATTTTATAAAAGAAATTTTGAAAATGTTTGCAGAATCCTTATAATTTTACAAAACAATAATTGTATGACAACATGAACTTTTTCACGGTAAATGGCAAGTTTCTTAATTTCTCCATATAATTATTGGTACCTATACCGGCCTGTGACGTCACTAGCTTGGACGCCTTTTGTATGGAGCGTTTTTAGAGCTACCAAGAGCTACGCAGGAATGTTGAACTTTGACGGTCATTTCTGACTTTTAGAGCAGTTTAAGTGTAGTCAGTCCCATATAGACATTTGATCACAAAAAAAAAAATAGTCAACATGTCTATTAATATAAATAAATAAATATAGATAAATAAATGTCGGACAACCTCACACAAATCAATCTAGTCCCACAGTAAGCTCTAGTAACGTACTTATATAGATAAATACCAATAACAGCCATGACCAAGGCACAAATATTCGAGTTCAACACACAAATATTTACCCTTGCCGGGATTCAAACCCAGGACCGTCAGGTCAGTAGACAGTTGCTTAACTACTGCGCCAACCGCGTCGTCAAAAATATGCATTTGTAGACACGAGTATAAATTATAATGAATATACGACCCTTGTTGTACCAGGGCGACATAGCGACGTGCAGCGGCAGCTACCTCTACGCATGGGACATCAACGGGACTCCATTAGGGTCCGTGGACACCGGCGGGGGCCCGAAGAGCTCGCAGCAGATCCTGTGCTGCGCGTTCAGCGAGACGCGCGAGTGGGACCCGCTCAACGTCATCATCACCGGCTCCACCGACGGTGTGGTCCGGGTGAGTTGTGGTAGCACTACCTCCAGCTGATAGCGACCCGCTGACTGTTCTCGTAATGCTAGCGCTATATAAAACACTAGCGACCCGCCCCGGCTTCGCACGGGTGGAATGCTGATGATAAATATACTATGCATGTATACATATAAACCTTCCTCTGGGTGTGGTCCGGGTGAGTTGTGGTAGCACTGCCTCCAGCTGATAGCGACCCGCTGACTGTTCTCGTAATGCTAGCGCTATATAAAACACTAGCGACCCGCCCCGGCTTCGCACGGGTGCAATGCTGATGATAAATATACTATGCATGTATACATATAAACCTTCCTCTGGGTGTGGTCCGGGTGAGTTGTGGTAGCACTACCTCCAGCTGATAGCTACCCGCTAACTGTTCTCGTAATGCTAGCGCTATATAAAACACTAGCGACCCGCCCCGGCTTCGCACGGGTGGAACGCTGATGCTAAATATACTATGCATGTACTATACATATAAACCTTCCTCTTGAATCACTTTATCTATTAAAACCGCATCAAAATCCGTTGCGTAGTTTTAAAGATCTAAGCATACATAGGGACAGACAGACAGGAAGCGACTTTGTTTTGCACTATGTAGTGATGAGTAAAGAAAAAAACGCCATAAAGATGCGATGCAAGTTACCGGTTGAACCATAATCGTTTACCATAAACGCGAAAATTTTATACATTCTTAATTTATAAAATTTAAATCCATATAATCTCTGAAAAAGTTTTAATTGCAATACCATCTTACAGATGTGGTCCATAGACTACATAGCTGAAACCGTCGAAGACCAAGGCACAGAAACGATTAGCTTAGAGCAGCCCAGTTCAATGGAAGTGAAAGATAAAGAAGAACATAGTCTCTCCGTGCAAGAGAGTGAGGAGGCCAAGTCTGAGAGTGAGATGACATATGACGAAACGAAGACTGAAGACGAACCGGCTAAAACCGAAGCTGCTATTAAGAGGGTCGAAGAGCTGGTTAAGCAGATGAGCTTGTCGCAAGATGTTGAAGGTTGGTGCCCATATCAGCCATTTTTTAAGACTTTTTATTTTATTATATGGTACTATTTCAGAAGGCTCGTCACATGATCGCATACTTTATTATTTGACGTTATGTATCCTTTACCTTCTATGTTCACGACAATCATGGTCGTGGTCAGTTGGGCAAATCCTACAGGAAATTAAATATTTCTGATGCAGTGTCTTCTGCTGGTAGAAATAATCCTAGGCCAGTATTTCAGTAACTACATTCGTTACTTTTATACGGGTTAGACTAATCGCGATGGTGTGGGCAAGGATGTATGTTGACTTTACTATTGTAATTTTTGTTCGAAAAAGGCAGGATCCACGGTATTCCTACTACAGCCATATTTGCACTTTTAAACAGGAGACCTAGTAAAATCAGCATCCGAGAGTTCACTCTCAGACGCCTGCGAAACAACGAGCGCGAAAGAATCTGCCCGGCGGCACGACGAAAAGGACACCTGCAGCGACCAAGAGACGCGCTACGCGGGGCGCGAGGGGACCGTCGACTCGTGCGACGAGGCCAAGCACTACGACAACGACAAGGACAATGAGACCGAGAAGGAGGAGCACAGGAAGCTGCAGAAGCAAGGGAATGTCGTCCTGCGGAGGAAGTCCAAGGGGAATCCGCTGTTTAGAAAGAGTAAGTATTTTTTCTCAAACATCCAAGGAAATGTCGTTCTTATGATCGTGGTATTAGAACGCGAAATACGTCTTTGTATAGCAATTGTTGAAGATTCGTTTTAATTTCAAATTAGAACGATATAAAGGAATTTCATACAACATTATTGGCCGTAGCCAACAAAGAGATTGTCTTTTGTTTCAGTGGGGTTTATTTCTTTTATTGATAATCTATGGCATACTGCCAATAAAAAAAAACTTAGTTTGTGCATGTATATTTACGTTTTATTTCTTATATTTACCTAGTTTATTCAATTAGATTAAATCAGATATTCAATAAAATAAACAAAAAAATATAACAATATCTAATTAATAAGGTGTTGTCATTTTTTAATAAATAGAATCATCTTAACATTTGGTGGCAAAAACATTGACCCGAACAGCTTAAAAAAATAAATTTGTTTTTTTTTTAATTAAGTTTGAAATAAATTTGTTTTTATATGAATATATAACTTGAACATTTGTATTATTTCCTTGGATTTATTTGAGAAAAGCACTATACAAGCCTCGGTGCGAACAGGGATTGTCGGCCTCGTATCTCTAGATGGCCTCGTCGGCCACTCGGCCATCTATTACTACTCGGCCAATAATCCCCTATTTCGCGGCCTCTGCAGTAATGTACTATTTTCTTGTATATTCTTTCCCGCTAACTGGTGGACCGGGATGGCTGGAGGGTGTTACAAGGTCGTTTCGCGAGTCATTCCTGACCATGTCTAAATCAATACTGTAGAAGTTCTAAATTCAAAATAATTTGGCAGATAAACCGTGCGCGGTTTTCGCCCACTGTATATTATGTTATAGATCATAAGTTCCTTGTTTTAAATAAATAAAAAAAAAAAAAAAAAAAAATGAATAGATCTATCTATCTAGACAATAATTTACGATTTTCCGTAGCAAACGGCCGTGTCAATTATTATAAATATTGCACCGATTCCTTATATAAAATGTATTATTGTGTGCTTATAACAGTACTATGTTTCTAGTTTCCCCCAATATTATTAATTTATGTGTCTCAGGCACAGTATTGTAAATTTCCTTAATCATTCATTTATGTAGTATATTCCTTATATTCTACATATATTACTTATTAAGTTATGTGTACCGTGAAACCGTTTCACGATACGTGCGAGCGAGACGAGCTATAAACCTGAGCCCAGTTTATCAGCTCACGGACTGTACTTCTGCTACTGATTCACCCCGATTAAAATAAACCTAACTGAAAAATAAAAACGTATATTTAGGTGGCGGCAGCATAGGCGACTCCACCGAATCAGGCTCTCTGGAAACCGCACCGGGACAATCGACGGAGGCGCCGGTCGAAGGCGGGCTTCGTACCAGCAAATCCGACACCAGCCTCACGGACTCGTTCGTCGTCGTCTCAGCGCCCGCCTCGCCCGCGCCCGTCGAGCGCTCGCCCAAGTCCAAACTGGACCCAGGTAACTAGTCGAGCAGGAACATTCGTCGTTAATGCCATCTTTGCGAAAACTACAAACATTTAATCAAATGGAAGTTTAGTACGTATCTGGAATAAACACGCTCAAGAAGAATCGTTACCGACTTAAAATTGGCTGCCTAAAATTTGCTCCGGCCGTGGATAGGTGCCTGTATTGTGGCGTTCTCGAGAACAATTCTCACACAAAATGGATAAATCTCGGGAACGGCACGTTTTTATAGGGGTCATAGGACCCTAGCTAACTGCTGGGGGATAAGACTACGATATAAACTATCACAACCCACTAACTAATTTAACCCATTCACCGCCACAGTCGGCCACAGCCGTCAACGGAAAGTCGTGCCCAGGACGCCACGACGGCCACAGCCGTCGTAAAATTGGAGCGCAAAATTACATGTTAATACAAAAAATATGGACTTTTATTATTGTTTGAAGTTAAGCCTACCCAATACGTACTCTAAAACCGAATCTATGAACACAATACAATATAAAAAACTCGAATAAATCAACTTTGATTCCTTCTATGATTTTATACAGCAACTGCTACTGTTACCAACGCCCAAGACGGCGCGAGCCGTCGCATAGAGATGTGGCCGCCAACGATATTTCATAACTTTGTTTAAGTAAAAATTGTTTTTATGGGACCACTTTATTTATGTAATTTTATGGATATACTTCCTTTAAATAAAAACGGGCACATATAATTTTCACGACTATTTTATACCTACATACACTTATATTGAAATTGATTTCAGTTTGAACATAAGGATCAGGGAAGTTAAATAGCTTGTACAAATTTAACCTTTATTAAACATTACGCAATAAAAAGTATTCTATACAGATTAAATCTTATTACAGTTTGAGTTATTACTATCCTACCTAAAAGTATCGATAAGAGAAATAACGCATCTTCCCAACTTTAGAATTAAAACAATTACCAATGCCTCTGACGCCCGTGTCGGCTGGAGACGTCCACGCGTGACGTCATCCCCTCATTAGTCAAACGGATAGTGTTGTAACTCGGTCACTGAGTATTCTGATATTATCACACTTTAAAGTCGATTTATTAAGTGAATTTCAAGATCAATTATGTTATTAATAATGATTTATTATGTAAATTGAAGTACTTTTTTATTCAATAATATTATACTGAGTCTGAGGTGCACTTTTACGTAAAAATAATCGGACATCGATAACGCTTTTGGAATCCCTATATTTTCTTGTCCAAACTTTTACGTGGCGTGTAAGTGGCAGTGCTTTGCTTTGCTTCAAAGCGGGGAAAAGGTTAACGAACCTATTATTGTTCAGAAAGCGAAAACGCCATCAAGTGGCAGCGGCGGCTGGTGCTGCGCGGCAAGCTGACGATGCACACGGCGTACGAGCGCCGCGACAACGCCTGCCCCGCCTCCGTCACGGCCGTGGCGGCCGCGCGCTCCGGCCGCGGCCTGGCCGTCGGCGACGCGCGCGGCAGGGTGAGCGCTCTCAACTAGTCTGCTCTTATACAGGGTGGAAATTTTCTATGGGCCCTGGAGGGGAACTACCTTAAATCCTTTAGTTAGCTCATTTTACTGAAAGGAAACATTCCTTTATTTTTAAAAAGAAACAAAACTGCGTTCAAAGATTTTCCGAAATTTGCTAGCCTCAACCGGGAAAAAACCTGTAATAAGTATAAAATTTCATGGAATCTCGTACAACAGATGAGTGTAGGGCTAAGTTTACTTGATAAATTTTATCCTGAACAATAATCCTACTGATTCGTGAAATAAAATATCAAGGGGTTTATTTTTTTAATTTTTAGTTGGTTCGATTCCCGGTTGAGACAAGCAATTTTTGGAAAATCTTTGAATGCAGTTTTGTTTCTTTTTAAAAATAAAGGAATGTTTCCTAGAATTTAAGGTAGTTCCCCTCCAGGGCCCATAGAAAAATTCCACCCGGTATACTCCATGGCTCAGCATCACCAACCCAAACAGAGTCTTGGCTTGTGAAACGACTCGGTGACACTTAACCCGTACTTGCACCAATTCCCATTAGCTCAATATTTGGACAGTAAGGTGGATTTATTTAGGGCCGGTTGTTTCAAACAATCTGTTATCGCAAGTTACGTCCACTGGATCTCGTACTTTGATATTTATCTATGGAAAGACAGGTGTCTAATACCTAGGTAGTCATTACAAAACGTGCCCATATTTCAAATGTTGCAGGAATTCGATTAATTCTGGTTCAATGCAAATTGGACATTGTCTACCGAAACTGCAAATTGACTACCGAAGTCATTAATTAATAAGTGTTTTTTTTTTAACACTTATTAATTAATGACTTCGGTAGTGAAACAGTTACATTGATTTCGCAATAGACGATACGATTATAATGCGATGAATATTTTTGGCAGATATTCCGTTGGTCGGCACCCGATATGTCTAGCGCGACGAAGGGTGGCCCGGCTGACCACTGGATCCGTGACGACACGGCCCCTTACTGTACCCAATGCCAGGTAAGCGAGCTAACGTTTGTATCAGAATGATTCATACTATATGCTAAAGCGATAATATATGAGTCGCAAAAACTGTAGTTCGTAATTTCAACGGTAGACTAAATACACTACATGCTCATTCTGGTATCAGTTCAGCACTGTCATTAATTTATTTTCCCCAGTCCGGACCGTCAGGCCGTCAGTCCGAGAAAGTACAGTGCCTGAGCTGTCAGAATGCGATTTGCGTTTATACCTATCTCGTTCGTTCTTACGCGATCCAAATGAAAACCTCTCAGTTTTCACCCAAACCCGAATCTCAATCCGAGAGCTCACGGGCTGTACACGATCATTCTCTCGTTATTATGACCAGACTGATGAAATGAACTGACGTCAGACTGGGCGTGTAACCGCTGTCTAACATTGCGTTTCTGAAGTTGGCTACTTGTATTGTTGCAGTAATTGTTTTTTCACTTCTCATGCTCTAAAAGTTCGACTTTAAGCTGTGCGTAGGCGACATAAAGTCGCTTTTTATGCTCTAGAGCATAAAGTAAAATCGTCGTCGAAGACCAAGCTTTTATAGAATAAACTCTTTATTTTTTTCGTTTCGTTAGTATTCTAAGACCAAGGCAAAAATACCAACAGCCAAAGTACACAATAAAACTTCTTGAAATAAACTTGTAATTTTTATTTACTATCATTTATTACTTCTTAAATTTATTTTTATTTTAGTAAATCAATATACTATATATTTAAACAACAACAATAATTTATCGTAGATATGAAAAACTAAATGTTTTTAAATTTTAATTAAATTTGTTTTTAAGTATAATATTTACATGATGTAGTTTAATTTTCTCGCAATCGAAGTGAAAAGTAGAGTGTGCAACTCGTCCATAAAACGCATTTTACACTCGACTTTATATTCATCCTCGCTCGCAAGCTCGCTCGGATGGATAAACGTCTCGTGTAAAATGGTGCGTTTTATGCACTTGTTGTACAATCTACTATTTCACTTCTCATGCTCTAAAAGTTCGACTTTATGCTGTGCGTAGGCGACATAAAGTCGCTTTTTATGCTCTAGAGCATAAAGCAAAATCGTCGTCGAAGACCAAGGCGATCGGTCCAACAGCCACACGACCAACATAAAACTTTATAGAATAAACTCTTTATTTTTTTTCGTTTCGTTAGTATTCATTTACTACTTTTTAAATTTATTTCAATTTTAGTAAATCAATACTATATTTAAACTACAAAAATAATTAATCGTAGATATAAATGTTTTTAATTTTTAATTAAATTTGTTTTTAAATATAATATTTACATGACGTAGTTTCATTTTCTCGCAATCGAAGTGAAAAGTAGAGTGTACAACTCGTCCATAAAACGCATTTTACACTCGACTTTATATTCATCCTCGCTCGGATGGATAAACGTCTCGTGTAAAATGGTGCGTTTTATGCACTTGTTGTACAATCTACTATTAGTTGTTAGATGAGCACTGCGAAAGGTTGTTGATTTTTTATTATAAACTGTACATTTTTACCCAAACTGAAATGATTGTCAGGTGCGATTCACGGCGCTGGAGCGGCGGCACCACTGCCGCGAGTGCGGCGCGGTGTTCTGCGGGCGCTGCTCGCGCTACGAGGCGCCCGTGCGCCGGCTGCGCGCGCTGCGCCCCGTGCGCGTGTGCCAGCGCTGCCACGACGCCATACACAAGCAGTAGGTCAGTACTCAGTAGTGTGCTCGTGACCCGCATTCACTCCCGGCAACTACAACGGCGGCATAACGCGGCCTACTGCGCAACAGACTGCTCAGTTCACCAATGATTTCATCACATTCGAGACGATTTTTTTCCAATTCTTTTCCGAATTTTCCAAATAAAATTTTTATTAGTCCAGATTTTTTTACATAAACTCATGCATTTTTTTAGTTCATTTAGATATTTCTTGAATTATAAATCAGTGGCAATAATTCATATTATTTATCTCATTTCAGATTCTACCTCAGATACGACTCGAGTCTTCTCATCGACACCTCGAAAACTCAACAAAGTAAATACAGTATTTAAAAACAAAACATCAATTGAAATATTTGCTTAGTCAAACATGCGCTATGTAGATAAGAGAATATTTATAATCAAGGTTTTTGAGTGTAAATGTTTAAGCAAATATTTGTTCAGATTTCAGCAGACTTAACTTTATATATCAGCTAGTTTGATACTAAAAATTAATATTTGTTGCAATTTGTTTCTCCAAACTTCTTATTTTAATCTACTTCCACAACTTAAAGCTTCCTATTTCTGAAGTATGTTACAGACGATTGCGTGAGTCATGACTCAATACTGTCATGTTTAAAAACGTACTGTGTAATGGCTCCAAAGACTCCTGTTTATGTATAACTTCCAATCACAAAATACTTCTTTAGTCACTGGACTCCCAATACACAGTAGAATGTGATCAGTCCCTCGTAATGTTTTATTATTATTACTTTTTTACCAATTGACGATACAAACAAAATCAGGTCTTCGAAAACTCCTGAATTTTACAAGTTTCTAGTCAATTTGTTATAAAAGAAAATCTTTATAATATCATACAAATATAGCGATATGTGAAAGTATTTTGCCTCAAACCGTACATTTATTGTAATCAATTTAGACGCCTAATTTGTAATTGATCGCAACGTATTTGAAACGCATCAATGGAATATACTTGAGTTTACGTTTTTTTCCTTGGTTTAATCGTCATTGGTTATATTTTGTGCAGTCTTGAATATTACCATTAAACATGAAATATCGTACCGTAATATGTCTGTTCATAGATATAGACTTTGTTTTTATCCCAAAAATACTAACTTTTAACTCATGAATCATGAAGAAGCAGCGATTATATATTTTTTCTTAGAAAACATAGTTAAGGGTAAAATGGATGTTTATCAATGTTTTAGGCTTCTTAATTAAGTAGCAAAGTTTATATCTATATAAATGGTGTGTACTCTAGTTAATTTTCATAACAATACTCATCATAGCTACATGTTGAACAGTGAAGTTATTATGTTATGGTGGACCGAATTGAATTGTGTTATTTATTTATATCTGGTGCTTTTAATATATTATGTTATTTAAACATGCTGAATCAGTATTAGTACTATAAGCAAATGTTAAATGAATTATTTACATATTTATTATTTTCTATTATTTAGATCTCAAAATCGATTGGAACTTTAGAATAATATACAAATTAGTTTTAAGGTTTATTTTATCTTCGATATGGAGGGTACTTCAAAATATTTAACCTCGCTCACGACACTCTCCTATTTGTGATAATTTTTACTCTTTAGTTTTTATATGTATATTACTGGGTAAACATTCGCTATACCTCAGCCTGATTACCCAGTTTAAAAAAGAAGACTACTACAAAGTCGCACGATGACAGTCATATATGTTACGTGATTTTACTTATTTACGTATAAGAGTGATTCAAGCTTATAATTGTGCCCACATATTTTGAATGTAATAAATTCACTTATATATTTATGACTAGCGACCCGCCCCGGCTTCGCACGGGTGCAATGCTGATATATTATGAATGTATTATACATATAAACCTTAATTTTGAATCACTCTATCTATTATAAAACCGCATCAAAATCCGTTGCGTAGTTTTAAAGATCTAAACATACATAGGGACAGACAGACTTTGTTTTATACTATGTAGTGATGATAGGGTTTTTACAAAATCAATATGAAAGGTATTCAATACTAAAATGTTAAAACAAATATTATCATTTATCACATTTTGAAAACCTAACCTCGTATGCGTTATTATAAATTTGTTTTGTATTAGTCTAGTCACATATAAAGGTATTATGGAGGGTAGCTTACATAATATTATAGACATTAGCTCACGCATTTTTTTTTTACATTCCTAAAAAAATATGTTGCGTTTATTCACGGATGAACATCAACTGCATATTGGAAACAATAAATTTAATATATTATGTGTTAGTGATTTTAGCATAAACTCATCGCATTATCTTGAAATATATCGGTGTTTACAAAATAAAAGTAATCATTGTAATTTTACTTACATATATTGTAACTGTTATCATAAAATAGCTTGAAAAAATGAATGTCAATATAATACATTGTTTAAAGATATCGTTAATGTTTCAATGGTAGCTTTCTATATTTGTAAAAAGTTATGGTATCAATGAGCAAAGTAACTTCGCGTGCAAGAAACAGCTTTGTAAAAGGATATTAACAGTAGTTATTTATAGTCTCGCATTTAGAAACCAGATTAGGATTAACATTGTAAGTGTACTAGAAGTAGGCGAGCTGTATAGAAGAATGATTTACAGACAATATATAGTAACGTTGTTTAGGTAGTACGTAGGCACTGGAGTTTATGGCGTTGACTATTGTATTCATGTATAAATGAATAAAGTGGTGCAGCAAGCAAACATCGTTTTTTCTTTTTAACCTCTACTGTCTTTTATTCCAAGTTATGTGGTTTATGGTAAATAGCCTAATGCCTGGACCACACACTTGCCAAGCCTCGGCAATCCTAATGACGCATTTATATGTTAGTGAGCACGATGTCGTTTCGTCTCACTCTAACATATAACTGCGTCCTGCAGGCTTTCCATTTTGCTTTTCCCTTAGGACGTCGTGTGAAACAAACAAGATTTCAACTAAACATAATATTTATTTTTCATAATATTTGAACTCTCATTAGGTATCTAAAATATCTACATTGTGTGCTGATATTTACATGCTTTTGACAAAGATAGTCATTGTAGAATATACAAAACATCCAACAAATTCCGAAACAACGTTTTTAAGTACAATTTTTCAAAGAGTACATTTTTTTATTTATCTGTAAGTACATGAAAATACATTTCACAGAATATATGTAATATTTTCAAGCTATGGCTACCACAGTGGCTATAACAACGTATGTACTTATTTCATGCAACAGCGTGCGAGTATACGCTTACAAATACGGTGCTGTTAGTTCTTGAGTACATGTACTAGTATGACACCTTACGTAAATTACATATCACAATATTATGTACAGGACATAATAACTATTATTTCTTAGACAGTGGTACGGCATAACCCATAAGTCTGTGATTGGCAAATTTGTTCTCTATGAGCACTATTGAGTATGTACCTGATTTATTACATATATTTAAGTACTATGTTTAATCAATTAAGTAAAATGTATTATAAATCGTGTAGAATAAGTACCTAAAAGAAGAAAATATGCTGTGCAAGTTAGTGATATGCCTTTAGTACACCTAATGCTACTGTTAGACAAGGCGTCCTTGTCAAAGACGATTTGGAATGTATGCGCATTGATCCTGATAAAATTAATGACCAGAAACGTTTATTTGTAAGATCAGTCGAGATAAGCGCTCCTACCGTAAACACATCGATAAGTACACGTGTTATACTAGAGACGCTACCTTACAACTATGCAACTAACTTTACTAGTGCTTCACATACCTAGGGCGGTAAATTCGTGATCGCAGGTGTTTCTGGCCCGAAACGAGAGTGAAGGCCATAAATGTTTATTTATTTAAACTTTATTGCATAAAACAAAAGTCAGTACAAATGGCGAACTTAATGGCATTCTCTACCAGTCAACCATAGGGCCAAACAGATGCTTCAAGTGGGTGCAGAGTAGAAAATTAATCGTTCGGAGGGCATCCAAGATACAAGTGAATATTATGTAACTTATCTACCATAAATACAATGATACATATATTTACATACTATAAGATGTATATTATATATAGTAAATAAATACCTATTTATCTATCTAAATATGCGATCTGGGGCTTTACGAATTACGGCCCGTGGTTTGTCTAAAGTTACACGTGTTGCCTTGGTCAGTAATTTTACTGTTAATGGATTGTTCTTTATAATTTTATTGGATGTGGCTGTAAATTATTTGATGTGAATATTTATAAATTGTAGCTTGGTGAAACCAATTAATTGCAATAAAGAGACAATACAAGAAGTGGGATTTTCTGCCCGCTTTGCGCGATTTGGTCCCCGCGTAGCGGGCAGAAAATACCCAGATCGTATATTTATTTTATGGCCTGAGGGCCGTTGGTTCACAAACACCTGCGATCTGGTACATTCACGAATCCGCCGCCCCAGGTATGTAATGTCTAATGTACTATTACAATATTTTATGGTAATAGCGCTTATCGTATGTGGCGCGCGTGCTCCTACTGACCTTACACTAGCCAATAGCTTACAAAACTGGGATTCCGAGTTTTATCTTTATATTTATCTTGTGTGTTAATTGTTGAAAAGGTATATGGACGTTTGCTAAATTAAATGGCCGCTGTCCAACTTTGTTAAATGTAGAAAACACTAAATGTGACGTTTTCAATTAAAAGGGCCCACTTTGTCGCTCACCATTAGGACGTGTTTGGCGGGACATTGGTATAAAGATGCAAACAAATTTCGTCCTTATGGTAAGCGACAAAGTGGGCCCATTTCATTGAAAACGTCACAAATTAATTCACTTGCAACTTTTTCTTCCGATTACGTAATAGGTAATCCAAAACGTGGAGTAAAATTTAACATCCATTAAATTATAGTAAATGAATCAAATTTTACAGGAAACATCATGAATCCTGGTGATATGAATTTTCTAATGATATGATTCTCTATTTAAATGATTGCTACTATAACTACGTGATAAAGTCAGAACGATACAAAAAAATAAAAAAATAACAGAATAACATTAAAAAATAATCAAGATAACTCGTAAGTACACAAAATATTTTTTAAGTATTTCGAAGTCATTATTGAAGCATTTATGCACGGTTCGACTCATCGAAGCTACTCGAACCGTGTGCCATAGGATAATTTAAAAACAGATTTACAAACGTAAAAAGGCTACAAATTTACAATTATTTACAAAATAAATGGAAAAATATATCCAAAACCCTATAATATAATTAAGTTCAATTAAAGTTAAATACTGCATTGTTCGTTAGTTTGTTTCGCATTGCGGGAACAATGCTGTCGGCTCGATTTAATACTGTCCATGGACGAATATACGCGAACTAGTCCTATCTTACGTATTGTATAATATATTCAAAGTGTGCGGCGCAATAAGCACAGTGCGGTTTACTATAGACAGAATTAAGTACAACATTTACCTAGTTACAACACCCTCTTGTATTACTCAATTCGGTCATCTGAAAGACTTCGACACGTTCCACAAAGAGCATGAAAGTTAGCATGCATGTCTAAAACAGAGGATCAAATCGAGTAACCTGAGAGTGATAACACACCCTAGACTGATTCAATTCTTAAAAATCTTCGTTTACTGGGAAATACAATGCGTCACACCCACTCTCGCCGCCACGGGACGCATCACAACTTCACCTCGCTGATGTATATTTTTATAAAATAAAAATATCACGAACTAGTCTTATACATCCAAAGTGGAACTTGACCTGATTGAGCCAGGCGAGTCACAATCAACAATTATTCTACTAATACAATATTCAATAGTTTAAGGTAGACACCGATCACAATTTCGTCGTAATAAGCCGACACTAGGCGTGCAGATTAGTTAATAATTTCGGTGACACCAATACACATCTAATAAGAAGACAAATCAGCACCAACATACATTTCGTCCGTACTAAGCGTGTTTGATAAGAGCGTGAAGTATTCACATTCATAGACTCATTTATTCACAAAGATTAGTCCTAATCAACTGGATATACGTCATACGTGCCACACAATAGCATTGAATTGAGCATTTCACACGTCAATGTTAACATATTCAGCAATATGATTCACTACATTTATTTATCTATTCATTTTGTGGTGTTAACTGTCAATTTACGTCCTATTCATGATGTGTTTACGTAAGTAAATAACAACCTCATCCAAATTAGCCTATTTATTTTTATAATAATGTACGTAATTTTGCAACGAACCGTTTTTTTTTTGTTTGTAAAAGTTTACGTTTATGGGTCATCATCATCAAATATATGGCAGGCTGATAGGCTAACTTAAGTAGCTGGCTAACTAAGCAGTTTTTAGTGCTTTGATGTGTTAGATACTCATCTTCATTCTTGATTTATTCTCATATATTTATAATCTGAGTGTAAAACGAGAGAACGAGTCATCATAAAGTCCAAAGACCGCGTTACTATTGTGCGTATAGCAATACAAATAGTACCGCTCTTCCCTTTTTTTTACCCACCATGATTAAAGGAGAAATAATCGCATCAGGCTCGAATAGAAGTTGGAACACTTTCATTCATATTCAATCTCAGAACCGTCCTAAACTTCCGTGCCCGTTTCCACTCTTACCTATGAAACTGTCTCGAATCGTCGATGTATCTTGACTCATAGCATCGTGGAAGCAATTTACATAGGGGCAGGAGTCTCCACTCTTACCTATGAAACTGGCTCGAATCGTCCATGTATCTTGACTCATAGCATCGTGGGAGCAATTTACATAGGGGCAGGAGTCTCCACTCTTACCTATGAAACTGGCTCGAATCGTCCATGTATCTTGACTCATAGCATCGTGGGAGCAATTTACATAGGGGCAGGAGTGGGCGTGAGGAAGGGGTTGGTGGAGACGTGTCCGGCGAAGGACTGCGCGCGCTGCGCGGCGGTGAGCGGCGGCGCGCGCGCGTGCGTGACGCGGCCCAGCCACTGGTCCGGGTGCGGCGCGCCCGCCGGCAGCGGCACCGGCGCCAGCGGCACCGGCTCCTCGGCCAGCGCGCGCAGCCCCAGCGACAGCTGCTGGCACATCGCCAGCACTGGGTCCGACTCCGCCGCCGCGGACTGACAACATAATCAACCATTACTATATAATCGGTTATAATACAGTACGATTAAAATCAGTTAACACTTCGGCCAACCTCGGTAATTGTCGTGAATCCCTCATCTCTCACATAGAGTTATCAATTTACAGGTATGACCGATTTACAAAATTCTTTTTGTATTTGATAGGGTACACTTCCGAGATGGTCCCATGTATCGAGTTTTATCAAAATCGGTCAAGCAGTTTATGAAATATCAACAAAAATCGGTTGAAATCGGTTATTAAATTTTTCAATTTGGTGATTATTATCAATTATTAATCCGACGTAATATCGTACTGACAATAAAATATTGACTCATATAGGTATGTATTTTTTCATAATATATTGTATACGAGTATAGCTTTAATAAATAATGAATGTTCAAATTCATGTCACTTCTGCATAATAAATTTCTTAGGTCTACTGGTTAGTAATGTCATCTTGGCAGGTGCTATACATTGCGTTTATGATACTTCAAATTGAATGCTACCTAAAAGAAATCGCGGTAATGTATTTCGTGTCATTCCGTCTCCGGATTTAGGCGATGATACCCGAGAAAAGCCGAAGTGTTAACTGATTTTAATCGTACTGTACTAACATTTAAGTATGACGGGTTGACTTTTTTTCATCCTCCGAATCCAAAAAAAAACCTTGATCCACAACTGAGCCACTCAAACACAAGGTTATTAACGTAATGAACGGATTCGTAATGTTGAAAATAACTGTGGTTTGACCTAATGTTTCCAGGTATCTTAGTTATTAATAACTAACTGATTAGGACTATCAATATAGGTTGTCGTGTGTGTAGTGGTTGACGAGCGTAACTGTCAAGAAAACATGGTGGTGTGAGGTATAACTTTTTTTCGCTTTGTGGTTACCGGGTGCGTTTTGTGGCTCCAATTGCGATACAATCCACATAAAGCATATACTCGTATTAACCTGTGGTTTCGTGTTTTCTGGGATAGGGCTGGGCTCGTGAACGGGTGCGGCGGGCGGCGCGCGCGGGGGCGAGCCCAGGCCGGCGCGCGTGCGCTCCAGGTTGGAAGGCAGTTCGCTGATGCGCAGTGACATTTGCCGCTTGAATGGGGAACTGCAACGTAAACGTTTTTGTTAGAAATATTTTACTATTCTAAAAAAGTCCAGACTGAATGGGCATTTTCTTGGCAAGCATGTGCTCCGTCTTATATTATGATCGTATCAGAAACCAACAAATCAGTGTAAGAACGACACAGCTGTCAAGACGGTACGTAAAGTTGCGCCAAGGTCCGAATGGCTTCTTTACGGAGCGTTACCAGCACTATCGGAGAGATATAGAGAGATATACTTAGGGCAACGGGTCAAATATTTATACGAGTAGTATAAACATTACAAACCTGTTATTGAGATGCGCGAATCCCCTGAAAGAGCCCTGCCGCTCGAGCAGATGCGGCGCGGCGTGCGGGCGCTCCACCGCGAACGGGTTGTGCGGCGTGGGCCGCGGCGCCGCAGACGCGGGCGGCGCCGGCAGCGGCGGCGCGCCCGCCGGCGCCGGCGGCGGCGGCGGCGTCTCCGGCGCGTCCGCCTCTGACGCCCGGCGGGATGTCATCGCTGGAATATACGAGGCTCGGTTAAGTGGGCCCAGTAATTTGTCTGTTACTTTCATGTTAAGTACTAATAGGTTATAAATAGTTATTTCAGGAAAAATCTCAACAGCGCGCTGCAGCAGCATGGCGCCAGGCGTACAGCGCTATCTGTTGGTAAAAAAATGTTGCGCTCTCGTCACGCTGTTTACTGTTAATGGATTGTTCTTTATAATTTTATTAGATGTGGCTGTAAATTATTTGTTCTGAATATTTATAAATTGTTGCATGGTGAAACCAATTAATTGCAATAAAGAGACAATACAATACAACGGCTGGACGGATTCGAACCAATTTTGGTACAATGGTAAAAAAAAAACACGGATGAAGTTCTGAGGGCTATGGTGCCCACCTTATAGGAATTATAAAATTAACGATCAATATAGAACACTTCAAGGAAACTAATATCTCCATTTGAACATTTTTAGATCTTTTTAAATAATTAAACTTCAGAACAACATTTTGATAAAAAAATCGAATATTTTCCAAACTATTTCTACATTGATTGACAGGACTAATAGGTTTTAACTTTTTAAACCAAAATTACCACAAGCTAATACAACACTAATACTAATCTATTTCTGAAAACTAACTTTGCTAACCGAATCTCAAAACTAAAGCTTATTTTAAGCAACTATTGTAAATAGTAATATTTTCTTTAGTTTCCGCAATAGTCACAAATTTAAATAAAACTATTTAAATGATAATATTGATATTACTCATTTTTTTTAGTTGTGAGCCAACTCTCTGACAACGGCAACCCGAAATATTGTAAATATTTAGATACTGTAAATAATGCTGATATACATATAACTTTATTAAAACTCCCAATACTACAATTTTATCGATATTGTTGAATGTTGAATGTATCAGGGATCTCAACGAGGGGTTTTTATTGCACCTGTAAGGTAATTCATGCAATATTTAACTAAGTTCTATTCACTAGTGTATTAGGTAGTTATAATTTCTACTTCCATGCTAAGTATTCTAAAAACCAAAATAAGTACACAGTCATCTATGATGGTAAAGTTCTCTGAAGTTAGTACCAGAAGGAGAAAGCTCTTGGCAAACATGAGAGCGTGGGTTATGTTTACTTTGTTATTTCGTAAGAAGTAAGTTTTTGCATTGTGTACAAATAAATATCTACAGTCAGTCAGTTATTAGGTTATTTGGTTTTAGAAGATTTTAATCATATTTAGAAGTTTTCTTAGTTACTTTTAGCATCGCCTAGTCATCTCATTTCATTTATTAATCCGCAGCCCAAAGGTTGTTTCGAAGAGATTGTTTAAAACTTGTGAGTGTTGTAAAGGTTTGTTTACCTCTATTGTAATGCAAGTGTTATCAGTATTTACATTTTTTTATTTAGGTGTGCAATAAAGAGTTATTCTATTCTAGAGATATATTCTATTCTACAGTCTAAAGTGCGGTTGTACAAAACTGTGACATGGGTTTTATGGCAGTCTTGATCAAGTGTATCACTTACGGGCCTCGATGGACATAGACATGGAACCTTAAGGAAACACCGGGTTATTTAGTATATTGCAGATAGAAACATGTGAGAAGTATATTAAAACTATTAAAGGTACATTTTAAAGGCAATTATCGAAATACGAAGTGACGGAACGTACAGTGGATAAATGAATTTTATTCTAAATCCAAACACCGATAAAAAAAATATATACGCCTTAACTTAGGTACAGTAAAGGAAACTGAAACGCGTACCCCACGTACGCGTTGACCCATATTGTCATTGTGACAAGAGTGAAAAAGGTACATGTTTCAATTTCGTTGACTGTACAGTCCGTGAGCTGTTAAAATTACATTCGGGTTCATACCTGCCTCGCTCGCTTTTATTTCTACCCAAGCCGAAGGCCTAAAGAGCTCACGAAGTGTACATTAAAATGTCTATTATAAGATGTTTAAGCTAGGTACTCACTCGATTTCCTGAAGGAGCCCTGCCTCGTGAACGCATGGCTGGCGGCATCGATGCTCATGGAAACAGCGCACTCTTTATCGCGCCGCTGTTTGCGCTCGAGACAGGCCGCGAAGGCGCAGCCGACGGCGTGCGAGAGGCGCTCGCCAGAGTCGCGGGAGGCCAGGAACCCGTGGCACATCCAGCGACGCGTCGTGCCGTCACGGCATATGTAGCTGGGGACGCGAAATACAAGATAGGTAAGATATAAATTTCCATATCGATTATACCTTAGATTTGGCTGGCTTGTTCCAAGTACCGCCAGGAAAACAGCCATCCAAACTCACCATTTTGCGATACTAACAAGAACAGAGTCCGAGAATTCAATCTTATGTTTTATTGTAAACGTTATACTCAAATCTTCCCGAATTTGCCATGGATTATAAAGTAAAACTAAATTAGTAAGAAAAATGGTTTAAATAATACAACATTATTTTTCATTGAATCAACCTGTACCTACCCTATGATGCGAGTAATAAAAATGCAATAAAAGAGACAAAACGCATAATAATTGACATTGGAGAAACAATTTGTCCCAAGCCGATGGCCTCATTTCTGAAGGATTTTCCCTTACCTAAAATTACCGCAATCATAACATTGACTCAGCTGTTTACACAAAAACCCGGTTAAGTTTGTGTTTAATGCTCTTAATGAGAAAACAATGACAATTACACTACAGTGTAGTGACTACACGGTATATTTAAACTCCGTAAACTAATAATAGCGGCCGCCTTTTGTTTCCAAGTTCAAACACGACGAGTTGTTGAATATTATTTCGTGATTGTGAACGCTCATTCATTACAATAATTATCTAAACCTACTGACTGCTTAACAATTTCACTGGTCAAATAAAGGTAAGCAAGGAAAGAAAAAAACATGAGAGAGATTATGAATAGGTACGATTAATTCTCTGTTAGTATTATGGAGAATGAAAATTTTGTATTTTATAAAAAAGACTGGCCAAGTGCGAGTCGAACTCGCGCACTAAGAGTTCCGTACCATCATACATGTATACCTAGGTCATTGTTTTTTCTTATTTGTTTTATTTTTAGTATTTGTTGTTATATAGCGGTCATATTATACAGATACAGACTACTTATGCAAAAAAAAAACGTTTGTTGTATGGCAACCCCTTTTAATTATAGCGGCTATACTAATTTTAATACACATTAGGCTGTCTGTCCACTGGAGCGGAGTTGTGTAAAATTGACCAATCACATTCCTCAGATTGAAATGCACTTCTTTTGGGCTTCACAAATACGCAGCCTAATTGGTTCAGATTGGTTCATTTTCTACGCTACGCAAAAATTTCGCTTTTACGGTTGGAAAGTGAGCCCTGTGATACATGGACAGACAGTCAGCGGGGGCTTAGTAATAGGGACCCCTTTGGGTACCTTAAAAAACATGTATTTGGCATTTATTGACGACGCGGTTGGCGCAGTTTGTAGACCCCTGCCTACTGAGCCGGCGGTCCCGGGTTCGAATCCCGGCCGGGGCAAATATTTGTGTGATGAACTCGAATATTTGTTATTGGGTCATGGATGTTATCTATATATGTATTTATATATATTATGTACTATATCGTCGTCTCGTACCCATAGTACAAGCTTTGCTTAGTTTGGGACTAGGTTGACTGTCCCATATATTATATAATATTTGTTAATAACCCATAACGAATATTTATTAGTTAATAACTAAACGAATCCTTTTTTACGGTTAACATGTTAACTAGAAGTTTACCCCGAGGAAGGTTAAATAAACAAAAGTTAATCGATTCCTTGCTCTTCAAAGTGAAGCCCTTAATTGATAGTTATTATTACATGAATATCAGTAAGCGGTTCAACCATAAATATGTGAAACGTGGTAACCGTGGCCTTGCGAGCGCTACTACGGTTTCTGGCTTCAATCCAGGACTCTTACCGTAGTTAGTTGAAATACGATTCGCGGATTTATATTTGTAGATGTAACGTATGCGGTTAATAGTTTCAATAATAGACTTAGATTCGAAACGAGCCGAACTTGACATGATGCGCGGCAAGCGAAAGGCATTCAATCAATGTTCATTGAGATATATGCGAATTTTAATAAGGAAGTAGGTATGTATTTGCGCAAATTAGAATCGTGTATTCGGTAAAATGTTTATTAATATTGCCTCGTGTTGTGAGCACGTAAAGCAACGCCGTGCGCAGGCAGTAGCAGACTTTTTGTTTTGTTTGTATCAGGAGTGGCGGCAAAAATCTATGATATTCAAACGTTTATTTTTATGATTAAGTAATAGGATCCAAGAATACGATTCAACTGGAAATTGGTAGGTAATAGTGTAACAGATAGTGAATATAAAAATATCTATTGATTTTGGTTTAGTTCCAATTAATTATATTTAGATTTAGACCGTTTTTTTTAAACACGCACTATGTCGACGACGCGACGTTGTTTGAAATAACTATTTTAAATAAAATTCACGAGCAATTTGCTAAAAGTGAAATGGCAGGTTAGTATTTTGTTCTAAAACTTTTTGCGATTGTAAAAGGGTGTCTTTCATACAAAATACACAGTCAAGTATGACGGATTTTTTGCCGCTACTATACAGTAGCTGTACTTTGATGTCAGTATCGTTTGCGCACCTACGGAATCGCGAAGATATACTCAAGGGCTCGCTCCAGATTTATTTAAGAAAATTTCACTCCGTCTCGCTCGTCGCAATATATATTAGTTAAATTGGAGAGCACAATACGAACTTCGAACATCTGAGTAATCCCTCTGACAAATATCTCAAGTTACCTAAATCCTCGCTCATGATTCCTATCAGGCGCGCAGAAGGACACCTTCTCGATGGTCTGGTCCACCATCAGGCCCTTGGTTTCCTCATCCACGACCCGCAGCCCATCCCCGCTCACGTGCAACACCGCGCGCACCGGCCGCCGCCGGGAATTCTGAAATAACAACACGTATAAATAACATAACCTTGTTTACTACGAGTAATAACAGAAAGAGTTTTCACAGGTGTTACTGCTTTTCTTTTCACAGTTAATGAGCTTGTTTTTTAGTCTTCGCGAGTGTGTTGAAGTTTTAAATACGTACCCAGAAAACTCCTACATGCATTAAGTCTTAAAAAATCTTGAAATACTGTTGGCTGTTAGGTATGTAGTGCAACAAGAAGGAATACATGGGCTTATCTGTTTTCTATGTATTTAAGTATATACTTATCTAAAGCCTGACCAGAAATATATGAGGATTGTCAAGAGGGCGTTATTTATAAGATTTATGTGGCAACAATTTTGCAACCAATCGCAATCCGCACTCTAATGACATTAGTTTAAATATCTGTCAGTTCCTATGATCATAAAATCATTGCCAGTGTAAGAAATTAGTTCCAGCGAAATTCCGCAATATGGCGCATCCTCATATATTTCTGGTCAGGCTTTATATAAGTATTTTTATCGTCGTCTAGTGCCCAAAATATAAGCCTACTAGAGCTAATTGACTGTGTCCGATTTATTATTATTATTTATAGAAAGATTTTATATTTTAATTACCTGTTGACTTACTTCCCTAATTATTTTAATCTTATTTTGACGTTGTAAACAATATTTTTCTTTTTTATAATTCTGCCTTATTTTGACGATCATGATATTAATTCGTATAATTTTAACATTAAGCAAATTCGTAATGTAATTTTTATCGTGAAATAAAATAATCTATTCTAATATTTTGATGAAAATAACAGTAATTCGAAAGTTGGATTGCATTACGATTACGTAGCAATATAATAAAAAACGGGCCAAGAGCATGTCGGGCCACGCTCAGTGTAGGGTTCCGTAGTTGCTCATCCTTCACAAGAGACGGGCTTAAAACAGCGGTTTTAAGTACCTGTGAGTATTCCGTTAATACCCGTTAATTGCTCATACTTTACACCTTCATTCATTAATTAACTAATTACACCACAGTGCACAAAGAATGATTTTTATCTAAACCTGTTTCTTTCTGATTACAAATGGAATACTGTCCTAATTCAAAGAGTTACCACGCCTCATTAATAAAAAACCGGCCAAGTGCGAGTCGGACTCGCGCACCGAGGGTTGCGTACAAACACTTTCCATCCCTAAGTGGTTATGTTAAGTTTGCACCTGGTATGTATAGCGGTGCAAATAAATTAGGTGCAAAGTTAGGTATTAAAAAAAACTACTTACTAGATCTCGTTCAAAACAATTTTCGTTGGTAGTTTTTATAGTAATGTACATCATATGTTTTTTTAGATTTTTCATTTTCTTATTTTAGAAGTTAGAGGGGGGGGACCAACTTTTTTCCACTTCGGAAGCGTCTGTCACGCAAACTATTCGGTTTACAAAAAAAATATTTTAGAAACCTCGATATCATTTTTGAAGACCTATCCATTAGATACCACATACGTGTTTGATGAAAAAAAAAAATTGAGTTTCAGTTCTAAGTATCCCCAATATTTATTATTATTTTATTATTATTTTTATGCGGTTCACAGAATACATCTAGGTACCTACCAAGTTTCAATAGTATAGTTCTTATAGTTTCGGAAAATAATGGCTGTGACATACGGACGGACAGACGGACAGACAGACGGACAGACAGACATGACGAATCTATAAGGGTTCCGTTTTTTGCCATTTGGCTACGGAACCCTAAAAAGATACTACATCCTTAGTGAGTTTCACCGACAACTAGTCCAGTCATTAAAACCGCGAAATCATAAACAGCGCGGCAGACTTTCGGATAGGTATTTCCGGATTCATAATGATAAAATGACTAGTGTCATTCACAATAGTTTTTACGGTCTGATTACAGCGTTTGGGACCATTACGAGTGGTCAAACGGTATTGTTGCACGCAATTTGATATTATTTCCCTTGATTCATCATCCTTTGACCCGCTGTGCCGTCGCCAGCCGTAATTGGCAAGTGGCCAACTCGCCAATTACGCGTGTGCGTTGAATTGGGCTGATTCGTTTTTCTATGTCAGTGTGATCATGATCAACGAGTTCCGTCAATTGAGTTGCATAACATGACTTTGACCTATAAAGATTCAAGGACGAAAACGGGACTACGTTTGATGTTGTTCATGCGTTGCGTTAATGTTAAATATGGAACATCAACATCATACATCGATAATGTGTGGAAAGATAATAAATAACAAACATTGGACAACCTCACACACATCGATGTAGTCCCAAAGTGAGCTTTGTGTTATTAGTAGAGTTGCTAAGCCGCGAAATTGTGCGCATCGGGTTACAAGCATGAAATTTCTACCACACATAGAGCGTTCCACGGTGATTATTTTCAGATGTGGGGGGAAGTCAGATTCGTCCCCTGTGTGGTGGGAGAGCGGGGTGAAGAGGACCAAGTACTGCTCTTTTTCTTTTTTTTATTACTGATCAGTTAAGGCTATTAGGGCTTGTGCGACATCGTTTTCGTGTAAAATAGATATCAGCTATTAATTTTTCATGTTATTTAAGAATAGATTGGTATAAAAATTTGGGTTTATTGCCAAAAAGGTAAAAATCACTACAAGTTTTTTTTATTCAGAACGATAAATTAATTATCTATCCAGAATATTTACAATTTAAAAAAATATTACTAAACAGCAAATTTAATCTTGTTTTTAAAAATGTATACAAATTGGGCACCTCTCATACAAAAAGTACCTTGAAAAAATTTTTGATGTTAAGCTTAGCCTGCGTGTTCTAGTACATTTTGCTAAGTCGCGAAATTGTGTACATCGGGATACAACCACGAAATTTCTACCACAGATAGAGTATTCTGCGGTGATTATTTTCAGATGTAGAGGAAAGTCAGATTTGTCCTATGTGCGGCGGGAAAACAGGGTGAATAGGACAAAGGAGTCCTCTTTTTCTTTTTATATTACTGATCAGATAACGCTACTAGATCTTGTGTGGTGTCGTTTTCGTGTAAAACAGATATCAGCAATTCATTTTCCATGTTATTTATTCATAGTACCATATAAAAATATGGTTGTATTTCCGAAATTGTAAAAATCACAACAAGTTTTTTTTTATTCAGGGAGATAAATTAGTTATATTTCCTGAATACTTACAACTAAGAAAAATATTGCAAAATAGAAAATTTAATCTAGTTTCTAAAAATATATACATATTGGGCACTCTTAATACAAAAAGTAACTTAAATAAATTGTTGATGTTGAGATTAGCCCGTGTGCTCGTGATACATTAGCAAAAAAATATTTTGTTTTAATTACATTAATTTGTTTTTCTAGGACGTATATAGTAAAAATAATATGTAAAATCATGTTAATAATCATTATTTAATGTATTTAATGAAGCGAAATAGGATGCGTTCGGAGATTTACGTTGGTTACGCCGATGTAAAGATATATTTTAAGCTACTGTTTGTATGAGAAGTGCCCAACATGCATATATTTTTAGAAACCAGATAAAATTAGCTTTTTGATATAATAATAATAAGTTGAAAATTTTCACGAAATTGAACTAATTTACCTCGCTGAATAAAAAAACTTGTTGTGATTTTTACCTTTTCGGCCATTACACCCATATTTTTATATAGAACTATACAAAACTAACATAGAAAACTAATGTCTGATATTTGTTTTACTTGGAAACGATACCAAACACGTCCTGGTAGACTTAACTGACCAGCAATAAAGATAGAAAAGAGGGATACTTGGCCGTATTCACTCCGCTCTCCCGCCTCACAGGGGAAGAATCTGACTTCCCTCCACATCTGAAAATAATCACCAAGGAACACTGTATCTGTGATAAAAATTTCATGCTTGTAACCCGATGCGCACAATTATGTTAGAAAACAGCGGACTAACAACTCTACTATATGGGCACTAGACGACGATAATATATAATTATTGTAGATCAATACATACTTAAATATTCGAGTACACCTCAAAAATATTTGCCCTTGCCGAGATTCAAACCCAGGCCCGTCGACTAAGTAGGTAGCTGCACTATCACAGCGCTAACCGCATCGTCTAAAGATGAGTTGCTAAACCTAACTTTTATGTTCAAAAGGATTGAGGTGATTAATTTTGAGACTAAATATATGTTTAAATCTGTGAAAGTACCAATATTTAAGTTGTTTACTCAATGTTTATAATAGAACTCTGTTGCTTGTCGATTGTTACACGTATAGCCATTATTCCTAATCCAACCATTATTTATGACATAATTCAGAACATTTCATATAGAACTTTCATTTCATATTCAAGCGCATGGAAAGGAGAAAACCATTTTGAAGCAGGTGTGTAATATAAGCCCTGAGGATATTCCTATATTTTGCAGAACATCGCGTCAATTTTAATTTAATTATGGGACGTGGGAGATTAATCAGGACGGCATGGTACATACTAACTGTAAAGTTACAGATATATGCATAATGTTACACTTGTTTAGGGAATAATACTATCAGCCCCATTTTTAACGATAATCGTTACTTAGTTCGGTGAATAGAGACTAAAGGACTATGGTATGGGTGACCTTACAAACGGTCCGGTAGTTTTGAATTTTTGTATGTTTTCTAGGATGTTTAGTCAGTGTTTAAAATGAAAAAGTAAATTTAATTCTCTACAACATTGCCCAAGCTCTGTTCTAGCTAAAATGCTCCTAAACGAAGGTATAATCCAGAAGTTTGTTTTGAGTTGGAAATTGTGCATTTTACATTTTAAACAGACTAACCATCCTAGACAATATATCAAAAATTCAAAACTACCGGACCGTTTGTAAGGTCAAACTCCTTTATTCACTGGATTAACTGTACATATGGATGCAATGCCTGATAATCTCAGTCTCTTCTTCAATTTAAGAGCCGCGCTCTTGTCGGTGTAACAATCGCCAGCCGTTTCTTTCTTGGGCGTTCTTCTTCACTTCTTTCTTGGTAGGACATGACTTTAGCCTTTTCTTAACAAATCATTTATTAAAAGACACACGAAAGGAAAAATTACAATAAGTTCTGATCCGCATCGCAGGCTTCATCAGGTGAGATACAACAAGTCAGCAACAGGCTTCGTCAAATACAAACCAATGATATGATCCACAACAGGCTTCGTCAATTTCGTTAATGAGGCACGCCCCGAATCGTACCTGGCCCAAACGTACCCATCACACTGGCGGCGTTACCACGCTGAATGGCCAACGAAATTTGTTGCACCAGGTACGATCCAGAGCGCGGGTCACAGCCCCTATCCCCAAGCCGGCGGCCCAATTCCTTAATAAAATCCTTGGCGTCCGAGCCCCAAGGTCCACCAGTCTCCACTGCAATAGGTACAAAATCGTACGCTGGCTCCAAGGTTTCACTCTTGCCGCACACTCCGCGGCCGCCCCAGCAGTTCTAATGGTGTGAGTCAAGTGGGACGGAGCAAACGTACTCACACAAGTTGCGTCCCACAAGAGGCACCGACCTTTCTGCCAAGGAACCAACGTGAGACCATCAGGCCTCTTGCCATCAGTTCGACTCACCGCCTCCCTTTTCGCCTCGCCTTTTCTTTAACTTGCTCAAAGTATAATTTCGTCTTGGCCTTCCTCTACTTCGCTTTCCCTCGATTTTTCCTTCTATGATATTTTTGAGGAAAGTCATGTTTTAGCAGATGCCCTATCATTTTTCATTTTCTATTTTTTATTAGTGTTAGTAATGTTCTTTTCTCTCCTATCCTATTCAAGACCTCTTCATTTGAGATTTTTTCCGTCCAGCTTATGCCTTCCATCCTCTTCCAGTACCACATCTCAAACGCCTCCAACCTCTCCCTGTCTTTCAGTATCAGGGTCCACGTTTCACTGCCATACAATGCTACACTCCATACATACGATACGATAATCTTAGTATCACACTATAATGCCTGCCCCTGGACTCGAACACCTCGACACATCCTAGATATCTATTTCACAGCGAAGATGCATATGCCGGCGCGCACGGCAACCTCGTCGGCGTGCTCTCTTATTTCCATCTCATCGTCACATCACAACTTACCCGTAACACCTTAAGCGCTTCCTCGCAGACCTGCATGCCTCGCGACTCGAACACCTCGACACACCCCAGATATTTGACAGGGAAGGTGCATGTGCCGGCTCTCACGGCAGCCTCGTCGGCGTGCCATTGGTGCGGGCGCGCGGACTCCGGAGGCGAGCCCTTACGCCGCCTGAAGGACTCGCGGAACGAGCGGCGCAGGCGCTCCATGCCGGCGCGGGGCGGCGAGAGGGCGCCGCCGGCGCGCGCCCGCCGCAACGAATTGCGGACAGACGATTTCTGGAATCAACAAATTAAACATTAACATTTTGGATTGCGAAATTAAATACATGGACATGGGATCGACGAGCTCGATCGATAGATTTAGTTTAGGATAACATGCTGTCACGCTACTAATGATCAACTATCCTGCAGTAAATTGCTTCTTTGAATTAACTAAATTTTTCAAATAATTACAAACAATTTTTAAATGTTGCTAAAAAAATGTTGTTTAGTTTAATGAGTGGAATCTATGTTCTAATTTAATGCTGATTTTACAGGCTACACGCAGTATAAAAATGTAAGTACCTATATCATCGTCTAGTATCACTCCCAAAGAAGCCTGGCTTATTTTGGAACTGAATCGATTTAGGTACAGAAGATAAGTTATTAATAAATAACCTACGACACGACAGCACGATTTAACATTAATATGGGACATTTTCAGTGCCCTCTAGAAAAACAATAGATGGTGCCCGTAACGTCGTCCGCGTAGTTGGATAAAAAGTGGCTTCAGCATGTCTAAGCTTAGTCAAGCCAACAGCATCGTCGAGTCGCAACTGTTTCGGTTACGCGTCTTTCGTTTGCATGTATCGTCTTCATTTCATTATCCCCTTAGCCAAAATTGTATTATTTTATATTCTTTAGTCGCAAAAGTGATATAGTAGAGTTGTTAGTCCGCTGTTTTCTAACATAATTGTGCGCATCGGGTTACAAGCATGAATTTTTTACCACAGATAGAGTGTTCCTTGGTGATTATTTTCAGATGTGGAGGGAAGTCAGATTCGTCCCCTGTGAGGCCGGAGAGCGGAGTGAATACGGCCAAGTATCCCTCTTTTCTTTCTTTATTGCTGGTCAGTTAAGTCTACCAGGACGTGTTTGGTATCGTTTCCGTGCAAAACAAATATCAGAAATTATTTTTTTATGTTAGTTTTGTATAGTTCTATATAAAAATATGGGTGTAATGGCTGAAAAGGTAAAAATCACAACAAGTTTTTTTATTCAGTGACGTAAATTAGTTCAATTTCGTCATTATTTTCAAATTATTATTATTATTTCAAAAAGCTTTTTTAATCTGGTTTCTAAAAATATATGCATGTTGGGCACTTCTCATACAAACAGTAGCTTAAAATATATCTTTACGTCGGCGTAACCAACGTAAATCTCCGAACGCATCCTATTTCGCTTCATTAAATACATTAAATAATAATTATTAACATGCTTTTACATATAATTTTTACTATATACGTCCTAGAAAAACAAATTAATGTAATTAAAACAAAATATTTTTTTTGCTAATGTATCACGAGCACACGGGCTAATCTCAACATCAACAATTTATTTAAGTTACTTTTTGTATGAAGAGTGCCCAATATTTATATATTTTTAGAAACTAGATTAAATTTTCTATTTTGCAATTTTTTTCTTAGTTGTAAATATTCAGGAAATATAACTAATTTATCTCCCTGAATAAAAAAAACTTGTTGTGATTTTTACAATTTCGGAAATACAACCATATTTTTATATGGTACTATGAATAAATAACATGGAAAATTAATTGCTAATGCTGTTTTACACGAAAACGATACCACACAAGTCCTAGTAGCGTTATCTGATCAGTAATATAAAAAGAAAAAGAGGACTCCTTTGTCCTATTCACCCCGCTTTCCCGCCGCACAGGGGACGAATCTGACTTCCATCCATATCTGAAAATAATCACCGCAGAATACTCTATCTGTGGTAGAAATTTCGTGGTTGTATCCCGATGTACACATTTTCGCGACTTAGCAAAATGTACTAGAGCACGCAGGCTAAGCTTAACATCAACATTTTTTCAAGGTAATTTTTGTAACAGAGGTACCCAATATGTATACATTTTTAAAAACTAGATTAAATTTGCTGTTTAGTAATATTTTTTTAAATTGTAAATATTCAGGATAGATAACTAATTTATCGTTCTGAATAAAAAAAACTTGTTGTGATTTTTACCTTTACGGCAATAAACCCAAATTTTTATATCAAACTATTCTTAAATAACATGAAAAATTAATAGCTGATATCTATTTTACACGAAAACGATGTCGGACAAGCCCTAATAGCCTTAACTGATCAGTAATAAAAAAAAGAAAAAGAGCAGTACTTGGTCCTCTTCACCCCGCTCTCCCACCACACAGGGAACGAATCTGACTTCCCTCCACATCTGAAAATAATCACCGTGGAACGCTCTATGTGTGGTAGAAATTTCATGCTTGTAACCCGATGCGCACAATTTCGCGGCTTAGCAACTCTACTAATACTACAAGTCAATCGCATCTATTTAACCTTGTGAATATCTGATGTAACTAAAAACTAGCGATGTCGTGAATAAATCCTTAGTTAAACTAGGGTGTATTTGGCACGCTTTTTCTTCAAGGACGGTAGAATTGGATGTTCAAATGTCAAGCGAGTAAGCTGTTGGGTGTATTTGGCACGCTTTTTCTTCAAGGACGGTAGAATTGGATGTTCAAATGCCAAGCGAGTACCTAAGCTGTTGGGTCATTCCACGGGCACTACCATCACAACCAAATCACATGCGACTACATAATACAGAGGCCTGGACTCCGGCACCGGGGTATTATTATAAGGGTACAGTAAAATAAATCCATAGTTTTAATAATATCCGATCTACGATATCTGTAATCTATTTCCACGACTTCATGCATAACACAAGCGAAAGAAATACCGCCATTGTTGGTAAACATATGTTTAAATTGGATCAACAGGATGTCGAAAATAAAACTTCCGAAATTCTGTATCCGATTCTCGACGGGTGGTAAAGAAGAACCACAATCCGGTATCCGGTACGTATTAGTATATGCTGCCAGCGATTGATTGCTCATAAACTTTCAATTAATTGGCTTCCTCGAATGATCGGTTAATTCTTACCAAAAAAACGTACATGTATCAGTGAATCACCCCCATCAAAAAAATATTTTTGTTTCGTTAAAAAAAAAAAGGTACACTTAATAAGTGCCTGATTCATATTGGAATGTATAAAAGCGAGTTCCGTGGTACAATAGGTATTTTATAAAGCACACCAAAAGAAGCATGTCGATACTTGAAAGGCGAAATGGTTTTAAGCGATATTTTTGTTGATATTGAGTCTTATAATATCCTTTCTAAAAAGCAAATCAGAATAATTACGAAATTGGTAATCGATATTGGTTAATAGGGATCCATAACAAATCCTTTTCCTCCCATACCTGTATCATTTAAGTAGGAACGTATCTGTTAAAAAGTACTTACATTATGAATTAGTTAAGGGTTTGGGATTACACACACGTGTTTATGTAAGTATGAATACATTCGAATATACCACTAGCACTGATAAGTCAGCTCGTTTATTATACTGTAATTAATGTTATCAATTCGTTTTCACTGTGGCCTAAAATTTTCAGGCCAACAGATAAGATAGAAAATTGTTTCATGTGTTGCGCTTACTTTGCTATGAATCTTGTAGTAAGTTACTGTGACGGTCTTATTTTATTTCTTTTTCTATATATAAAAGAAAGTCGAGTTAGTTACACTATTTATAACTCGAGAACGGCTGAACTGATTTGGCTGAAAATTGGTGGGGAAGTACCTTAGAACCAGGAGAAGGACATAGGATACTTTTTATCACGTTCCCGTGGGACGTGACATAAAACGTGATAAACGTGACAAAACGCAACTGATATGTAATCGACTTTCAGGCGGTACAAAGTTCGCCGGGTCAGCTAGTTGATAATAATTTAAGTACCTAGATTAGGGAAGATATACATATCAATAATTTTTAGGAACATTTTAAAACATCGACAATATGAATCATGTTAAAAGCATTGGACAATCAATTTTTTTTAGATAATACGGTTCTCACCTCGTCTGTCTGTTTTTTTTACATGCTAGTTCTTGTGGAAAACTAGGTTTGATTTGCGGGGGATTAGAAAATATTTTGATTATTCTGGTTGGATACTTTGGATAGGACGACACGATTTCTGATCATAAAACTGTAAGTAACATAGATAATTTCTTCTGAGCCGCTTTATATAACTTTCTTCCATAAATATTCGATACAAGGTACGTAAGCTATACAGATTATAGGAAGGCAATGCTTACGACTGTAAGCCTCGAGAGATAGTAGGCGGGTCGAGAGTGAGTGGGGACTGACGCGTGTGGTGTGGCGTCAATATTTTGACAATGATTCATGGCTAATGTGGTTCGTATATCACATTTCATTCCATATCAGGTTCGTAGTTTACATCAATAACATAGTAGTTTCTATCCTAAATAATTGCTTTACTATGTAATCATAGCCCTTGCAATAGTTTCGGGAATATTCTATTAATTCTATGAAATTACTACTACTAGTAGAGTTGCTAAGCCGCGAAATTGTGCGCATCGGGTTACAAGCATGAAATTTCTACCACACATAGAGCGTTCCACGGTGATTATTTTCAGATGTGGAGGGAACTCAGATTCGTCCCCTGCGTGGTGGGAGAGCGGGGTGAATAGGACCAAGTATCCCTCTTTTTTCTTTCTTTATTGCTGGTCAGTTAAGTCTACTAGGACTTGTTTGGTATCGTTTCCGTGTAAAACAGATATCAGAGATAATTTTTTTATGTTATTTTTTGTATAGTTCTATATAAAAATATGGGTGTATGGCCGAAAAGGAAAAAATCACAACAAGTTATTTTATTCAGTGAGGTAAATTAGCTAAATTTTAGTGAACATTTTCAAATTATTATTATTAATTTAAAAAGCTCATTTAATCTAGTTTCTAAAAATATATGCATGTAGGGCACTTCTCATACAAACAGTAGCTTAAATGCGCACAATTATGTTAGAAAACATCGGACTAACAACTCTACTATACTAAGTACTTAAAAAAAATCTCGCAACTCATTTCATTACGACGCAAAACGTCGTAACTCTATATGACGCCAGCAGGTAATTACTGCCTATGTCCCGTTGGTTTCAGATGTACACTTTTTCCAAAGTAGTGACTTGTTTTTATGACAATAATGGATATGGGTAGTTTAATATTGAAACTGGGATAATCTATTTATTGTTCCGTGGCTAGCTATTCGGTGTTTTCTGTTGGTGTCCATAAAGATAGGGTTGGCAAATGTCGTGGGACAGCGCCCTATAAAAATAATCTGCTAACATACGGTGCAGCCTTAAAAAACAATCTACCGATTATTTAGTAATTCATTTGATTTTGATTTGAAGGAACTTAATTTTCGTTAAAGGTGCTATATGCACAATTTGTTCCAAATATTTAAGTGCTTAAAAAAATTAGGGTGTGGCACATTTTAGCAACATTTAGAGAAAAAGACATTTAGAAACCTCCACTAGATTACACACTAGATCAAGCACATGACATAGCGCACCGTCTGCTGATTATTAATATTTCTTTCCAGACCCGATAACTTTTTAGGGCTTAAAAAAACATTTTTATAGGTTGACAATGTATTGGCAAAATGTACTACTAAATAGTAAGAACTAGAAATGATTTAAAATTGCGGGCTGGCAGGACGAACCCGAACGTTTGTGAACAATTGGTACATCTCAACTCACTGTATTACATCCTCATTTACGTAACTCACAGATGGCAGCCCTATTCTGGGCAAACACAATAGGAACTACAGTGACCGCGTGGCGTACCATGGGAACTAATATTTTGGTCAAGGGTGCCTACAAGACACGACACGCGCCACAAATTTTCATCCTTATTAGTAGGGACGTGAGGTGCATGTAATGTGTACTACTTTCGTGGCAAACACCAGACTGTTTACCCACTTCACACGCATGTGTCACGCTAATTCAGTAGGTAACTGAAATTAGCGTACTTTTACGTATTAAATACACTACGCAACTCATTCAGCTGTTTATTTTTGTAAGTAGTGAGTATTATTCAAATACCCTATTTGGGAGATTTTGTTACAGGGTATCTATTTAAAAAAATTTATTGGATATTTAAAATTATCCAAGATACAATACGAAAGATAGAGCGCAAATGTTTTGAATATTTGCTCGATGCTGACACGTAGTTTAAGAAACGAAAGGATACCTAATAAAGGTAAACCGTGTCACCCTGGCAATGATATCGTACAATTTTCACAGGGGTTAAGCTTATTGGGATATTATACCGTATTAATAGCAGAAGGGTGAAAGGAGTTACACGTTTTAGAATAGTCGTTAGTCGTTATATAAATCAAATGAGATTGTTTTGAAACTAAAAATTACACTTTACTCCGTCAATACAAGATTTCTCTAATAACTATGTAACATATTTCGTACCTTTACATTGCGGTGTGTGTGTGATTTGTTTTACAAGGTGGTTCTAACTAAGATGAAACTAACCCATATAGGTGTCGTCTGTCCGGATCTGTAGGGTCAAAATGATGTTCAACTGTGTCGGTTTGGCGCAGGTTACAAACGATCATTTATTTATAAAAATCAAGGTCGTTTTTTATTTGTGCCAGTTTAATGCGGTTTGACATCAATTTGTGTAGTTCCGGATGGACTATACCAAGTCATCGCGTAGAAATTATCCGGTCGGCTGATGAGATGTAGCTAACCTTTGAGGTATTAACTCACATTTTGAATAAATTAGAATGAGTCTCCTAGTTAGAAATTAAAAAAATTGCCTTGCAGTGGATAGTAATGCCCGGAAATGACTGAAGAAGTAGATAGCAATTCTGCCTCATTTCATCATTTGTCACAGGCAAAGCTTACTGCCATCATCAGCAAATCATCAATTTAACATCGATAGCTTAGGCTATACTATCCGAAACACTAGGTTAAGAATAGGGTCTCAATCTAGATAGGTCGGTTTACGTAGGAGCTTATCATTATCCCACTGCGAAGTGCGGAGGGCAATAGAAAATCGTCCACACGGAGATGCGGAGTCGATATTATGTTGTAACGTGCGGTTTTTGGGTACAAATCAAGATTCTACAGTACTTCGCCGCAGCAGGTAAAACAAGCAGGTACCTACGTAGAACGTACTTTAATATTATGCGTGTACATCGTGTATAAATAATGGAATAGGTACTTAGGCATTTATAATTCATTTGACAGATATAGGGGACGTGGACGTATGTAGGAACAAATCACCCAATAGAACACAAATAAATCTACAATAAATTTAAAACCACTTCTAACTACATCTAGCCAGGGAAAAAAATAATATTACTCAATTGTCAGGTTTCGAAAGGGCAAACGGCGAACATTGAACCACTTAATATTCCGGCCAATAGGTTATGACCAGTAAATCATTAAGGATAATCAAAGCACAATAGATAAACTCAGGCATGTATTAAAAACACGTCACAATTACGATATGCAGATTTGTATGTACCTATACAGGTACGGTGAACAATAAAACGATGACCATAGTTATCCAATGAGTCATTCGTATTGAATTGTAAATATATTCAATGAGTGCAAACCATTTTCAAATCAGGAGCGGCCTGCGTCTGTGCCCGGTCGAACGGCTCGTGTGCAGACGAACCTTGGTTCCCCATGTCGAAGAAGTAGCAAGATCCAAGTACACAGTACACAACACTAACACATATCCACTAATCCACTTAGCGCACTACCTACGCGAAGTCTTCGCACTGTTCACGCACATCACTGTACCCATGGCCTCCGGAATCTAGTTTATTCAATTTAAATTCCAACGGCAAACTCGACACGTTTCATCTCCGTATTCACAAAAAACAAGTTACCTAATAATGAGGCAGATCACTTCTGATTCTGATATAGTTACAGGTACGCAATCCGTGGCACAACAAGATAACAATTTCGACGAACTCGAATCTCAACAAACACTGCAAAGCTCAAAACAAACAACACGAACGGAGGAATGGTACAACCTTGACGGTTTGCGTATAAAAAGTTATTGGACTTAGTTCATTTAATTAAGACACCTTTGTCGTTTGAAATTAAATTATCACTTAGGATAGAAGCACTAGATTACAGGTGTCTAGGAAGTGATCTAACAAAGATCCAGACACACTCGAGTTGATGATCCATTCATCTTAGACGCACATCAATAGAACAGGAATCGTGTGAATTCGTTAACAATATTTTTTTTTAAAACGGGGGTCAACTTTTCCCACAAGCGATGAATAAACGCAGAGAGGCGCATTGAACCCGGCACCCGGCCGGCGGGGGGAGGGGGAGAGAGGTTCGGTAGGTAGCTGGGAACGACTGCCGATGTCAGCTGAACGTTATTTTTTCCCACAGCATTGTTCTTTGAACCGTAGCGTGTCGTTACAGAGTTAATCCACTTTTTCGTGTATCGCACAACCACTTCCAGGTATTATCACAGAAAGCACTAAACTCCATTATGACTAGATGTATTTTAAGTTAAGGAATGTTGTCGAATAGGAAACAGGATGAGGCGCGCGCGCCGCGCAGGCAGCGGACAACTGTCGTACTGAGCGGGTCGAGTCGAGTCGCGTACGGCGGTGTGAATCGCACAAACCCTGCAGTGGAGCGCCGCACCCGTCCCGGCCTGCCCCGCCCCACCGCGCCCCGCACGACCGGTCCTTTGCATTGTCAAGAACTGATGACGGTGAGATCATCTAAATCTAAAGCCAGATTTTAATCTCGATCACACTAAAACAGTTTACCAAAACGGTTACATTAACACGAAGACAACCACATGCTGACATGTGACTCAAGTTTCTGTTAAAAGCCGAACTGATAAAAGCCAAGATAGTTACTATGTAACTTCGGTGTATGTTATGCCAAATACGACATAGATTAGTAGGTTACAAGTGAAGGTATGGTCTCGCTCGAGGCTCGAACCTGCAAATTTGCATTGCTGCGGCTCGTGTATATGTTGATGAGACTTGGACAAACAATTCATCCGCATGTTCGGGTAACCATGTGCGCGTACGATACGACCCACCATCTGGAGTCAGCGCGTGCGGGAGAACGGGACGGACGCCAGGTGCGAAACTCCAGCCTATTATTGGCTCGGAATGGACCATATGTTCTGAAGTTCCAAACAATTTTAACCCAAATCAGGACGGCCTTCGTTTTATTTAAGAGCAATGAGATCAATTTGGTGGAGCAACGAGGTGTAAACACTTTGATTTGTTATTGAAAAACCAGCATACTCGTAGAATTCTTGGAGGAACTAAAGGAAAACGATAACCAGCCAGACTCAGACAGAGTGCATATGTAATGAACTTGCGAGAAATGTATTCGGATTTGAGATCCAGGTTGAGTCATTAGACTGAGTCATCGCTACATTCCATAACGGCCGGAGTTGTCTGAGACGCGTTCAACACTGGAGGCAGGCATGAATGCCCGTATTCATTGGTAAATTGCCCGATTTTATCAGTAACCCATCAAGCTATCAACGTTCTTAATTGCATATCATTTACGTTAATAGTCTATGAGAACATAAAGATGGTTGCAAGGATAACCGAACAGCAACATCTTTAGGGTTCTCTGCTAAAATTTAGTCACAGGTTGGTGTTTTAATATAGTGGAAAAAACACTTTAAACACATGATGGTCGTGGAAGTAGAAGGGCTTATTATTTGTAGACAAAAAGTGTGTAATTTTTATAAACAATGAACTGTGAGTCAGGGTCAGGAGATTAAATATAAAACTTGCATCCATTATAATTATCAATTAGCAGAGAACTCATTAGTGTGATGATGTAGCAATGACTAATAGCTTTGGCCCATGATTTGAAAAACACGTACATCGCAAACTCACAAGGGATAGAAGGGCAAGCATCCAATATAACAATGCCATAACGGGGAGAATAATATTTATTCTTGAAAGGAATCAGGACAAAAATGCCAATGTATAGCTTACTATGCAGCGTTGGAAACTGGCCAGTGCTAAATTTGGCCATTTTGTAATATAAACAGCATTCTCGAAATTATTGCATAGATTGCCAAGCCATGTTCAGGCCTTGCTCAGTCCAACTAGCAAATGTTCGAAACTTTATCTAACTATAAAAGGGGTCGTTTTTGTTTCGTTCACACACTTGTCTAACTGTTTTACGAATACGAACAAATAAACAAATATTACCGATTTACATTTCGTATTGAGTGTTAAGGTTTCATTCTTCCATCAAACACACTGCTATCTACTTTGGCAAATAAATAATTTAGTACCTAATCGTAACCCAACAAGATCTAATGACCAACCAATAATAATAAGTACCCAAAAAGGAAAAGTAATAAACATTTATAGCAATTATCAATAATAAAAAAAAAGAACCGACTTCAGTAAAACTAAAAAGCCGAAAAAAATAACCCGTTCAAGTACAGATTACATTTGACTCACCCTTCGAAGTCGATCCCAAACCACTCAGTTCTTATATTTATATATTATAGTTTACGCGAGGTTCGGCACCGACTTCGAAGGGGGAGTCAAATGTAATCTGTACTTGAACGGGTTATTTTTTTTGGCTTTTTAGTTTTACTGAAGTCGGTTCTTTTTTTTTGTTATTATTTTTTTTTTTGCTTTTTAGTGATTCATATAAAAGTTCTAGTGGCCATCTGTGGTGTTCATCATCAGTTTCCTTACACCAAATCCTATTTACTGAATGTAAATTCTTGATTTTATCAATAAATTACCGAAAGCGCCGTACATGTCCCTATAACATTTGAAAAGTTCCCTCGATTTCTCCAAGATTCCATCATCAGATCCCGACTTAGTGCCAACGGGACCAACTCGGAGATATACCCTTTCCATATATTTTTTTATTGAAAATCGGTTCACGGTTCTCGGAGATATAGAGTAACATACCTACATACAAAAAAAAAAAGTTCGAATTGAGAACCTCCTCCTTTTTTGAAGTCGGTTAAAAATAACTTGCGTCATCATGTAAAATCATGTTATGTCGAAAAATATGGTAATAGGTACAACTTTGAATCTTACTAAATATTGTCTTCGGTTTCCGTGATTGTCACACATAAAACCATTTAAAAACGGCGTACATTCAATATTTAAGTCTTCTGGACGTTTTACTTACTCGTACTATACTACGGTAACTACCGTTGCAACTAAGTATTAGGTAAAGTTACAAAAACGTTGAGTTTACTTTATTAGTACTTACTAATCAAAATGGTTCTCTGCCTTTTCGCCGAAGTATAATTTCACCGAAAGCATTTTTCACTGAAACTGTAACTATTTAGGATTGTTATAAAACTTATAAAACAAACCTAACCTAACCTAACCTGATCTATAGGATGATATTTACAACAATTATGAAAAATGTACGACTACAGATGAATACTAATATTGCGAAGTGAAAATTCGGCGAAATTAAACATTCGACGAAAAATAGTTCGGCGAAAAGGCAGGATACCGTTCCAAAATATGTACATATTTTAGGTTCAACTATACAAAGCCAAGACATAAAGCAAGAAAGATTATAATTTTCTTTACCAGTTCCATCTTTTATCACATTTCCTTTAAGGGATTTTGCGATTTTGCTCTGGAACGGCGAACTTTTGGCATATCATAAATAATATCCAGTGTTTTGATTTATGACTAAACTGACTATTGACTAAACTGGGAAGTTTACGGTTAGGAGTGAATTTTGATATTACAATAAATGATGGTCAGAGACCACAATTTCTTGCACTACACACTCCTTTGTCTTCTAAATAAATATTAGGGGACAATCTTAATCAAGTCGGTCTACTTCTAAACAAAACAAAGCTTGTATTATTTTATTACTAGATTACCATATACCTACATACAAACATTCACGACTCAAGAAGACATATTCGCGCTCATCACATAAATATTTGACCTTGTCGGGATTCGAACTTAGGGACTGCCAGTTCCGTGTGCAGGTGCTGCGCTACCACGGAGCTAACCGAGTTGTCTGTTACTGTTTTTTTGACTGTGTACTGTGTTTTGGGGTCATGTTTGAGAGAGCATTTACACTCTCTCTATCTCTAATCGTTTCCTCATTATCGATCGTGACCACAGCCTATTTTGCAGTGATGATGATTTGCCTTTATACGTTCTCGATTCATCGTTGCTTACTGTCTGATGGAATGTGAAAATGCATTTCGACATTAAAAGATAACCCCAAACAACATTTTTCAAACAATTTCAAAAAGAAAGTGGTTCTCAATTCGGTTGTTTTTTTTAATGCTTTACCTCGCAACTCCGTCCTTTATGTACCGATTTCGAAAAGACTGCAAGTTGGTATATTTCGTTCCCGTAAAATTTTGGTGAAGATCTGTACGAATCGGGGAACTCTTCAAATATTAAAGAAACGTTTATGATGATTTCGGTGTTTTCTGAGATCGGTTATCATTAGTGAAAAAGTGATTAATGATTATTTCACATTTATTAATCATGAAATCTCTTTAATGATAGCAATTTGTTCGAATAACAATTAGAGCATTCACCCGCGCTAGTGCACTAGATAAGAAAACGTTGTAGAGAAGCCCTGTGGAAAACCCCGATGCCAGTAGAGCTTTAAAACAAACAGTGCTATATGGCGGCAGGACAATGCCCTGTCGCCAGCCACCATAAAATTGACGCCTCCATTATACTGGCCCGATGAACAAGAAGGCTTTAAAAGCAATCGACGTTCAGCATCACATACGTCATTATGGTTTCACGCTTAATGGCTACCGCGAACTCTTTGCTCTTTTGAACTAAATGTACCGTTATAAATGCACTTGATTTGATTGCTGTGTTCTCGTTACTTGGTGTTACGATATGTTTTAAGCAATTTTCCGATTTCCTAATCGTAAATTACAATTCCTCTTTTTTTTTTTTCTTACTACACAGTCATCGATATGTTCTTGTTCTTGTCAAAAAAGTTTTATTGAGACACGCTGTTATTGCCGATTCTATATGTATTTTCTACGAAAATTAATTGCTTATTAAGACCAAGCAAATGAGTCCAAACACGATGGGTTTATCTTTAGGAGTTCTTACGGCAACCTTCCTCCCCGCATCATCAGATTAGCTCCAAGATACCAAATTATTGTATCACGTGGACTACATATTTTTAATTATATTATAAAGAGTGTGAATGTATATAATATAATGCATATATTTTAAAGAGTAAAAACAAATCTCAGAAACATAGACTTAAGAGATAGTCACAAGACATTAGCAAATACAGATAAAAGTGAAACATGTGTTTAAATGAAAGAGACATTATCTTGAAACGCTAATAACGCAGTGTGTAAACTTCTTAATGAAAAGTACGGACACTAACTGAACAGTTGCATAATGTAAATTTAATTACTTCTTGTCAAAAATCATTAAACAATCATGAAAATAAAAACATTCAAATTGTGGACAGAATAGAGCAGGGCGTTACATTATATGGATCACTACCATGTCTATTTACAGCATAGATAAGTCGTTCAAGGCTTTACTGCATTTCTAGAACGGCCCGCCCTTCCAGGCGAGACTAATGAATATTTCTATCACACAAAATCAATAGCGCGCCATTATCTTATATGTCGCACAACGGTGATATTTTTTTATGGCGAGGGTTATGTTCTTCCTAACGGCTACTGGCTATATCTGGCCAAGGTTGTCAAAAGTACGGAGGATCTCGCTTGCATACAAAGCGGTGTCAGCGGTTGGGGCCACCGGTGTCCGCGTTCGCGGCGGATGTTGTAAACGTGTGACTAGGGTGTCGATGTCTCCAGCGGCCGTCAGTTCCCGGGTGCCCATCCAGCGGAACGCACTAACGCGAATCGGCAAAATAAAATCAATTCGTCCACTAAAACATTGAAATATAACGCTAGTGTGTGACTGGAACATTGAAACCCGATAGTTGCGAATAAAGTGATTTTTGATTGCGACAAAACGGCACAATACGGTGACGAGGCTATGACCGCATGGACTATGTTTAGTTGGAGGAGACTTTACAATGGAAGGGGAATAGAGACAAAGGAAGAGTCTAGAGTGGAGCTCCCCGCGGACACCAGGCAGCTGGTGTACAACGTGTACGTGTACTTCAGCCGGCGCCCGGGGAGGAGCGCCAAGGCGGCGTTGACAAAAACCGCGAGCGCAACCATGTTGCCCAGAGACATAGTAGCACAGATCATAAGAGACAAGTACCGTGAATAATTGCTTTCCTTCTCAGCGCTATTGAGTCACAATTATAATTGATGTAACACTGTATATGAGGAGTAGCGACAAATAATCTATAATATCTATGTATTTTGTATGAAAGATGCCAGATTTTTACCATCGCAAAAGGTTTACGGACCTAATACTAATAACATGTCCTTTCACTTTTAGCCAATAAAACGTCTATTTTTCTATCCAGATAGTTATTTAAATATATGTTGTCGACATTGTAAGCCTGTATAAAAGAGACGAGTTTTTTCATAATTTCACATAGATATGCAGTTTACAAATGTACAAATATAAGCAGTTTTGTGTACTGAATTCAGGTAATCTATAACCACATTTTCGAGCAGTGTCGTGAATTCAAAATTTACTCGTTCATCTATGGTTACTTTTGCAGCCTCTACAACAATGTACCTACTAATTATTTATATTTGTTACCTATTTAGATTATGGAAATTGACATTTGGATCCTACCCATTCATCTTAAAATTAATATGTTAATATGATAAATTTTCTGCCGCTACTTATATTGTTAATTTAATTATTAAGGTAGGCATCCAGAGCACCTTGTACGAGTTAAGTTACAGGAAAACACGCACGAGTAACTAGACCTTCCTAAACTAAATGTGTTCCTGCTGAAGTCTCCAGTAAGTACAAGCTTCGTAATTACGTTTACCTGTTATAATCAGCTTGTAATGTAACAAATTAACAATGTTAGACATTAACAAGGAACGGTAAGCCGAGTTTTCTGTTGTATAGCTTGTATTGTACTGATTTTCTGGCGAGTTTATCTTATAAAATAAAAACAGAAAACCTTTTGTAAGAAATATTATTATTATATTTTTCTCAAACATGCAATGAAATATCGTCATAACGTGCGTTAAAACAGGCTTCGAAGTGTCAAGTTTCGGGCGGAACAATTCGAGAGAACTGTAAAGGAATTTCATACAAAATTTAAGGCCTAGGCCGGGAAGTAATTTGTTTTTAATTTTAATGTAAATATGGCGTCGTGTTCATGAACAGGCTAAACAGCTGAAATATATTTTTAAGTTTTCTTCAAGTGGCTGAATGAGTATCGGACCAACAATACCCGCGTTAAGGCCTATTACACACGAGCTGACATTAAGAATACAAATCTATATGATTCAATGTGTTAATGAATAAATTTAAAATACTGTCTATTTGTAAGTCACTAGAGACCATAGACATTATTAAAAATCCTCTGCCATACTTTATTTGTTAGATAAATTAAGATTCTTATTATCAGGTTGTGTATAATAGCCATAATATTCGAACACTACACACGTGAACGACTTCCGAAACAAAAAATATGGAGGGGTTCGAGAGAATTAAATAGTACATTACTGCAGAGGCCGTGAAGTAAGGGATTGCTGGACGAGTTTGGGGTAGATGGCCGAGTCGAAGACGAGGCCAGATAGAACGAGTCCTGCAATCCCTGTTCCGGCCGAAGCTTGTATCGTGCTTTTCTCAAACGATGTGAGGAAATATTAAAATTAAAATAACTACTAGATAATCAAGTTAACAAAACAAAATATGCTACGGGAAAAAAGTAAAAACTATTTTTCGTTTTTACTTTTTCCCGTAGCATATTTTGCATGACTAAATTTGCCTCCTCATAAAGTTCCCCGTCATCCTTTGTTTATAAGTTCCCCGTCACTCTCATCACTTGAAGTAATTTTTATGTCTGTTAAAATTATTTTATATTCACTACGAAATACGAATAAGCAGAAAAAAAGATTTTCAATTTGCCACCTTTTTTATTTTTTAAATATGTTATTTGATCCAGCTATTTGAGCACCATGTTTAACCGCACATAAATATAGTACCATAGATTTTTTTGTGTCGCAATTATGCTTACAGATTGTGGAGGTGGTTGGCTGTATGTAATTTTTCCTTTGCCAATTTAATTTTAGAATAGAAATTTAAAAAATTAGAGCAGCGGACAAAAATGGATTTTCATACTAACTTTTGTGGCCTAGGCCAAGAAGTAATGTAGGGAGCCATAAACGAGAAACTTCATGTCCTCATATCGGGACATTAACGCATACATTTCCGAGCATGTTTGAGAAAAATACTTTTTTTTAAACATGGCATCTGTGTTTATGAATGAACTGGCTGAACAGCTTGAATTATGTTTTTTTGAGTGGTGTATTTTTTTATTTCATTGCATATGTTTGAGAAAAGCACTATACATGCCTTAGCCGTGAAATGGGCTTGCCGGCTTCGTATCACTATCCGGCCTCCCTTACGGTCGGCCGTCTATACCTACTCAGCCGGCAAGCCCTTATTTCCCGACGTCTGCAGTAATGTACTATATTATTTAAAATAGTTACTCGGTAGAACAAAAAATTACATCGTTTAAATGTGTACTTGAAATACAAAGTTACTGTGTTTAATATTAAATCACTAAATTGACGTGTGGAATTCGTGTTACTGTAAAACAGCACGTAACTGATCTCATTTGACATGAATATTAAAATATTATAAATCAGAATAACTGTAAAATATAGGATATTTTCTAGAGTACCGTTGTTTTATTATTAACCACATTCATAAGTATGGCAAGTAAAGTGAATCGCGTACATTTAACGTGATACGATACGAGCATGTTTGGGATCCATTTTTAACAAATTTTACTAATTTAGTAGACGCGAATATTAAAGTAGAATATTTAGGTAAGTGAAGAAAGATATATATTCGGGTTATATTATAAGGTAAACATGGAAGTCAAGTAAGTAACTCACATAATATAAAAAAAATTGTACGTACAACGAACTTATAAAAAGAAGGGTTGGGGTAGGTACTGTTTCTTTTTTTATGTCCGTGTGTTTCTGTGTAGCGTGGTTGTAGGCATATCACATCAAAACGACTGAACGGATTTTGATAATTTTGCACATTTTTGGTACCGGAATAAATTGACATCAACCTATAGTTATAAATTATAACATATAATAACATATATACCCGGCTGCGGAAGAGAAAATAAAGGGTAACGACTTTTTGTCCTTCTTCGCATACGTCTGGTAATGTTACTGTCCTCTCTCAGAAAACGGTTACAAGGAGATTGGAGAAGTTAAAATTGATTATATCATCATATAATCGACACGATAGCCTTAGAAGAGACAACTAGTTAATTGGATTTTCCAGTCTTCTGAGAAACTCGTTGAATTTGTTTCGGAAAATCACAAGAGCAACGCGTCTGGCACTGGCGGAATTTTGATGAGCTGGAGGTAGCTTGGAGTTTGTTTAATTTACATACAGATATATCGTCAACGGAATTGGAAATAGGAATTGTCGACAGATACACGTGGCCTTCACTTTAATCGAATTCGGTCGGGTTTAAACAAACAGCATAGGTAGGTAAGGTATGGTACAGTGCGTGAGACTGATTTTAACGAATTTTAGCGACGGGGTAGCTGTACATCTAAATATTGTTATAGGATACTTTTGACCCGACTACGGTGAAAAAGCAAGTTGTACGCGGATGAAATTGCGGGCACCAATAATATCTTGACGTACTGGAGTTTTAGGTTAATAGGTTTGGGTAAAAACTGAGAGGTTTTTATCTGGATTGTGTAGGTAAGTGCGAGGGAGAGGTAAAAATGTTTGCCTGTAAAGTCGGTTTTACGGGCGAAGGAAGATTTTACGTGACAACGTCTTTTTCTCGGTAGAATATTTATTTGTATCATATCCATTCACAATTTCCCTAACAACATTTTAAGTGTTATACTTTCTGAACGCACCCATCACATGTGTCATTAATGTCATTATAGTGTCATTATTTTACATGTTTTAAATCTAAATATGCGATAATCAGACTATTATGCATGTATGTTGTCGATTCCAAACCCTTATTTAGTCTAGATCTACATGTAATTATTCTAAAAATACCGAACCGACGGAACAAACATCATATGTTTGACAGGTAAGTACTAACAGTTTGTATTTGTATGGGAATATAAAATTATCTTTTTTATTATTTTCCACTCATTTATTCAATATTTTCTCACCGTTTAAACCTTCCCCTGACTTCCACGAATATTTCAATACTAAAATTAGCCAAATCGGTTCAGCCGTTCTCGAGTTTTAGCGGGACAACCGGCCCTCGTAACAGACGTGAGCGGGCGTTACACTTTTTCATGAGTGACTCCCAGCGCAACCTAATTTAAGACGTTGTCGTGTCAAAAAAAATTGTGTAATGTAATGATTTGGCTGACATTGATTTCGAAAACTTGTAGGTACCAATTTTCATAATGTAAATTTACAAAAAGGAAGATAAATTACCATCAAATTATGTTTATGTAGTATTACATGTAAGTTAAAATTAATTAAATTGTTGGAAGTAGCGAGGTAAACCTATTGTTAGTTTCCGCTATCTATCATTGTTGTAATATCGTAATGCAACTGAAGGTTGGTGCTATTCTACAAGGGTAATGTCACGATGCATAAAACATGAATTTCAAGTATTATTTTCTTTTACCCTATGTCCGTATAACATTGGAAATAATCTATTAGAAAATCATACTTACACCTAAGATGAGTATGCTTGAGTGGTGACCCAACGCACGCAATCCACACTGATAAAATCTCCAAAACTTGCACGAACGGTCAAACTTGCACGTACAGACGAAATTTGTACGCAAAAGTTGCAAGTCATCTGAATCCCGTAAAAACACAATACGCGTTTAGTCGGATCGAACAGGAAGTTATCAGCAAGAAACACAAGTGTTGGCCCCGGGAGCTGCCAAGTGCGGACACGATCCTAACATCCATACGCCACTAATTACTTCACAGCACTGACTATTTCAGGCGCTTCTAACACGTGAATTGCCTACACACTCTAGTTCACATCTACCAGATTGGCTCGATGTTTTGTTCTTTCGACACCTATCGATTTACGAAGGTTACGCAGATTTCTTTAGCGCAAAATAGCAAAAACAGAATACACGCGATGTTATGTTACAATTAGGATTGCTTTTTCTTCGGATCAGGAACAGGTGTTACTGTTGATACGAGTATTATTACTATTTAGTGATAGTCCTGTTCACAGACCATAAGAATACTATAGACTGGGTATTGGGCGGGGCACGCATAACCGAGATTTAGCCCAAATACCCAAAGATATGTCAACGTGATGTCAACAGTCACTTAGTTACCGTACGAACGTGCTTGAGTAATTATGTGCTAAAAAATTAGAAATATGCCGAATTGTGCCATTATAATCGTCACAGGCGAGATCTGCATACTCAAAAAGATACCTGATACCGTTTAATTTCACTGGAAAGTAATAAAATTCGGTATTTTGTAATATTTCGTAAAATATTGCAGTGCATTATGACAATTATACATTACTAGCTTGACATGGCAACTATTCACGCAACATCTTTAGGAGCACGCAATGTATACGTCCGTCTGACAATTTAGTGCGGGGGAACAAGTCTAAACCATAAATTGTCGATATTCTGTATGGAGGTTTTAATATGAGCCGCTCGTGTTTCATACTAATTTGTCCATTTTAATTATATAATTCACACTTTATCACCTTGTTTTTTAGGGTTCCATACCTCTATCGGAAAAAACGGAAATCTTATGGGATCACTTTGTTTTCCGTCCGTCCGTCTGTCTATCTGTCTGTCAAGACCCTTTATCTCGAGAACGCGTGGAGGTATCGAGTTGAAATTAACACTATATGTATATATACTCAGGTCTAGGGTCCCTTAAAGCTGTGAAAAAAAAATCAAGCTTCTACGTTAACGTGAAAAAAAGATACAGCCGTTTATGTCGCCAAAAACGCACATTTCGTCACTCAAGGGAATCAAAGTGATAGAGTACTTCCCGATGACCTAGAACTATGAAATTTGGCAAGTACTACAAATACTTATAAAAATCTGAAATCGCCACATACTTACTACAAATACTAATACAAATCTTAAAAAATATAGTCCTTTTCAATCAAGTCTACCTTTTGTACGATACGTTTTCTTTTGTGCAATAAAGATTAATTAAATAAATAAATAGGTAAATCATATTTGGAGAACCTGGTTGCGTTAAGTTTGATTCAAATTCAAATTCAAATTCGTTTATTGCAAGAACATAGTAATAAATTAGGTGATACAGGTATATACAGGTGATAGGTTTGACGACGCGTTTGGCTCGGTTGGTAGACACCTGCCTACTGAGTCGGCGGTCCCGGGTTCGAATCCCGGCCGGGGCAAATATTTGTGCAAAATATTTGTTCTTGGGTCATGGATGTTATCTATATATGTATTTATATATTATGTATATCGTCGTCTAGTACCCATAGTACAAGCTTTGCTTTGTTTGGGACTAGGTCGATTTGTGTATGATTGTCCCTTAATATTTATTTTATTTATTTTTTTATTATACAGTGTTGCTTATTTTCTAACAAATAGGCATGCAAACAAAATAAAACAATATTCAAATACTTTATTGTTACATATTTCAATTTGTTACTTATGTCAAAAATTATTACTAAAACTCAGAATTTGCAGATTAAATTACATTAATTATTACATTATTTTTATAAGTATTTGCACCTCGTTTGTATGCGGCGCCAAAACATTTCAGATACAAACTTAACTCAACCAGGCCAATTAAGATGGGATAAGTGAAAGTTTGTACGGAACCCTCGGTGCGCGAGTCAGAATCGCACCTGGCCGGTTTTTTTTAATTCAGACAAGTAATTTTATTACAGCGAAATCAATAGCAGTGGTTGACAAAATCATTAGATTAAAACAGTATATTGTTTCGTTAATCCACAATGTAATACGTGCTAGTCAGTTGACGACGAGGTTGGCGCAGTTTTAATGCACCTGCCTACTGAGCCGGCGGTCCTGGGTTCGAGTTTCGGCAAATATTTGTTCCTGGGTCATGGATGTTATCTATATATATTGTTTATATCGTCGTCTACTATTGGTTAGTATAAGGCCAGGTCGAGTTGTGTACGATTGTCTCTTAATTATTTTGTTTACATTTTATATGATGAAATAAATAAATCTACTCCGTTTATAATTTACCTACTACCTGTTCCAAATGTTGTAAGGTGATGTTTTTATTATTCATATATCACTACATGTAAAGTAAACATTCTGAACGATAGGAAGATTGAGATGGACGCTTCCATTTGATTTCGTTGCCAGAAATTAAAAGGTCTGATAATTTAATTTACGACGTTTACGACCATACAAAATAAATATTTTCAACATGCATTATACATACATATTATAAGCCTATACATTAGTGACCGACCGAAGTTTCGGTTTCGGTTTCGGCCAGTTTCGGCCTAAAAATCATGTTTCGGCCAAAGGTTCGGTTTCGGCCAAAAAACAGCCGAACCTTTCGGCCGCGCCGAAACTTCCAACACCGTACTTTCGGGTCGCGTTCGGTTAACGTCGGGTGCGCTCGGCAGTCGGAACTGTTGGCAATATGGCGTCGCTCGCCTGACTCTGCCGGCCGCTGAATCACTTTGCTCAGTGAGGTGACGTTTGTGTTTGTTCCCCGAATAATGTTAAGTAATTGACCGAGCGAGCAAAGCATTTCCGTTTCAGCAGTGGCCACAAATTTTTTCGTATGCCCGGACGTTTGGATGTCCATGCACTTACCGGCTGTTCTTGCCTTAATGTCGAATTTCTCAATCGATTCTCATGAAATTTTGTGAGTATATTCGATAAGTATACCGGGCGTCCCAAAACTATGGGACACCAAGGGAAAGTACCTTACATATCGTAGATAGGATATTTTGCTGAAAGAAGACTTTATGTTATTTTTAAAAGTTAGTAATTCTGAATGGAAGATCTTGCTTAATAGTTTGTCGTCGGCAAAAAATAATTTCTTGAAATTTGACTCAAACATTTTACGTTGTTCCTTTCTTTTAAGATACTATGTTACTTAGGAAGAATTATTATTTTATGTCCATTCTTTCGATTGACAGCATAAAAATAGGGGTGACTTTGTTTTCACATTTAAGTCGGTTCGATTCCCAGACAAAGCAAGTAATTCTTAGAAAATCTTTAAATACAGAATTGATAAATTTTAGAAATAACAAAGTCTTCTTTCAGCAAAATATCCTATCTACGATATTTAAGGTAGTTTCCCTTGATGTCCCTTAGTCTTGGGACGCCAAGAGAAAGTACCTTACTTCATTTTTTGGGTAATTTAATTCGAACCAAGACCAAGTGTCAATGTTAAAATATCAATTGAACAAAAGTGAAACGTGAGTTTGTTGTGAAATTGCTGAAATTTGTACTTTTTACCTTTTCCACCCCCACTCCACTCTATATACATCTTCACTTTCTTGAAATTTCTCTAATCGACAAAAATAATCTAAGTATATTCTTCTAAAACCTACTCACAAAATTTCATGAGAATTGGTTAAGAAATACGACCTCCAGGCGAGAACACCCCAAAAAGCATCCAATCGTCCGCACATACGATACGAAAGAATTTTGGGCCGAGCTGAAACTGAAACGCTTTGCTCCAGCGGTCAATAATGCCAGCGACATGTTTCATTGTATTCTTATTAGATCTAGAAAGAACGACCCGCTGACATTTTATACAACGTTTTAATCACGTTTATAAAAGCTTCGGTTTCGGTTTCAGTTTCGGCCGAAACTGTAATCAGCACCGAACCTTCGGTTTCGGTTTCTGTTTCGGCAGAAAAACGTGTTTCGGTCGGTCACTACTATACATATTATTATTTTATCGATATCGACTATTTTGATTTGATCACGCCCTTAACCTTTAGAATCATTAGATGCATACCGCTGGCAGAGCTTACATCTGGGGGCACGGTAGTGCCCCCGCCAAGACGAACAAAAAAGAGGCGGGGCACTACCTACCTTTTCTAGAACCGTTTCGTCTCATTTTCAAACCCTCATAGTTTCGTCCCAGTTAACACCAGAACGCCCAAATTCACAGGTTAAGATGCAGTTAGGGAGCATATAAAATGTACAAAATTTCATTGATCTAGCTATTATACTTTAGGTTTTATTGGTACCTAAAATACGCCGATTTTGCCACTCACTTATACACTGACGTATCAAAACCTCTGGGGTACTTCCCGATGACCTAGAAAGCTGAAATTTGGTATGTAAGCTTGGCCGTTTCATAGTACCTTAAATAAGTCCAACGGACCGTTTGGCCCATTACGGTTTATATATTTACGGTAACCTATGAAACAGCCAAGCCATACTTTTGAAACCAAGGTGTAGGGTTAGTAAAGTCAGGGCTTAGGGGCTTGGCTTTTCCAGGGATCTGATAACTTTTTACAGTGAAAGCGTTATGAGCATGTGAGTCTTGGCCGCCAATTTTACATGAAATGTTTTGGTGGGATCTTATTTATTTTTGTAAGGTGCCCTAGCTTTTTTATTTATTTTGGGCTGTAGCGTTTCTTGAGCATCAGTCTTCAGAGCTATCTTTGCATATTTCTCTTGTTGATATCATTTCCTCTTACGCATTCGTCTTACGCTTAAATCTGCTTAAGATGGATATAAAAATCATTGATTCAACAATATAAAATATAAAATTCCGCGTGTTAATTGTGCTACATTTAATATCGCATTTTGGTAGGTCTATAAAGAAATATTTAAAATACGAAGTCAGTGTAGATACAGAAGTAGTAATTATTGTGTATTTAAGAAATACCTACTTTTAGCCCCATATATATATACACTTTTATCCCCTATTATGGGAACCCCATACAAACTTACATCCCCTTATTTAAAGGGTGGGGGGTGATTTTCTAAAAATCCTAGAATATTATGTGTTTTATTTATAACAAGGAGTCCCTATACCAATTTTCAGACCTCTAGTATCAAAATTTGCAGAATTCTCATACAAACTTCCATCCCCTAGTTTAAGGGGTTGGGGGGTAAAAGTTCCAAGTTTTAGAATTATTTTGTTGTTTGTGTACTAATACTAGCTTACATACCAAATTTCAGCTTTCTAGGTCATCGGGAAGTACCCCAGAGGTTTTGATACGTCAGTGTATAAGTGAGTGGCAAAATCGGCGTATTTTAGGTACCAATAAAACCTAAAGTATAAAAGCTAGATCAATGAAATTTTGTACATTTTATATGCTCCCTAACTGCATCTTAACCTGTGAATTTGGGCGTTCTGGTGTTAACTGGGACGAAACTATGAGGGTTTGAAAATGAGACGAAACGGTTCTAGAAAAGGTAGGTAGTGCCCCGCCTCTTTTTTGTTCGTCTTGGCGGGGGCACTACCGTGCCCCCAGATGTAAGCTCTGCCAGCGGTATGCATCTAATGATTCTAAAGGTTAAGGGCGTGATCAAATCAAAATAGTCGATATCGATAAAATAATAATATGTATTGTAGTGACCGACCGAAACACGTTTTTCTGCCGAAACAGAAACCGAAACCGAAGGTTCGGTGCTGATTACAGTTTCGGCCGAAACCGAAACCGAAACCGAAGCTTTTATAAACGTGATTAAAACGTTGTATAAAATGTCAGCGGGTCGTTCTTTCTAGATCTAATAAGAATACAATGAAACATGTCGCTGGCATTATTGACCGCTGGAGCAAAGCGTTTCAGTTTCAGCTCGGCCCAAAATTCTTTCGTATCGTATGTGCGGACGATTGGATGCTTTTTGGGGTGTTCTCGCCTGGAGGTCGTATTTCTTAACCAATTCTCATGAAATTTTGTGAGTAGGTTTTAGAAGAATATACTTAGATTATTTTTGTCGATTAGAGAAATTTCAAGAAAGTGAAGATGTATATAGAGTGGAGTGGGGGTGGAAAAGGTAAAAAGTACAAATTTCAGCAATTTCACAACAAACTCACGTTTCACTTTTGTTCAATTGATATTTTAACATTGACACTTGGTCTTGGTTCGAATTAAATTACCCAAAAAATGAAGTAAGGTACTTTCTCTTGGCGTCCCAAGACTAAGGGACATCAAGGGAAACTACCTTAAATATCGTAGATAGGATATTTTGCTGAAAGAAGACTTTGTTATTTCTAAAATTTATCAATTCTGTATTTAAAGATTTTCTAAGAATTACTTGCTTTGTCTGGGAATCGAACCGACTTAAATGTGAAAACAAAGTCACCCCTATTTTTATGCTGTCAATCGAAAGAATGGACATAAAATAATAATTCTTCCTAAGTAACATAGTATCTTAAAAGAAAGGAACAACGTAAAATGTTTGAGTCAAATTTCAAGAAATTATTTTTTGCCGACGACAAACTATTAAGCAAGATCTTCCATTCAGAATTACTAACTTTTAAAAATAACATAAAGTCTTCTTTCAGCAAAATATCCTATCTACGATATGTAAGGTACTTTCCCTTGGTGTCCCATAGTTTTGGGACGCCCGGTATACTTATCGAATATACTCACAAAATTTCATGAGAATCGATTGAGAAATTCGACATTAAGGCAAGAACAGCCGGTAAGTGCATGGACATCCAAACGTCCGGGCATACGAAAAAATTTGTGGCCACTGCTGAAACGGAAATGCTTTGCTCGCTCGGTCAATTACTTAACATTATTCGGGGAACAAACACAAACGTCACCTCACTGAGCAAAGTGATTCAGCGGCCGGCAGAGTCAGGCGAGCGACGCCATATTGCCAACAGTTCCGACTGCCGAGCGCACCCGACGTTAATCGAACGCGACCCGAAAGTACGGTGTTGGAAGTTTCGGCGCGGCCGAAAGGTTCGGCTGTTTTTTGGCCGAAACCGAACCTTTGGCCGAAACATGATTTTTAGGCCGAAACTGGCCGAAACCGAAACCGAAACTTCGGTCGGTCACTAATGTATAGGCTTATAATATGTATGTATAATGCATGTTGAAAATATTTATTTTGTATGGTCGTAAACGTCGTAAATTAAATTATCAGACCTTTTAATTTCTGGCAACGAAATCAAATGGAAGCGTCCATCTCAATCTTCCTATCGTTCAGAATGTTTACTTTACATGTAGTGATATATGAATAATAAAAACATCACCTTACAACATTTGGAACAGGTAGTAGGTAAATTATAAACGGAGTAGATTTATTTATTTCATCATATAAAATGTAAACAAAATAATTAAGAGACAATCGTACACAACTCGACCTGGCATTATACTAACCAATAGTAGACGACGATATAAACAATATATATAGATAACATCCATGACCCAGGAACAAATATTCGAGTTCATCACACAAATATTTGCCCTTGCCGAGATTCGAACCCAGGACCGCCGGCTCAGTAGGCAGGTGCATTAAAACTGCGCCAACCTCGTCGTCAACTGACTAGCACGTATTACATTGTGGATTAACGAAACAATATACTTTTGAAACCAAGGTGTAGGGTTAGTAAAGTCAGGGCTTAGGGGCTTGGCTTTTCCAGGGATCTGATAACTTTTTACAGTGAAAGCGTTATGAGCATGTGAGTCTTGGCCGCCAATTTTACATGAAATGTTTTGGTGGGATTACATTTTCTGGGTCGTTAAAATTAGACCCCGTGCTACAAGGATAGGGTTCAATTTTAAATGTTTTAAAATTGTAACATAAAACCTTGCGATATTTAGCCAGCGTTAATATCAAAAGTGACACTACTGAATTGACGGAAGTAGAAATCAATTTCTTGTCAATTCGAGGCTTTGTCGTACTGAATCATAAAGTCTCATTTGTCTTTTATTTTATTTCTATTTAAGTTATAATAAAAATAAAGACATTGTCTGATATGCATATAAGGACTAAAATTCTCGATACATTGATCGTAGTAGTGTATGACTACGTAATACGCACACATTAGCTCAGCCAATGTCAACTCACTTCTGTTTGTTGTAAAACCTTATTTTTATACGAATATAATTGTGTGCGTGTAAAAGTCGGCTACAGCGGTGCTAGAACAAACTTCGCTGAATGCCATCTCCATATTATACTCCGTGGTCCTGTTCTTGTATGCATAAAGCAAGTATGGCAGCAAACCTTGACATAAAAAATCTAGTTATATGCACCGAAAATGTGTCATCCTAGGATGGGTTCCGTTCGTTTCTTGCGAACATAGACTGTTCTATTTTCGGTAGATGTATTTGAATAAATAAATTAAAATCATAATTAAACCATCAGCATTGCCTAGTTAACCTTAAATGTGCGTATTTCACTTAAAAGTAACATTGCGTCAAGAGCCACATCCATCGCGATCATAAAGGTCGACCATGAATCACTCTGTGCATTAGGAAAGAGTATAACAATGGTATTATAAACGTTGATAGACATTTCCAAGCTGCTTTCAGAAGTAGGACAACAGCTGTGTTGAGGCAACGGATTATGTTCAGTATTGGAAAAATTTGGAAAAACTAAATATACTGGGTAACGCACAACAATGGGGACGTTATTTTCTTTCGCTGGCTAAGGGAGCGCCCTACTTAGAAGCTGTCCCTTTTTATCGCTTTTTTATTTTACGTCTCTGCTACTTCGGACGGCCTAGATAAATTACCAGGATGTTTGCCTGTTAACTTTTTCAGCTAAGCCACAACAGTATTTACTAGAACTACTAATAAGTATTACGACACAATTGTTCTGTTAATGTTCCTCTTAGTAATTTGTTGCCAGTGTTGATTTATTTTATGCACTAAATGATATTTTTATTGTAAAGAATATTATAAAAAGAAACAGTTGCTATAAATCCAACATGAAACGTAAATGAAAAAGAACAGAACACATTGAGTCTGCACAACATTGTTAACCTTTCTCTTAACAGGGTTGAAAATTCGTATGGACTTGTTTCTTCCGTCTGCGCGATTGAAGCCGTGAGCAAAAGTTTGTAGATATATGTATAATATATAATTATATATCGCTGATTAGCGATTAATTACTTCGACTGTTCAAAACGATATAAATTACTTTAAGGTCATAGCCCGGTTTTAGATACATCCCGGACAGTAAAACAACTTCCTCATTTAGTTTATTTGACTCATTTCAATGTAAACAGCCACAAAGTGGCGGTAAATTTGGGCACACTCGGTCCGTTTATAGATTTTATAACGCTATAGCAATTCGCGATCTTGTGAGAGCGGTCTATGGTTCCAACGGTTCTATTTAGTTCCGGGTGCTCCTAACGGAATCTATACCGATCAGCGGAAAATATCTAAATATTGCTCGTTTTACAATGGCTAGTGCATGGTCAGCAGTAAACTCTTATCAAGCCACGTGTCGACGATAAAATAAATAAACTAGGAATGTGGCCATGAAAAGTAAGCTAATGGCATCAATAAATTTAATACATATTTATAACCACTTTCAAGAGATGGTCGAGTATAAATCTAAAATATCTAAACTTAACAAAAAACCGGACAAGTGTATATAACATGAGCTTTGGGTTACTCAATGTAGTAGAATCTAGTTCTTCTCGGTCGGTTTATAAGTCGGATTCGCCCACCGAGGATTCCGTACAAATTAATACCGTTACCTTAACCGCGATGATTGATTACGTACTTTAAATAAAAACTTATGTTTATGATTTAATTAACAATACCTATATAGGTATTATAATTATAGTATTTTATGCAACAGTTCTATAAGAGGGGGTGATGATGTATGTGAGCGTAGCGAACATCGTAAGAAAGATGACACGAGCGTTTCTTGACCTACTTATACAACGTTGCATACAATACTTTTTCTACGACACGACATTTACTAAATAAAATGCAAATAAACAACAAAAAAAATTACATGTTCCCGCTCGGAACGAACAAAATTAAAAAAATAAATACTCTGATAAAAAAAATTTATTGACGTCCATCTATGAACTTATACCTAAAGGTATACTTTCACTATACTATACATCCATGCACAGAAGAAAAAACTTATTTTTTAAGTTGGCAGCAATGCCTTAGTACAATATATATTTTTTTTAATTGCAAATTGTGTGAGTGCAGGGGTTTATTTTGTAATCTGTGGTATTTAAGTAATGCTTTTTTGGCGACATTATAACATCGTTTAGCAGTGTTTTTTTGGGCAGTAGGGTATAGACTTTTACAGACTTTCATAAATTTATCTCTTTATATTAGAGTTAGTAACTATACAAATGACAAAAAAAAGTACTGGAGTAGAAAAAATCATAAACATACCTGAAAACTATATAGTTATCAGGTTTTTCCCATACTTACAAGTATAGTATAAGACTGTATTACTTGCAAAATTTCATAGTAAGTCAACGGGAATTACCCTATAAATTTGATATAGTATCGAAATATACGTTTTTTTGGGCATAAACAACTTTGGGCAATTAACAGACGTATCTTTTTTTAACGTTTTATCTTAGAAGTTTGATCTGTTCACAGCTTCAAGGGATCTATGAAATATTTTTATCTGATTACAAATATTTTTTTCTTAAGTATCTACGTCATCAATGAATGTTTATATATTATGAAATTATGATTATAACCAGTATGGCAATTGAAATTGTGTCTCTTACGTTACTAGTCGAATTGATTACGACTCATTCCATTATTAAAGCAAAAATCCTCGGAGGAAAGAGATTAGAAGATAGAAGATATTGCGATATGTATATATAATTTTATCTTTACACATTATGGTCAACAATCATAATTCATAAACAAGATGGATTTGGCTTAACCAATATAAGAATCTGTCTAACGTTGCATAAGAGAATACCTGCAAGTGGGTAATTATATTAATGAATTTCATTCTTCTAACGACCCACGCTCTCAAAGGTATATCGTTGTTGAAAATACTGAGCAGGTAGACACGTCACATCCCACTTTCTGTATTGTTCTGCAGATTAAATACATTTATTTCGTACTAATCCGCCGGTGGGAGGCATTCAAATGCGTGGGGTTATTGCTGGCTCTAAAATATTTACGAGTTGTCGCAAACACGGTACAAGTTGGAATATCTCTTTGTGAATTACAAAGGTCTCGGATGCCTGTTAAGCGTAGTGTAAGGAGTGTTTTTTTTAACAGTTAATCATTCGAATGATAAGATAATTGTAAAGTGTCACTCAGGTTTCCCACTACTCTTTCTAGGAATGGTAGAGCCCTTAGCTCAATCCTAGTGTGAAAGCATTACCTAGGTTCAGACATCATAAACCAGCTGGACTATGATGGTCGCTTTTCATACTAGTAAGTCCCTCTGGCAGTGTGGTAAATAAAGGTAAGTATGAGTGGTGAGTCCAGGAAGTGCAAGAGCGAGAGTACAAGGGAAAGTCGAGGGCAAAATATCTCGTGGGCTCTCTAAACTAAGAGCTAAACGAGAATTCTAACTCCGCCAAACATCTACATGGCGGAGCATCACGAGAGTAACCACGACCACTCTGCCAAGAGTGCACGTCTACGAAGAGAAGAGAGAGATGAGTGGTGGAGAGTCGTTCTAGAAACAACGATTTTAAGGTATTAGACCGCCCTACTTTAATGATCATAATGAAACAGTGATATGGCTTATTATCTCTTGACTACCTCAAATCCCCAACTATACAAACAGTTCCAGCTTAGGTCCCGCATTTGTATGACACCATGCTACTACGAGTAATACTTAATAGTTCATTATCTACATAAGATGTATCTTGGCAAATATCACTATAACAAAGAAGTTTCGTATCGTATGTCATTTGTATTGCGGAGACAAGGACAAGTGGATAATTACCGTTGACACTGATTCAACTCTTCAATTGAGGGATTCTTACTGTAACGAGTCAAGTAGAATATTTGTGTCAACAGGTTGATTGGACGCGAGCGACAGCTCGTTTGTGAAGCGCCAATCAATTAGGGTAAACGCTTGATCTGTGCAGTTTGCATCGCGATATATATCGCGAATCAATACAATAAATCCTCACTCCTCAGTCGTTATGTTTGCAACTCACAAACATTTCTGTCACTGCTCTTCAGTATCTCATATCTAGTAATTAGATTGACACTGAGCTTACGAGCTTTGTTTTAAGTGGGTATTTGTTACTTAGTGAGTTTTGGTTGTCAACAGACGATATACGCGACAACCACGAACTGGAAGACGCGGCGTAGATCAATCCGTAAGATGGACCAATGGATGCAAAAGTCGTTCGGCCGTTTTCTTGTGAAAAGTTTTCAGGGGAGACCTTTGTTCATGTTCAGCCGTGGATATCTACAGGTTGAAATTATGATGATGACCGGTTAATGTCCACCAGACAAGGTAAATATGTAGTTGAAACTTAAATCAATATTATATTTGAACTGATATCCGAATAATATAAACAAACTGCTTAATTTGACTCTGATTGTAGGAGCAAGCCGAAAAAGACTAGGATTCACTTCCTGTAGTTGAGACTAAGTCAATAATTATTCACTATACATAGTCCACTTCTACGGCGTGAAATGGGACGGAATCGCGGAAATGAGAGCCAGAGAGTGATTATTTCCTGCACTGCGGAGCCCTAACCGTGACCGGTACTAGTTTGATTTGATTTCTAGTGAAGTTGGATCATAATTGAAAAGTAATTCGACTTTACCACATTTTCAATAGTTGACCAATAATGATGGGATGGACTAAAAAACCGCCACTTATTTACATATCTATTATTAGTATGGATTATTCATCTATTTTATACGAATGGTGGATAGATAATATCTATACGTAGATAGAAGTGTATCTCCAAAACCGCGAGTTCCATTTACTGTTAATCTGATGGCGCTTTATTTGATTTAGGTTCAATTAATTAAACACAGAGTTGGCGTCCTAACTTAAAGAAAACATGACAACTGAAAAAGATATCAAATGGTATTTTAATTTTACCTATACATAATACCAGAATAAGAATACAAAGAGTTAGATATCTCACTTTTTAAAATTGCAAGCATATAAGCCAAAACGTTCTATTGTGCTGTTATGTAATGGACAAAAAAGGTTGGTTTGGAGAACAGAGGCGGAGCAAGATAAAATATTCAGGTAATTAGTGATTTTGAAGCTGGCGTCTTTTGTAGATCCGCCATGGAATCATGAATACGTAACTAATTGTATCAGAAGAGCATTCGGCTCTCGCATAGTCGCCGACGCGATTCGGTGCCGTTATTTACCAACAATTTCTTAACTTGAACATGATTCGCCTGCCAACAGAATGTGACTCTTAATGAACTGACCTAAAGGATTTATTATGAATCGCACTGCGTCGTAGATAGACGGTACATAATGCCGTCTGCTTACTGCTGACTCTTTACGAGGTCGAGACAAATTTGCTCGACAGTGAGATTTCGTATAAATCTGGGCTGAATTGTGTTAAAATTATAAATAAGATCGGTTTCATTTGTACTGCTCATTTCCTATTTAGGTTTTATTGGCTGTTTTAGTATACCGTCCCGATCCAAAGGCGCGATAAAGCCGCGATCCCTTTAAATATAACTCCAGAATATTTTATTATTATTATTCCTTGCAGATCAACATTTAGTTGCAAGATTCCACCCGAACAAACATACTCGTACTTACATTCATACATACAATGCAAGTTAAATAAAAGCTTCATACATACAATGCAGGTTAAATAAAAGCTATATTACAAGCTTTTATTTAACTTGCATTGTATGTATGAATGTAAGTACGAGTATGTTTGTTCGGGTGGAATCTTGCAACTAAATTTTGAAGCAGATATCGTCAACCGATTGAGCTGAAATTTTGCATACTTACTTAACTTTGATGACAATACAATAATATAGTACCATGGGGCTGATCTGATGATGGATCCGGAAGGTGGCCATAGGAACTCTACAATAGAAAAAGCAATCCTACCGAGTTTGGGCTCTTTAGAATCATCTCAGTGAGCATTTGATGGATATTCAAAGAAGAGTACAGTCGGCTATAAAAGCTTCTCACTAAAATGAAATTTTTGACAGAAACTTCTTTAAAGCTTAATGTTGAATCTCTGGTCAACTTCTTCAGGATGATCTTTTGGTATTGCATCGTACAAAAGAGAATCAATTATGTCTGTAACAGTTTATATGGCCATAATATTTGCTTCATAATTGGGTACCCAGAGTAAAACTTATATACCATAGGCATTTGTACACACTCACTGCTTTTTTCTAAGAGGTTTGTTTTAGATAGTATAGTATTTTTAAGTACTTAGTAGTTATAGTGTTGACTTATCAAACAATAGCAGTTACGCCGACGGAAAAGCAGGAAACAGAAGTTTTTATCTGATTCGTCAAAACTTAGATGAGCTGTGCTTTAGTAGCTGCTTCATTTGTCACATGGCACATATTTATTTGTTTCTATCGTACTGGCTGTACCTACTGTTATAGGGCCGTTTTTAAGCATGCCGGAGCCATGATGAGAGGTGTCATGTCCAATGTTGTATTATGTATACCGCAAAAAAGTGATTAATGTTTTTTTGGGAGTTGTCGGGGGATTCCCCGCGTGAAACTTGGGGTCCTCGTGGTCTGTGTGCCCTGGGCACGTGCACAGAGTGCCCAGTGGGGAATAGGGTCCTTCGTACTTTACAAGAATACAGATGAACAAATAATATGTCGTGCTACTCACGTGTCCTTGTGGCAAATCACAAAATAGTTAAGTACGAGCATAACAGAAGATCAAAAGAGAGAGCTCTTTTGAATTTTCCGAAGCCCACGTAACCGTGTGCGAACAAAAGCGAACAATATGCTAATGGAAAGTGGTTAATTTTTGCAATCATGGTGAGCCTTAAAAATGAGAATATTCGTAGCCTGGGCGTAGGGGGCCTCAGGACTGAGGCCCCCGGTAGGCAATCGTGCATGGAGTAAACGTCGAGAGCGTCGCGTCTGAGGGAGGGACTGCGACTTTTAGCGGCGATTCAGTCGTGCATTTCGTGAACAAAAATTAGTTAGGTATGTGTCGGCAAAAATGGCCACGAAGTAGTTATCAAATCGAGATATAATTACAATTAGGCAAAAAATACGACATAGTGAAAATCGGACACGACGACGTCGTATATGCAATAAAGCATAGTATTACTGTGTCTTTTTTACTGCAGTGCAGGGGCTTAAACATTTAATACTTTTATACACAGTTAAATACTCCATGATAATGACAGAAAAAAATAATCTTTACATGATAACTGATAACAGAATAGGTACAAGACACTGCTCAGTGTTCAAAACCACCGTGTAAAAGACATTCGTTCATAAATAATATACATATACCTATATTATGTATATGTATGCGTAATTGTAACTATGATGTTGGTGATTATTTTGGTGCTCTATTCTTACAGAATTGTGAAATTAGAATATAAATTTAGCTTTATCTCCAACGAAATGTAGTGTATCTGAATATATAAGTATCTCCAAAAATAGTGTACACATACCATTGTTTGAGGCGACGTAATTAGTATTAGGTATTCAACCTAGTGCCAATTTATTAACTGTCTAAGAAAATATGCCCATATATAAATATGGACATATTTGTGCAGTGAGTAAATGTTTATTTGTGTAGTGTGATTACGAGGTATATTTTATTTACTTAATTAATGAAGTTCTTAACAGTTACTTATATGGAAAACGCAGTATGCAACATTAATGAATAGGTGCCTCCACAGACTTAACTTTAAGTGGTATAGATATCTCACGGATTTATTTAGCTCATCCCCATATATTGTTTCTCTATTTATTTGTTTACACAGACACATTTATTTATTTATTTAGACAGCCGCCCACGTCATTCTCGAATGCCCTGGTGTGGCCAAATACCGGGCACAACACCTCGGGTCGCCGAGGTCACTCCCAGAAGCCGTCGGCAACATCAAGGGACTGCTAGGCTTCCTGGTAGAGTTGGGTTGGCAACAGTAGTGCCAGCAACCTTTCACGCAAAATAGGCGCATTGTAAGACGTCGAGTTGCGGAAAACTAGCCCGCGATAACCTATAACCTTATTTATTTATTTGTTAAATTCTTATTTTGAAGTTGAAGTATTTGAATTAAATAAGTGGTCTGAAGTAGCCCAGTTCAGCACATATTGATGTACCGTAAGGATTAAGAGGCTATTTCGAACCCAATAGGTTATTCAGTACTAAGTAAAATCTATAAAGCCGTTTGGGTTTCATTGGAATATTATAAACATACATGTATATAATATGGTGTGGTTCAAGTACACAGTTTTCTGTCAATGAGCTGAGCAGTCAAGAGGAGCATTGAAGAGTGTTGTAAACATCAGTTTTTATTTTTTCTGTAGTGTCAATCATTCGCATACTACTAATATAGTGATGATGGTGTGTATAGCTATGATGCATGTTTTAAATCTTTTCTAAAGTCTCTTCTTCCTTATTTTTTATTGCAGATGGCCAAGCGATTGTACCTGATGTAAAGTGACAATAAGGCTTAAGATGGAGCATGCTTTCTTAGAAGATGCCTATTCACTCTTGACTTGAAGAGATCCAAGTTATATTTTTCAGGAAAAAGGAGTGCAGCTCATATGATTAGTTTTCATACAGAAATGCAAGGCAATGTATAATGCCTATATGTAACGCCTTTGTCTTCTAAAGGCTTGTGCATCTTTAACGGACATGGCATGACTTTGTAGAAAGCAGAATAATGAGTGAGTGCCACATAGCTACCCCGCTGCTACTGATGCGCAAAGTCGTAGCATTTCCGTATGGCTGGACTCACTGAATTAAACTCAATGTGAACAATTATTGAACGTTCAGTATTTATAATAAAACAGATAGACATAATGTACATTACATTTTCTTGACTATTTAAAGATGATTAAATTAACCATTACTTATGCTGCAAACTACATTATATCTTTTTTTTTATGGCACCTGCCCTTTCAATATTATAATAATGAGTTTCAATAATATCAAAAAGGAAAATGCTAAATTAGTAATCCATGCTATAAATGCTAAATCACAAAAATAATATTTTTAAGTAATCAGATTCCAATAAGAAAAAATGAGTGAGATGTATATATAATACAAGCTTAAAAGTCTAACAATATATACTTGTTGTTACATCAGTTAACTTATTATTGAATGTTGTTAATGACTTACCTCCGGTTTGTATAATAATAGTCTTAGTAAAGATACGGTTAGATTGTGCACTTACCTATCATAAAACGTTGAAGAGCGATGCTATATCTATTATAACTCATACATTATATAAGATTTCCGTCCGTATTCCGTTTTCCAACAGTTGCGAGGTCCAGAATTGATTATATCAGTTATTATTACCAGTTCATAACATATAATCGACCTAGGTAAAATAGGAGAAAGGTAAGCTTTAGGTTTTGGAAACACCCACGGTCTTCGCACCAGTTTTTTCACCGCTAACTTGTTTGGTTTCTACTTTATAATTTACAGTGTACCACATACGATAATATTTATTTCATGAGAGTTGATTTTTTAAACAGTACAGAGATTTACACAAATGTCTACGATCTAAAATTAGCACAATCTTTAACGCAGGGACTGAAAGAATGAAAAAGCCTTCGGAAGAGTGAGAGAAGGGAGAGCACTGAAGAGAATGTCTGATGTCAAGTCAAATGTCAAAGTGACAGAACAACCTTGATTTTTGCCAAATCATTTGAGATACTGAAAATAATGTCGATAGTAAGTTTGGTTTTGACTTTGTAATTTATCATAATAGGCTAGTAGAACTATTTTTAAAATATATTTCAAATGGTTGATAATGATCTTACTCGCTCTAAAAAAATATCTTGTATTTTTGTAAAAGCTAGAAAGCTAAATTTTATCAATTGAAAATTAGAAATTTCATGATCAGTCAAAAACGCCGTCCGCCATTTTTTCCTATTGCTAAAACCCGCTCCAGACCTTCCGATCCGATCCGATTTATCGGAAGAAATCGGATAATGTGTAGTGTTTTAGGTCATAGCTATTGCACTAAAGATTTTTTTTTCATAACGCAAAAGCGTTATGATTATGAATAATATTTGTTTAACATTTATGGATTTTTGATGGTTTTTATGTGGATGATGATATAAAATTGTACAATTATGACTTTGGGAAAGATGTTATGATAATGTAAAGTATTGTCTTACGTGATGATTCGGTTGGTGATGGGAATTATATCATTCAATAACCTGCATTTACCTATTTTGCTCTGTTATCATTATGTATACCTACTTGAAATGGAAACTTTACTTTACTTTAATGCACATAGTTTTAAAATAAGATAACAACATTAGATCAATAAAAAAGGTTAAATAAGCGTGGATTGTAAAATATCTTTCCTTTTAAAATAAATTTGTTGTCAAAAGAAAACGTGCTAATAAAGAAACATGGAATACCGCTGTCACGCGATTAGTAGTTTCTATTGCGTGAGGTTAAGAACTAGTTTCGATTGATAATTTTGTTAAGTAAATACTATCTTATTAAGAAACATCGCCCCTGTACCAAGCAAATGCCCTGTACCAAGAAATCTAACGACCGATAACCGACAATTTAGCGATCATGAAATTCATCGATTATGTATTGTAACTTTGAATTGCTATATCTCCGAGTTTAATCACTTTGGAGCATTAAGATAAGGTCAAAGTAACTGCGTATACTCTGTAGAATCATCGTTTAAATTTATTGCTCCTATTACAGGCCACACCCTGTATATTACTAAGGCTACCTGTGGAAGTTTCAGATAATTGATGAAGGACTGACGGGACTGGCCCAAGGATAGAGTCAATACCGTCACGAAAGGAATGTGGACTAAGATGGGATGGCTCGAGGATAGGGTCAGTACCATCTTGGGAGAAATATGGATCGAGATGGGACGGCTCGAGGATAATAATGTCATGGAAGGAATATGGATTAAGATGGGATGGCCCGAGGATAGGGTGGGACTGTCATGCAGGGAATATGGATGTGAATAGGGAAATAGGTTTGACTATCCATACATACTCCATCCATACTTAACGGACCTTACAATACTCTCCATAGAAAATGCTGTTTTGTTTTAACTGAAAATTCTGCGAACGATGATCAAAATTACCAACATCCGATTTCACTCATTTTGAAACGCACCTGCCTTGTCTATTGTTAACTTTTTTTTTGATGTTGTGTAGATATATATTTTTTGTCAATGATGCGGGAAGTCACCGTCAGTCAGACACCGAAGTCAATATAAAATCTAGAAAGTATATTAAATTCATTACTCTTATTATTTTGTGATTCTGTACGTGTATACCGTCCGATTGAATTCAAAATTAGCAAGGTATGTGGCTCGCCGATTACCATTCTATTCTATGTTATTAATTACTATTCTGGGTAAAACTCGTGGTATATCTTTTCATTTCATTGTTTGTTGTGTTGGGTGTTGATTTCATCACCCATCTGTTTAAAAGCAATTGCACAATACCTTTCAATTTAAGATCAAATTGTCTGTACTTGAGCAGTTTTAGTATCAGTTATCACCCATTGTATTTATTTATATTCATTCGCGTATGTAATGCGCCATTTTCTTGTGAAATAAAGATGAATTCACCACTACAACATATATTATGAAACAATTCAAATAGAAAAATTACGAATATTCGTATCGCTGAATAATTGCGTAGCTAATTGTAAGTTCGTTTTGATAGTCTCTACCAGTGCCAGTGTCAAATTAGTAAAACGCTAGATTGTTGATATCATCAGATACAATGTCAGTATCAAGCAAAAAGCCGAAGGTGAAGCTATACAACACTTTGGGAATGGTTTATTGTTCTGTAGATTTCATTAGTTTATAATTAAATTTCGTTATTATTATTACATAAAAAATATATTTATTCATTTCATAAGTAGGAACCTACTTAGATGATTTACCAAAATTATATTACTACAAACCATAAATAGAGCTTCCATAGTTAAATGAGGTTTATAAACATTTTATGTTTAACCATTTGTCCGCTCAGCTCATTGGTAGAAAACTGTGTCACAGACGCCAAGCTGACAGCAAATATTATGACATTGCATAGCAGCAACTCACATTGTGGCATCTGGGGCACAATTTTCCGTGGAAGTGATCTGCCATCTTTGGCACTCAAAGGGTTAAATCAGATAAGAACTGTAAACTCTAAGTATGTTATAAGCAGTGATCGAAATATATCGTCGGGGATAGTGCAATACTGCCATTGGCGTATCTAAGATTTTTTTCAGGTGGGGCCTGGGTGGGGGCCTGGCCATGGCCTATGAGTTGATGTCATGACTTTGTATGGGTAACCCAAAATCCTGGGGTGGGCACTACACCATATTGGGTAGGCCCACCCGGTCACCCCCCTAAATACGCCAATTATGTAAATAACAGCTGTCGATAAGGTTCTCATTTTAATAAAATACTTAGCATTTGTTTGAATATTGATTTGTATCTACACTTGTTACTTAAGCGGTATTGCACTATACCCGACGATATATTATGAAGGAAGTTTCCAGTTGTTATCTCTGTGTTAGTACTTTACCTATTCCAATAACTGATTATTACCTAAAATGGTAAAAAAAAATGGGCTATGATACATTTAGTATATTAGTTATATTTGAATACTTTTAAAGTGATAATATAATTACTAAAAAACAATGCTAATAATATAATGTAGCCAGTGTAGCAGGCTTCGTCACCATTTAACCTATAGGTTCAAAATAATATTCGCAACACCCATTGTTAGAATTAAGGACCTTACTTTAACCAAAGTCACATCTGCATGCTCTGTCAAAACTGACCACCCAACTTAAAATACCTCGCCCCGCAACACACCCGGCTCGAAAGTTCCCATAATACCAGCACCAATACTCCTCTGAATTAGTTCAGTTATATTTGTATGGAGAAACTAATGAGGTGGTAAATACTCACAAGCAGTGTATGACATAATGGCTAAATTATTATAAACAAATTTTAATATTTAGTTTTTTCAATGGCTAAAAGTTTTTATTTATTTCTTTTCAGTGAACGCTTAAAAGATGGCGAAAGGTAAGTTTGAATATTTCGTTTTAGGTTTGTTGTTATACTGCAAATATGCAGCAGAATAAATACAGGGTTGGGCAGATTAAGTGTCCTACTTTAAAATATCCATAAAATTAAAACAACTCTCCAGATTAAAAAAGTATTTATGTATTTTAAACATAGACCATAAATTATAAAATTAATTCATAAGTTCAAATCTCTCTCCATTTGCTCCAATTACCTTACGCATTCTCCCATAGAAGGAATTGCACGCGGCACGCACTACCTCATCTGGAATATCGTCCATATCTTCTCCAACCGATGCTTGAATGAATTTAAATTCATGCCCTGCGTGCTCCCAATCTTACTCAGCATAAATCCCCATATTGAAAAATCCAACGGATTCAAGTCGGGTGAAGATGAGGGCCATTCTTGCCAAGGTATAAAATCTGTCAAATTCGTTCAACACCAGTCTTGAGTGCGTTTGGCTTTGTGTGATGGGGCACTGTCTTGCTGAAAACAAAAATAATCATTTCCATATATAACTTTCGGGCATTTTCCAGCAAATGACCCTGCAAAACGTTCTGATTCTGAATATAGTACTCTTTGTTGATTTTGACTCCTCGATCAATGAACAGCAGTGGTAACTTGCCTCTAGGCGATATCGCACCCCACCCCATGACAGCAGACGCACTTTGAAATCGTTGTACAGCTAATTTGTCCACTGGTATGTCCCTCAACGATACGCCATACACACGATCGTTCTGTTGATTGTGGCTGTCCTGTAATTGAAACATGTTTTTCATCGGAAAAAATTATGTCATCTCATCGCCCTCGTGCCATGCTAGTATCTCCTTACGTTTTTTCACTCTAGCTTTTTTCTGGACTTCCGTTAATCCGTGAATTTTTTGTTTCTTGTAAGCCTTCAATCCAAGATCATGTCGTAATATACGAGTCATTGATCGTCGGGATATTTTCATATTTTTCGCGTGTTTACTTGCACTTTGGGCTGGATTACGCCTAATACGCTCACGAACATTTTTGATTACTTTTTTGACGCGAACAGATGGTTTACGTCCAGGTTTGGGCCTGATTCGTGAAGAACCTGTTTCCTTGAATCGCTTGATGGTCCGCGATATGAACCTTATATTGATTGATATTTAAATGTTTCAGTTTCCTTAATATCTCGCACGGGCGAAATTTTTTCTTGTACAAATCGACAACGAGCTCACGTTTCGCGTCCATTGTTGAAAACAAAACAAAAACGAAAAAAATCAAGATAAAGTCTAGAAATCATAAAAACGAATAAATTCTTTATTTAAAAACATATACCTATACACGGTAAAAAAAGGTCCATTACGTTAGAAAAAAAATAAGATGTACGACTAGGACACTTAATGTGCCCAACCCTGTAAATAAGTTATTTGGGTGGATGAACTTTTTCTTGCTGTTATTCTGTTTGTGACCCAGGGGATAATAGTGATTAAATTTCTAAGAAAAGTGTTGATAATTGATATTACTGGTATTGTCAGGAGATAGTCTACATAAGAATGGGCTTATTACTGCTTAAATTACAAAGCTTTTGCTAAATATAACCACGGAAAATCGTAGTTTTAATAAGTGACCCAGGGGCATCACCATGGCAATGAGTGGCAGAAAATAGTTGATTGACCCATTTAAATACTGTTTTTTTTTAATTATTTATAATCTTAAGGTTACAATTTGTATGCATGCATTTAGTGGAAACATCAAGTAAAATCTGATTGCATTTTGTCATATTGCATTGTAAATCTGGGGGCACGGTAGTGCCCCCGCCAAGACGAACAAAAAAGAAGGGGGCACTACCTACCTTTTCTCGAACCGTTTCGTCTCATTTTCAAACCCTCATAGTTTCGTCCCAGTCCCGTCCAGAGCGCCCAAATTCACAGGTTAAGATGCAGTTAGGGAACATATGAAATGTACTAAATTTCATTGATCTAGCTTTTATACTTTAGGTTTTATTGGTACCTAAAATACGCCGATTTTGCCACTCACTCACTTATGTATCAAAACCTCTGGGGTACTTCCCGATGACCTAGAAAGCTGAAATTTGGTATGTAAGCTAGGTTTAGTACACAAACAATAGAATAATTCTGAAACTTGGAACTTTTACCCCCCAACCCCTTAAACTAGGGGATGGAACTTTGTATGAGACTTCTGCAAATTTTGATACTAGAGGTCTGAAAATTGATATAGGGACTCCTTTATTATTTATAAATAATAAAATACATATTCTAGGATTTTAAAAAAATCACCCCCCACCCTTTAAATAAGGGGATTAAAGTTTTTATGGGTTTTCCATAATGGGCGATAAAAGTAGTATATATCGGGCTAAACGTCAGTATTTCTTATACACAATTATTACTACTTCCATATCTACACTTCGACTTCGTATTTTAAATATCTGGGGGCACGGTAGTGCCCCCGCCAAGACGAACAAAAAAGAAGGGGGCACTACCTACCTTTTCTCGAACCGTTTCGTCTCATATTCAAACCCTCATAGTTTCGTCCCAGTTAACACTAGAGCGCCCAAATTCTCAGGTTAAGATTCAGTTAGCAAACATATAAAATGTACAAAATTTAATTGATCTAGCTTTTATAATTTAGGTTTTATAGGTACCTAAAATACGCCGATTTTGCCACTCACTCACTGACGTATCAAAACCTCTGGGGTACTTCCCGATGACCTAGAAAGCTGAAATTTGGTATGTAAGCTAGTATTAGTACACAAACAACAAAATATTTCTAAAACTTGGAACTTTTACCCCCCAACCCCTTAAACTAGGGGATGGAAGTTTGTATGAAACTTCCGCAAATTTTGATACTAGAGGTCTGAAAATTGAAACCTATAGGGACTCATTGTTATAAATCAAATACATATTGTAGGACTTTTAAAAAATCACCCCCCACCCTTTAAATAAGGGGATGGAAGTTTGTATGGGTTTCCCATAATAGGGGATAAAAGTGTATTATATATGGGGCTAGAATTAAGTATTTCTTAAATACACAATTGTCTACTTCAGTTGTCGCTCAAGAAACCCTACAGCCCAAAAAAATTAAAAAAACTAAAGCACCTTACAAAAAGAAATGAGATCCCACCAAAAACATTTCATGTAAAATTGACGGCCAAGACTCACATTCTCATTACGCTTTCGCTGTAAAAAAGTTATCAGATCCCAGGAAAAGCCAAGCCCCTAAGCCCCGACTTTACTAACCCCACCACCTTGGTTTAAAAAGTATGGCATCAACTGGCTTCAAGCCCCTAAACCCGGAGTTTACTAACCCTACACCTTTGTTTCAAAAGTATGGCTTGGCCGTTTCATAGACTACCGTAAATAAGTCTAGCTGACTGTCCGGCCCATATCGTAAGGAATTAAGTTTATAAGTATATATTATCAAAGACATAAACTTAGTTTCTTGATACCATATGGGCCAGACGGTCCGTTGGACTTATTTACGGTACTCTATGAAACGGCCAAGCCATACTTTTGAAACAAAGGTGTAGGGTTAGTAAACTCCGGGTTTAGGGGCTTGAAGCCAGTTGATGCCATACTTTTTAAACCAAGGTGGTGGGGTTAGTAAAGTCGGGGCTTAGGGGCTTGGCTTTTCCTGGGATCTGATAACTTTTTTACAGCGAAAGCGTTATGAGAATGTGAGTCTTGGCCGTCAATTTTACATGAAATGTTTTTGGTGGGATGTGTTTTTCCAGGATATCTGCCACAGCTTGTTTTGCATTTATAAATATTATATACTTTGTGTATCCTAATTTGTAGGAAAGAAAGATAAAAAAGGAGGTAAAGGGAAAGATGAAGAGCAAGTGCCTTCTGTCAGTTCGTTGTCACTAGATGAACCGTCAACATCTGGGGCTCAAGAAGAAGAATCCACAAGTTTAACTTCCGCCGCAGCCAGAAGGAAGGCGAAGAAGGCTGCTAAAGCTGCACCACTCGAGGGTTCCAAACGGGCAATTGCAACTGTAGCACCTACAGAGCCTGCACCTGAGCCAGTCGCGGCGCCTGAGCCGGCTGCTCCGGCTCCTGAGCCCGCTGCTCCGGCTCCTGAGCCCGAAGCGCCAGCAAAGGAAGAGAAGGCGAAGAGCGAAGAGAAGGATGAAGATAATGTCGCAGGTCTTGGGCTAGGCGGCGGTAAGAAACGGCCGCGCAGGAAGAAGCCGTCGTTGGCCTCACAGGAGGCGGCCCCCGCTGGCGCTGCAGCTGCTGGGGATGCGCCAACTCTTCCATCTCAGCAAAGTCAACCTGCAACCGCGGCGTCGCCATGGGGTGCTGGGTAAGAGTTGTAGTTTATTACTCTTAACATTTATATTATTAATAAAAAACATCATTTACATACAAACATAGGTACTAGTTACGCTTTTTTTGTTGCATTTGCAAGGATTATATTGAATTGTTTCAGGCGTGGTCGAGGGGCTCCGGCTGCCGGTGTCCCACCAGCCCAGTCCCAGGCGTCGCCTGCCGGCTGGCCTGGAATGCCCGGCGCACCACCGGGTTCCTCAGGACCACCTGGATTAGCCCAACCACCTGGACTTCCAGGATTTGCTACGTCTGCACCGCCAGGTTTTGGCCCACCGCAACCCAGGCCTGTTCAGCAATCCACGCCGACTAAGCAACCTTCCGCTGCTGCACCCTCCGCCGCGGTGTCCTCGCCATCACTGCAGGAAGCCTCAACTGGCAAAACAATATGCCGGTACAAGATACCTCTGAAGATCGAAGGACGCTCGGTCCCGGCGAGACCAGTAAGAGTGTTGACGAACTATTTACAAATGAAGATTGCGCCGCTTAAGATCGTAAGTGTATTATAATAATACTCCAACTTTTTTACTAACTCCGAGAAGGGTCTCAGTTCATCGTTCGAAAGTTTGTCTCATATGCTGGTATATGAGACAATAACAAAGATTGTTCCCCTATTATAGTTTTCAATATTATTTATGTTTACATACTTAGTAATTAACTACCATAGGCTGTGTATTATAATAATAATAATAAGCTGTGTATTATACTAGGTATTATTGTTTTAAAATTAATTATGTCTAGTAAACTCCAATTGTTAAATATGACTTTTACAAATTGCAACAGGTGTGTGCCTGACAGGCGAGGCGAGTCAATGTTGTTTTAGTAAACATCCTTTTTTTTCATATGCAAAAAGCGTAGGTTTGTTAATGCTATCTTAATTATTACAGCATCGTTACGACGTGACTTTTAAACCGGACAAGCCTAAGAGGATGTTGTCGGCGGTCTTTATCATGGTTAAGAAGAAATTGTTCCCAAAGGAACTTATTGCATTTGATCAGATGAAGAATTGTTATTGTCGTCACCCATTGCCGAATGTACCGAACCTTGATCGCTTGGCCACAACGGTAAGTAATCTTGGGTATCATGAGCGAGAAACAAAAAATATCATAATGGGTAATAATTAGAGCCATGTTTTGATAAATATACTTGTGTAAATTATGTCTTTACATTCGGGTTTAGTCAATAATGTCAGTATTACATGTATCCATTAATCTATTGTTTATCCTCTGCCAGGTGGAAATTACTGATCAAAATGAAAGGAAGATGACATTTGAGGTGTCATTCAAATTTACGGGTATTGTGGATCTTAATACTATACTCACGTAAGTATACTTATGTCTATTTTGTATTATATTTATTATATCAAGCTTGTAATTTTAATATAACATTACGACCCCTGTGATTGCAGTTACGTTAAAAAAGCGATAGAATATGCTATACACCTTTTCTAGGCGTAAGATTATTAATAAATTGCTCTATAGAGAATGTTCATCAGAGAAGGCTCATCAGAAAAATAAAACGTTCGATTTTACGAAATTTGGTATTTTACTGATGCTTTCATTTGTCATGTTTAATTATTTTTTCAAATATTAATCTATATGATACGTGCGGGCACGCTTTTCCGTTAGCCGTAACTCCCTATAAGTGGCGACCGCTAGCTTGTTGGCTAAAAATACGTTTATATCCCCTTGTTACCGTAAGGATATTGGACAACTAGTTACTGACTGTATTCTATTGGACGTGGTGCATTTTAAATTTAGTGTGATTTATGTTTAAGTTATGTTTTTTCCTTCCAGATATATGAAAACTGGAGGCACATCTCTGAATCCACCTACAGAAGCTATTCAATGCGTCGACGTAATTTTGCGACAGGGTGCCCTGGAGTCCTACATAAAGGTCAGTTGTTATTCAGATTGTTATATTACATCAGTGAGTCGTATGTGAATTTCCGGGAACAATCCCTGTTCTGTATGGGAACTGTTCTCAGTTTTGCACAAAATGACTCAACTCAACAAAGGACTCAACTGCAGTCAAAAGATACATAATTTTTTTTTGTAATTTACTTTTCTCGCTAAACTGTTACTTTCACGTTTGATGGCGAAATATAACAATGTCAATAAAATGTGAAGTATAACTAAAACTGTCATTATGTTTTATGTAGGCGGGCCGGCAGTTCTTTAAACGGCCGTCTCGGCCGATCGACCTCGGGGATGGGCTGGAGATGTGGACGGGGCTGTTCCAGTCCGCCATCTTTACCACGCAACCCTTCATCAACGTGGACGGTTAGTTTATTTCATATTTCTTTATTTGTTCAATGTGTTTTAAGGAGAACTTTCATTCGAAGTTTCATCATATGGGGCCCAGAACCAAGGCCTACACGGCAGCGAAATCAAGGATTAATCAAACAGCCACTGGCATAGCCAAGGAAACTGTAACACGCACCTTTTTCCCTCTTGTGACTATCACAATAAGAGTTAAAAAAAGGTACGAGTTTCAGTTTATTTTACCACACCACAGATACAAAAGGTGATTTCAGTCGGCTGTATAGCGACGTTCAAAGTTAAAATTATGGTACAAGAAAAGAAAGTCAAGTGAAACTTTATGTCACTGATTAGTTGGCCCTTAATGGTAACACAATAATTATAAGGAAAAAATGATGTTCACGTGCATTGAATTAATTTTATTTTATCGTAATAATTGATTTAAAACCCACGATTGTATGAGATTCATACAACTAAGGTAACAAGAGAATTGGGGAGTATTATGATACACCACTGGTAACACAGTAACATATTGACAGAACCACCCAACCAATCATAGCGTGATGACGTCAAAAGTGATACCTTCTTTTCTTAAACCATGGTTAAAATTCTTATACACTTGGTGGCGCTTTTTTTACAGTTGCCCACAAAGGGTTCCCGAGGCAGCAACTTCTTGTAGACGCTTTGGTGAAGGACTTCCGTCTTAGCACGAACGAGAAGGTCGAGACCCAGCGCAACCGGGGCGTGGATAGCTTCCTTGCCTTTGTCAAGGGACTCAAGGTACGAGCAAAGAATAACGTCCCAGTCGCCTACCAATAACCATGTATACTTTGAGCGTTTGTGATAAATTAAAAGTATGCTAAATCCTTATTCGGCATTGTTCGTCAGGTAATCGCGTACATCGGCGGAGACTCGAGCGCGAGGGGGCAGAAGCGAGAGTTCATCGTGAACGGACTGACCGACCCGCCCAGCCAGCTCAGCTTCGCCATCGACTGCGGCAACGGGAAAACCAGGAATGTCACCGTGGCTGACTACTTCGCGAAGGAGAAGGGATACAGGTTAGTCAAAATACTCGTATGATCTAGAGAGAAGAAACACTGCAAGAAACTTCAATCAAATTCGTAAACGGAAGAAAAAAATAAATAAAACGGTTCAATAAAATAATGATGTGTCCACATAAAAAAATATTGAGACATTACATGTTTCACATATTTAGGAAATAAACGACGTTCGCAAATTTTCAGTAGCAATTAATTGAGCTCAATAGTACAGTCGCCATCAGATATATCGCAGCATATAAGGCGTTCATAAATATCTGAACACGACTCTTGTTGACTGGCCGTTACAGTACATGTTTAGATATTTATGAACGCCTTATATGGTGTGATATATCTGATGGCGACTGTACTAATAGTAATAGTACTATACCAAGAATAGTTTATTATAATTGAAATCATTCGCCTTCGTTACCGTGTCTGTTTGTAAAAAATGTGTATATTTTACAAATTTACAATATTTGCATTACCTTAGTAAAATATATGTCTCTCGGCAGGATACGTTATCCCAACCTGAACTGCGTTTGGGTTGGCCCAAGAGATAAAAATATCAATTACCCCATGGAGCTACTCGAAGTAGCATATGGACAAGTAAGTATATCGTGGTTTTTATTTTGTTTCTCTTAGTACACCTTTTTGTAGCCGTAATTCACTATTAAACACGCTTGCTCTTTAGTTTATATGCCCTTTTTACACCACCATGTATGTTAATGTCTCAAATGTATCATTGAAACCAGGCTCGCAACAGGCAGCTGAACGAAATACAGCTGTCGACCATGGTTAAGCAGGCCGCCACACCTCCGGACGAGCGGAAACGCAAAATTGAAGAGGTCATCAGAGATGTGAGTTCACGTGCCACGTTCTATTGGTTAATAGAAGGTGCTCACGAACTTCGTCCGCGTAACCCTCTCTATTATACCGTAGTTAAGTAAGAAGTATCCTATCACCATTATAAAATTGGTTAAAGTCCATTCAGCCGTTTTGGCGTGATGAGAAGATAACGATATTCTCAAAAGGTTGTCAACATTTTATGTGTCAGGCTCAGGAGAATCGGGAGTGTAAACACTAGTCAACGTGTAATGTCCTTTATAAAAAAAAAAATACAGACGTTGTAGAGACTAGACTTTTTTCAACATACATTTATCACAGTTTCAGTTGATGTACTACTAAAATACTAGTAATACTTGATATCGTGCGATAAAGTGTCGTGTACCGTGCACACATGTGGTAGAAGTGCTGGTCACATATTTTTAGTCTGTTAATTAAAATTGGGTTTCTTCTTTTAGATGGATTATTCGCGCAACAAAGATTTCAAGCAATTCGGTTTGGAGATATCCGACCAATTCTTCCCAGTTGAAGCGAAAGTGCTGGCTCCGCCAAGGCTCGAGACCGGCAGTGGAATCGTTGAGCCAAGGTACGAATGATAGGCCTATATAGGTATAGCAAGTCCGAACCTTAATCTTATTTGTACTATATCTTTAGATGCGTATGAATGCATACAGACGATAGTATCGGAAACGACACTAATAAAAATCGGCTGAATGTGTATTTGAGCCTTTGACGATCTGAGTCACAGTCTCAATTGGCATAGATTTGATTTTTATTTAGGTAATTTAATAAACAAGCGCACACTGTACTGTCGGTCGAGTTAACGCACGAATGCCAGGACTCATAAGGCTGCGTTTCCACCAGTGATGTGCCAGGATGCATAGCGAGAGATGTGTTTGTTGAGAACTAATAGAATCGGCTGCGCTGAGCGAGGATCGGTAAATAAAGTGACTCTATTCGTTCTTGACAAACATATCCCTCGCTATGCATCCTCGCACATTTCTGGCGGGAACCAAGCTTTAGATGTCACAAAATATATTTAAAGTATCAGTGAGTGTGTAGTATTGTATCTTTGTTCACTGAGGGTACTGAGAGCACGACGATGTGCTGTAAAACTATGGCGGTGTAAATGTTGAACCATTAATCTATAGTTTACTCTTAACCCATTCATTGCCGACGCCTCATATTTGTACTCATCACGCAGTGCCGCCTTCCAAGCGACGACGCGAATTCACGTCCGCGGCATTAGGTTAACCCATTTCAAGGACGCGAATTCGCGTCCGCGGCATTACGTTGTCCAGGACGCGGATTCGCGTCCGCGGCATAACGTTGTCAAGGACGAAATTTCGTGTTTTCGGCATTACGATTACACATACATGGGACGCGAATTCGCGTCTTCGGCATCCGAGATAAGAATTATGAAAATTACAAATGCATGGAATCCAAAAACCAGCAACAGTATTATATTATCCTTCGTAAATAAAGTAACATTTTGGTATCAGCATTTAAGTACAGTTGTTTTCTAGCAAAGAAAAAACAAATATTTCGAGGACGCGAATTCGCGTCCTCGGCAATGAATGGGCTCCCATTCATTGCCCACGCCTCATATGTTTACTCATCACGCAGTGCCGCCTTCCAAGCGACGACGCGAATTCGCGTCCGCGGCATTAGGTTAACCCATTTCAGGGACGCGAATTCGCGTCCGCGGCATTACGTTGTCAAGGACGCGAATTCGCGTCCGCGGCATTACGTTGTCAAGGACGCAATTTCGCGTTTTCGGCATTACGATTACACATACATGGGACGCGAATTCGCGTCTTCGGCATCCGAGATAAGAATTATGAAAATTACAAATGCATGGAATCCAAAAACCAGCAACAGAATAATATTATCCTTCATAAATAAAGTAACATTTTGGTATCAGCATTTAAGTACACTTGTTTTCTAGCAAAAAAAAACAAATAACTCGAGGACGCGAAGTCGCGTCCTCGGCATTACGATTGCACATACATGGGACGCGAATTCGCGTCCTCGGCAATGAATGGGTTAATACTGGATAGGGTTACGCAACATATCAGGGTAAAAGTTATTATTGAATGTTTTGATTTACCTTCAAGGAACGGTCAATGGCAAGCCAACAAACTGCTGAAGGCCGAGGCGCTTCAACGCTGGGGCTTCATAGTGATCGAGCCGGACCGCCGCAACGACTGCGACTTCGCTGGCATCATCTCCATGGTATGTATTTTTGTCAGGCGGGCGACTTATTAAAAGAAACGTTATTACCGTCTATATAATTAGCAAAGAAAAAAAAAACTAACAACATGTTCCGAACGTACTACTACTTGCGTCCTAAAATACATATCAACCTAAGGCACCTAAGTACCGCTTCGATTCAAATGTCCTCAAAATGCCAGCAGCATCCCTTAGCTGAATGGCTATTGAGACCTGCTGAACCAGCATCAGCATCTAAATAGACTGAAATAATGCTCTAAAAGTCCGAAATAATAGCGCTGAAAAATAGCAACGAACTCGTGACGCCATCTGCAGACTTCTGGCCGAAGGGTGTTGTGTTTCGGCAGTTCCGGAGCAATCTGCCGAATTCTACACCAGATCAGACGGCGCAATGGACCCACGCCGTTATGTCGCCTAAATCTAACTAGATTTAAGTCTTGTTTATAATGTATCTCTGTAGTTCACAGTGCCTTGGTTTTGTTACTGTAATGCTGTGTAAAGAGACCAATATCTGTATGGATATAAGGCTAATTTGGCCGTCAAAATTTGCGTTTAAGTTGGTATGGTTGTCATCATACAACTATTGTTTTTTAACATATATGACGCAGAGGGCGCTCCAGTGGCGTAAAGAATTAAGGGATGAAAGATTTGGTGTGATTGACGTAGCGGTCGGATAGCTCAGTTGGGAGAGCAATGCGCCGGAAACGCAGAGGTCGCGGGTTCAAACCCCGCTTCGATTGTAGTAGATCGCATTCAATTTTTCTTTCTTAATTTACCTTTGTGTCATTATTTATAATAAAACTATTGTTTTGTTGAATTATGAGAATTGAGTAGAGTTTTAGTAATCAATGCATACTCGTATATTCCTGAATTGTAACTTGAGACTCGACATGTATTCTGACGATGAATCTGCCTTTCAGATGATGAGTTGCGGAAGGGGTATGGGCATGGACGTGAAGGAGCCCATCAGGAAGCTGTTCAACCTTCAGATGAACGAGTTGCGGAGGGAACTGTTACAGTGCTTGGACAACCAAGTCAAGTTCCTCTTCATCATCGTGCCGACCAGGGGGCGCGATTACTACCATAGAGTTAGTGGGAACTTTAACGAATTGAAATGTTGTATGTGATACCAGTAAAGGCCAATTTGGTTGCCACTGAGTTTTATGATTGACACTGATTATTAAATACTTTAATATCGTATATTTCATGAATGTATAATACTATTCCTTTTCGAATGTTTCCATCTGTTTTGCGGGATTACTGTTTGAACCCTTTAGTGGTTAGCGGCGACGCGTTTGGCTCGGTTGGTAGACACCTGCCTACTGAGTCGGCGGTCCCGGGTTCGAATCCCGGCCGGGGCAAATATTTGTGCAAAATATTTGTTCTTGGGTCATGGATGTTATCTATATATGTATTTATATATTATGTATATCGTCGTCTAGTACCCATAGTACAAGCTTTGCTTAGTTTGGGACTAGGTCGATTTGTGTATGATTGTCCCTTAATATTTATTTATTTATTTATTTTATAATATATTTGCCGTCATATAATTTTTATTCACTGAATAATACCTAGAGACTTTATAGGAAATTTATTTCGTAATGCTAGGAAATATAAACATAAGTACGAATCCATAAAACAATGCACAACTTGTTCTTTCTATTCAGTATTTCTGCGGTATCCCTTATGACCAGTGTCTCATGACCATGCGTATCCAAGGACATAACCGTCTTTTTGACATTGATCGTCAGGCTGAACTTACAGCAGGCTTGGTGGAAAACTAACATTAGCTGATGCAGGGATCCGCATTTATTTATTATATTTATTTATTTATAAATATTTGACGGGCTTAACGCCATCTGTATTTGCGTAGGTGAAGAAACTGGCCGAGTGCGACGTCGGCATTCTGACGCAGTGCATCAAGGAACAAACCGCGCTCAGGCGCATGAACCCGCAAACCGCGCGCAACATCCTGCTCAAGGTAAAGCATCAGTTTTATTACGTTTTAAAAATACTTGACGAAGTATATAAGGGGCCAATTTCACGAAGCTACAAGTTACAAATAACGAACAAAATTTATAAGGAAGTTCCGCTTGTAATTTGAACCCTGCGCTGTGTGAAATGGGCCCTTAAATAAATAAATAAATTAAATAAATAAATATCGGACAACCTCACACAAATCGATCTAGTCCCAAATTAAGCTCAAGAAGGCTTGTCTTATGGGTACTAGACGACGATATATGTACATACTTATATAGATAAATATATATATAAATACATAACAAATATGTACCCTGGCCTTAATAGTGTTATGGTTATTTTTTTACTTGGTGTCACGTTTTCCCCGACGAAAAAAGAGGGGCGTTATAAGTTGAACATGTGTAAGTAAGTGTCTGTCTGTGGCATCGTAGGTCTCCATAAGATGAAACAAGAACGGTTATTTTGATTCGAAAATCTTGCCTGTCGAGAGAAAATCTTATCTGTTCAGCTTTAATTCGAACGAGTGACAGGATCTATGCAAGTATTTAAAATTTTGTAGTTATGTTAAGTTTGCGCTTAAATTTCTATATTACTCAGGATCTCTTGATAACCACAGCTACAGTTGTCGCAGTATTTTTTATATAGGTTATGATTCAAGACAGACTCAGGAGCTTTGTACAAGGAAAAACCTGTGAAGAGTATGATTCAGGTATTTCATCCGCAGCATACCACCACTAGTCGCATACATATCCTGAGAATGACCGCAAATGTGTTTAATTTTATTTCGTATTTATTTGAAACATATACAGAAGTTCGAATCATAAAACAACTTAAAATGTTAATTGTCAATATGTTCAGGTAAATTCGAAGTTAATGGGGATCAACCAAGCCCTGGACGTCCGAAGTGTTCCGGCCTGCCTCAGAGACGGCAGGGTCATGGTTGTTGGTGCCGATGTCACGCATCCATCTCCAGATCAGGTAATATTTTGTTTTAAAATGTCTAAAATCTAGGCATCGTAGCGTACTCCCATCTGAAATGCCGGCATTGCACTTGTAACTCCTCTGGTGTTGCTGGTGTCCATGAGCGACTAATCGCTTGGCATCAGGCGATCCGTCGCTCGTTCGCCTCCGATGTCATAAAAAATAACTGGTTATAATTATAATTGAGAAAAACGATATGGTGTTTGAGGCTAGGATCAAGTTTGGGTCTTTGTGCTTGAATAGTGAGTTAGTTTTGTTTTAGTCAACGCCGAATAAAAACGCTAGTCTGCAGTCGCTACTTAAATAAATATTCAAAAGTGGTCATAATGTTTTCTTTTTATTTCGTTATAAACCGCCATTATATATTGTCAAAAATAAAAAATAAAAAACTTTTTTTTTCAACCATCCTGTTAGTCATGCTTTCTTTATACTCTTGTGCAAATATTCAGCTTATTCCGGTGACCGTGATAAAAGGAGAGAACCGGATATGTTGGGTTCATCAATACTAAACTGTCATCTTCGTTACAGACTTCCGTACCGAGCATCGCCGCAGTTACCGCATCGATTGATCCGAAATGCTTTATTTACAATATTGCATTGAGCATTCAAACACCCAAGGTAATTCTGCTTCTTCTTCTTCAGAGACAACTACAACTTAAATAATAAGTTAAAATTAATAACGCCTTTTTATATCCACAGAAAGAAATGATCGTCGAATTCGAAGATATGATGGTGGATCATCTCACAGTTTACAAACAGCGTAATGGATTCTTGCCTACAAAGATATATGTTTTCCGTGATGGCGTCTCCGAGGGCCAGTTTGCACAGGTAAACTTCAACCCCTAGCGCCTAGCTAGCGAATGTTTTAAGACACATCATTACAAGGGGATGTGACGTATCAATAACAGCAGTCCAGTATGTTTCCGTATAGACCCCACTTATTTAGACTTTTATGCTTCCTTTGCCGTAACACTAAGAAAACAGATACTGAAAGTACAGGTGCAGGTGAATAATTTATATATAATATAGATATTCGGAATTTGACTACAGTACTTTTATCTCACGAGCGCGGGTGAGCCATGTTTGTGTGAGTAATGTACATGCACATTGGCTCTGTGTGGGTGAGCTCGGGAGCGAACAGTGCCGGCTCACCCACACAGAGCCAATGTGCATGTACATCTACTCACACAAACATGGCTCACCCGCGCTCGTGAGATAAAAGTACTGTACATAATATGCTTTTCTAAAGGTAATGAACAGCGAGTTGGCGGCGGTGCACAAGGCCTACCAGCGGCTGGCAGGCCCCAAAGCGAAGCCCGAAGTGCTGTTCCTGCTCGTGCAGAAGCGCCACCACACCAGGTCAGTGATGAGAGATCAGATGGCGAAGACCAGATGTGTTCAAATGTGACGTTTCCACATAAGATACACTTTGCCACGTACCATAAGGACGTTTGTTTGCAACTTTATACTGGCAAGTCAACGCGTCCTTAATGGTAAGCGACAAGTGGTGCCTTTCGCCTGAGAACTAGTCAGATAATTGCCGACATTTCATAATTTCAACAGGTGGACATTAATCTTTGCCCGTGCGGGACATTTCAACTTTACGTTAAAATATCAGTTGGTTTCAATTTGATTAGCAAACTTTTGCCATCGCAGACGAGGGGTTAATTTAATATAGAGATCGAGAGAGCCATGCGTCGTGTGCACCCTTAACCCTTTGAGCGCCAAGCGGCAAAGCAATTCACCGTGCCACTGACGCCAAAAACAAAAAAAAAAGTGCTCCAAAATCAACAGAGATTGAAAAACACAGATAGTGGTTTGAATTAGCATGTTTTTGACCATTGAAATTTTTGACGTCAATAGGCGTCGTTGGCGTCAGTGGCACGAATTCCCGATGACGTGATTTGCCGTCTTTGGCGGTCAAAGGGTTAAAAATCATTTGAATTTATGTTTCTGTATGTAAAGAAATATAAGAAAATACATAAATAACCGAAGTCTACGACAACAATGCCTGCATAGGGTTGTAGTCTTCGACCGATCCGTAAAAAAATACGCTGTCAGCAATGTCAAGCTGAACGGCATACGTTTTTTTAATTAGACACCAGACTAAAGTAATCATTCCATCGTGTCATTTAAATCAAGTAAATTTTAATAAATAAAAAATAACAAAATAATTAGTAATATCAGGAAAACTGTAAAAAACAGAGGGAATACAGAAAAGTAATAAAATTGTAGTCTTAAAAAATATTAAATGATGTCAATTATGATTTCCTGCAAGCGAATGGTTTCAGCCAAATACAAAAAAATCTTTTGCAGATTGTTCTTGGGTGACAATAATCCCAAGAACGTGGAGCCCGGTACCGTTGTGGACAAACACATCGTTCACGCCACCGAGCTTGACTTCTACTTGGTAAGTTTTTTACTTATTACGGTACATTATTTTATAACTTAGTACATTAAGTATCATGTACTAGAAGATGCCCGAAACTTGGACGGCATAACTTCTTTTTCTTTACCGACTTGTTCTTCAGGCCACTTTTTTAGAGAGTGGTCGTTGTGTACTCGTAGAGTTCTGAGTGACCCGTTTAACGACACGTCGCCACTCGTCTCGAAGAGGCGCTTTCCGTGAGCATTAATTTGATGGTAGGACTGTTTCTTACCGTACTTGGTGAAAAAGTATTATATAATCATAATTCGGATGTCCAACTATCCCTGTACTGTAAATAGGGTTAGGAGGGTTATGTGTTACCCCCGCGTAAACGAAGTTGTGCATGCCTTCTGATTGAGAAATCTTCCCATGTCCAGGTATCGCACCAAGCCATCAAAGGCACGGCGCGGCCGACGCGCTACCACGCGGTGTGCAACGACGGCGACCTCAAGCACGACGAAGTGGAACAACTGACTTACTACCTGTGCCATCTCTACTCTCGCTGCATGCGCTCCGTGTCCTACCCCACGCCGACCTACTACGCCCATCTCGCCTGTCTGCGTGCCCGCTCTCTTACCTTGTGAGTATAACGAGTTACACAAAGTCATCAAAGGCACGGTGCGGCCGACGCGCTACCACGCGGTGTGCAACGAAGGCGACCTCAAGCACGACGAAGTGGAACAACTGACTTACTACCTGTGCCATCTCTACTCTCGCTGCATGCGCTCCGTGTCTTACCCCACGCCGACCTACTACGCCCATCTCGCCTGTCTGCGTGCCCGCTCTCTTACCTTGTGAGTATAACGAGTTACACAAAGTCATCAAAGGCACGGTGCGGCTGGCGCGCTACCACGCGGTGTGCAACGACGGCGACCTTAAGCACGACGAAGTGGAACAACTGACTTACTACCTGTGCCATCTCTACTCTCGCTCACCCATCTTGCCTGTCTGCACGCCCACTCGCTATCGCTACAGTCCTAATGTTATTTGGCTCGCACAGTTATGTTGTCTGAAAGTAATTTATTTTAGATATTTTTTTATGACTAGGCGGAATAATTTTTACGTAATCTAAAATGTTCACCAGTCGCAAAACAAAACTTACTAATAATGGACATGTTCTTTCAGTGATGAACGCTTCGACAACGCCAGCCTGGAGAGGTCGCCGCGGCGCCTGCGTGTGCTAGACAGGATGCTAGCTTACAGTCGCATGTTCTTTGTCTAATTTTTACACCTAAAACACCGTGGAAACGATGAAGATTTGTATTTATATCTACTTGGCAAAAATTTTATAACAATTAAAAAAAAATGTTTGCTCGAAAAATGAAGAAAAGAACCAAGATATATTCCAATATAACCTTTAGATTATTTTGTACTTGTTATTTTATCGACTCGAGCATATAATTTGGGTTGAGAATCTCCTCCTTTCTTTAAATATTTTTGACTGAATATATGACACGTCGTGTCATATTACACGACGTTTGTAATCATATTATTAAATAGATAGAAACTATGTCTATAGTAGAATAGATTTAGTCATAAATACCTTCTAACAATGATAATGATCATAAAGGGTTTGGATAATTTTAAGTGCTATAGTGCCGTTTTTTCCATGTGACGCATTCAGTGTGATTTTAATGTCTGCTTCAAAACAACTGAATTTAATTTATTTGAAACAGCTTTGACAATTATCAGCTTTTATTTTATAATTGGAAACTTAGCGCACTTTGAATATTGTGTATTATGCATATTTGATAAAGCGGTGGTAGCCTAGTGGTTAGGGCATGCGACTTTCAATCCGGAGGTCGCGGGTTCGAACCCGGCCCGTACCAATGAGTTTTTCGGAACTTATGTACGGAATGTCATTTGATATTTACCACTCGCTTTTCGGTGAAGGAAAACATCGTGAGGAAACCACCTAAGCCCAATAAGGCCTAGTTTCCCCTCTGGGTTGGAAGGTCAGATGGCAGTCGCTTGCGTAAAAACTAGTGCCTACGCCACATCTTGGGATTTAGGTAGCCGACCCCGATTGAGAATTCATTCTCAAAAAATGGGACAAAGGCTAGGAGGATGATGATGATGCATATTTGATTAATGTTGATATGCAAATAACAATGGCTATAATTGCTACCCATATTATTGAAGTGTACCGTTTTATTATGCATTTTTTTTATGTATGTAGTTAAATATAATTAATCCGCTTCTGCAAACTTAATGCGTGAAGATCCAGTACCCCCTGCTAAAAGTTTTCTTGTGATGAAATAACACATGCCTAACCCTTTGAGCGCCGAGCGCCAAAGCAATTCACCGTGCCACTGACGCCAAACCAAAAAAAAAAAAAAGTGCTCCAAAATCAACAGAGGTTGAAAAACACAGATAGTGGTTTGAATTAGCATGTTTTTGACCATTGAAATTTTTGACGTCAATAGACGTCGTTGGCGTCAGTGGCACGAATTCCCGATGACGTGATTTGCCGTCTTTGGCGGTCAAAGGGCTAAAAGTCTGTTCTCTGCCTTTTCGCCGATTTTTTTTTCGTCGAATGTGTCATTTCGCAGAAGTGTAATCTCGTAGAAAGCATTTTTCTCTGTAACCGTAAACTATAGGATGCTATTTTCAAGAATTATGAAAAATATTCGTCATAAGTGAAAATGAAATGAAATTAAACATTTGATAAAAGTCAATGGATTTGATTGATAGACAATGTATAGGAAGTCAAATCAGATTTCCAGAAAATCAACTGGCGCATAGAAACAACTGAAGTGAGCACCAAAAATAACAGAAATGGGAGTCAATATAATCTGAGTGTCACGATGGCTTTTAGTCCCTTAAGTTAAACACTATGCTTTTCACAAAGACTGCGAGAAAATGAAAAATACTTTGAAATTACTTTAACCATGGCGTGCCCCGGGCGACGCCCTAGACCTGGTTAAATAAACGCCCTCCAGGAGCCAGCGCCCTCTCCGCCGCTCCTTAACGGCAGGGTTAGGGTTAAGGCCACGAGTGACTAGTCACCGTGACAATACATGTCCCTTTTTCTCATTTCGAACGTACAGAAGAAACAGATGTCGGCGACACGTTGTCAAAAATTCATCAGTGCGCGCTAGGCTTAAGTGTAATTGTCTAATAATCCGTGATTCCGCAATGTGCCTATTTATGAAATCATCGTACGACATATGACGACACGGTTGGCTCGGTTTGTAGTACAGCTGCCTACTGAGCTGGCGGGCCTGGGTTCGAATCCCGGCCATGGGAAATATTTGTGTGATAAACTCCATGTTCCACGGTCATCGATGTTATCTATATACAGGATGACTTCAAATTCGTAATACAAAACACTTGATTGTGGCTTAGTTATTGATAAATAATATATTACATTATGTCCATTCTTAAAGTTAGCATCTTTCACTTTCGTACATTTTCTAACAAAACAAATAATTAACTCCGGGGAGGAGCGGAACCTCCTAACACAAGTATTGTCATACTTACCAGGAGGGACCGGTCACTATTGTATGTACCATACCAATTAAGTATAGTTTACCAAATAAACATTTTTGATTTTTGATTTTGATTTTGAATTAAAGTCCCAATGTGTGATTTGATTACCTATTGTAATGGTTACTGCAAATTCAATAACGATCATATCTGTCACTCATCGTTATTTACGTTAGTTACGTCAATCGAAGTTTACAAGGATATTAACTGAAATAAGTCCTGAGTAAGCACTGTACTTCGAGATGTAAAATAAAAAATAACATTTTAAAAATAAAATACTTTTGATTATTTTGGAAGCATGAGACTTATTACAAGGGTTTACATTAGGGATGATGTGTGCAAAACACTAATTTTGTATTACCAATTTGAAGTCACCCTTTATGTATTTATATATGTATATCGTCGTCTATAGTTACCCATAGTACACGCTTTGCTTGGTTTGGGACTAGGTCGATTTGTGTAAGATTGTCCCTTAATATTTATTTATATTTATATATCTGTCACTATATTAATAAACGTAAATAGTAGAATATCTCTTGTCTCAAGTGTAAAAGTTAATTACTAAAGTTGTCGTCTAAGGGCAATATTGTAATTAAATGCATAACAAGGAAGAGCCTAGTCACACTGCCTCGTAAAAACCCGCGTCTTTAACGCACGATCGAGCTAGAAAATTATAAGCTTCCTAACACATTTAAACTCTCCTTGACCGTACACTAAGCCGTCTAATTAGGTACTAATTTACTCCAACAATATCTTGGATCACGAACAGCTTTGCATGTGTCGTGCCAATAATCAGACGTCGCTGCATGCTACCAAATCACCCGTCTTGATTGAGTATTTATGAACAATTAGACAACATTATTACATTATTAGCTTATATTACATCCGTTTGACCTGGATTCGTTATACTTGTGGGATGATGATGCTTGAATGGAGATGGAGATCTTGGACCAAATTCGTTTGACATACAGCCATTTGAGCGATGTATCTGCAATATCACGGACATATTGGAGTGATATGGCCATTGTACGTACATTGTATTTACTCGAGCTGCGATTATAGACAAGGTGTTTTTTGAAGGTAAAGAAAGCACACCTCTAAAATAGACACATATGCTGGTGATATTTCGGAGAGATTTTAGAACCTTCGAATTACTTTGTTATATACCCGATAGAAAAAAAAAACGGTTATCGTCAGTCGCTGGGAATACATATGTTGATCTCTGGAGATTTGTTAAACACGCATAAGTTCGAGTTATCACGACTTCTAAATGTAGGTAACCTATACGCTGACGTTGGGAGTTGTTCTCAGGGTGAAGCCACACGAGCGTAATTTGAGTCGCGTAATTTCGGTCGCGCCATACATCATGCCACGTGATCACGGTCACACTAAGTATGGCGTGACCGAAATTACGCGACTCATATTACGCTCGTGTCAAAGTCAGCAGTTTTGTAAATATTCGCTCCGAAAACAAAATGAAGCCGGTCAAGTGCGAGTCGGACTCGCGCACCGAGGGTTCCGTACAAACACTTTCCATCCTTAAGTGGTTAAGTTAAGTTTGCACCTGGTATGTATAGCGCTCGATACAAATGAGGAGCAAAGTTAACGCAACCAATCCCTTTGTTGTATGGGAGCCCCCCTTAAATATTTATTTTATTTTATTTTTAGTATTTGTTGTTATAGCGGCAATATAAATACATCATCTGTGAAAATTTCAGCTGTCTAGCTATCACCGTTCTTGAGATACAGCCTGGTGACAGACGGACGGACGGACGGACAGCGAAGTCTCAGTAATAGAGTCCCGTTTTTACCCTTTGGGTACGGAACCCTAAAAAATAGTGTCCTCCCCCCTTCAACTTTTCAACCACGGGTCAAAAAATTATGGAAAAATTCATGAAAATGAGGCCTTATATTATAAGTCCTTTCAATGAAAACTATATTGAATAAAATCGGTTCAGCCGTTTTTGAGTAATCGCAAAATTTCATAATTTTCTTTAAAATGACGTAAGTGCCGCGCGGTGTATACTTCGAACGTTACACATATTAGTTAAGTGCCATAGTGCAATAAAACATACCGCTAAATCTGGCGCGTATAATCGATAACTTCCAGAAGGTAATAAGTAATTACAGTTACTTTGGCGTTTACTACCTTTTTTATAGAGTACCTAATTTAAGCCCGTCTATTGTGAAGGATGGGCAACTACGGAACCCTACACTGAGCGTGGCCCGACATGCTCTTGGCCGGTTTTTTTATTTTATGTATGATTTTGTTTTATCTGATTTTGTAGTTCACAGTGCCTTAGTTTAATTACTGTAATGCTGTGTACTTAACTAATTTGAATAACTAATAATTTGCCAATAACTGCACTTGTTAATTAGTCTTTGGATATAATCGAAAATCTGTCTATTTAATTAGACGAAGCTATTTAATTTAGACTATTCAAAGAAAAGGCTATACCAACGTGTATTTATTTCTCTACCAGTCAGCTACAACCCAGTCGTACGGAAAATTAATAAAATCCTGTTGAAATAACGTAGTTAGGCATGTACCTATCTTAATGAAAAATTATCGTTTAAGGAGTGAGTGATTACACGGAACAGTAGTGCAGTATCAATTAACTAAATCCCTAGTTAGTTCCGCTGTTAGTCACGAGTCATTTGTATCCACATACATCTTCTAAGTTCAAAAAGATCACAATTCAAACCCTATCTTAAGATATTAGAATTAAAGCTTAATTTTATACAGTGTACTGCGTCTTTATGCGTGAGCGTTAACACACTACATCAATCAATATTTAATACGATTACCATACGCATTAGCTTATCACATGACTGCGATCTATCTTTTTATTGCGCGCGTAGACATGATACATTAACCTTATGCGCTCCAAGCTTATAATTTACATCTGCACTTTTAAGACTTTTTTTTATTCTTCGCTTCGCTTCGTCATTTAATGTAGGAATTATTTTTGGTGTCCGAATTTACTTACCTTTGCTACCTGCGAAAAATGCTATTATCTCTATTATTGGTTAATCGTAGAGTTGTCCCGTGAAATTAAGCACTATAATGAAGAGCACGTGAAAGACTAGATTGTTAGCATTGTTCGCAGTTAACAGAGGTAAGTAGATTCGGAATTAAAAAAGATAGGTTAATCAAATTAGTTCCAAATTTTCAGTAGGTACCTACGTTGTAAATCGTTTAAATACCTTCATTAGGTCCAAAATGCGTGTACTTAAAATAGCAAACATATATTTTACTAAGTAAAACGTTTACCTGGGCTACCGTGGGTTACCTGTAATAATATCCCTTAAAGGGATAAGTTCGCCTTTGAACATGCTTATTCTTTTGTAATGTGTTTTTCTTGTTTTTATGTACAATAAAGTGTTTACATATGAAATGAAATGAAATGAAATAATTTATTCAGTAAGTAGGCCACAGGGGCAGTTTTACAAGTCAGATTGTGAATCTACCGGCATTTTGCAAGAGGAGACCGCTTTTGAGAAGAAAGCCGAAAGAAACTCAACAGTAAGTCATTTTTTCGTAAATAATACTTAAAACAATTACATAATACATTTGTGTTAAAACTAATTACACTGGTACACGTAAAGGAGATGTATAGATACTCCAAATGAATGTTAATTAGGAACGTAAAAATGAAAATTTAACGATAAATTAAAAATATTAAATATACCCAGAGATGTATAAAGTCTCTGGGTGTCACAACATGCAATAAAATATAATTACTTAATTAATTGAATTCCATAGAGATGTATAAGGTCTCTAGGCGTCAACGTGAATAGTTTACAATAGAAAATAATTATTAAACCTAAATTTCTTTGAGATGTATATGGTCTCTAGGCGTCATAACATGCAATAAAATATTTCAAAATTATTTAATTTCCTCAGAGATGTATAAAGTGTCTGAGTGTCATACTATACTAAGCTGTTCCTTAGAGATGTATACAGTCTCTAAGAGTTCAAAAAGTTAAAATCAACATTGAATAACTTCAATCGAGTACAGGATGAAGTTTCTCACATTTGCTTAATTTAACACTAGTATGCGGTTCCTACATATTTAATTTGGCCCTTGCTAGCATGAACAGACCGGACCCCACAAACGGCACCCGTTCACGAGTATGACGCATATCTCAGCCATCATTATAATATTACTGAAGGAGGGAGCAGAGAGAACTTGTGATCTTTAAGCGTTTGGAAGAGATGATTTTAGGGGAGATTAATGTGCTACGTGTGGAGTGTAAAAAAATACATCGCGATATTTATGTATTTTCCGGGATATAAAAACATGCCTGTTGTGCATTATATTTTCTTAGTGACAACATTGGGTCTATATTAACTCCTAGAATTGATTTTCGCCTCGCTTCGCGAAGCTAAAATGGCGTGCTTTTAGTGCAGGATAAGTTTAAACTATACCTACTTATAGGCCACCCGGAAAGATGCGGCGAAAATTCATACTAATTAATTGTAGGTCGTTGTTTACGAATGATATTTTAATTCACACGATCCATTTAGCGAAATCGATACATTCTGCTCATTAGCCGAGGAGGTCAGCGGGTCCCAGGTGGCGATCGCCTCGGAAGTGACAGCAAGGTCCCTTCCTTCCTTCCGGTATCACAATTATCTCAAAATATAAGTCAGTTTACTTTTACTTATCATATTTACGTTTTTCGGCATTTAAGTTCGTGACAAGGTGCTCTATATTTGTTTACTCCAAGGTCTATAGATAAGTCGGCTGGTGTAAATCATTAATAAAATTAATTGTAATGTAATTTAGGAGGTTGTAATTAAGATGAGGTGAATACTGCAGTTCCTACGGATAATCGGATATATAAATAGTGCTACGAGTACAATAGATATACAAGTGGGTTATGTTAGTCATCGTACCTGAAGCTGTGTTGCAACACTTGCAACCCGAGCCGTAAGGCGAGGGCTGTAACAGAGCCGAGAGTGTAATGACCTAGGAGTGTAATAACCACATACGACGCGATGTTTTCTATGTTGTTTAATGTGGATAAACTGTAACCAAAACCAGATGTAATTTCAAATAAAATCTCGACCATGCTATTATGGTAAACACTCAAGTGATCTACATTAATAATGTACGTTGTATAAATGGTTCCAGTCCATAATATGTACCATTCACACATCTGTACATATACTCGTATACATAAAAACTTCGTTGAACAAAATAAGATAAAAACCTGATTTTGGGAAAATTCGTAAAACGCACTACCTATTACAGTATACATATTAGGAGAAAAATGCACGCAGTGTAAAATCGCCATACCAGTCATATTTATATAAAAAAATGGGGCGCAAAAAAAAATGCTAAAATATCTATTTTACGATAAAATAATTCAATGTTAACTTATGCAGGCAGACAATTATTAAAGAGTATAATAAATATTCGTAAGTAATAATTTATATTACATAATTAAGCAACCTAATAGGCGTTATTAGATTGCTTAATTAATATTAAATAATAATTAAATTAAGTTGAGGAGAAACTAAATAAGATGATTAATTGATTAGAAAACCGGTTCTCCTTGATATACCTTCTTCAGTGAAACAATACGGCGTTAAAAAAATTGGATTCCCGTTTCTTCCAGAACTTGAATAGCGTTTCAGGTTTATCTTGTTAATAAATAATTGTATTTTATTGTGAATTAGTGAAAAAAGTGACATTTGAATATATGAACTTTTTGCACGGCGGCGTTACGTAATCGAAAGTAAATTTACCATACAACACTTAGGGTCACTTTTTTATTATTCACATCGAAAATGAAATCGATCCTGAGTAGGATGAACCCATAAAAACGTCAAGTTTAGAAAGAAACCAGGATTTTTTTTTATGATAAGCGCCCAACTTATATGTATAGATTAAGATTTAAATTATCCTAGGAGCTTTCTTGAACAAATATTGGATGGCTGGCTGCATTTAACAAGTTATCGGTCTGCAAAATACTTATGGATAGGTAGGGCAGTAGAACAATGAGATGGTTAAGTTTGGTTAGACTGACCATACGATTTTTCTGCAAAATTGCTGGGTTTTCAAGTATTACAATAATTTGGTAACCATTTAATTGATACCCAAATATAAACACTATTTTTATCACTAATTGGTCAACCGTACAGCAGATGGTTCAGCAACCCATTTTGCGTATACAGGATGAGCAATCTAAATTGGAAAGTCGGAAAGGTATGTAAGTAAGTGATAGGAAATTAGGTATGAGATCTGTTATGGTACTCTGATGTTAGAAAAAAAAAATAGGCTGCGTTATTATCCCAAAACAAAAGGTACGTAACAGAGTTGTACGATTTTCGTATTCGAATTTACACATGTATAGGTATGGCAATCTCAAGTTCTCCAGAGTTTATTTTTCATCTAACCGTAAATAGAAAGGCAGGGTAGAAGGTCAGTAGTCTGTTCGTGAATTATAAAAGTTAGAGAAATGTTAGATTTTGTAGTGAATCTTGAACTTGAATGCCGCATGACATTGACCTGAATTTCGCATTTTAATCAATGAATCGGTAACAACAACATACCGTACCAAACAATTGCAGAGCTCCCATGATACCCTTTAGTTTTTATAACAAAACTGACTGCTACGAAGATAACGTGCCAGAAAACTGTTGGAAAATTCTGACCTTCTTAATAATTGTGAAGAACACGCGAAGGAACCGCAGCAAAGGAAATTAAATAATTGACTGTATTCATATTTATGTAGTACAGACCTGTTTTTCCCATCAAGTGCAATGAGTACTATACGCTGAAAGTACCAGATAAATAAATAAATAAATATCGGGCAACCTCGGATGTAATGGTTGTTCATCTCAAAAACGGACACCTGCGGGCCTGTGATGGTTGCTTTTAGCACGCAATAAATAAGTGACAAAGCATCCGTCACGTTTTGAGAAAATGCGAGTATGAGTGACAGATTTATCACGTGATAAACGCAACCATCATAAGTCCCCTGTAAATTAGATGTAATGTTGAAGTACGGCCTTTTAGTGCTAGAACATTAAGTAGGCGGCCTATATCGGCAGTTAAAGGGTTATATCGGCAGTTAATGGCAATCCAGACGGGGACGGACAGACATAAACAATGTCTCCAAAAACAAAGTACTTAGTTATAATATACTTATCACTTATCCATTTTATTTGTATTCGCAGATGTCCGTTTTATTATTTATGTGTTTCTTTTAGATAAGTGATGTCTTTTAGTAGCTATCCCCTCAGCTGTGGGAGATTATTATGGCCGCTCCCCCTCATCTGTGGCAGCCTGTGGGGTCTGCTCCACAGACAGGGTTCCCGGGTCCAGATGCAAGTGGAAAATTACGATTTATTCAGTTTTTTACAGTGACACAGTCTATAGTTTGTTATTTTTATGCACTTTATTTAATTATCTAACTGCTACTTAAAATTACGGCCATAAAACAAGCATGAAATAACAGTACAACTGGTTTCAATTTAAGGGTACCGAAATTCAACTTCTATTTTCGAATTAAATTGAAAAATTAACAGTTTTAAGTATTATATTTTGCTTTAATTATATACATAATGTAATCGTATACACTAAAAAATCATTACATATCAGGCTCATCAATTAAATACATAATATACACCATTTGAAAATTTCATTGAAATTATGTCTGGCCTAGAAATGGCGTGCGAAGTGGGTTACGAATTACATGCATTGTGGAGTGCTACTACACCCTACGTATTCAATTCACACATAAACAAGAAATTTAAACTGTAAACTATTGGTTGACAAAGTAATACGATTGCAAGTGCAGTAATTATAAGGTAAGAGATGTTTAAAAAATGCTTATGTGTATTCATGCAAAATGGATAGCCCACAAAAAGTGGCAAAATCACAGTAACCAGCAGCCTTTATCCAAAGAAATACCGTTTCTCAGGATATTACAAAGGCAAACTTAAAAGTAAAATGATTGAAAGTTCTTAATAAACAGAAATACACCTAAAAACTTGATCTGAAAGCAAGGCAATTCAAGACTAAATCACACTTTAAGGTTTGATTAATATGGACGTACCTAGACCGTAAGAGCAATAAAGGGATATTTCCAAATGTGTGGATTTTTATGGTAGAGTAACACATTCAGAATATTTTTTTAGTTCTTTCATCTTAACATGAAAACACGTTAAAAAACTATGAATATTCGGCGATAAGATTTTTAGTTAGTAAGTGGAATGTCCATGCTAAGCAAGCGTGCGTTAGTAACATGACAGTACCGTCTGTGGCGACAGCCTGGCAGGTTCCCGCCCAGTCTGTGGCCACAACCCGGCAGGTTCTCGACCAGTCTGTGGCGACAGCCCAAGAGGTCATGTGCCGACCGGTAATTAGTTTGTGGGCTATTTTTCACTTTAAACAGATTTACTACTAATTTCATTGTATTTAATAGAACCTATATAGACTACGACATGTAATTATTGTTTTGAAACATAGTAAAACTAATGAAACTAAGAACAAACCGAGCATGAAAGTTCCAACTATGTCTTGGCATGCTGTTTTCTTCACACGTTTAGCACAGATATTAGTAAAAAAACACACTCAAACATAATAATAACAAAAGCTTACTTACATTTCCTCAGATTTCTAAAGGTTTTACCATATAAATCCACAATTTCACTCTTAACACACACAACATCTAACTGGTCACAGTGGCTATTTTTGACTGACAAAAGTTAACGTTTTTTCCTCCGTGGAAGATTCAAATGTTCGCTTGCTAGCTGTCTTGCTTCATTCACTACACGATGAAATGCGTTAGAGCGAAATAAACATACGTTTCACTGATATTTTGCAACAAGTTTAGGCGCGAATAAAGCGAACCTGGCAGGTCGAGCCACAGATCCGCCGCCATTTTTATGACCGCCTGAAAGGCGCTCCCACAGTTGAGGTGATAAGTTTTAACAAAAATTGGATGAAAAGGACCTAAAGATAACATAATTATTATAAAGCCGATTTTATCTACATAGCATACACATTTAACCATCGCGTAAGTCAAGCTATTACAAAACGTAGTATTTACATAGGTACATAGATACTTGCTCTTTACATATCACATACCATAGTATCAACCATTGTAAGCTAAATAGGTATAACTCTTAGAAAGATAAGTTAAAAAAATCCCAGCTAAGTGCGAGTCGGACTCACAAATAAAGGATTCCGTAAAGCCTTATAATAATTAAAACTAGAGAGGTGCTGTTTACCTGATTACTTATTTTACGGAGCCTATTATTTTTTACCTTATTTTCATTTGATTATTTTTTGTTATCGATTACAGTACACAAACTATGAACCCAATACAATATTACGGTATGTGAACATTTCATGTGTGTTACTTATTCATAAATGACATTACCTACTTGTCCATAAATCATAAATTACAGCCGTCAGGTGACACATAATGGATAGAAATCAGAAAACACTGATAGCTAATATGCAATTCATGCTATAAGCTGTGCTGGAATCTACCTACTGTATACAAATTTATCATCTATCATTTTGTATGTATAATAATTATTAGAAGGAATTTCCAACTATACCCCGTGACTCCATATGATACCTACATACTAGTTATATGGTCCCGTTTTTATTGGTTACTTACCAATTAGGTACGGAACCCCAAAAACGGTTTGTCGCCGTGTTATGTCAGAAGATAGACAAACGCACAGCCTTCACCTTGCCTCGCGCTCAACCGAGACGTACAAAAACTCAGATATTTACTAAATCACTTCATAATTTGAGTATTGAGGCCAAGTTCAATGGGCTTGTCGATCAGGCATGAACTCTGCTCGTGGGTTTGATTGTTTGAAGTGACAATGGCTAGGGAATTATGGGTTTGAATTTATGCTGTTTGTTTGTCATTTATTAACCTATTTTATCTGCATATTGATTAAAATTGGTTCATTACACGTTTTTACCCGTCAGTTTGACATTGGTATTTCTAAGAAAGAGACGATACTCGGTTGTTTTACTAGAAGTTAGCAAGCAATTAGAATACTGAAGTGCTCTACTTTTCATTTCGATTTCAAACAAATTATTGGTTCTGTTTCTATGTATTACTGATTGATATTGTTTAAACCTATCCTAATGATTTAAATGTTTATTTCTTTGAGGCACTCATTTCTCAATATAAAACAAATGGAAATGTAGATAATAAAAGCAGCAATTCAGAAGTTAATAAATATACATGTTTAATTTCCTAACTCTCAACTCTTGCTATTTACATACAAACTTTTATAAACTGTTATTCTTTTCCTTTACAATTCAGTAAAATATGGTCACATTTTGTGAACAATGTATCAGACGAAGATTTTTTTCGCTCTTACTTCCTATATACGCAAAATAGGCACTTTGGATGTCGACTTGCGGAAAATGCCCGCGCAACTAACTAACTAACTAACTACTTCCTATATATTTTTTGAAATGTGTGGATACCGACCGAGTTAAGAAAAGTAAAAGTATCAAGAAAAGTTAGGTCCTATGACCTATAGAAATATTTTACCACAGATCTTACGAATCACCAGTGTCGTGGTATCCTGAAAACCCGATTCCCAACGGCTCACTTCAGGATGACTGAGCAAAGTTCTCTAATGCGTTTTTTAGTAGAAAAGAAAGCGAAATCTACCCCGGCTTGCCCTGAGTTCTAGTTTTACGCCACGCCACAGATAACTATGGTATGATTTTTATTTTTCTAAATTGTATGAAGATTCCTGGCCCGACTACCACCCACCCACCACATGTTTGTCTATTTGAGTAGTTCGAGTAAAGTATCCAAATCGTGTAAGTGATAAGAATCTTAGGTAATAAACATTTTAAACACATCAATTCAGATAACATAGTAAATTTTTCCTGTTTTGTAAAAGGTAATTAAAAATAAACTACTTATTTTCTTATCTGCCCTTATAGCACAGCTATGCTTTACGACTCTTGTCGCGCGACATATCGTCGTGCGTCACTCTCTCACAGTACAGTGAAGAAAGAGATAGACATCTCAGTTGCGCTGGATGTGCTGAAATGATAACGATGTAACGTGAATTTACACTTCATTTCTAAAAATTTCAAAGCTTTCAATCGATCAAAAATTTCGATCTTCAAACACAAAATAACCTTAACATTGAAGTTGTTTGTAATAAAATTGGAATAACAAATTTTTGAATTGTAAATGAAACTATTTAAATGCTATAAAAATTAGCCTCAACAGTCGGAAGCGATCTGATTAAGACGTTATGCCACAATAAGTTCATCTTCATTCTCACGCTCTTGTTTGTTGTAAAAGAAGTGACTGATTTTGTTTGTTTTTTCAGCAGTTGTTGAAATTATTAAATCCTGCCGCCGTTCCTGACAATTTCACGTGAGTGTAAACCGCTTAATACAATAATTAATTATGAAATCATTCAGGTCGCATGTTGTAATACGCATCGGCACTGTTTAAAAGCAAAAATACGAAAAATGTGTGTGTGTGTGTGTGTCAAGGAAAAAAAAAAAACAGTTTTCCGTTTTTTTTTGCGCAATACTTTGATTGCGTGATATTTTTGGCATAATATACTTATGTATGAAATTTGTAATAAAAATAAAACAATAGGTATTGAACGTGTTTTTCTCGGTGAGTTTCGTACTGTGTATCCTTATCCTTCGTGTAGTCGTGCTTGTCCGACTCGCATTTGGGTACAAATATGAGTCAATAAGACCGAAAAATCATGATTGCTCATGATCATTGTTTATTATACTTATGTATTTATTGGTTTAAGACCGCTCTGTTCTTTACCTGTATTTGTAATTGTATTTCTCCTGTTTGTTTGTGTGCAATAAAGAGTATTTGTGTTGTATTGTATTATTTTAGTTTTTCAGTCTTATTGAAGCCTTTAATTATTTCTGTTTGGTTATAGAATACGCGTATTTTTGTTCGACAGCGACGTTTAAGTGAGGTTTGACACCGACTTCTAAAGATGCTTCAAATGTCTGTGGGTACATGATCGGAATATTTTTTCAGTTTATTTATGAAGGCGAGTTTTTCTTATGTATTTTTTTAATATTCTATATTTTAGTGATTGAATTTAAAAACATATTATAGAGGGGAGATCTTGTAAAATAACACTTATTTACCGTATGTTTAGTAAAATTATAATCTGATTTATTTTATACTAGCGACCCGCCCGGCTTCGCACGGGTGCAATGCTGATAAATCACGCATGTATTATACATATAAACCTTCCTCTTGAATCTATATCTATTAAAAAAAACACATCAGAATCCGTTGCGTAGTTTTAAAGATCTAAGCATACATAGGGACAGACAGACATACAGCAGGAAGCGACTTTGTTTTATACTTTGTAGTGATAATCGTATATTTAATAGGAGAGCACAAATCCTTCGTACCTCAAGGCCTTGTTCATATCTGACTGCTCCATGGAATATATACCTACTTATTGATTCATTTACACATATAGACACGCAATAATTAACATTAATGTTACCTACAGGTTGTTAATTGGTTCAAAATTAAGCTCTAAGAGGCTAGCTTACTTACAGGTTGGGCTATTTTATGTATAAACTTTGTTATAAACACCTGCATTCTATTATTACATGAATTTCATTTGGTAAACTCATACAATGGCCGGAGCTCTAGATAAGTGGTCGGTTTGGACGGGAATCTCAATGTGTCCATTGTTTCAGAATCCCTAAGGAAGCAAGTCCGGAATTGATTGTATGACGGAGGTTGGGAGAGTATTAGTAGTAGTATATGTATGTTTTTGACTGCCAAAATAAAGGCTTTCTTTAACCATCCATACTAATATTATAAATCCGAAAGTGTGTCTGTCTGTCTGTCTGTCTGTCTGTCTATCCGTTACCTCTTCACGCTTAAACCGCTGAACGGACTTAGATAAAATTTGGTATGGAGATAGTTTGAGACCCGGGAAAGGACAGGATAATTTTCATCCTGAATAAATTTAGTGTTCCCGTGGGATGAGCGGGTAACACCGCGGGGCACAGCTAGTAAGCTATATATATATGTTATTATAATGCAATAAGTGGCAAAATTGAAAATTCCATCAAATTATTGGTCGAAGTCTTTTAATCATTCTGCCATCAATAAAACAACGAGAGTAAATCTACAGCGGGCCTATATGTATATAGTTGTGTTTAAGTAAGTAAATAAGTAATTTATTTATTTATTTATTTAATCTTTATTGCACAAAAGAAAACTTATCGTACAAAAGGCGGACTTAATGCCATGAGGCATTCTCTACCAGTCAACCTTAGGGCAAAGCGGAAAAATTGTATTGTTGTTGCGGAGTAATCATTTTATTGTACATAAAAACAGTTAAAAATACATCTATAACAAACAACATAGGTACAAAGGCGAACTTATCCCTATAAGGGATCTCTTCCAGCTAACCTTTGAGCATAGAATAGAATAGGATACTCTTTATTGCACACCTCAAAAAGAAATAAATACAAATACAGATCAACATCATTACAAATAGAGGTAAACAATAGGCGATCTTATCGCTAAATAGCGATCTCTTTCAGACAACCTAGCGATCTCTTTCAGAAAACCTAGCGATCTCTTCCAGACAACCTAGCCTTCCGAGCAATGGAGCGTTTATCACGTGATGAATAAATAAAAAAGCAGCAGATAAACATAAACAACATAGGCCTATCGGAAACAAGCTAGATTAGTATATTCAGAATCTATACGAGCATCCGTACCCAAGGGGTACGACAATCCAAGTTGTAAGTTTTAATACAAAATATACTAGTTTCATTATTATGAAACCCGCGCGAGTCCACGCGCAGGGCTTGCAATCATAGCGGCGTTCAAAAGTGAATATTCGTGGATCACCAACGATGTGTATATTAACCTATACCGTCGGCCTCATACTTTAGGTGTGTCTAGGACCTATAGTTCATCATCATCATAATTTAAGAGCTACACACATATCGGCGGAGCAATTTCCATTAATCTCGTTCTAATTTAATTTTCTCCTTGACAGCCTGGTACGACACGACGTTCACCTTCTCCTTTATTTGGTCCAAATAAGCTCTTCTTGGTCTTCTTCTCTTTCCTCTCCCTTCATCCTTTCCTTCTATTATAGTCTTTATACATTCGTCGTATCCCAGGAGGTATCCAACGATTTTTCCTCTTCGGTTCCCCATTGTTTTTAAAATACACCTTTCCTCGTTCACCATATCAAGCACCTCCTCGTTTGACCACTTTTCAGACCAGCGGATCTTCTCCATTCGTCGCCAGCATCACATTTCGAAGGCCTATCTCTATCCCTTTGCGTCAGTGTCCACGTTTCGCTTCCGTATAATGCTATGCTCCAGATGTACCTACACTCTTGTAGTTTCACGGCATAATATCAGAGCCCGTTTCGACCACGTGTGTACACGCGCTGGAGGTACAAAGCTCCCGTTCGCCAGCATTGTGCTATCCCAGCCCGGGGCTATTGACCTTCATCACCCACGTCTGTCGCGATACGTGGATTGCGGAAGTTTAACACATTTTCCGCTGCACAGCCCACTTGATACTTTATCGCTGTGACTTGAGTATCAATCCAATTTCGTAATTCGTATATAGTCATGACAATGTTAGAATGACAAAGGATTTGATAAAGGAACAACTGTCTCGTTTATACCGTACATGTTAGTAAGAGACAACCGTTGTTTGGACAGTTAATTTATCAACGTTTGTACAGCTATTAATAATATTACATTATAATTGATCTTTATATAGATCTTAGGTCGTTGCCTACCAAAACCTTTTTTTATTTTAAGTACCAGGTACTTGGTACAGAAACCGGATAAATGTAGTATAGCCGCCGTCAACCAAGTGATATATTGTATTCAACTATAGGCATTTCTTAAAAAATTGAAAAGATAATTCAATTATAAAGGTTGGTGGACACTGACGATATTATGCACAAAAACAAACTCTCCAAACTGAACTGTATTTTTATTAATTCTACGACGGTGACAAACAGGCGTGCGGCGCCCTGATGTTGAGTAGTCACCGCTGCCTATGGACGTTTGCGACGCCAGGAACATCACACGCGCTTTGCCGACCCTTTAAGAACCTATTTACTCCTCTGGGGGTGGGGAGGGCCCCATCCCTCTTGGAGAACCGCATAATTTCTCTGGAACCGCTCAGTTCTCGATTACCTATTTAGGCTCCAGTCTGTGAGGATGAACACCCTGCCGATGGTGAGCAGTGCGATCGTAGAAAGTAGCCGTGGGCATGGGCATCATGGCAAACAATTCTTCACACACGATCCCATTATACAGACGGTATTATTATATTATAAATATCAAATTATAGATCACACACAAGGAGCCAAAGTCTCTCCTTCGACTTATAGGCTCAATTCAGTCTGTTAGTTTGGACTTGTCAACTATGCGCATGCGCACAGCGCGTCTTTTTACTGAGTCAAAAGCTGGCCCAGCCGGTATTCGGGGGTTCCTGCCCAGTCACTGCTGTACTTCACGGGTCGGAGTTGCGGTTTGTTCAGAGGCAGTCTTCGCCCAGGAATGAAGTACCGCTTCACTCTGTGCAGTACACCAAGCTTTTTAGGTGCCTTAGCCTTATCCTCTAAATGACTTCGGAACTGAACGTTACTGGAGATGTCAACCCCGAGGATCCCAGTACTCTTTGAGATGTTGAGGGATGTGTTCTGGAATTGCGTGGCCACAATAAACGGAGTTATCTTAGCGGTGAACACGCAAGCTTGTGTTTTCGAGGGGTAAAACCGGTTCAAATTATCCTGCCTTCAATCGGCGACGCTAGATAGAGTACTCTTGATTTTAGACACAAGTTGTTCGCGGCTTTCATCCACAACGGTACGAGGGATGTTAGCGCGGCCTGTTTAGAGTGCATCTCCAGTGCTGTCGCCCGCATAACATAAAAGTACCGCGTACGGTACTTAACCCGGCCAGTTATTTTATTTGATGGTACGGAACCCTTCGTGTGCGAGTCCGATTCGCACTTGGCCGGTTCTTAACTTAAGCGGGGAAAGAAGTTCTGTATTATGAAACTAGCTAGCCTAGAACGACATATACTGTTTCAGGGTTAGAACTTAAATAGCATCTGAAGATTTTGACTCCCAAGTAGGCCCTCCTGAATCAAAACTTTAAGAGATGTCTGCAGTAACCGATAACCTCACATCTAGTGGCAAAGCGCCGGTGACAGAAATGTTGACGGCCGTCACGTCTAAAGTGCATACTCCTAGTTCCAGAATTTTACTGGCGACTTGACAGTTGAAACTAATTCCTAATTAACCAACGAACCTACCAAACCTACTCTACCTAACGTTTCGCTGTAGTTGCATGCATCGTGGTCGCGGATGGACTGACTGAAGGTAAATAAAAAATATCGAGATACGCCCTTTGGCCTTTATACTTACTATAAATAATAATATTTAATAATAGTAGACTTGAATAGGTTTGGCAACAGGTACAGAAATATTTTTGGTATAATCAGGACGGTAAATCCAAACGTCTTTTCTTGCGAAGTTTTTTGCGTTTTTCTTTGTGTTTGGTCCAGCTTACGCACGGACGGATTTTTTATTCCAATTAAGTTATATTTCATACAATTTAGTCTCATTAGCCATTGGGAGTGTAAAAACTGTATTAAGAAGCGCGGCAAAAAATTCAATTAGTCACAATTGTTTAAAAGGGTAATTAGACGGATTAGTCGGAAACCAAAGAAAGAAGACAAGTGGCAGTAATTATCCGCTAACATGAAGAAATTATATAATAAGATGAAGCCACTAAAACAGGTATAACGTATATTGCATATGAATGTTATCGAACAAATACGTCGAAGATTTTCTGATACAACAACAACAATTTGACAAAACTATGAAGTCTGTGACAGTAATCCTGTCTTTGTGTATGAGTACGTGTCCAACGTGTCCATTTGCTCTTGTGTTCATTAAGTCTACATCTTTAACACATGATCGTATGTAAATATTTTTGTCTGTTGAAAGCTGCCGCGTGTTTCCAGTGTAATAACACTGGATACATGAATACATGTAAGTCGTTCCCGCTCCCGGGACAATAGTGTCCCGGACCTTTGGGAGGCGTGCGCGGAGCCAAAGCCAACGCGTAGAGGCCCTTTCGACAATTGATTGAAATGTAATGTGTACATCGAGCGGACGCTGTCCCTATCCGTGTCATGGGACGCACACAGAGACAGCACCCGCTGGGTGCAAGAACTATTTATGGATCTATGGAGTCTAAATACAAATCGGGCTATGGGGATGAAATGGAGGACTGGGTACGGATTGAGACTATCAGGAGTATCAGGCGTCTACCAGGAAAAAAGTCTCATGTGTAATGGCCCAGTGTTATTATTATTAAATATCATTAATATCAAAATCAATAACTTGAGTTGTCGCACATTTATTTTAGAACATTAGGAGCTTTTCTAAATAATGGCTAAACATAAGCAATAATTGCTAAACATATGTTTAGCTAAGTCTAATCAGGATATACCAATTTCCGCCACATGTCCCTATTTCAAACTGAAATATCTCAGCTCTGCAATGGAATCCAGCTTGGTGCCCATAATAAAAAATGAAATATATTCAAATATCTATCTAATGATTTAACTCTCATCTCTATTGGTTATTGGTCCAATTTGCCCAGTGTCCTGTTAGATTTTCGTCCCAGTGGCATCCTTAGGATGCACAGATAAGGAGCAGGGCGGGCGGCCGCAGCCAGGGCGGCGCACTTCCCGCAACGCGAGGCCGCGCTTAACCTATATAACGACGCGACGGCGCTGAAGCGCTTACTGCCGACCAGCGCCCTCCGCCAACCGTACGTAAAAACAGTACGTACATTAAAACTTTTGTAACATTAATTAAAATTCCGACCCAGCACTGCCAAGGTCGCATGCGTGCACTGAAAAGTTACGACATCACGTTAACCGCTTCTGTACGCATAGATACGTGATCTATTAAGAAAATTTGTTGTATGTTTGTGCGGCATTGGTACCTTCTACCACCACCGACCGTTGCAGGCCGCCGCGTGCGTCAGTCGCCGACGGTCCAGCTCAGTGCGCCCGCGCCTCCTCCCTGCTCCGTGCCGAACTCGTGACAGTGCCCCCGACACCTACAACAACATGACCAATTACATCAGAATCGTAAGTTCACTTCTCTTCAGCTCGCTTATTTTGCAGGACTAAGAAATACTCCAAAAACCACTTTACGCTAATTTGAAGAATTAAAGAAAAAAAATACATTTGGGTAACTGTGTAACGTAATGCTCATAAAATAACGTTTTCGACGTCCATTATGCAATTTGTTCGTATAATAAAGTCATGCGGCTGCAGATGCTATATTTCGTTAAATATTACGAGACTACGGTAAATTGGTCCAATAAAAATAATAGGTTATAATTTCGGTTAATGCGGTGCAGTTACATCGTAATATTGTATATGTGTGAAATCCGTTAAATTATCTCTAAAGAGTGTGGGAATACTTATGACATGATGAATTTTAAAACTCTCAAGGATCTTGGCCGCCTGATGACACCGCGATATCATTTTAATAAACGTATGAAAATCTTGAAAGGTACCTTGCGAAATTCGTGAGCTTTGGTTACGCAAAGTAAAGATTAATATTTTGTCTTGTAGTGAGCAACAAAACTAATTGATTGTCAACGCGTCAGAGTAACACATTAACCAGATTGCGATAAGGATAGTAAGTGATCTTTGTTTGGCGCCGACAGTGGCCACTACTACAGGGCACTTTACGATCTCACCTCCTGGGTATTATATAATTGCTAGATTAGATCATACAAAACGTATTTAGGCAGAGTTCAGACCGACTAACAAGGTATATAATAATTATAACATAGGTATCTATGAAAATGATGTGGTAAGACAATCCTTTGTTAAATTCGCGATGAAAAGTCCGCATAGTAGGTACATATCTGACGATCTTGTGAGTTAGGCACAATGCCTCGCTTACAAAATAGGACCTAAACGGGTTATATAGAACAAATTTCTTAATTCGACTGTCGTGTAAAATGTCGCGTTATCGCTGCATTAAATTTTCCATAAAAGTACTCTTTGAAGCAATGGCTAACGCATAGTCAATTGTTTAGCAAAACTTTAATGCGCCGTGACCAGTGAAGCCGGTCAGTATTACAAGCGAAACTTGTACTAATTGTCGTAGCTTAACTATTTCCAATTTAAACATAGATATATAATCATCGTACAAAAATAATTTGCAAGCTTAAATTTCATAGCCACTTCGGGGTACTTTTTTAAGTTCAGTTATAGTAGAAAAAGAACAAATAAATCCGTCACATTGTTGAAAGGAGTTTGATAACCCAAATAAATGTTAATTATATGTATCGTCTTGGCATAACGTCGGGGATAGTGCAATACCGCATAAATAACAGCTGTCGATAAAGTTCTCATTCCAATAAAATTCTTAGCATTTGTTTGAATATTGATTCGTATCTACACTTGTTACTTTGGCGGTATTGCACTATCCCCGACGATATGTATTGTATTGTTATGACAGATATATTTCATAAATTCATAATCAACGTTATAATCATCATTAAACCAATATTTTTTTTTTTACGCCACATAATAATTAGAAAAGCGTCTAACTATCAAAAGTGATTTAATTTATGTGTATGTATAGGTACGGTCCATTTGGTGTTAGTAAAACTATCTTAGTACTTAATTACTAACATGGATTTAGTCCTCTGGCTGAGATTACACATTATATGACAATTTATCTTATTAGCTATCATATTTAGGATACTGTTACTACTACTCAGCTCTTCGTACTTCAGCTTCGTGCTTATCCGTACCCTGTCCAGTAGCGATTTAATGACGTGACAATAAAGTTATATCACATGACCGGTATTTGTCGTTTTCCACTTTTACAGGTAAACAGACATTAACTTTCATCTTCAACTTGGCGGGGACTGCAATCTGTTGCAATCGCAAACTTAATGCCTGCAATTTTATTGATTCGCTTTTGTAGATTAGGCGGCGTTTATATCCAAAGATTGCCTAAGTAAGAGAATACCATTATGTACAGGATCCAGTATTTTATGACCAGTCGATGTTCGTAACGGTGTTGAAGAGGATTTTTTTTCAAGACGATTTCCCTAAATACATATCTAAAACAATAACTTTAAACTGAATGATGGGTAAAGCTTCAATTTAATACATTGAAGGGTTATTTTAGTCATCATTTTACACAATTAATTTAACAAAATTCCAAACAATGATTCCTATAAATTTAAAGATATACCATTTGGTACTTCTATAGATTAAAATCCGAGGATCCCAAATTAGGTCAGTTCAACGTAAGCTCCAATTACCGTAAATGTAGGTAAACTAAATCGGTAATACTAATAGTACTATTTACTCAAGAATGTATTGTACAATCCCCAGTTGTCTATTGCTCTAATTTTTTTAGGAAAACAATACAGCATTGGTATGAACGCGATGATGTTAAGAATTGAAAGCCGATAAACGACCTATTTGCGGATAATTTGTAACATGATTAATAGCTTTAGTAACAGAATTAAATAGCAGCCCGATTTCCAATAACCAATGGCTGTGAGTTTATTAGAAGTTACAGCGTCTCTGGATGTTATATCACAACACAAACGCATGCTTCCTCGTTGAGCAAGCATCGTTCATCTCACAATCAATTAAACTTGACCAGATTATCTCGGCCGTGTAACTAGATGTGTTAAATATGATTTCTTTATTTAGTTTGAGGCTACGTTTGCATATGAATTGTTAGCGATTACGCTTTGGATTTTTATGTTTGATGTTCTCTCATCAGTGGAATTCCATTGAGTTATTTTATAATTGATGTTAAAATATGCGTGTAATATTAACATCGGCATAAATAGGGTCAAATGTATGGCTTAAAATCTGGAAAACAAAATATCCCCCAAGATGATTATACCAAAGTAGGCAACACAGTCATTCTGCCAAGGAATCTGGTTCCTATACAAATATCTCGTTTGGTGCGATATTGAACACAAATAAGTACCTAATGAAATATAAGATACAGTGCGGAAAATCTCTATTATCCTACGAGTAGTTAATGTTAACAAAATCGTTTGATTTATTACGGCCAAGGGCGTTTTGTTATCAAACAATCACGAAGGCATTTCTCACGTTAATTGCAAACAGTTTTGTGTTGTTTCGCACATTACCAAGATGATCAGTCGGCCGACTCGTGACCGCGACATGCAAAAACCGACCTTCGGGACCGCACGCCGTACGGTGAATGACCCATTTTGTAATGATAATATTTGCTCAATTTTTTCCCTACTTTTTTACTTAGTTCCGGACTTCTAATGAGTTCGCGTTAAAAGTTTATTTACATTAAAAGGCAAAAAATCAATAAGTTTCTTAAGTTTTTGCGACGAATGTATTCATACTTAATTGGATTAAAAACGTCTAAATATACAGTAGGATTCCACTGTTATTGCTTCGGTTCATCATGACGCTAACTATATTTACATAAATTTGCTTTGATGGATGTCCAGTTCCGCTTTTTCTAGTTTATTGACCGATGCGACACTGATAAATTACTTGAAGTTGCACAATCTAATTTACCACACTTCAAACAAAGTATTTAAACATTGCTATACTACAAAATACATAAGTTATTATCTAGTTAAAACAATTGGCTATAACTAGTTATTAGCAATAAAAGTTAAATGCTAAATCTCAACACGTGACAATTTGATATCTCAGACGGTTTTAGAAGCAAAGTGTATTATGTCTGGTCGAAAGCAGCGTAGTTATGACTGTTTGGCGTGACCACATCTGTAGCATTCCGGATTTTGAGTCAAATAATAGGACTTTAATGGTGCTCTGTAGACGGCAAGTTGCGCAAGCCGAAAGCGTAAGTGCTAAGATATTTCGCATTATGTAGGTAGTGAAAAGCGGTCAACACATCCAAAATCTTTTATATGTAATAGTCTGTTTGCCACATTATTTGAATTAATTCTTAATTTGTGACAGTTCCTAAATAAACATGTCAATAAACAACGCGATTTAAACTACGCGTACTTATGTAACGTCTCATAAAATATGAATGCGTCAATGTAATTGTACTTTGCATCGCTAAAAACCAAATTTGTATAGTAAAAAGTCATACACTCACATCACTAGCAAAATGTAGCGATAATGGCACGTAAATGCTGGGATTATTTATCAAGGAATTAATCTTCCTCATGATTTTAGATAGGTGTACCTACCTAATTAAATAAGCCCAAAATTTACAATTTGTTATACACTTTTCCAGCACACTTCGTGTTAAAAAACTGATAAATATTCTTATTCGATTCTGTTCAACAGTGGCTCTGAGAGCTGTAGATCAAACGATCATTTTTCGAAATGGCTGGAATCCGTATTCTTTACCTTTTTTAACCCTTTAATATCACCGCCATTATGAAATATTTCGAAAAACTTATTCAATATCATTGAATTGGCTGAGAAATGCGGCCTGTGAGGTGAGAACAGCCAGGAATCCAGGAAAGGGGACACCAGAACATCCAAACATACGGGCAAACGAAAACTAGTATGTTTGACCGAGCTGAAACGAGGAGGCTGGCTTTGTTCGCTCGGCCAATTATTACATAAATATTCCAAATAAATAAATAATAAATAAAATAACTTGTACATATAATGAATAATTTTATGTAATGTCCCTTGCTAAATTAAGAGGCCTTATACGTTTTAAAATTTATGTTTTTCATATTATGACATATAATATATTGATCATCTCAACCAACTTCTTAAAGTGAATACCTGATAGATAATTCCCTGATAGATAATAACATAGATATTTTCATGCTTTCATTGCGTGCAGCCGAAAATAAGTAAAAAAAAACAGTTTTCTGCGTGAATTTTGTCAATTTCGAGTAGATTTTGAAACAAAAATTGACAATGAAAAATTCAAACTGTAGGTTTCAAATATATACCAATAAATGTTTGATCATAGAGGAAAATGTCTAAATAATCGGCGTTTTTAAACGGATAAGGATCCTTATAAATTGCTCGGACACAACCTTTAAAAATGCGCTGCAATTAAATGAAAAAGTCAATAAGACACTGACGGCGACATCAATGGCGACCTCACGGCTACGGCTGCCTAATTGTAAATAGAAGCATTGTGACATATCCTCACTTCCTCTTTTTAACAAGTAGTATAGGAGTCAAGGTGAATCTAAATGTGCACTTGTTATATCGCTTTAATGTCGATTCAGACCTTGTCATTGTGCATTTACATAATTGCTGGCCTTGTGTCTGATATTACATTTTCTATATAAATTCACGTAATACTGAGATAACGATGGAACACACGAAATATTTATACGTTTTGGACATGAACAGTGGACACGATCCAAAAAGTTCACTACTGTAAACCTATTTGTTAATTAGTTTCGTAAAATGGTTAATACAGATCTAGAAGTACATAATGCAAGTTACTTGTTATTAAATATTTAATTAGTATGATTAAAACGTATAGGTATATCACAACTTTAATAAGTGATCATTACGACTTAATTGGAAACATAACAACGATCAATACTTAGCAATCAACTAACTAAAATTATGATAAAAGCTTATTTATATTCGCTCGGTGTTCACAACTGCATTAAACTTAATTGGAAGCATACATTATTTAATAAGTAAATTAGTAAATACCATTACTTTTTAGTCGAGTTTATAAAAACTATATTACATACCTTATTACAGGAGTGTAGGTACTGTTTACTGGAGGGTCTCTTAAAATATTTTATTCATGATTGAACTATTCAAGAGCACTTAAATATGTAGTAATAGTAATATTTAAAAATAAATCTAAATTCTGAGTGTACAATGCACCCCATTTGTGAAAAAGATGATTTCAGCTCATCATTGGCACACCGCGCCGTACAGAAACACCGAAAGTGTTTAAGTAACTAAAGTATGTAGGTACTATTTACACGGATAAGTAAATAAAATATGTTCGTCAATAGACCTAATTGGCCGAGCGAGAAAATCGTCTCTGTTTCAGTTTCGCCGAGACTTAATTTGTATGTCCGTATGTTTGGTTGTTCGGATTTCTGGCTGTTGTCGCCCAGAGGCCACATTTCTCAACCGATTCTCATGAAATTTTGCGAGTAGATCTTAAAAGTATATAGAATTTTTAGTCGATTCAGTTTTTCGAAAATGTTCAAAATGGTGGAGCCATGTCTCCGGATGAAAACGTAAAAAATTACAAATTTTAGCCATTTCGAAATAAACTCGCGAAATCTCCAGCTCATAGAGCCACTAGTATATAAACATTATAATGTCACCTGCTAAGTTTCCCGTTATATATAACGGGAAACTTAGCAGGTGACATAAAGACGTGTTGCGTTTGCGTCGTGAATGGGCGCTGTCTAGGGCGCGTGCGCGTAATGTATGCGTAGGGTTGCCAAAATTACCGGCCGGATACCTTTGCCATTGCTAAATAATTAATTTTCGTTAGTATCTTTGTGAATTTTTTTTTGAGACTTTCGGTGTTTCAATACTAAGGAAAGAAACTTCAAAAGAAACATAATATATATCTACTATATACATAAACATAGATAATTATATCATAATTAGACCCTCTGTGCCTTCATTACCCCAAATTACGATATCCGCCTATGATATTTGGAGAGATCCCTTGATTTCTACAGAATCCCACCATTTGACATCATGACAATTGGACTAAGTAGAAACTATACTCTTCAAACAAAAAATAAGGATTTTCCAAGTCTGTCTAGCCTTCTTCAAGTAACCAGTAAATACTCAAAAACCCATCGATTGGATAAAAAATATTGTCGTAGCTAAATCGTGGCCCTAATCCGAGCGGAAAGCGAGCGCACACTGACGCCGCGCTCACATCAAACTCCAAAGGAATTTTCCAAAATTGTCCAGCCTGTCCAGTGATACATAAGTACTTAATTGAACATTTCGATAACTTGAGAACTTATATTCGAAGTCAAACCGCGCTCACATCGCACACCAAACAAAATATCCAAACTAGTCCAACCATTTTATAATTTATTTTATTTTTATAGTCGTTTAAAAAGTATTTGTAGCCCTAACTAAGCGGAAAGCCCGCAAGGCTGCTCCGGCGCACACTCACGCGGCGTTCACATCACACACCACACACATGGCCGACGCACGCGCCGGACCGGTCCGCTGTCCGCTTCCGCCTTCCGCCGCCGTTACGAGACAATTTATCGTGTCAGGCGGCGGAATGTAGAGGTTGTGAGGAGCTGATCCTTATGCGATATACGATTAATATGAGGTCACTTGATAGTGATAGCGATAACTGCGGCTGAATTCGTTTGTAACGATATTTTTCCGAAATACGACCACTACCTTAGCAATGTGCACGAATTAGCTTTAAATGGCAAATTTTTGCTGTCACTTGATTCAGCTCAAATCACAACAATCGAAACATATCGGCCAAATCAACCATACACGTTTGTGATTTTGCCTGATCTCTTTAGACCCCTACCTAATGTATTGGGCGAATCAACTTTTTGACCGACACTTTTAACTGTCAGCGGCGTTATTCAAAATGTCTGTGGAGTTACTAAGAAATCGAGCTTGTAATATACAAGTTTAATTTGTTTATTAGGTTTAACAGCTGGGAAATTGAGCGTTGTAACGTAAACGTAACCCATTTGAAACATAAATAAGCCAATTTTAGACCTAATTTCTAATAGTTGTGGACAGATTTGTGTCAGTCAAAAAGTCGTTTCGCTCATTTATTCTCTCTCAATTGAATTCATAAAATTCTGACGGGTTATTTTCCACGCTACAGCGCGAATCTTCCAAAGGGAGTGGAAAGATACATAAATGGCGTTACAATAAGTACTCCTTTATAAATAATGTAGTAGCAGATTTAGGTGACGACGGCGAGCAGGCCGTACTTATTTCCTTTCCTATAAATCATGGCAGTTTAAAATAATGTAACAGATAAAAATAATACTTTTATAGCGACAGTTATTATTGGGCTGTAATACTGGGTAGGATATCTTCGCCGCGTTGTCTCTAGAGGCAGGTATTTCTTAATAATAAGAGCAGTAAGAGCATATTACGAAGTAGTCTATGATTATTATTTTATATTGACATGGCAATGCATCATTATGTTAAGAACAATATTTAAAAAAACTGGACTGTATCTAGACGCTCCCTGCTTATTGATATAATATCAGTGGTAGGGAACTGGCCTACTTGTCTGTTGCCAGCTGCATCACAAGGTCAGATGGCTCCGTTACAAATAAATCTTAACTACAAATACATATTGCATAAAACCATTCATTAGTACTTAACTATACAAAATTAATGGGCAGTGCGTATCACTTAACGCCCCAGCAATAAACAAAATAATAAAACATTCAGACCTATTTATGGGAAATGTAACGAGGTCTGATTTCAACCTCGTTTTAAATACTTCGCTGCAGAATTTACGATCACGTGATTGCATTCCAAACTTAAAATTAATAATAGGTATAATCCGTTATGCTCGCTACCAACATGTCAATTATATAGTTATCTCAATTAGATGGTCATATCTTGTAAGTAATGGTTATTAGTAAAATCGGTTCAGCTTTATATTTGCTTACGTGTCTTACGAGTTTTAGAGGTATCCATGCCGTCTAAGAAATTGTATAGAAAAGGGCTAATTATTATCTGCCACTGACTATACAAACTGGCAATAGGAGCGATTGGCTTTAAATCTCAGGTAGTTTATATTGTTGTTTACTCGTAGGTTTGTTTCCTTTTGTATTCATTTGATTATACATAACATGGCTTTCATGCGTTCATGTAAATCTACTGACATATGTCAGTCTATGGTTCGTTTCAGGCAGTTATGAGTTACACATCTAACTTTATCGTTATAAATATAATTATTTCTGCAATTAATTCTACCAAACTGCAATCGTAATTAAACGGAGGTTCAATGGTTCAATAAATTATATGGATACTTACCTACATAAAATAACACGGAACTACAAAAATAGGTACATACTCATTTAATGCGCGTAATTGCACCCACAGTTATTAAGACCGCAACTTGGATATTCGCTTAAAATATAATTGAGAAACTCGAATCCGAATACCTACATGAAATCCGCTCTTGTTGCCTGGAAGCTGGGAATGCGGAACACTACATGACGAAATGGCTTTTCCATTTACAAAACAACAAATCACAAATCTAGGGTTACGGTTTATTCATAAAGTGGGCGATCAGCTGCATAACTAAATATAATCAGTTTTATTTAAAATACATAAGGTTTTATATGTGCAAGTAGATTATCGACTTTGTAAGGTGTTTATTTTATTAATATTTATTTTGCTTTAATATTATCTATTTTAACGAATAAACTTTCATTTCTTTACCATTAACGATCGTGTATCCACATAAATGATCAATAATATCACTACTCTATTAAGTCATTCAAATCTATCATTTTGTCATTGAGTACAATTCTAACATAACAATGGTTGCATTGGGGTATGTTCGACCTTCTACCACTTTCTATACCTACTTCGGAGTAATTTTATAATGGTCTGTAACGATATCGAAACTACTTTATAACCGTGTAGCGGTCAAATGGCTCTAAATATGTAGGAGTGGCTTAATGCAGACGTTAGTGTACGAGTATAGTTGTGGAACTGGGTGCAACCTCTAGCGCCTTTTGTCTCAATATTACCGATGGAAATAAATGTATTTTCCAATATAGCAATATTACCGATGGAAATAAATGTATATTACCGATGGAAATAAATGTATTTTCCAATATAGCAAAACGATATCGCCAAGCTTTATTTATATGCAAATAAAACATTTACCGCCTGATGTAAGATTAAAATTCTGTACTTATTTGTGAGAATTTATCTTAGGAGACTGTGCTGTGGTTGACATTTAGTTTGTTACCACTGAGTTGAGTCACTGATAACGTAATTTGAGTTTTATTGGTCTATTAAAATATTGCCGCTTTGATGACTCAAATGAAAGCTCTAGTGATACGGAATATCCGTAGGAATACAATTACTGAGCAGTAAATAAAAGACACTGAACTTACTCGAAAGAATGCGCGCTACTGCGTGCCATGTCCGAATTTTTTTCTCGAGATTTAAAATTGATAATGAAAAAGAAAACACGAAATAAAGCAGGAACACCACTTACAAATATAACACTCTCATTATGTAAGTATACCAATTGATTCCCTATTGGGAGTTACTGCGGTTTTGCAGCTGGCATGTGGCATATTATTACATTTAACTAATTTGTTACTTACTATCTATTATCTAGTCCCAAACTAAGCAATGCTTGTACTATGGGTACTAGACAACGATATACATAATATATAAATGCATATAGAGATAACATAAATTCTGGTGAACCTTTATTCTGTAGTAAGTAGATGTCTGTACCTCAATGCCTGTGGCAGCAAGACATTGTATACGCCTTAGCCTTCACAATGTAGGTGACAATTCCACTTAGTATATTTAGTATGTCTCTTCATAGCGCATACCACTATTTTACATAATTCATTCAATCAAGTAAACTTAAATTAAAAACAAACATAAGTTTTTAATTTAAGTTTACTTGATTGATTTACGCTCAGTTTATATTCCTAATGCGAATTAGAGTCTATACAATTGTCTGAAGAGTGGTAAAAGGTTTCGTAAGTGCACTAACACAAAATAGGTGTAAACCTACAACCTATGTACATACGATCTATCTTGATTTAATAACCTATGCACACAAAGTCATTGAAAACCAGGTAATGAACCATCCGTCAATGCTGAGGTGCTCTATTATTTACATAATATTTGACATTAGTTCGGAAGGCCTTTACGCAACGCCGCTGCCTTGATAGTAAAAACATACGTATGTGTCATTTAAAATCGTATGAATGTATGTCATTTCGTACTTGGAAGGATGGTCGCGTGTGGCCGATAGTCACGGCATCGTCGGCATTGGTGAAGAGGTTAATCCTTTTTCAATCTATTTATACTGACACCAATATTGTTATTCGCTAATTACATAATTTTTGTCCAAGATTAAAAAAGTCGTCGATTTCCGATGATGATTGTACGTTTTTGTTCTGTACTTGAATATACTTAAATACAATTTGAATGATGCATAGAAATAGTTGTAGTGACCTGCCGGATTTCATACTTGATTCGATTGCGTGAATCGACGTATAAAAAATTAACAACGTAAAACAATAGCAGCACTGTTTTTCTCACTAAAGTAAAGTAACTTCTTACTCTTCTTAGTCTAGATGGCCTTAACAGTTATTGATATGGATTTAGGTGATCAAGGTGCGTGTCTGATAACGAACAATTAACGAACACGCCTATTTTTCCTTTACATAAATTACCGACCAATTCATTGTGCATCAAACAAGTACTTTTCAGAGTTCTCTTGAATATAGGGCAAAAATGATTTCAATAGTACACTATTTTAAATTTAAATTTAAATATCCAGAATAATTAGGTGCTGAATATCCCTTGAGCACACAGATGTGTGCAGTGTATGATATGATATCGTAGATGATATGGGGTGCTAATTTGTTATTCGTAGCTTAGGTAATTTAAGTTTATACGAGATTCAAACGTGTATGCTAACTAAACTAAAATCATTTCAAATATGTAGTGAACCCTCTATATATACAAATGAGTAAGTAGTATATACTCCAAGCGGCTCAAATTACGCGATTCGGCGAGACTGAGTCATTCCGGTAACGCCCAGTTGGGCTAGTTGAGGAAATCAATCACGAAACATCAAGAAAACTATTAGGTAGGTACTCGCAAAAATGGACTGAAATTCTCCATTGTTACATTCAACTAATTACATGCAATCGTCTTTGTAAGTATAATTGAACCAAGGCGTATTTATCTGGAAATTGCTTCATTAACGTGGTTTGGTTTCGAATAACTAAGTTAAAGAACGTCTGCATAAACTTTATAGGTACTTGTATAAAAAGTTTTATAACCTTTTTTTTGATCGTCAGTGTATATGTCAGTGTATCTCTATATGCAGTGTATGTCAGCAGTCTTACCGACATAGATATTCTACTGTATACTTCCTATTTACTATCCATATGTGCTGACATATGACAGGAAGTCATCAATCCAATAAAATATAAGCAACTTCCACTGCCTTTAATGTGTACAAACAAGGCAGTGCTTCCTCCTGCACAAACGACATACATACGTTACTGTCACATCATATATATTAAAATACAGCATCGTGGGATAAAGTTTGAATGAACCATAGGTACATAGTATCATGTATATAGGTCATAAACTAAATTCGACATCTTCTGTCTGAACTCACACCCTATTATGTACTTTAGCGATCTGTTGAATTTATGTAGGTACAAAAACAAAAGAAAAAGTATGTAGATACAAAGGCAAAAAAAGTTATAAAAGGTAGTTAGCACAGACCATAAGAATTGGTAGGCAGGTATGTATTAGTAAATGCAGCTCGAATAATATTCCGTGACACCGCCGATACATTGCTCAGATGGCTATTTTTATTTGTGGCTATTTTATTTCAATGTTAATAGAATAAGGCTCCAGTTAGTCCCTCAACAACAAAAAACTTTAGATTACGAAGCTCCACGTCATCACGCTTGACAGGTGACCAAGCGGAAACCGTAAATTGATTATGAGAACAAATAGACAATCCCTTAGTTATTTTTGGTACTTAGGTACTTACTACTATGTTTTTGGCTGTATTAGTTTACATGGTCAATTTTAATTCAGTATAGATAAACATACAATAATACTCAATAAATTTTGCATAATTCACGGGAAACATAAATTATACAATCGACTCTGTAGGACTTCTGATGGCTCGACTTTCAATAGTAATATTTTATGTCACAATCCAGGACAAGCAGTTTGCTCCTTACGATAGAAGGATGTATCTAGCATCCTTCTATCGTCTGTTGTCGTAATGTCTGAGACATTTGTTAGTTTAATGCTGTAATTATTCTTCTGTCCTGTTAACGTAAGATACAACTGTTTCTATTATTCAAATGGTCATGTTTCGTATATGTTAGCATACATATGGGACTGTGTTCTGTGATTAGGAGCAGATTCAATGTTTACCATGCTGATCAGGTAGGCAGAGTAAGCCTTGACTTGACTTGATGGACTAAATTCTTATTGAAAATACGTTTCTGGTTAACTAGGACCTCAACCTTCGGTGTTTTCTTTGGTATATGGTCACAATTTGTGGTGGTCGATTTAACACTAAACAATCTTGTTGAGCAGTACTCACTGCAAATTCAATGCGATTGATTTAATGCTAATTTTGTTAGAGTACGTCGTGACTTAGATTGATTAATCTTTCTTGAGAACCTACTTCCCAACTGTCCTCTACTTGACGTTCCCGTCCAATAATGCCCGAGTGAGCTGCAAATTGTAAAGGTTGTTATTTGTTTTTTTTTTATATCCTATCCATCAAGTTCATGGAAAAATCAAACAGTTGTTTGACATAATGCGTGGCTCTGGCCAAGATCATACAGGGCAGCATATACTTGGGCAGGCCGTTCTCCTGGAGAGGACGGATGAGGTTCTTACGTCTGATGTGGTAATACAATTTGAACGGTGAAGACTGAATGGAAAGGATTCGAATTCCAACCCACGGACCTTCTCAGAAGCCTCAGGCTTTAGCAGACCATCACAATCAATATGATCGCCCTTGACTTTGATTACGGCCACTAATCTCGTAAGTAATACTTATGCTTTGTCCATATTAATTTTCTCGTCAGCCATTGTTCCGTTTTTCATATTTAATGACTTCAAATTAGCCCAAAGCAGTTTCAAGGTCGTGGACTGACGTTTGTCAAATCTGCGCTCTACTTTGGGTGCTGGAGAGTAATTGGTCAAGCTAATTTGCGAATTTAATTATGCGTGATTACATAGAAACGTATACATGTATGACGAGTGTGGAGCAATGAAATATGCGGTTTATTGTTCTATTGGTGTGTAATTTATTAGTCACATTAATTAGTTGTCGATACAGATAATATCAAGACGATGGTTTGAAACCCATTATTATAAAACTAAAAATAAATATGTAGGTAAGTAAACATTACTTAAATTTAACAAATAAATATTATCAATAGACTCAAGAAAAGTGTTAGGTTATAATTAAATTAGTTACTATTGTTGCTGTCATTTATCATTGGACTAATACGTTTTTTGATCTGCATGATGAACTCGGTAAATGTAATTGATTAAATATGAATGGTGATTAAATATGAAGAAGGTAAAGTAGTACAATACCCTACTTAATGTATTAAATTATTTTAGCCTAACTTAGGGCTCACATTCGCATGAAATGTATATACCTACTACCTTGAAATGCATAGGTAAATATATAGCAATGATCTGACGCATTAGCTGCGTCCCACTAACAAATTACATTACAATCCTATCAAAGTGTAGGGTTGTTGCAATCTTAGAATTAAAAATATTAAAAAAGTATGATTTGCATACGTTCATAAAAAACTGGTCCATCATGTAAGTATGTTGTTTTCTCTACATAGGTGTAGACTGGAGACTTTGCGCTAAGATGTGACTGAACAAATCGGTAGATATCACAAGTTGTGACGCATTTTTTTAACTTAATGTCTATCTCTAGTCATTATTTCTCTTGTGCAGTAAAAAACGCCATTAATTGCATAAATTGTACGTAAAATTCCTATTTAAGACACAAACAAGATATTTGTGACCGTATTTCAAAAATTTGGACAGTCTTAAGTACATTCGCCCAATTGGCCTAATGGTCATACATCTAATGCAAAATTCCCTTTTGTTTTAAGTCATTAACGTGATGCAAATTACTATGATGTTGGCACAAGACGTTAGTACAATGTCCAGATGTGTGTCACTGTCGCAACGTTCACACTTGATTTGGTTTCTGTGCACGCTCGCGCGTGATTCGCAGCTCGTTGTTTCCATGAAGGTACTTTGCATTCTGTTTTGAGACGCGATACCAATCTTATCTTCGCACATCACAGCAAAATAAGTCAGAATTTGGTTGAAATATGGCACGAATAATACGAAAAGCACGAGACTGTATGATATTTTGGTATGCTTGATGTCAATGTCACAGAAAATGCATGGTAGCTGGAGTCAGTATTAATATAGCGAAACAATAATATTACTTATATGGTGTCTGTATAAATTAAAACATAATTTTAAAATTATTCATATTTCTTTTAAGTAAATATGTTTAAAGAGCACAGGAAAGATAAAAAAAACAGACAGGTAAATCCAAATGTTCTATTCCTAGATTCACATGTGTGAGCCTAATTAATTTCATCCATCCTGTATCACATTTAATGTTTAGTGGAATCGGTAGTAAAGAGTCACGAAAAAGTCAGCTTTCGGTACAACACATTAGTCATTAAAGGTCTATGATTCATTTTAGATGAATGAGCACTATGTATTCCATTAGATAGTTAATATTACCGCTTTGGACATACAATATGCAATGGGTTTGCGTCAATGTTACGAACATCGATACGATCTAAGACTGATTGCGATCGAGCTTTGATCGATACAAGACTATAGTTTATATTGTTTTAAATATGTATGAAGTGCGTTGCGTTAGCGGAAAGCGGTAGCCAGGAGTAATGTCCAACAGATACTTATAGCGTTCGGCCCGGCTAAAACATTGCACAATTGTACGTTTTACATTACTTGCCTAATACCTTTTGTGCTCATATATCTGGGTATTAGACAATGTTGAACACGTAATGTAAGTTAAACGCGAGTTTGCTTTTAGCATCACGCGGCTATCTCGACGGGTATGCAACCGGTCCGCGTAACTACTATCAGCGGCACAGTGTTATTACTTTTCGCAGTGGTTCGAATCACTCAAATTAACAATTTAACACATACTTGAATAGGGAAGTAGACGAACGTTTTTACGCCACACCAAATTACATATTCTTGTTTAATGATATACTATGAGAACAAGATCCGGGCGCTTATGAAACTTTTTAGCTGACGTGAAATTGCATTGCTTTTAATTCTAGTTTGTTTTTAAGTATTAAACTTATTGAATTTGGAAATTTTCTAAATAATATTATAGCGTTTTACTGTCCAAGATATCTACGCTGTGTATGTTGTTGTTACAGTTCGGTTTTATCGCCCGCGCAGTTTCATCAATACCTTGCTAAACTTCCTAGACGTTTAAACTTGACGTCGCTCGTACCTTACTAGCTGTTGGCCCTGTTGCATATTTAAAGGGTTTCTTAATGCTCCTGGCGAGGCAAATTAACTACTCTCCATAAATATAATAAAATATCAATTATGAATGATTTTTCAATATCGAACCGCGGGCGTGGGTAAGTATAGAGATCTGTGCTTAAATACAGTGTATTAAAGTTAATGGAATTAATAGTGTCATAGTTTCAAATTTATTTTATATCCGCGAGCCGTTTAGAAGTGGTTGTTGGTAGCTGATTACATAGTTCTTATAGATTTATAATTTTTAGTTTGCGTTATACATAAACAATCGTAAACAGACAATCTTAAGTCATCGTAAGATTATCGAGCTTATTGTTGTCATCCGATATTGGAATACAGATTCGACATCGGTAGTCTCTTTAGACACGAATTTTATCGATTCAATTAAAAGTAAGCAATCGGTTTATTTATAGGTAGAGATTAATAAAAGTACGCGTGCTCCAATGCTTAGAGGAAGGTTCTTAGTGGGTCATGGCACGAAACCATCTTTCAAAAGTCATAATCATTATCATAATTTACTAGTCCATGTCGTGACTGGACTCCTATTTGTTAGTCGTTTGACAGGATATTTATAAGTGTGAAAATGAAATGAAAACCGCAATCCCATTTGCATAACTAAATCAGTTGCGTACGCGCACTGCACAGACGGGCGGTCCTTGCACTTTCCTACTGCTTTATGTAGGGCTTATTGCGAAACCTCTAGGACAAATTGCTGGTCACGTGAATTCGCTATTATCATTTTCTAAACACGTTAATTGTAAACCAGTTTATATAGCAGCGTTTTGATCGCAATATTTTTTTTTATTCCATTTACTTTTAAAGAGTTAATGCAAAAGCATCCGTCACGTTTTGACAAAATGCGAGTGTGAGTGACAGATGCTTTGTCACTTGATAAACGCAATTATCATAGGACCACAATTCAGAAAGGAGTTGAAGATTAATGATAAGTAAATGAAGCTGATTTAAGTATCAGTCTGCTTTCAGTCACATACATTTCTTATATCTGTGATTGGGCGTCATTCCCGTTTCTGGGTTTCTAGTCCCATATAAAGCCCGACTCGTTAGTAGAGAGCTACCAGCTGAACACCAGTTTAAGTCATTGAGAGGCTTCATCACTTGACAGTAAAAAAGTCAATCAAACCGCCCGTGTGCATTTGCACACACGTGTTCATATCAGTGCTAGGGTTCATACGAGCGCCGCGCAGACCCCAGCCGAGGCCAGCTCAAGTTCAGACACTTGTTTTGGTTCAAACCAGTTCGACATGTGAACAGGTCCGTTACGTAACGTTTCCGCGGTTTCACTCATGTGTGAAACTTATCGCCGGGATGTGTTGATAACGAAACTGCTGAAAAGTGAAAGGATATTGGGGATTCTGCTTTTCAGTTTGGGGAGCTACGTAAAACAGCATAAAATAAAACTATGGAATGTGACACGTTTGTGAATTGACAGTATGAACTAACTAAACATTTAAACAGTAGGGGATAGGCATAAAAAATATGGGCTTGTTCTTCGTGGAATCTTCACAAAAATAGGTATATAGTTGTAATTGAAACGTTAGTTATTGTGTTTCCTGTGGTTGCCTATTAAAGAATATACTAGACTGTAATATAGTTAGGAGATATACCGACTGGTCAGGGACTGCAAAGGCATTCCAGCCCACATTCATATTGGATCACTATCCATACATTAACAAGGCTAGATTCCGACTAGATTAGTATGTCGACTACTTCATCGATGTCTAATTATTTATTATCTACGGTAATATATATTTATTATAGTAAAATTTACAAGTTATAATCTATAGCTATCACAAAAAGTCAATGGTGTGAGATCATGAAGTAACATGAGCTTTGGGTTACTCAATGTAGTAGAATCTAGTTCTTCTCGGTCTGATTTACAGTTAAGATAAAATAACAGTCATTCCAATCCAATTACTATACTAGAACTTGACGTTTAAAACGCACCATGAAACGGAACAACCCGTAGGGAACGATGTTGATTATCAACATTAAATACACAAAAACACCGGAGACAGAAAACGGAAACGTGCATTCTCTAAAACTCGATTACAAAACGAAATATGTTCGCCGTTGCTTGTTCGAATATTATAGAAGGATACCAAAGGTTTTGTTGCTTTATCGGCTACTACTGCCGCATTTGAAAGTATGTGGGTATGTGGGGTAAGGCCGCGGAAGACCACCAGCTGTGACAACTGAACCAATCAATTCAGGCGTGTGATTGAATGAGTGATAATCGCATTGTAACATTACCGTAACATTCAATAATGACATCGTGTTGTTACTGACCAATACTTGTTATATTAAATAAACGATCGTAGACTTTTCCTATGCAGAAATAACGTGACTGTCTGATAGATTACTTGGTGGATCTGTTACGTATGTGATTAGTGTAGTGATTACCACAGTTAACACGTAGTTAACTCCGTGGCTCATTAGTTAACGCATTGAACTTTTAATTTTATTACGTTCTTTCATCAGCTCAACCTTCGTAACCAGGTTATCTGAAATCGTCCTCGTGTTAATCAGATTTAATTAAAAATTATAACTTACTGGACAGTAAATACATCTTTTGTTTTGTATATCGGTATACTAAATCGAACAGTTACGATCCGTGACGGCCGAACTATTTGAATACACATTTAAATTTAAATAACTCTCTATTTACTTATGTTTTGGTTTCAATACCTTGAACTTGGGTGACTTTAGGGAAAGGGAGCTTCTTCGCAAATAGGTATCAAGACACAGCAGATATACTTATATACATATAAGTTAAACTGACGCTTATCATGTGAAAATACATATAGCGAGGACGTCGGTTTTCACTGTCGTCTCTTAAAGTCGCCTCAGTTTACAGTGTCTATTCTTATTTTATAAGTAATTGAAGTCGACAGTGGAAAGGTTAACACTTAAGCTTTCTTTGTTGAATCTTACTTGTGTGTCTTCTACGAAAATATTTCCATTTTTATGTCTAGGTACTTTTCTAATCTGACAGAATATTACCATGCCCTTTTAGTAGTTATTGTAATGTCCGATAACATTATCTGTTAAAATTGATTGCGAAGTACATTACAAAGTAGTTTTTTGTTGTTAACTTTAACAGCTAACAAATCGTGGTGAAATTGTAAACTTTACTCAATAATAGAATTAAAACTAAGATTACATTTTGCAAACCGGCCACATGGGTATTTTTATGAATCAAAATCATCCAGAAAACGAAACAAAGATGTCTAATTTATTTGTTATTCCCCAGACGTTCGTGTTATGCGCATGCGTGGCGCTAACGGCCGCCCAGTTCGGGCTGGACTACGGGCTAGACTACAATGACAATTTCGCGCCCACCAACTTCGGAGGGCCGCTCCTGAACACGCTCTCGGCCGCAGGCGCCAGAGATCCTAGAGCTAACACAGGTAAAAATTGGGAGATCACTCGATTTTTCGCGCCAACGTCGAAGGACCACCCCTAAACACGCTCACGGCCGTAGGCGACTGTGATCGCATAGCTAACACAAGTAAACATTGGAGAAACTTCCGAATAATTGACCCTTTTGCCATTAGAACACAATACTTATTTCCAAAAACTAATAGAAAAATAAGTGATTTGATTGATTGACTGTTAAAAAAAATTAATAACTTTTATATTATTCTAATCATTAAGCGGAATCTTGTAAATAAACTAATATAAGCACAGAAAATTTACATTTGAAAACAACTGTGTCAATTTTCGCACTTTAAATGTTCTGAGGCAACAGCCGCGCCCAAATCTAGTCGCCTATCAGTTTCAAATGTCAAAACGTAAATATCTATCGAAATCTTGGATGAAGTACCTATGGATTCGGCATATGCGTATACCCGAAAGGGACAGCAGCAAAGTACATGACTAACACAGGGTTACCAGGTTCCAAATAATTCTCCCGTTTTTCCAGTGCTAGTTGTTAGGCTAACAACTAGCTAACAATGTTAGCGGTGTGAATTAGTTTTAAATGTATTATTATATTGTATGGGACAAATTATAAAATAATTACAATAAAATTTACAAAAAAAAACTGTCAAAATGTAATGGTAACATATATTTATTTACATAAATTTAATTACAATATCGAGAGAGCAGCAAGATAGCCCATAGGAGGCATGAGCATGAGGCAAGATGTTTACTGTCCTTTAAATTGTCGTGAACATATACTACAAGCATTTTTGGTTGGTTCCCAATTCGATCGTCCTGTTGCACGTATCCAACATTGGAGTAAAGCAGGATCATGTTTTGGAAATCTAAAACAAAAAATATATATGTAAAACTCCATGAGTTAAGGGTAATTTACCAATTCTTATACTGGTATCCCTTAAAATCGAATAAAGCAGACAAATTAAAAAGCAGTAAAAAACGCGGCGGAACGTCAAGTAAAGGTGAAGACAAAGAGTAAAGACTACTGACACTGACAAGACGTAAAGACTATTGAATTTGTAGGGGTAATACCTAAAAATAAGATATTACAAAATGAGATTTTAAGCAGATTTCTGATGTTTTGATATGATATCGCTGTGCTATTTATCGTATAAATAATTATTAAATATATATTTGCAGAAATCAAGCAAAAGCAAAGTCGAAACATCGCACTTACCTATGAAAGCTTATATTTCAACTTTTTTGGCCTGTGTCGCTTTTACAGCCAATTATGGAGCAACGCACCATTGTTTTACAAATCTATAACTAATAGCACTCACTATTATTATTATATAAACTTTCGAAATGTAATATTATCCACAATAGTCGTTGGTTTATAGTAGGCTACAACGCACATTTGAATTGCCCGGCAGTATTTAGCGGAGCTCTGTCAATTTGACAATCATCCGCTAAACAAAAAAAAGCGGAACTCTGATAAGGACAAAACATCTTGTCTATATCTCTGTCGCTCTTAACGGTTATTGTAAATAGTTGTCCCGTTCCCTCTTGGTATTATTATTCGCTTGTCATGTCCAGAGGTTACTTGGTCCATGATCGAAATCCATATCTAGCGAATGTCAGCATAAAATCGTTTTATATGACAAGTTTAACCAAGTGGTTATATTTAAATTATATTTTGTAAGAAATACGAATAAAAACGGGGAACCGAGAAATGAATAATCAGTAATTAGCACTAGTAATAGTTCATCTATCTATCTACACCCGATTTCGCATATACGGTGATATATTTGACTCTTAATTGGCTCAGCGTTGATGTGGCCTGAGATGAGATGTCTTATGTGACCGATCTTCGCAGCGAACTTTTACTAGTTCAATTTCAATTCAATCTAAAGTCCCACCTATTGTAGAACTAATTTAAATTGTTGCCTAAGCGAACAGTAATTAGTTTATCTATTCCACTTTCCTAATGAAGTTATCTGATAGAAACAAAATCGAAACACTTCCGCGGCTACTCGACCCGTAGTAAACCGTTTTTACTACCGTTTTATGGGATCTTGCGCAGTTGCCGAAAATAATGACATAAGTACATTAACTTATCATAGTTTAGTTCATACCCATTACCTACTTGAATAACGATTTGAAGTTTAGGTTAATTTACAATTTGTTCGTCATGTTACAATAAAATAAAAAAAAATATTTTGGTTATAATTTTGACAGTAATTTGAAGTTGTTTTTACAACACAGGTATTAGGTATGCTTCATAATAATCTAGCTGAAATGGTGGTGGTTATCTACTTTAAGAGGAAATACTACTGCAAATTTTTCGTTCTCGTCTGTTTTCTTCTCCAAAATTTAGCCAATCGTTACGATATTTTAGAAACTGAATGGGAAGGAAATGTTTTGTGTCCGAACGTTTCGATTTTTTCGCTTATTATTATAAAATGTGTGTACCAGGCGTATTTTTTTGGCCGAAATTCCGACGCAAACGGACGCCAAGTACACAAATTCTATATTATGGGAAAATGACCAATGATATGTCCTCTTAATAGATTTTTTTTAAACCATGAAAGGTGTTGGTGATTTTTCTCACCAGTTCTTTCTATTTTTTCCTGTCCACAACTATTTAAATGTAGCCAAAGAACCAAGTAATATATATTTTATTTAGATAATACAAATGCTGAAATAAATTACTTATTATCTTACGAATAGGTCAGCAGAAGACTAACACAATGCCTTCCATAGGATACATAATACGGTCGGGTACTTACGTTAAGACGGTAGAAACTAGTAAGCTACAAGCATCATTTAAGCGTAAACTAAACAGCCGTTACGTGGTCCAGTTGCACAATGCTAAAGGGCTTAGTAATGAGGAGAGTTGTTCCGGCTTAGAGACGTGACATTTCCTTATCATCAAGCTTTGTCTTAAGCGGCCGGAATTGAAACGATCATTCAAACGCTAGACGGAATGATGCAAATGTCCCTGCATAGCCAACTTAAGATTAAATTTTCATTGGCCAATTATTACAAAGCAAAATATCAAGATATAAAAGTATATTTGAACGCTTTTCGCCTGTTCATGTTCAAGTTATATTAGTAAAGCAGAATGTATTTCAGTTTTTGGGACACTTTTTAAGAATAAATAATAAAATAGATACATGTCTATGGTATGGTGGCGCGAACTGGGGAAGGCCTATTTCCAGCAGTGGACGACTCCGGGCTGATGATGATGATGATGTCTATGGTAAGGCTAATCAGAAACTAATTGTAGTGTAGGACTATTAAAGCCGTGAAACAATGAATTACTCACATTTCAATAAGTTTGGTATACATAAGTCAGAAATAAAACTTTTCTTATCAATGGTCTTAGTGTCGTAAAAAGCTTGAAAATCTTAACAAAGATTTCGCTTTAAGAATCTTAAACTTAAGCAATGACTGATATAATATATGACACCTACGATACGTATATATACGTATCGTAGGTAGGTTCTATATATAATCAGATAATAGTCTAATTTTATATTTCAATCGACACTTACGTTGGTGTTGTAAGTAGGGTGTTACAATTAAGACATAGAGCACTGCATCGCCTCTGGGTATTATGAAAACAATTGCACTTCGATGTTTATCACACTGGCCGCTGTTACAAAATATAATTTACTTTAGTTACTAAGTTTGCCATTTATACCAGCCAGTCCACTATACTTAAACACCGATTAAGGTGACTTCATTGGAATTTAGCTGAGTAACTGAAGTTTAATAGTAAACTTATAATTATATTGTCAGATTTGACACTGACAAAATAATCGTTTTTGTGACTGGAATTAAAGAGGTTGCTGAAATAATCTCCGCTTTGCTGCACATATATTGCTATAGAAGTCTTATTATATAGGATTGTGCGCGTGACAGCAGTAAACGCTGTACATTGTACCTATTACCTAAAAGCGGGTTTAGGTTATAAAATGTCCTGAGATGACAGCTGTCACCGGCACATTGATATCTGAAGACTACTATAATAAGTAGAGCCTGACCAGAAATATATGAGGATGCGCCATATTGCGGAATTTCACTGGAACTAATTTCTTACACTGACAATGATTTTGTGATGGTTTCTCAACAATGTCAATGTCATTCGTGGTAGTTTGTTTAAAAGACAAATATTTACAATTATCCAAGGAAAATGCCGAAAACCATTCACAGTCGTGAACTTAAGATTATAAATAAAGCGTACATGTGTTTACTACACGAAAAACAGTCAGGAAAAATGCATTCCATTAAATGATATTACGAGGTTTACATGATCGCACTGACAGGTATTTAAAACTAATGTCATTATAGTGCGGTTGCGATTGGTTGCAAAATTGTTGTCATATAAATCTTATAAATAGCGCCCTCTTGACAATCCTCATATATTTCTGGTCACGCTTTAGTTTGATTTAAATTTGGGCAAATAATGCTGTCTACGTTACGGTGCGGAACCCAAGCGTGAAACTGACGTAAGAAACATTTTCAATGTCAATGTTAAAAGTCTTCTTGTTATTTTTTTTAGGGTTTACATAAGTGAAATAAGTATTTGAAAGTTCCGGAACCAAAAATCTTAGATGATTTTATGTTTATTTATCATGATCATGAATAGTAATAATAATAAATTAACATAAAAACAGAAAATTTATAAAAGTAACCGTAAAGAAAAAAGTTAACGTTTATGAAAATTAATATTTTATCAAAAAATGCCTATTAGTGTACGATAAAATCAATTGGCTGTTTTGAAAGTAAATTACAAAGCAAAATAAATATGTCGTTAGATTTTTTGACAAGGGACAAAAGTAGGTACTGTCAGTGCTGTCTATATAAATTATATTTAATCTACCATACCTATCTCTACGCATTGAGTATTTATTACGAAAAGTCGTGATCGTGTCCAAATATTCGCTTGTCAGCTGTCAAACCCACAATGATTATCGCCGCATGAAAGTCGCTTTTAATCGCGGGTCGCGATGCAAGCGCACAATTATGCTGTAATGTAGTTTGAGCAAAAGAACAGTCACAACCCGTCCATTGTAACCATGGTAACCTGATTACGTATGCTGATGTGTAACGACCCGATTCGCATTAAATACGAACTGGAAATTAGAAAAACATGTGTTGTTTCATAATTGCTTTATATATTGATAGAAAAATCAAAGCACCAAGATTTAAATACGTAACCTGGTGGAAGAGACTGGAAATTGGACCCGGTAACTCTGGATTACCAACTAGTAAGTGTAGTGTTATTACCAAGTGGTAGTGGTTAATACGTTGATCTCAGTGTGTTAACCACTCCACTACCCCAGCGTCAGGAGACCTCTCGTATTTTTCTTTACGCTTTTTTAGTTGATCCATTGTTTATTTGAAAGGCTTTCTTTTTATCCAGAGGTACCGGGTTCGACCTCTGGAGACGCGTCTTCCGCCAGATTACGCATTTAATTATTTCTTTGTGCTTTGATATTTGTATAAACGATTCATTAAAAACATGTATATATGTGAATATTTACCACTACCTATGTTTGTGTTTGGTTCATTCGCGGTTAAAATATTCCTCACCAAGGAAAACCCACTTAAAGACGTATGGGTGGTTCTTGCATATGAAATGTTTATTTTAGTGCCCTTTAACGCACGGTCAACACAATACTAATGTCTCACTTGTCATTAATCCATAGAGCCAGTTTCGTAAGTATAATTTGGATGCGGATTTATGTTGGTGCGACAAAGCAGTGGGAGGAAGTCATGCGCATTATACTTGGAGTTAATGACAGCTAACTAGCAGGCCCTGTGTACAATAACCCATAAAACATTGTTGGGAAATATTTTTATTGCTCGCCCAGGGGACTGAAGGGCAAGCCCTTTTACTAGCCTTGCGGAACTTATTAAAATCAAGGTAATCTCTTTCTGGTGTCCGCATTAATTGAAAACGTGTCTCATACTCGTATAAATCTTTCGTTACAAAACTTAAATTGCTGAGCTGAATATTTGTCATTCTTTATATCTCATCTTCATATCATATCAATTCAACGGCTTCATATCTACCACGTACTATCCTATATCCTTACACTGAGAGGTAAAACGTTGTCTAGATACTCACTCGTTCATCAAAGGCCATTGATTAAATATAACCAATACGGTTATTTAATAAGACGATATATGTTTCCTAAACTAGATCGTTAGTTGAGTAATATTAGAAATCTCCTAACAGGATATAATCAAATTAACGATAAACTCGATCAATATTCAACAAGCAAGTATGAAGCTCTTAGTGTAGTGCAGATACGTTTGTGTAGGGAAGGTTCGCTTGCGTAACAATGTAAATTGGTTTTGAGTCGTTTACTTTAGGATCGATCTAGTTTATTAATGTTCAATTTACATAGATGAACATCATCAATCTTCATTTATGCAATGTTTGGTTTGAACAGAAAACGCAATTTGTTCAAGCTCGAGTCAAGACGTTTTGGATAAATAAATGGCGTAGCCTATTGCGAAAATAAATGGAATTCTCAAAATATGAGCGTTATTTAAAGATGCTGATATGCCCAATCCGAAATTCTTATTTGAGTTTATACAAGATGTTTTGAGACTGATTTGATGACTTATCTGCTATGGACATCTCTGGGTTGAAATGATGATAAGTATATCCCTAATGGGTCTAAACACTAATTTATGTGAGTGTTAGTGATCGATGTACTAAGTTCCGCTTGCGTTTAAACCTATATAGCGTTCTAATAAATAAAACAAAATCGAAAACACAGCTATGAAAGTAAACATCAAACTCCTCGCAGCCACACATGTGTCACATTTTCTGCTCAAGTAAGTTGGCTGCCACAGTTAGGAGCATGTCAGTCGCCAGTCGGCTGGGGTCCGATCGAGCCGCGCTCCGCCAAGCACGAAATGTGCAATGCGCGGCCCTCAAAGTAAATTCAATCCGAATTCATTACGAATAACGCAAATATTAATATCGTATTTAAATTTTGTAGTCGCCGCTGGGACTTTGTTTTGACTATAATTAATTAGGGCGCTTTTAAATGTATTTAACAATAGGAAATCAACTATAGCTACGTATGATTAAATAGTTTTTCAATTTAAACTGACTCTATACCGAACTTATTATGTAATTGACTAATTTTAGGAATTAGCTGGACAATACAATATAGCGTAGATCCATACTGATAACACTCGGTTTCTTGCTTTGGTTGCAGGAATGGTATTCTCCCTTTTGACCCCGAAATTGGTGGGTTCAAATCCCGACTGCGATGTGAAAAATTTTGGATTTATGCCTTAAGTAAAACCGATGTACCTTCTCGAGTAACCATTTGCGGATGTGCGATAGCAAAGTTTATTATTTTAAATGTTTGAGAATTTGCAATTAATGTTAAATGATAATTTCACAACGCGGTATCAGATCACACACCGTACCTGTAGTGTTTAATTGTTCTGGGGAAGTGGCAACGTGCCTTGGAGCTGCGCTCTGTTTGCGATCGTCCAATGTCAGGTTTGGCAATGGCCATTCAAGGATGGCGCTTCCTAAACATCTTTAATTCATCGAGTATTTATGTTAATAGAACCAATTATTTGATGTTAGCAGTCGCTTTGACAAATTATACCTAATTATGAAGGGTCAATTTGTAAGTGATGAACAAAAGCGTGATTAAGAACTGGATCTTTATTTTAATGCTATAAAGCACGCAAGCAATAGTATCTTCATAGATTGATGTATTGTTTTTCTAACTTTCAATTGTTTACTCGCGTCCGTTTTATTCAATTACTATTAGTATCTAGTGAACCGTGCACTGGATCGATCAATGTTACGCCGAACATTTAAACTGATCATTATCTTTCTACATTCATAAGTATATTGATTTGATTGAAACATATCCGGTACATTATAATTATATTCGACTAATACGAGTTTTGCATCGCTTTTGTATGCTTAATTTAGTTAAAAATTGGGTTCATATTCGTAGCTCAAAGTTGATTAAAATTCTATTGGAACTTATTCTGTTGTGTGATTACATAAGTACATTTGAGCCGGAATACTGTTTTGACCGTAATATCGACTGTTAATTTATTAATAATGCATTGCGGCCTGAGCTACGGCTAAGAAGAACATTGATTGTTATATTATACTTACATAGAACTAAAAACCCATGAAATATTATGTTGTTTTATAATATAGGTATATCCCTATTTCACGGTAGTTCTCAATTAAGAACGGAATGAGTTCATACTGAAAAAGATGCCTTTTGTTTTGCTTTCATATGTGGTAGGTATTTCTAAATCAAAAATAAGGACTCCAGCCGCCATCGCCGCAGGAGTTGTATCTTTAAAGTGGTACAGCGCAATTACTGTTCACTTATACGCCCATTACAATAAAACGTCTCATTTCATTGAGACCTACATTCGACTACTTAGTCTGTAATTTTCTTCTCTGATAATTATAACTTCGTGGCGGTTAATGAGAAATCGATTTATATGTTTGTTTAAATTTGTTTGCTTATTAGTTTATGATATTTTTGCTCTATTATATAGCGAGGTAATGCAACGATATTTTATATTTTGGACTTACTTAATACTGTTTGCTTAGTGACTGCAGACTATCAAGTGAGAAGTTTACTTTGGCTTGATTGGCCTTTTCTGTTCTTATGTAATTAATTCATAAATCACATTTGGGTGTTGAATATTTGACGTTCTGGGCTGCTTCTATTAGTTTTCAAATTTGTCAGCTAAGAACCCATTAATATAAATTAAGACATTGACTATGCAAATAAAGCTATAATATGCAAAGCCTTTGCGAAGAGGCAATATTCAATATTTGGCTTCAGTCGTAAATTACTTTTGATGACTCAACCCACTTTTTGTTTATGTAATAAAGAAAGTGTTTTCTGCATTTACATCAGTTCTCAGTAATTAAGATCATTTTAAGAGGATATTTATTTGATAAGAGAATTACTTAATATCTTTGGTTTACTTATTTATTATGTAAATGAAATGATGCTGAATTAAATGATCAGATTACCGTTTTATAACTAACCCATTATAATGCAATTATTAATTCTTTGTTGTTTGTAATTTATGAGAAAACTGCACGAGTAAATATCGTGTTTATCCTACATGGTCGACTACTTTTCTTATTGACAAAAGTAATTAAAAATAATCTTGCCAGAATCTTTTAAATCACTTAACACTGTCATCTAATACCAGCATTCTCCTAATCCTAGATATCTATAGCAACTTCCTCTATCCTTTCTTTAATCCTGTACTCTTTTCTCTACTATTCCATTTTTATTTATAGGTTTGTCACCACCAATTTCAGGTCCGGTAGTGTTCCCCCCCTCGCCCCCCGGCGACCCGTCCCAGACCAGCGGCGTGGTGGTGGGTGCCTCCGGCTACGGCTTCGTGCCCCCCGGTTCGCAAGGTAAAGCCTACCCCTCCGGCCGATGATTCCCTAGTCAATGTAGTTAGTACTAATAACCATGGGAACCAATAATGCTAGACAATCGACGGTAAAAACAAGTATACATTAACAATAAGGTGAAAAAATGTAGACATGTTTTTGTCGATAACTTTTTTACTCTTTTGAATGGTGGTTCAACGGTATAACTATCTCAAAACGTTATTAATTCTCTGACCAATGTCATGAGAGTATTTAGATCACGATTGGTTCCAAATATGAATTGAATTTAGTCGAGAACCATTTTCAACCGAGCCTCCGTTTCTTCAGTTCCGCAGATCAGTTCACTGGAGTTTTAACCCTATCGGAACATTGTCACCTTTATTAAAGTAGCCTAGCATTATTTAAGTTCTCATGTAGTGACGCAATTCCCTCGGAATACCCTGAACTTACCTCAGAATCAGGCAGCTTTAAAATGGTGATGATATTTTTTTAATTCTTGCGCAGTCGCTGATGTTTAAGCGATATGTGAGAGATCTATTCATAAAGTAAAGCAAAAACCTATTCTGCCTTTTAATTATGTATCAATTTTCTTTGATTCTGAATTCTAGATATAAGTAAATACGTGTTCGCACTGCTAAATAGTGGTTATTATGCAAATTATCTTTTTCTCACCTTCTTAGTTGCTAGTGGATAACTAGATTTGTTAGGAAATCAGCATTTACGTTTAAGGTTCCTTTTTCACCATTTTAGAGATTGCTTTGGTTTTAATGTGATAGTGTGCGGGGTTAGTGTATTTAGTAAATTATTTTATAAATGTAGACGTAGTGTTTAAATGCATGGGTATTTTGTGCATGTATCCCAGTTTCCTTGTATCCTAATTTGGCGGTTTACCCTTAGTCTAAATTCCTTCTGTTTTGTTTGGATTATTTACATAACTTTGTATGGACAGTTTCATGAATTAATGATTGTACAGTACTTAAATGTTTTGTTATTGTTATTCAGTCTTCGTTATGAGTGGAAATGTAAAAGTGTAAAGAATGTGTACCTTATATTTATTAATTATTTGTAATAATAAACAATAATAATTGCTACATGTTTTATTCTGTACTCCTTTACCATTAAGTCACGCACATAATTATGCATGTTTGCACTGCACGTTTGGTCGGTATACATGTAGAATGGAAAATAATGAAAATAGTTAGTTTTGATTTTATGTCACATGGGTAATTCATAAATATGTATAGATAATTAATGGGTAGGTATATCTTCCCTATCTTATTTTTTGCTAAGCATTTACATATTATGTATAAGATGACATACCTATCTATAATCATACACAATAGCACATACTCGTATCTGATAACACATGTTTCAGGCCAAATCCGAGCTATATTTATCAAACATTTTCTGCCATCATAAATAATTTGATTCTTTGTATTCTGAAAATAATAATAATAGTACTAAAATAAATAGGTGTATTGATTCTAGGCTGCTAAGTATCTCGAAACCAGATTGAGACGATTTGCGTTCTAGAATATACTAATTACAGTAAATAAAGACATAAAAGTTTTTACGACATCGTAAATACACATGTTGTTTATGTAATACGAATTTATTTGTTGTTGATCAAGTAAATCTGTGAATATTTCCTGAACGGGTAAACCGGCTGCCGTGATAGCATCGCCCCGGGTCGAAACAAGACGTAATCGTGAGCTGATTCATATTTTTTGGAGATCCTGAATGAGCTTCCAATACTTTTATTTATACTATATTTTAACTTGTATTATGCTGATGTATTAAGTTCAGATATGCCAAACAAAACAATGTTGTTTGGGTTATTTCTACCGATTAGAAATGTATTTAAAATTTTATTATATGAGAAAATTAAAGATAAAGATAAAATAACATTTAATCAAATAGGATCACAAGTATCACTTTTGCATCGTCAAAAGCTAACACAATCATTAAAAATTAAACTTCATATTTAAAACATTGTCTAATAAAACTTGCTTAAAATAATATTAAAATGACATTCATAATATTAGTATTATTAAAAATTGTACACATTCAATTATAGGTTAAAACACAAAAAACACATTCATTATTGACGTGCAACGTTTTAACACGTTTCGATTGGAATAATTCAAATATCTTATAGATCATTTGCTTTTAGAGAATCGTTTTCACATATTACCTATTCACATAACATACTTACAAGTTTTCCTAAATACATTACCTGTGACATTACTTACATTTTCATGCAGTTCACTCTCACAGCCATTCATAGCTCTCATTGACTGCACGTACATTTTTAATTATTTTTACGCTAGTTGTTAATAAGACCTACCATTTAATTGGTAAACCCTGTAAAGAAAAGGAATGAAAACACATGTTAAGAATATATTGGCTTTTGCTGCCTACTGTTAGTAAATGTTTTGTCACAATGACTAAACCTTGAACTGGGCCCTGGGTTTGACTGATATTAGTAAGTAGTAGTACGCATTAGATAGTAATGTCAAACTGTTATGGGGCTTTGAATGACATCCCAGAGTAAGTGTTATTCTTGGACCAAAAGTTTGATAGAATCCAGCCTTATCATAACAGAATGTCGGGAATAAGATGACATTGAGTCCTAATATACGTACTTAAAAAAAAAAATGGGCAAGTTCGAGTCCGACTCGCGCATGAAGGGTTCCGTACCATAAAAAAAGTTTGTTGTATGGGAGCCCCCTTAAATATTTAATTTATTTATTTTTAGTATTTGTTGTTATAGCGGCAATAGAAATACATCATCTGTGAAAATTTCAACTGTCTAGCTATACAGCCGGGTGACAGACGGACGGACGGACAGCGAAGTCTCAGTAATAGGGTCCCGTTTTTACCCTTTGGGCACGGAACCCTAAAAAGATCCTTATTGCGTTACCATTCGCAGTCACATTAGGTACGTTTTGTAGTATTGAGAATGACGACGATAGGAACGTCATATTAGATTACGCCGTACACCGGCGCGGCAAATTTGTCACTGATTCTTTGAAATGTAATAGTGTAGAAAATGTGTACCTTGTATTTATTAATTTATAAAATTGGCAAAGTTTGCGCTCCGGTGTACGGAGCAGTCCCCGATGAAGAGCTCCATACGAGTTCGAAACATGTCGGGCTGTTCCTGACAATTTCACGTGAGTGTAAACTGCTTAATACAATAAATAAGTCTCACGAAAGTTTTAATAACATTACGCCATATTTGGATAGGTACAGTTGACCCGCGTAGACAGGTACTATACTACTCACACCTTTACTCTAGTTACATTAAATTTAACCATAGCGACGATCATAAACCATCTTTTAATAAAAATCCAACACAACGACGTATTCATTCATCACAATAATCGTGGACAGAACCCAGACACGTCACAAGTCATTCGTACCACGGTACCCTTATTATGAGTTTATGTGTGTATGTATGTAAACACTTTATTGTACATAAAAACAAGAAATACATTACAAAAGAATAAACATGTACAATGGCGAACTTATCCCTTTAAGGGATCTCCTTCAGTTAACCTTTGAGTAAATCAGTGCTAAACACAAATGTAAATGGTAGACAAACCAAACAACATGCACAATACAAAGGAGTACAACAGAACAGTCAATATAATACATACAGTGACAGCTAGCTACTCCGTAAACGATTTGTATGGAGAATTGTAGTTCTACAAAGTAATCGCTAGGGGCGCTGTGTTATTCTCCGTACAAAAATCGTTTACACAGTCGCTAGCGAGTACGGTCACGTTATCTCATAGTAAGGGTCAGACACGTCACTAGTCAAACTCGGCCTACGGTGCAGCAAAGGTAATGCCAAACTCGTTCCGGCTAGCTTACACGCTTAACCTTCGCCATGCCGGATCAACACTTTTCCTATTACGTTTATTTATATTTATTAGTATCTTTTGTCAGTGGCTTTAATCACGACTACAGTTTGTGCGCTGGATTGCCCAAGCGGAAGCGAGGCAAAGAAACATTCAATTGATAAAATCTAACCTGACAGTGCAGGTTCAAGGTGATAGCGATGTTTATCCGATGTAAATTTAGAACGTTTCTGGGTAAGGACCAAAAAGTTAGACGAAATTAAGGCGTACTTAGCCATACAAGGCGAGAAAAAAAGCGATCGGAAAAAGTTTCGTTTTGCGACAACAGGGACATTATCCGAAGGTTCCTTGTCGTCGCACAATCGAAACCAGCACGTCTAGCGTAACTGTGACACGCGACACATACTATCCGTCACTTTCCTGTAAATACTGTGCGAGCAAGACGGGTGACACTAAGTCGCGCGACAAGCGAAGTCACGTCAAGATATGCTAGTCTAGCTGTACTATACAATGCAAACTCATAATTACGAGTATTTTACTATGTCATAATTACTTATGACGCTATGCTACTAGTATACGGATATGACAAACTTCCTGCCAACCAAATCCAACAATGCAACTCCTCTACTTGGTATGCAATGCAGGTATATTCGCGCGAGACTTGTGCTGGTGCATATAAATTTGAAATTCATAGAAAATATAACATGGAAGGATAAAGGCAGGTCTGACACAAATATACACACAAACCAAGCAAAACTTTATAATTTCATTACATTCTACTAACGTCAGCTGTGGAAAGCCCCCTCAGGGCTGCGTAGTTGCGAGTTAAATCCTCATTTGTGCCGTAATGAGTAATAATCGGCCAAGTGCGAGTCTGACACGCGCACCAAGAGTTCCGTACACACACTTATCCCATCTTAACTGGCTGGGTCAAGTTAAGCTTGCACTTGGCATGTATGGGATACAAATGAGGTGCAAAGTTAACGCAATTGATCACTTTTGTTGTAAGGGAACCCCATTAAATTATAGTGGCAACAGAAATACATCGTCTGTGAAAATTTCAACTGTCTAGCTAACTATCACGCTTCATGAGATACAGCCTGGTGACAGACGGAAAGACAGACAGACGGAGCGGAGGCTTAGTAATAGAGACCCGTTTTTCCCCTTTGGGTACGGAACCATAAAACATATGTATAAAAAATGCAAAAAGACAGGCCTTACGGCGCCGCCCTGAGGGGGCTTTCCACAGCTGAGTTGATATGTTGATGATAAAGTCTAACAGAGCTACACAGCTAACTAACACAGTGGGATGATAGGTAGGTATATTTTGGGCATTATCACGCATTATCTAGAAAAGTGGCCTACGCCACATCTTGGGATTTAGGTAGCCGACCCTTGAGAATTCATTCTCAAAAAATGGGACAAAGGCTAGGAGGATGGAGGATGGGTGGATCTAGAAAAGTCTAGAAGTGTAATGGATTATAGAGCCTACTTTCATATTAAATTCGACTCCTAAGCGACGATGATTCTATTTAAACGAGTAGATAGATACTTGCGAACTAAGTTTGTGTTAAGGTAATTATAAGTGCTGATAATTACATTATTCATGATAATTATGAATTTACAACTTTCCTAACCTACTTCAATATTGCTAAATCAATATGATATTGCTAGACAATCGAGTGTACTGTTACAAAACGGTTTAATATAGAACAACCAATTTAATAGCAATTACCTTTGGCGACACGTATTGAATAAAAGATTTAATTCACATTGCTTTTTGTGCAGCAACCTTGATACATAAAAGTTTGCTGAAAGTTGTTGCTGATATGCCTAAATACTTAACTACAGACAGACGTTGACCTTTTTCATTGCGACTTTCGGGTTTATTATATAAAACCAGTTCAAAATAAACTACCTTCTACCTGGTCGATTGTGTTCCTGCTTCGCCTGGTACAGTCGCACCTAATAATCCGCGGATAAGTTTACCTTTCTACATGTAATATTTGTTTTGCATGTATTTACATCCTGTTTTTGTTTACAATAAAGCGTTTACATATTTAATAAGTATACATACGTAATCGGCATACTCCCCCGAACTTAGGTCTTTTAACCATGGGCGTGTGTAGTCTTATTTTATTACCTGACTTATTTCTTGAGTTTTATGAACTTGTATCATATATATCATTATCTCATTCTTTTAACATTTTTGTTTAATAGGTACAAACTTAACTTGCATGGATTCGGAATACCTTGTTATTCTTCTTATTACAAATCCAACGCATGCAAGAGGGTGAATGAAAGTGTGTATTCGCAGGTTATGTAAATTTGTCCCAGTGTGTCAATTGTTTAAATATCTAGAAAATAGGACAACGCCTAGCAATTAGGTTAGATATCAACGTTATAACATACTTAACAGTGATTGACTGATGCTATAAGTGTCCTGCAAGTTACTTCTAGTCAAAAGTTTTTTTTTGAAACTAGTTTTTTTTGTCGACTGTATTTTTTGCATAAACGTTAACTGCTCGTCGGGGCCGATATAAGGAGTCCAAACTGAACGGGTCTGTAGTAAATAAATACCTATACCGAAGATCCTATGGACATATCCCTACACCATTATCACACCAGCTCGTTCGTACTAAGTAAGTAGTAGTATTTGTAGTACTTATATGCGTTGCCATTAAAGATACGCAAGTTTTAGAGAGTTCTCGTTCAATTCGACGAGTCAAAAAATGGTTATAATTAAACTTCAAAAATTTGATCCGCACATTGACACGGTAAGTCTAATAAAAGCTTTTAAAAACTGTTTATACCTAGGTAGGTGCATTTATAACAAAAAATCATGTTCTAATCTACGTTAACATCTATGAACTTAAAGTAGCACGTAGCACTCACATTAGAAGCGAACCTTTTTCATAGAAAAGGATTAAAAATACTGACTTGACCCGTGATGGCAAAACACGATGAAATGTTACCCCTTGTTAGGACGTCCCAGGGTAAAACAAAGAATAAGTTTCGCGATGAATTAATATTACAAATGCACACGTCTGGACGCCCTTCGCTTAAAAATGAGCAAACACATAAATATGCATTAGATAAATATCATAACAGCGGTCCGGCTAGAAAAGGTCGGGATGCTTCAATTAATTTAATAAGTACGAACTCTTTTATTAAATCAAAATGGCGGCCCCGGGCTCGGTGTGATATGTCAATTTCATAATTAAAGTGCGTTTGACCGTGAGCTACGGCAGCATCCACCGCCAGCGAGATTAGAAAAGCACAAATTGAATGTGTGGGTGGACCGAAAATACAAATGAAGTCATCGGACTTTTCACCTAACGCAATTAAAAAAGGGATCGCGAATAAGTTTTGGTAAAATATTCCCTTTTGTTTTTTTACGTGAATTGTTGTAATAGCCGGCTGGACCATAGAGTAGCCAGAAGAAAATGTATTGTTCTGAAACTCGGTAGCAGGCCTTGTAAACGTTAACCTTTATCCGTACTAATTAACTGGTTAGATATTTCGGTAACTCGTTATTAACTTCGATTTTTTGGTGCTTTAACATTGAACTTATATTTTGTAGATCAGGACAAAAAAGCTAGAGCTATTTCTGATTTTTTTTTTTTTCAATAAAAACCTTACCTTACTAAAATAAAAGCCTTTAACTGGATTCTTTTGTAAGTTTAGCACTTTTAAAAGTTCCGCTTCTGTCTTTATGAAGCAAGTATGAAATATTGCGGTAAACAAACAATTGTAGCAAGACGTGGAAAAACGGATACGTCCCGGAAACTTGGGAAGTTTCTAACTCAGACAGTTTCATAAGCTTTTTGCTCCGACAGCTTTATATGTATTTTTATCAGCATTGTTAGGTACTTACATTGTTTTTTCCTTATAGGCAAAATAATAATACGAAATTATGACATACAAATGTTTCGGTGAAACTGAGGTGATAATAATGAACAATTCAGTTTTGTACTTAACAACATGTGGAAAGGAAGATGTAAAAGTTTAGATTGATGACACATTTTTTCTTAAAAGATATAAAAATACGTTCTGTGTTCAAATACAAATATTCTAGGCTCGAAGAAATCTATTAGTAACTACTTAAGTAGATGTTTTCTCAACAAATAAATGCTGAAAACACCTCGTGTTAAAATTAGTAGCAATAATACCGTGCAATCAAATTTAATGCATCAGTGTATATCCAGCGGTTGTTCGCATTATTGCCGCTCTTATGCATTCGGGTCGGGGGGTCAGACAAGGCCTGATTACCGACTTCTGAACTCATAAGCGTGAGGAGTTGAGTAAACACTGATATTTCATATTCAAATTAGCAAAATTGAAGTAAATTATAACCTATTCAAGGTATGAATATATCAGCGATTATTTATCGCTTCCAAGCATAATTCGCTATTGATTACACCTAAATTAAGTATGTTTACTTACTTACTTGTATAATTTGTATATACCTATACCTGTAGCACAGTAGCCAAAAAGTTAATCGAAAATAGATAGATTATTTATGTTCATATTTGTTTGAATTCGATATGCGACAAAAATGTAATAAGTAGGTACTCGTACGTACCTACCATATTTGCTATATTGCTTGTGATATTATGACCAGAGATCAGACGGATAGGCATCATTATAGAGGCGTGTCAATTTACTTGCATTTAATGGACAATCTTCTAACACCGGCATCTTAGAATGGTCCAAAAATAGGCTTCTTTTTGTAGCTTTATTAAATGTCCCACGATTTTGAGATAATCGAAATTATCCGACTAAATATATATTTTGAATGATTGGAACCTTGTTTCACTCTACTCCCTCGCCGCGACCATTCGCCTGTACTGTAACAAAAACAAATTTGTCTTTTGTTTTATATATGAGGGAGCAGCCTAATGACCGTCTAGATTACAGATGAAGAGATGTCGGAAGTTAGAAGATTGTCTATTAGGCCGTGTTCAGACCGGGCTGACTGTCGGCCGCCGAATGTGTGAATATGTATGGAAACTGCGTAACGTTGCGTAACGTTCGCTCTCTTTGGGCGGCCGACAGTCAGCCTGGTCTGAACACGGCCTTAAATACAGAACGCCGTGTATAATGTTGCCCTTCACTCCGGGCAGGTGCGGCCGGCTAGCCCCGCCTCCTGCCATTAACAGACACTCGGATGCAGCCATACAAGGCTTCCGGCATCCCAAAGTACAGAAAAAAAAAAAAATGTTGCCCACCCGTCCGATCCCTGATTATGAGTTAACTTCACGCGTCATCGATGTACAGTACCCTAGGGTATTCTACATCGATGTCACGCGTGTTTTGTTATTATAATTCAATTCAGTTTTTCTTTAAACCGCAAACTTATCAGAATATTTGAAAAACAAACCTAACCTACAGTAAACCATGAATACAAAGATCAAAGCTTAAATAAAAATTTAAAAAGGAGCTGCCTGGACCCTGGTGGAAGGGACCGGGAATCGAACCCGGTACCTCTGGATTACCGGTCCAGCGCGTTAGCCACTTCCTACAGTACTTTACCACATCGACAAAAAATATCCAGATCAGTTTTCGGAGAAAAACGTGTGACTGAAACAGTTTGCGAAAAATTGTAATTTTAAAAGGAAGTAGTTAGGCACTGTTAACCTCTTAGAATAATAAATACACCATGTATTTATTGTAAAGAACAAACTGCGACTGATATTGGAAAATATTTTATCGTACAGTGCGTGACCCGAGTTTTATACCTGTTTTGCTCCATCTTACGCGATCCAGCAGGGCTAGCAATATTGCCGCGACTTCGCTTGTCGCGTGACTCAGCATCACCTGTCTTGCTCGCGCGGTATTGAAAGGAAAGTGACAGGGAGTGCCTCAAAGAGTCGCGTGTCACAGTTATGCTAGACGTACACATGAACTTGCCAATTTTCACCTAAACCCGAATTCCAATCTGAGAGTTCACGGATTGTAATTGGTTACAAATGAGAATTAATAGGACATTTTATTTAATTTTCCACGAATTTCATACAATTTTTTTCATCACACTTAAGTGGAAAGTTGTTATAGACCTGTATAATATACCAACCATAAAATAGTTATCTTAATATAGTCGTCCATCGAGGCTGTCTGTGCAGAACAAAGATGGGGGTACGAGAAAAGACTTTCCTAAGTCTTCATTTAGAGAATGATGTGAATATGGTATTTTTGTAATCTGACACTGACGTTACTTTGAACAAACAAGTGTGATAAAGCCCGTGGGCGTAACACGTTTTTCAGTCCGCATTGACCGTATATTTAGACTGCAGCCTGCCGAGATGAGTATGTGTTATAAGTTTCGTCATCCTTATGAGCGAGTGTGATGAATATAATACACACACTTACGTTCATTATGAAACATGTGAGTTATCGAGGCCGGTGTCGTCGGCGGAAGCGACGTCGCGTCGCATCGGCGCCGCGCCGGAACCCGCTGAAGGGTTGCCCCGTCACAAATCAAGTTACGAGCAACGCCACAAAAGGAAACTTTGTGCATTTCCGAACCGGCGGGCGTGAAATTCGACCACCTCCAAACAATAACTATTCCAAACTCGAGCGAATAAGGACGGGAATGATTTGTGAAGGTTTTCGAGTGCCCTCTTCGGTTGGTGTAACCGTACTTGAACAATCATAATTGTTGTTAAAATTGCAATTTTTGGTCCTGGCTAGTAGCTATGTGTTGTATTTGCATGTCTGGGAGATGGTGTTTTAGTTATACTTAGGTAATATGGGTATGGTAAACATAACAATAGCCTATAGTAATTAATAGAGTACTGTAGAATACAAGATAAATAATAAACGTTCAACGTCGGCAATATCTATGGAACTTCTGTCGGCTCCAGCACCACATTCTAGCGAGGTCCACAAATATTCCCGACGTGTTGTTTTAGGGTTTACTCTTGCTTCTTTGACAAACGTTTTATGGATTGTGTAATTTCATCATTGTCCTCTGAAACTTGTTATAAAAGGCGCATAACCTGACCAAATCTATGAAATGATATTTTTAAGAATTACGAACAATTATAACTTCAGGGGACTTTTTTTCGACAAAATGAAAATTCGATTAAATGAAACAATCAATGAAACGTATAATCAGCACGGCGCGGAGACCTATTAATCTCCATGCTACGGTAAAACTATACAGCATGTTCCATGGGCAACTTATGGGGAATTAAAAGAACAATATAGAAATGTTGGATTAATCCCATTGGATTCATGATTGAAAATCCAATCTCCGATTTTAATACACGAACATATTCTTGGGTCTGTTTTGAAACTTTAAATAGGCACGTTTATACAGTGTTTGGAATAAATATGTAGTAACTTTCAGAGGTGATACAGGGCTCTATTAGAAAGAGTTTGAACCTTATATGTCTTAGTCCAATCTGTGATACTTTTTTTTTATAGAGCTTTGTTTTAAGCAGTAAACTGTACTGGTTACTAAGTGAGTTTTGGTTGTCAATAGACGATATGTTTGCCATTAAAGCAATTATGCTGTAGTATTTGTTTGGAATTGCAGTAAACAAATCTACCATGTTTTTTTAATTAGAGAACGCTGTAAAAAAACTGAAAAAAAATGTCAGGATATTAATATTTCAATAATTAATTTGTAAGTATTTTTAAAGCCAGTTAAGGTTTATTTTTTTTTGTCAGTAATCACTCACTCACCTACAAAATACCTATGGTGTCTAAATCACCTATAAAACAGGTTATAAAAGTAATTTGTAGCCAGTGGATGATTTTTTTTATTGGTTAATCAATTATGTTAATTAAATATATATATATTTGATTGATTGCATAGCTCGTTTTAAATGCAACTTTCACGTAAAGTTTTGGTACGATGGAAAAAGTATAACAACTCGATTTAAGAAAAAAACTATTACAGATTGGATGGACTAAGACATAATAAAGGGTTTAAACTCTTCCTAATAGCCCCTCGTATCACCTCCTAAAGTTCGACCATACATAATTTTTCCAAACACCCTGTATACCTAAGAAGGAGCAACGGAAAATAAATAAATGCGTGGAATATCAGGACCCTAGGTATTTCTATTGGTATAATCTTTCTCTTATTAGGACTCCCTATACATCGAAATTTCCATATGAGGGAACAAATTTAAATTTATTCCTATGTTTTTAATTTGGATTGGGTACCATGTATAGGTATTTACAGACTGTTTCTTATCTCATTATTTTTGTTCGCAGGGCCGGCGAACCCCAGATTTTTTTACCCAGGATTTTTCCTAAGGAGATAGGGAAATACACCTAGCCGAAATAAGAACAGATGACGAATTGTACAAATCTTAATATTTAAAAAAATAAATAGGCGCATAAACCCACATATAAATGTCAATGTGTAAAGTTAAAATGTTTATTTATATGCAAATATAATTATAAGCAATGTTGTACCTATGAAACTGTGATAAGAAATAGCTACCTAAATTCATCATTTTAATTATTTTTAAATGAGAATATTTGTTGTAGTAAATTAAGAATGTTTGATGGATCTATGGGAATAATTTATGTACCTAACGTTTAATGACGGGAAAACATTTTACCGTGTGTAAATAAATAAATTAAATTAAATTAGTGAAATGGTATTTTTTATTTGTCACCTGTATTAAACATGTTTTTAAAGGACATGTAACATTTTTGGACAGGCTAAAAGTAAAGAACAAGTAAACAAAATTTGAATATTATACATTAAAGATATGGTCAGTTCATACATAACTACAAAAAGGAAAATAAATAAATATATTGGGGCAAAATTAGATTTGCTTTCGCAGATGCGACGGCAGCCACTTTCATCGCATCACATGATCCATTTCACCTTCTGAACGAAATCCTTGCAAGGTGGGGTACTTCATTGTGTAAGTTTGTATGGATACGCCACCTTGGCATGTTGTACATACAATTTTACACTTGAATTAAAATAAGTTTTATACAATCTTGAAATTAAGCACTAAGATAGCATATGGAGTGTTAACATCGTAACCCACTTTCGTCAGTTACAGAAACAATAAAAAAAAAGATAGTATGTACAATAAAATACACTTTATTGCTCACCAAAATACATTTACATTCGAAAAAAAATACAAAAACAAAACGGTAGACAACAGGCGCGCTTATTGCTAAAGAGCGATAAGGTATTTTATATTCGTTGGTTTTGTACGATTCTGCTTCCAGATTTCAGTCACTTATAAGCCGACATGAATAGTTAAAATTAGGATATTTATCATAGAATGCTTTCAGTGGGGCACAGGAAGACCAAGAAGAAATTACTTAGAACAGGTAAAGGTTAATTTATGTCTTATAAAAAAAAGTCTTTACCAAGAAGTTAAAGAGAAAGCACGGGATAAAAATTGCTGGCGATCGCTACAACTATAAAAGAGTAGCACTTTTTTAAATTGTAGAAGAAGAATTAGAAGAGTTTCAGAATTCCTAATCCTAAGGACTGTTGTCTGACCTCCGTAAACTCCGTAACAGGGCAGAGTAACCAGACAACAAGTAACCTTGTTACACATTCATTTAATACAATGTACAGGTTTTCGGTTTCCCTCACACCGTACAGCAGTACCTATTCATGAACATACATTACTCAGTTACAATGAGGTTTCCTTGATGACTATACTTAACCCTAAAAAAGTACTCAGATATTTTGCACTTAGGTACACACAGGTTCCATTTTATATTGGTTTTATTAAATAATAATAAACAAGTAGTACAGAATCGAATTTTCATTCCATATTATTCTTACCGTCGACAACTATATATCCAAATTAGATTTCGGCTGCAGCCCATCACTATCTCAAAATCTATCTAGTAACCGTCTACTGTCTTTGTATCTATCACGCCACCTGCTTTGTATTCACAATACGGTTATCATCCCGAATTTGTCATCGGCTGTACATCGGCTTGGATGCACAATTTTCAGGGAATCTTTTGATATTCAAATCATGGACTGGATCCGCCTAAAATTGGTGTTTTATCTATAATTCTATATGCGTTTTTGTGTGAAGGGATAAAACACTTTTATTTTCGTTCTTCTTTAGGTAAAATTATTTAAATATTGCAGGAAAAATAACCAATAAATGTAAAATAGTCAATTTGGTCACTCAGGATTAGTTAAATTCTTTGTAGTACTACAAATAATTATAAAATTCAATTAAATTATTTGTAGTGCTAGCATTTGTTATGAAAACCCCTTTGATTCTTCTTAGTTCTTAATAAGATTGTTGTTATGTAGAGCGGTTCCGATAAATTGTGACTTCCGGAGAACTTTCAGCATTTAGCCTGACTGACTGTCCTGTAATAAAATGAGATATTGGTAAAAACGCTAACGAAAACTAAAAACAAACATAATATTTATTATTATTTGTTTTACAAACGGATCTGGACTGGCGGTGCTTTCATAGTCCCTCTGATACAGTGTCTTATACAGGTTAGTATTAAAAAAAAACGATATTCTCGGCCAAGTCGGAAAACTTATCACTTGAGTTTGCCGTTGCCAGTTGTCCGTACAAGGCGAGAAAAATCATTTTCATATTTTTTATTTATTTTAAGCTACCTGTATAGAAAACTCTGTAACTTTTTTCTAGAAATGTTATTCCTACATATAAACAAACATTATATCATTTAATATGTATAGGTACAAAAATAAATTGTAGGTACACTTACAGAGTTTGACTTTCCTGGAAAAGAGAAGTAAAGTGGTTTAATAACATTTTAAGGTTTACTTTGAAGCCTTTTCTGGTAGCGTAACCTTGGTAACGCCATTTTATACTTTTTAGGGTTCCGTACCCAAAGGGTAAAAACACTAAAAACGGGAACCTATTACTGAGACTTCGCTGTCCGTCCGTCCGTCTGTCACCAGGCTGTATCTGTTGAAATTTTCACAGATGATGTATTTCTACTGCCACTATAACAACAAATACTAAATATAAAATAAAATAAATATTTAAGGGGGGCTCCCATACAACAAACTTGTTATAGACCGTCCGTCCGTCTGTCACCAGGCTGTATCTTAAGAATGGTGATAGGTAGACAGTTGAAATTTACACAGATGATGTATTTCTATTGCCGCTATAAAAAATATACTAAAAATTAAATAAAATAAATATTTAAGGGGGGCTCCCATTCAAAAAACGGGATAGGTTGCGTTAACTTTGCACCTCATTTGTATGGGGCGCTATACATGCCAGGTGCAAACTTAACTTAACCACTTAAGGATGGAAAGTGTTTGTACGGAACCCTCGGTGCGCGAGTCCGACTCGCAATTGGCCGGGTTTTTGTAAATAAAAAAAACTTATTATTATTATATTATACTTGAAAAGAAATACTTACACAAGGTAAATAATACCTAGGTATGTATTTAAAAAATCCAATTGATCAATGTTTAAGATATTTTAAAGATACTTGACCTATTTTATAATTCGGTATACTAAACTGACAGCTCAAAGGATTTTCAAACATTGATTGTAAAGTAAATTGACACAATATAGTTATTATGTATTTAAGCTCAACACATAAATGTGAAATATGCATGTGCTTTTTCATGTGTAGTAGTATTACGAATAAAGAAAAATTAACAAACCATACAAATACCTACGTGTAGCAAGAAAACTCACCTCCACACGTAGTCATTAAGCTTCTGTAGGCTATTTCTGTTCTATTGATAAGTTTGTGCATTATCTTCATTTTAATAACTGTAAAAAAGAAAATGTATACAAGTAAATGGCAACCAAATGGACGTAGATGACAACAAGAAATAAAAGTGGACTTGAGTGTTGCTATCTTTCGAACGACATTGTAACTTACTGTCTCGAGTGATTTGATTTAACGCTGTAGTAAAAGCTTCCTGTAACAAAATATACAATACAATACTATTTTATCATTGAAATTAGACATGCCGCCCGGTTGTTAAGTTAGCAGACGTATGCGACGCCATAGATATCAGGCGCAAACGTAACTTTACTGGGTAGTAAATATGCACTAGTAAATTTGTAGGTACCTACCCTATACTGCTGCAATGGTGTCTGTGAAGCCTGGTTTTCGATAATTACATTTGTGACAGCTTTGGCGCTAGATTTTGCACCGGACTCTGAAACAGGCAAAAGGCATTTTTGAGTGTTCATTGCAAACATAATCATCATAAGTCAAAATATTGTTGGTGTAGGTGTGAAGGAACGTAGCTGTCTCCGCCTAACTCTATCCTATAGCTATCTATAAGCTAAAATAATACTGTTTTGGTAATTTTAATTTTTTTAACTGTCTATTGTTAGTGTTCGAGTGTAGTATGAATTTGTTAGTAAACACTATTAGTTAGGTGTAAGTACTTACTGGCCTTGTTACCAGACTGCCCGGCACTTGGGCCTGTCGACGCAGCGGCAGTGCTGGCGGCGCTCGATTCGCTCTGGATGGTCACCAGGGGCGCTTGCGCAGGAGTTGGGATAACGCTAGTAACGTTCGATGCTAAAAGACAAACCATACGTAGGTTAAACCATCAAGATTATTTTTTTTATCTTCATCAAATAGGTTAAATAAATCACCCCATGGGGGCGACAGCATAGTTTGCTACGGGCGGGAGAGCGTACAGAAATAATAGTACATTACTGCAGAGGCCAGGCCGCGAAGTAGAGGATTATTGGCGGAGTAGTAATAGATGAACGAGTGATAACGAGGCCATCTAGAGATACGAGGCCAACAATCCCTGTTCGCGCCGAGGCTTGTATAGTATAGTGCTTTTCTCAAATAAATCCAAGAAAATAATACAAATATTCAACTTATAATATTCATATAAAAACAAATTTATTAAACAATTTTTTTTTTAAATCCGTTCGTGTTAATGTTTCTGCCACCAAATGTTAAGATGATTCTATTTATAAAAAAATAACAACACCTTAGGTATTAATTAGATATTGTTATTTTTTTTACAATCAACGTGATTCCTTGTTTATTTTATTGAATATCTGTTTTAATCTAATCGAATGATCTAGTTAAATATAAGAAATAAAACGTAAATAAACATGCACAAACTACGTTTTCTTTTATTGGAAGTATGCCATACATTATCAATAAATAGTATTTTATGCAACCGTTGTATAAGAGGGGGCAAAAAACGCGAGTGGTATGGGTTACGATGTGAGCGTAGCGAACATCGTAAGAAAGATGCCACGAGCGTTTTTTGACCTACTTATACAACGTTGCATACAATACTTTTTCTACGACTCGACATTTCATAAATAAAATGCAAATAAACAACAAAGAAAATAATTACATGTTCCCGCTCGGAATCAACAAAATTAAAAAGAAAAATTGTCTCTGATAAACTTTTTTTTTAATGACATCCATCTGTCAAAAAAAATATTAACTTATACATAAAGGTATACGTTCACTATACTAAACATCCATGCACTGAAGATAAAACTTTTTTTTAAGTTGGCAGCAATGCCTTAGTACAATAAGTTTTTTTTTTTATTTGCAAATTGTGTGAATGCAGCTGTTCATCTTGTAATCTGTGGTACTAAGTGATGCTTTTTTGGCGACATTATAACATCGGTTAGCAGTGTGTTTTTGGGCAGTAGAGTATAGACTTTTACAGACTTTCATAATTTATGTCTTTATATTAGTGTTAGTAACTATATAAAGGACAGGAAAAAGTACTGGAGTAGAAAAAGAAATAAACCCCACTGAAACAAAAGACAATCTCTGTTGGCCACGGCCATAATGTTGTATGAAATTCCTTTATTGACCTCTAATTTGAAATTAGAACGAATCTTCAACAATTGCTATACAAAGACGTATTTCGCGTTCTATTACCACGATCATAAGAACGACATTTCCTTGGATGTTTGAGAAAAACAACTTTTTGTCTTTCGAACGAAGCTAAGGTAAAAATGTTATACCAAGTTGGGGAAATGTCTGGTTGTGCTAGCATATTATTTAATGCTTAAGCAATATTTATTATGAACATATCATTCAAAAATAGTTCCTGTTTTTCAGTTAGGAAAGAAATATTTAGTTGTTTGTGTAACAGTTACTCACAGGTAGAAGTATCCATAAAAAGTGAAAAATAAAATATTATATTGAATAAAAGCCACAGCCGACTCATTTTTCTGGTGAATCAGGGGAAGTTTCGAATACAAATGCTCTAATCAAGGTATTATACGATCTGGAGTCGTCTCCGTGAGCACTTCAGTCGTTTAATACTCTCTTTTCACTCACACAAAAAAAACTGTTATTTATTTGTTAATGACCGTCGTGATTAATCAATAATATAAGAAACGTGATGAGTTCTTATCAACCAACATAAATCACGATCGTGCACGTCTACATACATACCTACCTGAATTATTTATATTTTAATAGAACACGTTATGTACATTAAATCTATTCTAGAAATAGTCTATTCGTCTTTTGCCCTCATAACTCTTTTGTTTCGCGGTCAAATAAAGCCATGGGGTAAACTAAACAATCATACTGGGGGATTCGTACACACCGGAGTAGTATCGTATTTTTTTGACGCTTCAGCACGGCTAGCATAACTTTGACACGCGACTCTTTCTCGCGCGGGATATACTACCTGTCTCTATCTGTACAGTACTATGAGATAAAGACGGATGATGCTATCTCGCACGACATGAGTCGCGTGTCAAAGTTACGCTAGACGCTTCTGGAAATATTAAGTAGGGGAGCGTTCAAGTATTACGTAACGCAATTTTTGAAGATTTTTGACCCTCCCTCCCCCCCCTTGTAACGCGCCGTAACGTTTTTCTGTACCCCCCCTCCCGCTCTCTAAACTTTACGTAACACCATAAGTGACACAAAAAGTGACCATTTTTACCCAAAAGTCACAAAAGATATGTTAAAATGATTAAAATGACGACCAGACCGTAAAATAAACGACAAGGGTTGCCAACTTGGGCGTTTTAAATCCCATTTTTTTTATAAAAAAGAGAAACAATGTTACGTAACGTGTTGTAAGAAAGACCCCCTCCCACCCCTGTAACGCATCGTAACGTTTTACGAGACCCCCCTCCCCCTAAATTGCGTTACGTAATACTTGAACGCCCCCTAGGTACTAGAAGGTGCCCGCAACTTCGTACGCGTATTTTTTTGTACCGTAGTCGGGTAAAAAGTATCCTATAACCATCTTTGGATGTCCAGCTATCCCTGTACCAAAATAGGTTAAAATTTGTCCAGCCGTTTCAGCGTGATGAGAGGACAAAGGAAATTATGACCAACAGATGGCACCAGGGTGGCATGGTGCCGCGCGCCCATACAAAACAGATCACGAACCTGCATCACGCTATGATTTTTTTTCTCCAAATCATGACCCCTTTCCATAGTTAAAAGTTATTTTCTATACAAATCTAGAATTTTATTATTGTATAGATTACGTGGAAAACCTTTGTAGGGGTGTTCAAAATCTCCTTAAATAACTGATTGTAGTTATGTGAGTGAATTCAACGGCAGTTAAACCTTAGTATGGTTTTGCTCGTTGCATTATTGTTAAATGTATTGTTTTTTCTGTATGATAAATAAATGAAAAAAAATAAAACTAACTTCCTTGAAAGCTCCGTACTTTTCGGCCATACTGTATAATATGAATGCATCTATAATAAATATTTGTTTCAGTTGGAAATAATAATTTTATATAAATCTGATCACAACCGGTGTGATCTTATTCAAAATCTCGCCACTCTTGTGTTTTGTTGCCTACTTACTTTACATGTATCCACATTTTGACGACGCGGTTGGCTCAGTTTGTAAGGATCTGCCTACTGAGCCGGCGGGTTCGAATCCCGGCCAGGGCAAACATTTGTGTGATGAACTCGAATATTTGTGCTTGGGACATGGTTGTTCTATGTATATATTAATCTATATCAGAGTTTCTTCACCTTTTTTGTCCACGGACCCCTTAGGAAATCAAGCACACTTTTGAGGACCCCCCCTCATATAAAAAACAGCAATATTAGCACGGCGTGCGTAGCGATTACGAGACTTTTGGTGGCATTTATTTATGATTGTTAAATTTTCCATAGATAAGGCTGCGGACCCCCAGGGGTCCGCGGACCACAGGTTAAATAACACTGATCTTCATAAGTACGTATATAGTCGTCTAGTACCTACCCATAACACAAGCCTTCTTGAGCTTAATTTGGGACTAGATCGATTTGTGTGAGGTTGTCCGATATTTAATTATATTTATATTTATTTATATGATTTTGTTTCGAAAAAAAAAAAGGAATTCGCCTAATACATGATCATTTTTCAACGACGTGAAAAAGATAGCGCCTCGTTTGCGACTCGACTACTTACTTTGAATATTTTTAGTGATGTAGCGATTGCTGAGTAGAGATGTTACATTTCTGAAAATTTCTGGAATATTTCCTCATTTCCCATACGAATGAGGAAAGTTACTGTTTTTTTTTTGGGAAAGGCGCATCTCTATTACTGAGCAATTACGAGTACCTCGCTTGCAGTAAACTCACAATGGACACTGTTTTATATGTTTTATTTCAGCTATTGTAAGCGAAAGTTTTGCTTTCTTTATGTTATTGGAATAGTATATGGACAGTGTTTAATGCAATGAAACATTTATTAGCAAAATAGTATTCGGTAAAAGGAGATTTTTTTTTCAACTTAGAACATCATACCTACTCAAATGAAAGTTAGCTAATGGTAAAAAGCGCCAAATTAAAATATCCCAATATTCGCATTCGCATTCGCGAATATCAACGAAGAATATTCGCATTCGCATTCGCATTCGCGAATGTCCAAAAACCGACATTCGTTACACCCCTAATAGACACACAGTACGGATATCATCATACGGTACGGGTATATTTACCATTACATGATTATGCCTGATACGGGTGAACTGCAAAATCTCAAATAGACGTCTGTGTGATTTGCGTGCGAAGTGTATCAGCCATCAAAAGTAATTTCGGTCGCCGCGCAACTCTGCGTATACCTTTTTTTTTTTGTAGCCATGGTTGCTTGCGGGTCCGAAGGACCCTTTGCATTGCTGGTGCCAGGCGCGCTACTCCGCTTGGAGAAGCACCGGATGGTCTGCGTATACCGTTTTGCTTGACATGATATGGGAAAAACCGGCAAAATGCGAGGCGGACTTCCGCACAAAGGGTTCCGTACCATCAAATAAAAATAAAAACAATTATTCAGCCTGCGCTGTCTGTCACAGGGCTTTATCTTAGAAGCAATAGATAGAGACTTGACGTTTTTCATTATGTGCATATTACCAGTACTATGGCCGCATACAAAAAATGTGTTATTTAAGGGTCGTGATGGGTTAGATTTATGTAAAGACTTATGTGATTTGTTCTAAGTTTTTCGCAAAATGCCAGTGGCACTTAAACAATAAATATAAAAAAAAACTCAAAAGAAAATAATATTTTTATTCAGTTTGATGATATTCAACCCTTCTTGCGCGAGTTCGACTAGCACTTGTCAACTTTTTTTGTTACGGTTTTCATCTTCGATCAATCTTGCAGCTTCTCTCTTCTTCTTCCCCTCTTCGGCGCTGACCATTTTTTTTAACTATTACCAAGGACGACAGCCGGCATCAGGAAAACGCCTAAGACTATTAGACTATAAAATTAAGTCTAAAGCTCGGGTTTCCTAAGATAGCGGTGCCGTCACATAGCGGCCGTCTCCATACTTCGCATTAGTACGAAGTAAATTTTCTTCTTAATATAATAATTCTATGTCGAGATAACAGTTAGGTATCTTCTCATTTACAAGTTTAATTTGTCCTTGAGGTTTATTACACCAATTTGTAAATCAAATCACTTTATGCTTTTTCTGTTAGCAATGTATCAAATCTTAACGGGTAATGAGAACGTTTTCAAATAAGACTGGCAGCCAGAAAAAAAACATAATTAAAAAACAATTACTCCAATGTCTGTAAAAAACGTCTGTTGCTCTAAATATTTTCCAAAAAATTATAATATTAAGTAAAAAATGTCGGTAAGGGAAGTTCTTCGTGAATGGGTCTATCAGCTGCTTGGACTATGGAAAAAATCAGACGTAATCGCTCATTTCAAAAGTGAAAAAGTTTCCGTTTCGACTATTTTACCGCTTGATCAAACGATGGGAGCTTGGTATTGGTAGGTACTAGTGACTTACCAAAAACAGGTAGACCTATCCTAAATGCACCGAATGAGAAAAAAGTGGCAAAATTTGCACAAAATAAGGTTGGTGTGTCGCAAAACAAATTAGCCGCGAAATATTAACTAAAACATAAATAACTAAAATATAAAACACGTAGCAGTTAAGTTTATATTTATGTTTTTGAAAATGAAAATTCTCATTACTTTAAGCCAACCCGTTATTACTAGTTTGTGTATTGGCCACATATGTTTTAACAAGTACTTTCAGGAAACTATAGGTATTTTTTCTGTTCTTGTATTCCTATACAATTATTCGTGTATAATTGTTTGTTTCTTAATAAATAAAAAGTATGAAGACGGCCGCTATAATGATGGCACCGCTATGCTAGGAAACCAGAGCTTAACAGCGCCTAACGTTTTCTTAGTCATTTTCCATTTTTAACAGCAGCGTATGAATACAAAAAATTTAAAATGTTCAATTCAAAATTTCACATTTATTTAGTCATTCACACACACACAAGTTAATAAAATGTATTCGTAGTTCCTTTGTTAAATAATTTTGATTTGTTAAATTAGGTAAGCTAAAATCAACACGCAATCAATAACATGTTAATATAAATTACAATAAATGTTTATAAATTCTTGGAGTTGTAATTTTAATATTCCTAACAAATCATAAACTTTATAGTAACTGAAACTTCTTGGTATGTTTTTAAGAGGCCTTATTCCTTTTAATAAATATTTTTGTCATATGACATAATTTCAACCAACCATTGATAATTTCAACCAACTTTTTGAGGTGAATAATAGTCTTCCCTGAGTTCAAGAAAGTAACATTTAACTATGTCATGCTTTCATTGCGTGCTGTCGAAAATACGTTGAAAAAAAAAAACAGTTTTCTGCGTGAAAAATAAGTTGAAAAAACCAGTTGTCGATTTCGAGTAGTTTTTGAAACAAAAGTTATCTTCTATCTATCTCTATAATTATATTATCTTAAAATTAAGAAACGTGTTTGATCATAGAGAAAAATGACGAAAACAATCAATATTTTTAAGGGACCTTTGACTATCTGCATCTATGAAATAAAGGGCCTCGTGTACAAGACAATGATAAGACCAGTCCTCACGTATGGAAGCGAAACGTGGACGGTGACCCAACGACGTGTTCAAGCCATATAAGTTGCAGAAATGAAGATGCTGAGGTGGATGTCTGGAGTCTCCGGGGTTGACAGGATCAGAAATGAGTACATCCGTGGCAGCCTTGGAATTAGGGATATCGTCGTCAAGCTCCAAGAAAGTCGACGACGATGGCTTGGGCAAGTCAAGAGAAGGACGTCTGAATACGTCGGTAACAGGGCACTTGACCTGACCTTGCTAGGTAGTAGGCGAAGGGGGAGGCCCACGCTTCGATGGCTTGATATTATAAGGAAGGACCCGAACAGCTGCGGGTTAGACGAAGATGATGTCCAGGATAGAGCGAAGTGGAGGCAAAAATGCAGGTAAGCGGACCTCGTCTCCGGACGGGACAAACGCTAATAGGATGATGATGGAACTATCTGCATCTATGCATTTTGACCGATCTGATCAGGTTGGTTTATTTTTAATTATCCGAATCTGGTAGGGATGTAGCTGGCCGCTAACAAGATTTATTTTCATTTTCATAGAAATCATTATATGGTAACCATTTATGACGATGCGGTTGCATTGGCTCAGTTTGTAAGCATCTGCCTACTGAACCGGCGGTCCCGGGTTTGAATCCCGGCCAGGGCAAATATTTGTGTGATGAACTCGAATATTTGTGCTTGGGTCATGGTTGTTCCTATGTATTTAAGTATATATTTATCTATATAAGTATGTACATATATCGTCGTCTAGTACCCATAACACAAGCCTTCTTGAGCTTAATTTGGGACTAGATCGATTTGTGTGAGGTTGTCTGATATTTATTATTTAAACACCAGCCTCGCTTTGCGAATCTAAAATGACGTGGGGACTTTTTGAGCAGAAGAAGTGAAAAAAAATTGTAATTTTGAATATTCTTTTATTCATAAATATGGTGTAAATAAATAGATTTTCTTAATTTATACTCTTTTCGCTCAATAAGATTGCAGTTATTTTTTTTCCAAATAAAGATCAGAAAATACAAGTATATTATATTATAATGAAATCTTTTACACTTGTTGAACTCTCGTTGCTGCCATTGCTGCCGCTCGCTCCTGATTAGTATTTTTGGTAACGCTGTTTTAATCCTGGAAGCAGAACATAGATTAAGAACGCTTCAAAACCATGTTCATTTACATCCTTCTATCAATAAGTAAACGTCAGTGTAGCGCTTATAATATTTTATGCAATCTTTGCACAATGAGCGTTCCTAAAGTCGAGTACCGCGTATAAAAAGTAAGGTACGAGATTTTAAGACCTACTTGTGTAGCTATTGCATACCCACAATACTTTTTATGCGAGCAAAACGCAGATTTCTTTTTTCTACTCCAGTACTTTTTTCTGTCATTTATATTGTTACTAACTCTAATATAAAGACATAAATTATGAAAGTCTGTAAAAGTCAGCTCTATTGCCCAAAAAACACTGCTAAACGATGTTATAATGTCGCTTAAAAGGCATCATTTAGTACCACAGATTACAAGATAAACAGCTGCATTCACACATTTAGCAATTTAAAAAAAAACTTATTGTACTACGGCAATGCTGCCAACTAAAAAAAAAGTTTTATCGTCAGTGCATGGATGTTTAGTATAGTGAACGTATACCTTTATGTATAAGTTCATATTTTTTTGACAGATGGACGTCAATAAAAAAAAGTTTATCAGAGACTATTTTTATTTTTATTTTGTTGATTACGAGCGGGAACATGTAATTATTTTCTTTGTTGTTTATTTGCATTTCATTGAAATGTCGAGTCGTAGAAAAAGTATTGTATGCAACGTTGTATACATAAGTAGGTCAAAAAACGCTCGTGGCATCTTTCTTACAATGTTCGCTACGCTCACATCGTAACCCATGACACTCGCGTTTTTTGCCCCTTCTTATAAAAGGTTGCATAAAATACTATTAACTTTAATCGTCAGTTATGAATTTTTATTTTTGATATGTAATATTTTTGTTTCAGCTCAATCTGACCTATTAAACTAATTTTGGTTAAATCTGCTAGAAACTATACATTTGAAGCAAAATATTTATCATTCGGAGATCAGAAATAAATTTTATTTTAATTTGGAACAATCATTATTTTTTTTATTGACGTTTGGCTACACTTATTAATTCAATCAAAGTTCATAATATTATAAAAATTCAAACTTTCGTGAGAGACATCTAATAATTTAACAGCATATTCAAATTGTTCGTCTCTAAGTCGTATTTTGGTGTCATTAAGAGGCCTTATTCCTTTTAATTTTTTTTTTTCATATTATGTCAAATAATTATATCGATAATTTTTACCAACTTTTTGAAGTGAATAATACTTTTCCCCGAGTTCTAGGTAGTAACATAGCTATTTCATGCTTACATTGCGTGCAGTCGAAAATAAGTTGAAAAAAACTTTCCGGCTGAATTTAGTGAATTTCTTGTTGTTTTTGAAACAAAAGTTATCAATGAAAAATTCAAATTGTAGGTTTCAAATATATACCAATAAATCCCAATGGGCCTATTCCAGGTAGTAACAACAATAATATTTTAAGAAACATGTTTGATCAAAGAGAAAAATGACTCAAACAATCAGCATTTCAAAAGGAATAAGGCCTCTTAAAATATATAGACATGATCGAGACTGAGAAATTTTAGTGCGGTGGTGCAAAACGAAGCGAATAATTAAAGAATTTTTCTTTTTATTCCTTTTTTGATACATGACTATTGTCCAATCTAAACCTTTCATGAAATTAAAAGTAAAAAAACCTGCACAATACAGACGGACGGAGAAATACAAACGGCAAAATTAAGATCGACTCTCATTTGTGTTAATACGGAAGTTTATGTTTTTTTTTCATGTGTTATACCCATAAGGATTTCGCGAGCTGTTTTTACTACATTAATGATAACATTTCCAAGCAAGTTGTAAATAATTAAGTATACCCATCACATACCGTATTACAAGCTTTTGTTTTACAATTCTATTGTAAAAAGGTAGGAGTACGTAGTGTTTAAACCAAAATTAATAAATTTCCAAATACGCTTTACGTACCTTGTGCCATTCGTCCTCTGCAGCCGTTGCAGCTTTTTATAGTCACTGCAATTTGTGGATAATATGATTCTAAGCCTGAAAAAAGAATTACAAAACTGAATTATGTCAATTTTTTACTAGGTATATCTACAGTGTGCCAGAGATCCCTAAGTATTTCCAAACGTTTCGTACCTCCGCTTCCTCTTGAGTGAAAAATATTAAATTTAGACCCTTCGTTTTTACTTGTATCCATTTAGGGAATACAATTTCGCATTTACTTAGGAAGAGTAAGAAAAATACCCTTAGTGTCAAAGTATACTACTTATAAGTATAGGAAATAAATTCATTCACTCACGTTTGTTGGGAGGTCTTCGGTTACTGCAACCTGGTTTCTGCGCCCCACATCCGCCCCTCGAGCTACAACTTCTGTATTGTTTAGTTCCACAGCGAGATCTACAAACACTGCCTGATCTAGATCTACAGCGAGAGCCGGATCCACTACCTGATCCGGTACCACTTCCGGATCCACCGCCTGATCCTGAGCCGCCACCTGATCCTGAATAACCGCCAGATCCGCTGCCAGATCCCGAACCACGGCCAGATCCCGATCCGCTGCTTGATCCCGAACCACTGGCAGCTCCGCCTGCACCACTGGCCGCTCCACTGGTTGCTCCGCCTGCGCCACTGGCCGCTCCACTACTTCCTCCACTGGCAGCTCCGCCTGCACCACTGGCCGCTCCACTACTTGCTCCACTGGCAGCTAGGCCTGCGCCACTGGCCGCTCCGCCTGATCCGTTACCACTTCCGGATTCACTGCCTGATCCTGATCCGCTGCCTGATCCTGATCCGCTGCCTGATCCAGTACCTCCTGCTCCAGAACCATTGCCAGATCCAATGCCTGTACCGGTACCACTTCCGGATCCACTGCCTGATCCTGATCCGCTGCCTAATCCAGTACCTCCTGATCCATACCCACTGCCAGAGCTACCACCTGATCCACAACCTCCGCTTGAGTTAGATCCACAGTTTGATCCACCGCCTGAATCAGATCCACTGCCTGATCCTGAACTACCGCCTGATCCAGATCCGCCACCTGATCCTGAATAACCGCCAGATCCACTGCTTGATCCCGAACCACTGGCCGCTCCACTAGTTGCTCCACCGGCAGCTCCGCTTGTGCCACTGGCCACTCCGCCTGATCCGGTACCACTTCCGAATCCACTGCCTGATCCTGATCCGCTGATTGATCCAGTATCTCCTGATCCAGAACCATTGCCATATCCACTGCCTGTACCGGTACCACTTCCGGAACCACTGCCTGATCCTGATCCGCTGCCTGATCCAGTACCTCCTGATCCATACCCACTGCCAGAGCTACCACCTGATCCACAACCTCCACTTGAGTTAGATCCACAGTTTGATCCACCGCCTAAATTAGATCCACTGCCTGATCCTGAACTACCGCCTGATCCAGATCCACCTCCTGATCCTGAATAACCGCCAGATCCGCTGCCAGATCCCGAACCACTGCCAGATCCCGATCCGCTGCTTGATCCCGAACCACTGGCAGCTCCGCCGGCACCACTGGCCGCTCCACTACTTCCTCCACTGGCTGCTCCGCCTGCATCACTGACCGCTCCACTACTTCCTCCACTGGCTGCTCCGCCTGCACCACTGGCCGCTCCACTACTTCCTCCACTTGCAGCTCCGCCTGCACCACTGACCGCTCCACTACTTGCTCCACTGGCAGCTCCGCTTGCACCACTGACCGCTCCACTACTTGCTCCACTGGCAGCTCCGCCTGCACCACTTGCCGCTCCACTACTTGCTCCACTGGCTGCTCCGCCTGCGCTACTGGCCGCTCCACTACTTTCTCCACTGGCTGCTCCGCCTGCGCCACTGGCCGCTCCGCCTGATCCGTTACCACTTCCGGATCCACTGCCTGATCCTGATCCGCCGCCTGATCCAGTACCTCCTGCTCCAGAACCATTGCCAGATCCGCTGCCTGTACCGGTACCACTTCCGGATCCACTGCCTGATCCTGATCCCCTGCCTGATCCAGTGCCTCCTGATCCATACCCACTGCCAGAGCTACCACCTGATCCACAACCTCCGCTTGAGTTAGATCCACAGTTTGATCCACCGCCTGAATCAGATCCACTGCCTGATCCTGAACTACCGCCTGACGCAGATCCGCCACCTGATCCTGAATAACCACCAGATCCGCTGCCAGATCCCGAACCACTGCCAGATCCCGATCCGCTGCTTGATCCCGAACCACTGGCAGCTCCGCCTGCACCACTGGCCGCTCCACTGGCGGCTCCGCCTGCACCACTGGCCGCTCCACTACTTCCTCCACTAGCAGCTCCGCCTGCACCACTGGCCGCTCCACTACTTGCTCCACTGGCAGCTCCGCCTGCACCACTGGCCGCTCCACTACTTCCTCCACTGGCAGCTCCGCCTGCACCACTGACCGCTCCACTACTTGCTCCACTGGCAGCTCCGCCTGCACCACTGGCCGCTCCACTACTTGCTCCACTGGCAGCTCCGCCTGCACCACTGGCCGCTCCACTACTTCCTCCACTGGCAGCTCCGCCTGCACCACTGACCGCTCCACTACTTGCTCCACTGGCAGCTCCGCCTGCACCACTGGCCGCTCCACTACTTGCTCCACTGGCAGCTCCGCCTGCACCACTGGCCGCTCCACTACTTGCTCCACTGGCAGCTCCGCCTGCACCACTGGCCGCTCCACTACTTGCTCCACTGGTTGCTCCGCCTGCACCACTGGCCGCTCCACTACTTGCTCCACTGGCAGCTCCGCCTGCACCACTGGCCGCTCCACTACTTGCTCCACTGGCAGCTCCGCCTGCACCACTGGCCGCTCCACTACTTGCTCCACTGGTTGCTCCGCCTGCACCACTGGCCGCTCCACTACTTGCTCCACTGGCAGCTCCGCCTGCACCACTGGCCGCTCCACTACTTGCTCCACTGGCAGCTCCGCCTGCACCACTGGTCGCTCCACTATTTGCTCCACTGGCAGCTCCGCCTGCACCACTGGCCGCTTCGTTTGAGTTTGAGGAACTACTAGATTGACTTGAAGATGTTGAGTCGCCACCTGAGTCATAGAAACCGTTTAAAGGAAACGTTTGTTTGTGTTATATTGCACACGTTATTGACAGCTTATACAATTCATTTAGGGGAATTGGAGTGGTGTGTGTTAATAGTAGTTTATGTGACTGTACATAATGAAGGGTATTAAACACGAGTGAGGGTTTATGAAACGAGCCGAAGGCAAGTTTCATAATAACATCACACGAGTGTTTTAATGGCTAATTATGTACAGTTACAATACTTTATCTAGCCACATATCATAAGCCTCCATGATTCTCTCAGAAGTCGCACATTATGGCAAATATTACCCGGTAATGGCGTTAATGAAGTTTTCTGGCAGCTGTCATAGTTTTTTTTTAATTCAGACAAACTAGAGTCAGCCCCAGCTATCATATCGTTCGATATCTTACTTACGTGCGACATTTGTCAAATTTGATAGTAAATTGACAATTCATTTCGAGCTAAACGTCATCTCGACTGATATTTCGAATAGAGGACAAATCAAATTTCTTCGTTTTTCAGAGATGTTCGGAATTTGAATAAATAATATCATCGAAATCGATGTTATTATTTAGCAATAATAAAAATTTTACAGATAAAAAATTTGTTTAACATAACAGACTATTTTTAGGTTGGTCATAATGTGCGATTCTTGAACGCATCATGGAGGGTTTATGATATTTGTATAGATAATAGTTATTTGTTATGCAAGACTGCAAAGTTGTTATTTGGCGCGAGTGTTGAAATTGAAAGCAGAGCGAGCGAAGGAATCTAAGATTGAACCATGTCAAACCGAATGGTTCAAAGATAGATTCCTGAGCGTAGCGAGGCTTTCAAGATACGAGAAGCTAAATAATTTTGCAGCCATGCGGAACACAGAACATTTCACCTCACTACAGCGAGGAAAATGCAAGATTCAAGAAAAACTATTAAAACATAAAAATAATCATATTTAATTTTGCCTTCTATTTAACACATCAAATTTAAAACATAAACACACTCAAATCCAAACCAAATAAATACGAGAGAAGCACACATATTAAAAATTAAAAGTAATATGGGTATAGTTTGTATTATCGTCGTGTATATTTTATCGTTGAGTTTTTCTTAAGCACTGTTATATTATATTTTTCATTCGTTGTGAATGTGGGAGAATGGCATTCTGGGAAGGATTAGTTGGCCACTCGGAAGTATTTTCCATAACACTTGCTTTGGAAGTTATTGGACGATGGGATCAGAACAAGATTGTTTCGGCTTTATCTTCTTTAAAAACGCCAATAGTTTCGGTAAATTACTTATCGTCTCCAAATATTTATAACAAATCCTTATTCGTTTTAATGCAGGCTTTTAGCATTGAATAAATACTCCAAATTGGGCTTAACTTTCTTGTTTTCGATATTTCTACAAAGTAAGACAATGTATTCTCCACAGAACAAATTTACGTTGTTTACGTTAATTGTGAAAACTTCCAACTTTTTAATTATTATTTTTTTCTCGGGTGCGTTCAGAAATTACACTCTTATGTTCCAACTTTATAACAAATAAATATCAACATTTGTGTGTATTTAATATATTTACTAGTCAAAATAATATGTAAATGAAATTGAAATACTTACTATTAATATATGTAACTATATTCAACATAAAATAAAGTGTAGAAAAATAAAAACTTAAATATCTGTAACCACAAACCAGGTTTCTGGACGTGATATTGTAGGTGTATTTAAAAAAAAAAAGAAGTATTCAAACGTACATATGATTTTAGCCGGCCTGACCACCCTTTATTAGCGTGCGTTGATTGGTTATTCGAAGATTTATCGACTGATGAAATCAGTCACGCGTTGAGGGAGTCTTAAATATAAAAAAGTTACATGCACCACAGAGACTCAAAATCGTCGTGTTCGAAATTCAAATTACTTTTGCACGCTAGCGGATAAAATAGACTTTTGCACGCAGATTCGCCCTATAAACGGAGGTTTTCCGAGCGAGTGAGGTAAAAAAGTGCATTTTGTACAGTACAGTTAGTTTTTCTACGTGATTTATCTTTATAATATTAAATCATTTCGATATTCATATTTTTTACTAAAGTATAATTAAATCTTACCTGCGGACGACGAAGAAGAGGAAGAAGACGATGTGCTATCTGCAATAAAATTTGTATATTAATTCAGACGAATACGAGTATACCCTTAGAATATACCTAGATTAGCAGGCCTGAATATAATCCTCGTCTCTCTGCTGTCCACCGTTAGCTTGGGCTTTGCTGCGTTGCCATGGGCACTATGGTTAAGGTTTATTATAAAGTGTTAATATTTTGTGATTACATTTTGGTAAAAACCTAGCATTAAGAGTTTTTCTCAAACATTCAATGAAATATCGTCATAAAGTGCGTTAAAACAGGCTTCACGTTTCGGGCGGAACAATTCGATAGAACTGTAAAGGAATTTTATACAGAATTGAAAGCTTAGGCCGGGAAGTTTTTTTTAAACATGGCGTCTGGCTGTGTTCATGAACGGGCTAAACAGCTGAATTGGGTTTTTTTGAGTGGTGAATTTTTTAGGGTTCCGTAGTCAACTAGGAACCCCGTATAGTTTCACCATGTCCGTCTGCCCGTCTGTCCGTCCGCGGCTTAGCTCCATGGTGATTAGTACTAGAAAGCTGAAATTTTGTATGAGTATGTGTATGTATCACGCCGACAAAATAGTAAAATAAAAACTAAAAAAAACTTTTTTTCGGGTACCTCTCGAACACCTAAAGCGGGGGTGCGTTTGTTTTCGTTTCAATATTAGGGTCTGGGGTGTCGTTGAATAGGTCTTTCAAAAATAATAGGGGTCTCCATACATTTTTTTTGATAAAGTCAGCAGTTTTGTAAATATTCGCTACGAAAATAAAAAAAATAGTGTCCCCCCTCTAACTTTCAACTAGGGGTCAAAAAATTATGGAAAAAATCATGAAAATGAGGCCTTATAAGTACTTTTAATGAAACTATCCATACTAATCCATACTAATATTATAAATGCGAAAGTGTGTCTGTCTGTCTGTCTGTCTGTCTGTCTGTTACCTCTTCACGCTTAAACCGCTGAACCGATTTAGATGAAATTTGGTATGGAGATAGTTTGAGACCCGGGAAAGGACATAGGATACTTTTCATCCCGAATAAATTTAGTGTTCCCGTGGGATGAGTGGGTAACACCGCGGGGCACAGCTAGTACTTATTATAAATGCGAAAGTGTGTCTGTCTGTTATCTTTTCACGCTGAAACCGCTGAACCGACTTAGATGAAATTTGGTATGGAGATAGTTTGAGACCCGGGAAAGGACATAGGATACTTTTCATCCCAAATAAATTTAGTGTTCCCGTGGGATGAGCGGGTAACACCGCGGGGCACAGCTAGTATTGAATAAAATCGGTTGCGCCGTTTTTGAGTTATCGCAAAAATCATAATTTTCTTTAAAATGACGTCAGTGCCGCGCGGTGTTATACTTCGAACGTTACACATATTAGTTAAGTGCCATACTGGATTAAAATATTCCGCTCAATCTGTCGCGTATAACCGATAACTTCCAGAAGTTAATAAGTAATTACAGCTAATTTGGCGTTTACGACCTTTTTAATAGAGCTTGAAATCTTTCTCTTAATTTAGTCTATTGTGAAGGATGGGCAACTATCCTAGTCTATAGGTAACTTGACAACTGCCAGAAGACAAGAGAAATTTATGGCCATATACTAACTAAACTTAAGAATTGGTTAATGTCGCTAGATTATGATAAAACTGAAGCTATCCTACCTTAAACAATAGATACGATAACACCACACACACACACACACACACACACACGCACGCACGCACGCACGCACCTAAATTATATACAAATGCAACTAAATTATATACTTACATGGGAGAGGACACTGACCTCTGTAACACAGGTTTCCCACCTAGCTCAGAAGTCAGGGACTTCTATTTATTGATGTACCCTTTTTGTCAATAAAATTATCTTTATCTTTATAACTACTCAGCCGGCAAGCCCTTACTTCCCGGCGTCTGCAGTAATAACTAAATAAAGAAAATTATATGTTTGGAAATTAGTGATGAATGATATTTAAGCGATTGTTATATAATAACCACATTGGCCATAGAACTAATCACAATTGGCTGCAACTTCATGTAGCATCATGCTATATTCAACAACTACTCTAGTAACGTGGGCTGAGTCCTGAATAAATGATACTGCAAAATAAAATGTATTCGATACTTACAACTTGGCTTTCCTAACAAGGGCACCGCCAGCAAAGCTAGTATAAGCAGATGTCTCACGTTAAGAGCCATCCTTTTCAGTTGCTCTCTTCCTTACTATAGTCGAAATGTTTTATGTATCACCAGTTCCAGAATATATATAGAGCATAGAAGAAAACAACCATAATAATTTAATTCTAACATTAAAATATTAGTTCTTAACAATTAAACACTTTCGTCGTGATAACTGACAAAATATGTGATAAAGGTGAGAATTATATAGTTTCTAAGTAACGTTTATAATTATGTGAGTACTTAAAGTAGTCCTTGAGAAAATCACGATTTTCATGACACGTGTATTATAAGGATGTGTTTTTATATCCAATTTTTATCTGGAAGTTACGGGTGTCGTCCAGGACTTAAAACTGCGACTTAAATAAACGGTTGATGATAGAGAGGTCTTGTTTGACTCAGTGAACTTTCTCAACCTTTCGAACAATTAAAAAAAGAGCCGTCTTGATATTGGGTTGTGCCACAGAATAAATAACTACAGAAGCCGCACTCTTGTTATTTGCCGCTTTTGCAAAGGAATTAGCCTAGTAACTAGTATCTGATTGGTAGTTTTGAGTGACGTGCAGCGTCGTTGGTTGCACGTTGTGGGGCGTAACATTCTCCTAGGGTTGTGTTCCTGGAAATTACGTGTCGGTACCTAATTGTAATTTTTTCACATGCTACTTTTATTAAATATTCAATACGTCCTAAATAAGATGAACCTGACCCGAACTTGTGTGGATTGAAATTCCAAGGTCCATATATGTAATCAGGTCAATTTTATGATTGAGTCAAAGTTTTAATTGAGGTGAAAAGTGAAATACGCACATGTCTCCGTTGAACCAATCATGAGAGCCAGTGGACATTTCCAAGTCCATAATCAGTTAAATTTTATGAAACTGGCTCTAGATGTTCATTGAAGTGAGTAGAATAACGAAAACCACACATGTCAGCGTTGAACCAGTCCTGAGATCCAGTAGGACCTGCCATGGTCCGTCATCGGTTTTTTTAATATGTTGCATAACATTGATTGTCATAATTTTGTCCCGCATAGCAGCCCTTGGCAAAATCATCATTTTGCAGAATTACTTTCACTATATATTTTTTTGCATACTGTCATTTCGCACAATCTTCTGAGGCAGAATTATTATTATTTTATTAATAATTGAAAGATACATATCACTTACAGACTAATCCAACACGTGATACATATTATACAGAATAAATAACCATATGCCAAGAAATATATATACGTTTTCAATTAAAAAAAAAAAAAAACAAAACACAGTAGGTTACTTATAACAAACAAATAGTAACATACAAGGAATAAAAATGTAGAAAAATAACAAACAATATATTGGTACCTTCATATACCTACTACCTAAATATTATCGGGATAACATAACAATTCATAAGCAACTTTTGTGAATTCAGCCAGAGAACAGTTAAATAAATCAGTTTTAGTTGACATTTGGTTCAGCATGTTTATGGCCCGGACAAGTGGCGCATTGGCGAGCAAGTTGGTGCGCGCGGCACCACCAGCTCCAGCGACTCAAGGACAGTAGGGTTATGGAGACAACCTCGTAACACCTTAAATACGTACGTGGCCAGCGCAACATTCCTTCGTACTTCCAATTTGACGTATCCTACCATCCCGAGAACAAAGAGAGTCGGCTACATCAGTGGATAGCACGGGTAAATTCCGTATTCTTTTAAATAAAGATATCTTGCAAATTAGTACATTGGCATAATGACGATTAGAATAATAGTCCTATAATCGAAAGCGTGTCACCGAAATTTGTATCGCATAATATTCACTTGTCATACTGTCATTTGGCGGAGCGAATAATTATAATAATCTTAAGTGCACATTTAAGATTATTATAATTATTCGCTCCGCTCCGCTGTACGTGGTCACAATACAAACATGAACCTAACCTACAGTTTTCGGTTTTTGCCTTCAAAAATCCAACGCATGTATAATCATGATACAATTATTCGATCATAGGACTAATATTCTAAACAACATTACCTACATGGTCACAATACAAACATGAACCTAACCTACAGTTTTCGGTTTTTGGCCCATGTTCCATTTTGTCGCAGTTCTTCTAACGCTAACGATAGGTATACATACTCTATGCGCTATGAGCAAAACTTTATGCGTAAAGAGAAGAGTTATGACAATCGATATTATGACAATATACCTAGTTGTTATGGGGTTAGAGAAGACACCCATACTTGTATTTTACTATAACAAATTTGGCGACACTTATATTCTGCCACATAAAATTATGCTAAAATTAAGTCGGCGATATTTATTGGCAGGAATGAAGGCGCGGACAGACTGGCTAAGAAGGCTTCCGAGGGCACATTGCTGAACGTCACGCCCTTTTACACTGAGGTTCTGAGTAAAATCCGAAAGCACTGCTATGAGTTATGGAAAAGAGTTTTTCGATAAGCGATCGCAAGAAAGTGGGATCTGGTATAAGACCATACAACCCGAACCCTTACAGTCTCCTTGGATAGCACATTGTGCTCTGACCCGGCCAGATCTTGTAGTAGCGATGAGATTACGCTCCGGACACATCCCTACTAATAAATTCAACTTTTTAATGGGAAAGGCCAATACTCCAAACTGTAGTGAATGCGGTTGTATAGAGGATGTTCATCATGTCTTGGTAGAATGTGTGCGGAGAGGGTCTCAACGCTCAACCTTCAGCATTGGAGCTTGTAATGCTGGGTTGGCCAACCCTGATTCAGAAAAAGCCAAAATATTGTATAAGTTTTATAAAAGTTGCGTTCAGTAACTTGTAATATACCATCAGAGAACGTACGGAGCGGCATGATCGTTAAACGACCAAGCTCCTAAAATTAATAGATAAAAAAAAAGGTGGCGATATTATTATTATGCTTCAAGAAATTCGGCGGAACATATATATATTTTGCTACATATAATGCTGCGTAATTAAAATCGGCCATAATGCTATTCTGCAATTCAAATTCTGCCAAATGAGGGTTATGCGACATGACAGTTATATTAAGTAATACGATTGTGCTAAATGTATCATTTGGCTAAAAATGTTTCTGCGATAACTGTTATGCAGACTCCGCATTTCGGACAATCGATGAACCCGTCTGAGTTGAATCAATCCTGAGATCTAGTAGGCATATCCAGGGTCCAAAATCAGGTAAATTTTATGATACTGGCTCCAGATGTGCATTTAAGTAGGTGACTAGAAAAACGAAAGCCACACGTGTCTGCGTTAACCAATTTTGAGATCTTGTAGGTAAGTGTCCCATAATCAGAGCCTAACTTAATGACAGAGTCACTTCACTGCATATTGTAAGGGTTTATTTTAGCCACTTGTCAAATAATCTAGGCACCATAATTTGAAGTTCCTTTGGAACATACTAAATATAGACTACTGAACTGAACTTTTGTAATCTGTGGCGCAAAGGAATGCTTTTTGGGGGCATTATAATATCGTTTAACAGTGTTTTTTGGGCAATAGATTATAGACTTTTACAAGGCTTTAGTAATATGAATTTATTTGAAATGAATTTATTTATTGAAAAACAGGTTACATAACATTACAGTTTTCGCCAATGCGTCATGAACCGAACAATGTATATTTTGACGGCGAAACGGCGTGGCCCCGTTGTTCCGACATCTCGGGTGTTGGATTTGGTAGGTTGCCCCGGAACCGACGAAACACGACACTTTTCGGCCAGAAATCAGCACACGCGATGGTCTCCTGGAGCGGCCGCGGCACGCACACTACAAACGAGCTGAAGTGCACGTAGTGGCGCGAATGCAACTGGAACACCCTCAGCGAGTAGCCGGTTTTCTGGCAAACATACTGCGTCACTTCTTCAGCGATGGCAGTATGATGCAGGCGCGACACGTATACAGCGCCTTGCTCGGTGTGGAGACCCGCAGACCACAACCAACCGGTTCTGCAGTACCACACTGACTCTTGCGCGTCTTACGCTTTCTTGACACCGTTGTGAATCCCTCCTTGTCCACACTGGTGCGAGGGGTTTCCTCTTTTGGAGGATCCCGAACTTCACGCGCTTTTTAGGGCGCGGCTTTCCGGCGGGCTGGATCAGGCTCACCAGCAGAAACGACGTCAGCAAAACGTTATTACACGCTCAAGTTAAGTGTTACGTTTTTATTTATATCCTAAAGTTTTTTTTTTTAAAAGCCGGCGGTGCAAGTAGTTGGTCACCGTGATGTGAGGCCCTCATTTAATAAGTGGGAAGAAAAGGCTGCGAAACCTGAACATTACAGCAAAATTTGGAATTCTTAGCTTCAATATTGGCTGAGATTACTATCACTTTTTTCAATCAAAGCTGAATATCTTGGAAATGGTTGCAGGGGAATTTGTACCAAACATCCCGACATAATATAAGGCCTTTGATTAAAAACTGCATTCAAATCGGCCCATCCATTCGGGAGTAACGATGCCACAGACAGACACACAGATATACATGTCAAACTTATAACACCCTCTTTTTGTCAGGGTTTAAAAAGTAGGAGGTGCAACTTTGTAAAAGCTTTTATTGCTTTCCATAGTCGAGATCTTTGGATCTCCAGCTATTCCTGTACTAAAGTTGGTTAAAATTCGTCCGTCCATAATTTTGGCGTGATGAGAGGACAGATTGCCCATACAAAACATAAGACGATCCTGCATCGTGATGTTAAGATTTTTCCCTAAATTATTTTTCATGGAATTTGCAGAAAAATGTAATTTCATTGCTTGGGGATTAATACGACATCTACCTACATTCGTTCCCAGATAAATACTCATCCTGGCAATAGTTATTAGTGCAACACGAGAGCAAAGTTGTTTTTTGTTGCGAGTGCTGTTTTTGAGTCCCGAGCAAGCAAAGGATTCTATGTTTAAATCACGACCGTAGCGAGTGATTTTAAGTTACAATCATGAGTGTTGCGAGGGATTCAACAGCATGAAATACAAAAATCTTGCTAATTTAAGTGATAATATTAATTAGAAAATATATACCTGTAGTAGAGTTGTTAGTCCGCTGTTTTCTAACATAATTGTGCGCATCGGGTTACAAGCATATTTTTTTTATCACAGATAGAGTGTTGCGTGGTAATTATTTTCAGATGTGGAGGGAAGTCAGATTCGTCCCCTGTGAGGTGGGAGAGGGGAGTGAATAGGACGAAGTGTACCTCTTTTCTTTCTTTATTGCTGGTCACTTAAGTCTACTAGGACTTGTCTGGTATCGTTTCCGTGTAAGTCAGATATCAGAAATTCATTTTTTAAGTTATTTTTGTATAGTTCTATATAAAAATATGGGAGTATGGCCTAAAAGGTAAAAATCACAACAAGTTTTTTTATTCAGTGAGGTAAATTAGTTAAATTATGTTAACGTTTTCAAATTATTATTATTATTTTTAAAATATTATTTAATATAGTTTCTAAAAATATATGCATGTTGGGCACTTCTCATACAAACAGTAGCTTAAAATATATGTTGTTTGGCGTAACCAACGTAAATCTCCGTACGCATCCTATTTCGCTTCATGAAATACAGTAAATTATGATTGTTAACATGTTTTTACATGTAATATTTACCATAGACGTCCTAGAAAAACAAATTAACGTAATTAAAACAAAATATTTTTTTGCTAATGTATCACGAGCACACGGGCTAATCTCAACCTCAACAATTTATTTAAGTTACTGTTTGTATGAAGAGTGCCCAACATGTATATATTTTTAGAAACTAGATTAAATTTTCTATTTTGTAATATTTTTGTTAGTTGTAAATATTCAGGAAATATATCTAACTAGCTTTTGCCCGCGACTGCGTCCGCGTGGAGTTTGAAAGTATGGAAGCAACCTCGTACAACACGATAGATATCCACCTAATCACCTTAATTAATAAAAGGGATTATTTAAAGCGCCTAAGCAAATGTAAGAGCAATTGTGCTTTTGGTCTAACCATTACATTTCCGACAGGGTCATCAATGTCATCATGAATTACTTACTCACTTTTTAATCTTTTTAGGGATAATTTCCAGGATGAAAACTATCCTATGTCCTTCCTCGGATCTTAAACTATCTCCATGCCAAATTTCATCAAAATCGATTCAGTGGTTTAAGCGTGAAGAGGTAACAGACAGACAGACAGACAGACAGACAGACACACTTTCGCATTTATAATATTAGTATGGATTTATCTCCATGAATAAAAAAATCTTGTTGTGATTATTACCATTTAGGAAACACATCCATATTTTTATACGGTACTATGAATAAATAATATAAAAAAATCTATTGCTAATATCTTTTTTACACGAGAACGATACCACACAAGCCCTAATAGCCTGAACTGATCAGTAATTAAAAAAAGAAAAAGAGCAGTACTTGGTCTTATTCACTCCGCTCTCCCGCCACGCAGGGGACGAATCTGACTTCCCTCCACATCTGAAAAAAATCAACGCGGAACGCTCTATCTGTGGTAGAAATGTCATGCTTGTAACCCGATGCGCACAATTTCGCGGCTTAGCAACTCGACTACTGCTGCTTAAAAAGGAATAACAATGTAATTCACTTGAAATGTTTCAAGTTTTGATTGAACTAGTGGTTTTGGGGGACCATCACGGTTGTAATTATTTGATCCAATTGGAAAATTTAGCAGATACATTACTTGTTTATTTATTACTAGCTGTTGCCCGCGACTTCGTCCACGTGGAACCCTAATATATTGAAAATTTTACATCTTTATTATTTTCAGATCTCAGTAATGTTGAAATTGCTAAACGTGCTTTTTTTGCAATTTTTACGAAAAAGTAACGAACCCTTCGTACGCCAGTCTGACTCGCTCTTGGCCTTTTTTACTTTTTTTTCGGCTAATTTGCTCTAATTACGCGGTATCATTATAAAATCAGGTACATCTACGAAAGAATAGCTTTACTAAATTCGATGAGTTTAAGAACGACGTTTATAAATTCTTTGATTCGAGTAATAATGCCTTTACACAAAGTGTCAAGTACAGCACTCAAAAATATGTTAGATACAAATTTTCAACCCCTTTTTCACCACCTTCAGGGCTGAATTTTCAAAAACGCTGAAATGATTTTACTTGTATTTTAATAATATGCTTTTATATAGTTTCAAGTCCCGCACTCTAAAAAGTTTTTGATCTTCATACAAACTTTCAACCCCTTTTTAATTAAATTAGGCGTAGAATTTACAAAAACGCTGAAATTACTTTTCTTGAATTCTAATTAAATGCCTTTATACAAAGTTTAAAAACCCGTAATCAAAAAAATAATGATCTTCATACAAATTTTCAACCCCTTTTTCACCACCTTTGGGGCTGAATTTTAAAAAACGCTGAAATAACTTTTCTTGTATTTTTATAAAATGCTTTTACATAAAGTTTCAAGTCCCGAATTAAAATTTATTTTTGATTGTCATACATACTTTCAACCCCTTTTTAACCCTTTTAGGGGATGAATTTTTAAAAACGCTGAAATTTAGTTTTATTTTATTTTATTATAATACCCGTTTACGAAGTTTCAAGTTCCTAGCTTAAAATTAAATTTGAACCCCAAGACAAAATTTCATCCCCCTTTTATTCCCCCTTAGAGGTTGAATTTTTAATAAAGACCAATTAATGTTATATTTCATTCTGATAAATGCCTTTATAAGAAGTTTCAAAGAACTTGTAATGGATTTAAACTTTCAACCCCATTTTAACCCTTTTAGGGGGTGAATTTTAAAACGCTGAAATTACTTTTGACGACGCGGTTGGCGCAGTGGTTAAGCAACTGGCCTACTGAGCCGACGGTCCCGGGTTCAAATCCCGGCAAGGGCAAATATTTGTGTGATGAACACGAATATTTGTGCCTGGGTCATGGATGTTCTATGTATTTAAGTATTTATTTATCTATATAAGTATGTATATCGTCGCCTAGTACCCATAACACAAGCCTTCTTGAGCTTAATTTGGGACTAGGTTGATTTGTGTGAGGTTGTCTGATATTTATTTATTTATTTTATTTACTTTACTCGTATTTTAATAGTCTGCCTTTATACAAAGATTTAAGTCCCGCACTCAAAAATAAATTTGATTTCCATAAAAAATTTCAACCCCTATTTTAACACCTTAGGGGATGAATTTTCAAAAACGCTTAAATCAGTTTTATTTTATTTTATTTTAATACATTTTTACGAAGTTTCAAGTTCCTAACATAAAAAAAAACTTGTACCCCATACAACCTTTCATCCCCTTTTTAACCCCCTTAGGGGTTGAATTTTTCAAAATCGTTTCTTATCTCTTGTACACTTTATAAATGCAATTTACTGTGCAAATTTCAACTCTCTAGCATTTGTAGTTTCGGCTCTGCGTTGATGAGTCAGTCAGTCAGTCAGTCAGTCAGTCAGTCAGTCAGTCAGTCAGTCAGTCAGTCAGTCAGGACACTTGCATTTATTTATATAGATAGATAGATTACGAGATTTCGTTTATGGTCTGATAATCATTTCTACTCGTAAAGCACCATACAAAATGTGCTGAGTCATGCTTATGATATGGCTGGCAAACGTTATAACGCTGGATTCTCGCATCGTAGATAAATATGTATGGGAATATTAATTTTATATGGCCAACATTTGTTTTAAACGGCTTATGAAAACCTGAATTAAAATTTTTAAACCCACCCCCAACACTAGCAGCGCTGGTCAACATGAGACTCTCATTCAATGGGTGGTATAGAAAACTAGCTGTGCCGGCTGCTCCGCACGCGTGGAAATCGGTCTGTCAGTAAAAAAGTATGCACCTCCTTCCTAAGTAGCGCCATCAGAATCGGGTGCAAACTTAACTCAATCAAGTGTAATGGATACCCCCCCTTTTATTGGTTAATTTTTTTGTAGCTTATAATATGACCGGGGATTTTCTCGACAGATGAATAAAGTTTTCACTAAAATTTGTTCAGCCGTTTTCACGTGATGCGCGGTCAAATAAACAGACAAAAATTCTAAAAACGGTTCGAACGTGTCTGTTATCGATTTTAAGTCCCGTCATTTTTTTTATAGGTTTTCGGCCCTCTTCAGCTTTATTATATGTATTGATAGAAGATGCTACTAAAACTAAACATAACTATTGGAATTAGCTCCAATGTTGGTTCAATTCATGTCACTTGTTTCAATTAAATTTGAATATCTTGGAAACTACTGCTGTGATTTCAAGTGTTTTGAAACCCTTTGGGAGATATGAACCACCCCTCTTTTTCGTCGGGGGTTAAACATAAATACAAAAGAAAATAACAATAACAATTTGAACTCGATATTTTTTTATATGTGGTTCAAAACTGCGTCTATGATAAATTGGCGATATCGTAAATTATTTTTATTTCACAATATCAAATTAAAAACCTTATTTTATTTGAACAATCTATATGTTTTATATGAAAAAACTATATTTAACATTCGATCGTAAACAACAATATGCTGCGATTAAAACATTTCCGACTGTATTTTTATTTTTAGGGTTCCGTACCCAGAGGGTAAAAATGGAAATTCCCGGTTGTCAACGTATAAAATCAACCGGGAGCATGCCCGAAGTTTTTCCAATGGGATGTTGCCAGATTTAAGATCCAGTTCAAGGCCAGATCCCAAGTGTCAAGTTTTCAATCTAGGACAGCCAAATAACCTAAAATTCATTTACCAATTCTGCGCGTGACGTCACTGGCCGCACACAAGCTACCAATACCAAGAGTAACGTTACGCTCAAGGTCACCCATAGCCATACAGGCGCTCTGGGAGAATCATTTATTAGGTGGCGCCTTAGGCGTCTTAGACCTGGTTAAAGAAACGCCCTTAGGAGCTAGCGCCTCAAGCGGCCACCCGGGTGAACCCTCCCTAAAGCCACCCATGATTACGTTAATACTAGTGACCAATGTAGACAACACAATGTCCGTATCGATAAGTACGTGATTGAATAAATTATCCATAAGTCTTTAGGCAAATAAGTTATTAGATATTCATATTAAATAATTAATCGAAATAAATAACCGTTATTATCATCTACACAGCAGGCAAAATCAAATAAGAAATCAAATGTGGCCACTTTTTGAAATATTAGTTGAGTTCTGTCAATCTAATTGTAAACGACGGCCTCTTTGGTGTGAGCTGGCCACTGAGTTTTATGTTCTTTTATTGTATATGTCAAGTTGGTTGTCAATAATTTTCACTGGAGCGATTTGTACGTATTTTTTCTTAGTATTCTGTTTTGTTATAAAGCTGTGTTTTAACATAATCGAAACCAAACCCGCGGTCTACAAATTGGTCCATTCGAGCCGGATTGATTATGTTTACCACACCGCCGCCGCACCGAGTACAAACGCGTAGTGATACGCGAGCGGCACGCGAAGCAGAGCAGAATGAACCCGCCCTTGCGAAGCCTTTATCACCACCACCGACGAACTTAGATACGACGTTCGTGGCTGGCAGCAGCCATATAGATCTTCGGCAACCGTCGTTGAGGGACGACGGTGCGCCGCACCCGCTGCCACCGCACAGTAAGTCTTCCGTATCTACACGCGCGTCGGTTGGGGTATAGCAAAAGGGGCCCGATTTTAGGACAGAAAAATTTATGAAAATTTTGTGGTATCATAATGATACCTTTTTTATATGATTGTATCGTCTAGAATACATCAAAATAAGCGTGTTTTGTTCTATAAACTTTTTTTTTCCGATCAATATTTACCGAGATATCGGGGTTCAAAGTTCAGACATTTTGAAGGGCTGACTTTTGATTGGGGGTGGTGTCATTATAACACCTATTTTTTATGATGCTATCGTATAGAGGACACTAAAATAAGCATGTTTTGTATCGGCAAGTTTTCTCTAAACATAATCATTACCGAGATATTGAGGTTTTTAAGGTAAAAATGCTTGCTGAAAATATGGTACATGGGTTGAAAAACCGAAAACTGTAGGTTAGGTTAGGGTTTTTTTTTTGTGACCGTTTATAGCGGAGCGAGCGAAGCGAGCGGAGCGTCAAAATGCTTGCTTACATGGACCCTCGTAAATAGTCTACTATTAGGTACTTACATCAAAATATGTTATTTGTATGTATGTTATGCATTTGAATCCCAATATCTTGGTAAATAACGATCTGAGAGAAAAAGTTTAAAGAATAAAATATGCTTATTTTAGCGTAATCTACAAGACTCAATCTAATTTAAGCCCAAAACAACAAAAAAAAATTTTGCTCGTAAATTTTCTAAGTCCTAAAATCGGGCCCCCTTTGCTATACTCTGACCCGCGTCAGCTATAAGGAAAAGGTTGGAGCTAGAGGTCGCAAAACAAAAAGCTAAAATACAGCTCCAGTTAATAGATAAACAGTTTGAGGCTGATTTAGCCGACCTAGAGAATTACAGTCCACGCAATGAATCCAGGGCACGGTCTGTCAGCCACGTCGAGAAGTGGTTAGATGAGCAACAGCTAGATGAGCAGCCTGTCCACGAAACTGTTAACAAACCGGACAGCCTGCGCGCGCCGGCAGTAGTTGCCGCCAGCCCTTCCGACACGGTTCAAATGCTGGCTAGTGCCCTCAAAGACTTCGCCGCAGTGTCGAAGAACAACGACGGACCGAATAACAGTCGTTTACTGAGCCGCTTAAGTACTAACAAAGACCTACCGAACTTCTCCGGCGACCCAATAGAGTGGATTTATTTCAAACAAGCCTACGAGGAGTCGACTGATGTTTGTGGCTTTAGCCTAAAAGAAAACCTATGGAGGCTCAGAAAATGTCTCACTGGTCCCGCGAGAGATGCCGTTTCGGCCCTTTTAGCGTGCGCTACGTCACCTGATGTAATAATGTCGACGTTAGCGCTCCGATTTGGAAACCCTGATGTCATCGTTCATAAAGTCATGCAAAATATCATAAAACTTGCACCAGTATCACATGACTACCATAAAGACATTGTCGCATTCTCCGTAAACGTGCAGAATTTCGTCGCCGCAGTACGTGCAGTCGGCCGCGAGGAGTACCTACAAGGAATGCATATGTCGACGGTCATCTTGTCAAAACTCCCGCCTTTGCTGATTTCTAAGTGGTCGGACTACAGTTTCGCGCCGATCAAAGATGGTAAAATGTCACGCCTGGATATATTATCCCAGTTTCTGTATGAAGAGGCACTAAAGATATCCACTACAGTTAATATTCTGACTTTACCTACATCAAGCACGCGAAATAGCAATACCTACCTAGTACAGACAGCCGCGAAAGATGTTAATAAATGTTTATTTTGCAACGGATTAGAACATGACTTACCTATGTGCAAGAAGTTCAAAAGGGCATTGCGGAAAGACAGATGGCGCCATGTCAAAAAGCACGGACTATGCTTCAGATGTCTAGTAAACCGTCACGATCGGGAGACCTGTCCCGCGCCTGTATGCGACAAGGAGGGATGTGGCGGCGCGCACCACCGGCTGCTGCACTACGAAGACAGTGGCAACGTTCGCCGCCCGGACATCGTGGGCGCGAGCACTCTGATGATGCCGGAGCCCCAGTCAGTAGCAGTCGTCGAGCCCTCACCAGTCGAGCAGCCTGCGCCCATCGTAGAGCCTACACCGAGTTCGTCGGCACAGACATCGCGCGTGACAGAAGCTGCGACCTGATTTCTCGCTGACGAACAGAAGATGATGCGCACGACGCTGGCGGCGCGCTTGACGCAATCACAGCACGCCATTCTCAACATCTGCGAGATACCCGATGTGTCCGTCGTTGCAAACATGCATGCACTACGCGAGTTACATGAAAAGGAGGGGCCCTCGTTTTTGCAATCGAGGCTCTAAGTTTTTCAGATAAGCCTCGCCAGATGGACTCCACTGACATCCGAGCGCAGGAAAAGCCGGAGACGACCGCTGTACGTGCCACTGGTCGATGGACAATGAAAAATCCGCACCGTATGTACATACCTGATAGTATTACGAGCGCTTTGAAAAACCTATACAGGGTGTTCAAAAACAGATGCTCGCGAACAAAGACTACGCACACAGGTTTGAGGAACGTGTCAATCAGCGTGTGGTTCCCGGCAAAAATAGGCACACTAGAGCCGTTGAAGTCTCTACTGCACCTAGTGTGTTACGCCGGACTGTTGAGCGTGTGGCCTCTGCACCAATACGTGATGAGTGCTAGTTTTGCACTAGGGTGGGGAGTGTAAACGACGGCCTCTTTGGTGTGAGCTGGCCACTGAGTTTTATGTTCTTTTATTGTATATGTCAAGTCGGTCTCTTCCACCAGGTAACTCCTTTTAAAAATTTTCTTTAAGCTTTGATTTTTGATGTATAAGTACCCACATTAAAAAAAATGAAGCATTACATGTTTTATAAAATTCATATTTTACACTTTTCAGATAAAGAAAAACTACACGGCTTTTTTAAATTATTTTTAATGATAAATACAGTGCTCATTTTTTTTACATTTTTCTCTTGCTCAATATAGTGAAATTATATATATATATATATATATATATACAAATACAAATACATCGTTTCGTTCAATTCGTACATATCCAATTGTAGCCGTGCCCTCGTTGTTGTATTTTACAAGATCTCGTGATTCTGAAATACAAATAATTGATATTCAAATTGTAAATAAATAAAAATAAATAAATATTTGGAGCCAATATTATACAAATGCATATCCACCCGAACCAACCCAAAGCAAAGCTTGCTTGTACCTTGTACTATGCACCAAATATTCGAGCTAAGTACATAAATATTTATCAATGCTGGGATTCGAGCCCAAGTTAGTTTGCTTTGGAGACAGCTGCACTTCCACAGAGCCAACCTTCAGCTAAATTGTTGCGCTCTTGTACTCGTAATCTCATTCAGTAAGGTGTGTAGAGCTATTATAGTCCTATCTATACATTTTAGTCCTATCTACAGATTTTAGCTCCTCTGGTGTCAGTGTTGGTAACCTATCAGCGGCGTGAAACAAAATGTCTGGGTAAACTGAGGCTGATTTAGCTTACTGTTTCCAAAAACAATACTTCGTACACAACATTTTCTAAAATACAACCTATGTGACATGCAATTGTTTATTGTGAGAAGGTAATTATAAGTTAAGTATATTTACATACCACATAATATTTTGGTTTTATACCGCAGCACCCTTTATGCAGCTGCCGCAGCGCCTCACTACGAGGCCTGGGTAAAAGAATCGTGGCACGCCTGGAAAAACAAAGATCATATCAAGAAGTTGCTTAGGAACAACCCAGTGGCCCTAAGATGGTTGCGTTTATCACTCGATAAAAAATGTAATTAAAGAAGACTTAAAATATGCCGATCATAACATATCTGTAATATTAATTGATACATGGTACATCAATCTCCTATTTCTAGCCTGGAAAAAACAAAAATATTTTCTTCTTCAAAACTATTTAAGATGGGTGCGTTTATCACGCGATAAGTAAGTGACAAAGAATCCGTCACGTTTTGATATAATGCGAGTGTGAGTGACAGATGCTTTGTCACTTATTTATCACGTGATAAACGTAACCATCATAGGGTCGCTGATCAATGTAACTCAACTAAAGATTCAAGATTCAAAGATTCAGAGTCAAAGATTTATTTGCCTAACTAACAACTAACCTCCAAACGCCACGGCCGAACCAAACGCGCCAGGCTGAACACCCCCTATGGAAAAAAACAGTGCAATATATGAATTCGTACGAAAACGTAATGTGAACAGATAAGAATTATTATAATTTATTCAATCGCGACCCCCGTGTACTGTAAAGTTTTCTAGGGTATGTATAAGATTAATATCTTCGTCATATTATCATTGACATCATCGTCATTATAGACTCCATAAATTATTTTAAACAAGCATTAAAATACACGAGAATGTAAGATACTTAGCAAATTAAATAACTATGATTGTGATCGAAGGACAGTAATTTTCAATAAGACAAATTGATTTAATCTCACCAATTGATAGTGTGTAAAATTATTGTATTTACGAATTAGCAATTTAATTCTTAGTCAAGTTAGTTAACTCACTATAGTTACTTGAGTTTCACGAGGAATTACAGACATATAGCACCTTCAAGCACACATAACGCACCTGCAGATGCACCACTGCCAGCAGAGCTAAATGACGATGAGCTTGAACCAGCTCCTCCGCTGCCCGCGCCAGCGGCACTGGAGCTCCCACTGTAGGAGCTAGATCCGCTGCCAGCGGTGCCGCTGCCGCCGCCGGCTGCACTACCGGCGCTGCTACCGGCCCCAGAATAGGTTTCACTGCCCGTTCCGCCTGAAGAACTGGCTCCTGAACTAGCTCCAGAACTAGCTCCAGAACTGGCTCCAGATGAGGCTCCACTGCCCGCTCCACCTGAGGATGAGCTGCCGGCTCCAGAAGTGTCACCAGATGAGGCCCCATTGTCCGTTCCACCTGTGGATGAGCTATCGGCTCCAGAAGTGTCTCCAGATGAGGCCCCATTGTCTGCTCCTCCTGAGGATGAGCTATCGGCTCCAGAAGTGTCTCCAGATGAGGCCCCATTGTCTGCTCCTCCTGAGGATGAGCTATCGGCTCCAGAATTGTCTCCTGATGAGGCCCCGTTGTCCGCTCCTCCTGAGGATGAGCTGCTGGCTACAGAAATAGCTTCGGATGAGGCTGCACTGCTTGTTCCACCTGTGGATGAGCTATCGGCTCCAGAATTACCTCCTGATGAGGCCCCACTATCTGTTCCTCCTGAGGATGAGCTATCGGCTCCAGAACTCTCTCCTGATGAGGCCCCGTTGTCCGCTCCTCCTGAGGATGAGCTGCCGGCTACAGAAATAGCTTCGGGTGAGGCTGCACTGCTTGTTCCTCCTGTGGATGAGCTGCCGGCTACAGAAATAGCTTCGGATGAGGCTGCACTGCTTGTTCCACCTGTGGATGAGCTATCGGCTCCAGAATTATCTCCTGATGAGGCCCCACTATCTGTTCCTCCTGAGGATGAGCTATCGGCTCCAGAACTCTCTCCTGATGATGCCCCGTTGTCCGCTCCTCCTGAGGATGAGCTGCTGGCTACAGAAATAGCTTCGGATGAGGCTGCACTGCTTGTTCCTCCTGTGGATGAGCTATCGGCTCCAGAATTATCTCCTGATGAGGCCCCACTATCTGTTCCTCCTGAGGATGAGCTATCGGCTCCAGAACTCTCTCCTGATGAGGCCCCGTTGTCCGCTCCTACTGAGGATGAGCTGCTGGCTACAGAAATAGCTTCGGGTGAGGCTGCACTGCTTGTTCCTCCTGTGGATGAGCTGCCGGCTACAGAAATAGCTTCGGATGAGGCTGCACTGCTTGTTCCACCTGTGGATGAGCTATCGGCTCCAGAATTATCTCCTGATGAGGCCCCACTATCTGTTCCTCCTGAGGATGAGCTATCGGCTCCAGAACTCTCTCCTGATGATGCCCCGTTGTCCGCTCCTCCTGAGGATGAGCTGCTGGCTACAGAAATAGCTTCGGATGAGGCTGCACTGCTTGTTCCTCCTGTGGATGAGCTATCGGCTCCAGAATTATCTCCTGATGAGGCCCCACTATCTGTTCCTCCTGAGGATGAGCTATCGGCTCCAGAACTCTCTCCTGATGAGGCCCCGTTGTCCGCTCCTCCTGAGGATGAGCTGCTGGCTACAGAAATAGCTTCGGATGAGGCTGCACTGCTTGTTCCTCCTGTGGATGAGCTGCCGGCTACAGAAATAGCTTCGGATAAGGCTGCACTGCTTGTTCCTCCTGTGGATGAGCTGCTGGCTCCAGAAATAGCTTCGGATGAGGCTGCACTGCTTGTTCCACCGGTGGATGAGCTATCGGCTCCAGAATTATCTCCTGATGAGGCCCCACTATCTGTTCCTCCTGAAGATGAGCTATCGGCTCCAGAACTCTCTCCTGATGAGGCCCCGTTGTCCGCTCCTCCTGAGGATGAGCTGCCGGCTACAGAAATAGCTTCGGGTGAGGCTGCACTGCTTGTTCCTCCTGTGGATGAGCTGCCGGCTACAGAAATAGCTTCGGATGAGGCTGCACTGCTTGTTCCACCTGTGGATGAGCTATCGGCTCCAGAATTATCTCCTGATGAGGCCCCACTATCTGTTCCTCCTGAGGATGAGCTATCGGCTCCAGAACTCTCTCCTGATGAGGCCCCGTTGTCCGCTCCTCCTGAGGATGAGCTGCTGGCTACAGAAATAGCTTCAGATGAGGCTGCAGTGCTTGTTCCACCGGTGGATGAGCTATCGGCTCCAGAATTATCTCCTGATGAGGCCCCGTTGTCCGCTCCTCCTGAGGATGAGCTGCTGGCTACAGAAATAGCTTCGGATGAGGATGCACTGCTTGTTCCTCCTGTGGATGAGCTATCGGCTCCAGAATTATCTCCTGATGAGGCCCCACTATCTGTTCCTCCTGAGGATGAGCTATCGGCTCCAGAACTCTCTCCTGATGAGGCCCCGTTGTCCGCTCCTCCTGAGGATGAGCTGCTGGCTACAGAAATAGCTTCGGATGAGGCTGCACTGCTTGTTCCACCTGTGGATGAGCTATCGGCTCCAGAATTATCTCCTGATGAGGCCCCACTATCTGTTCCTCCTGAGGATGAGCTATCGGCTCCAGAACTCTCTCCTGATGAGGCCCCGTTGTCCGCTCCTCCTGAGGATGAGCTGCCGGCTACAGAAATAGCTTCGGATGAGGCTGCACTGCTTGTTCCACCTGTGGATGAGCTATCGGCTCCAGAATTATCTCCTGATGAGGCCCCACTATCTGTTCCTCCTGAGGATGAGCTATCGGCTCCAGAACTCTCTCCTGATGAGGCCCCGTTGTCCGCTCCTCCTGAGGATGAGCTGCTGGCTACAGAAATAGCTTCAGATGAGGCTGCAGTGCTTGTTCCACCGGTGGATGAGCTATCGGCTCCAGAATTATCTCCTGATGAGGCCCCGTTGTCCGCTCCTCCTGAGGATGAGCTATCGGCTCCAGAACTCTCTCCTGATGAGGCCCCGTTGTCCGCTCCTCCTGAGGATGAGCTGCTGGCTACAGAAATAGCTTCGGATGAGGCTGCACTGCTTGTTCCACCTGTGGATGAGCTATCGGCTCCAGAATTATCTCCTGATGAGGCCCCACTATCTGTTCCTCCTGAGGATGAGCTATCGGCTCCAGAACTCTCTCCTGATGAGGCCCCGTTGTCCGCTCCTCCTGAGGATGAGCTGCTGGCTACAGAAATAGCTTCGGATGAGGCTGCACTGCTTGTTCCACCTGTGGATGAGCTATCGGCTCCAGAATTATCTCCTGATGAGGCCCCACTATCTGTTCCTCCTGAGGATGAGCTATCGGCTCCAGAACTCTCTCCTGATGAGGCCCCGTTGTCCGCTCCTCCTGAGGATGAGCTGCCGGCTACAGAAATAGCTTCGGATGAGGCTGCACTGCTTGTTCCTCCTGTGGATGAGCTATCGGCTCCAGAATTATCTCCTGATGAGGCCCCACTATCTGTTCCTCCTGAGGATGAGCTATCGGCTCCAGAACTCACTCCTGATGAGGCCCCGTTGTCCGCTCCTCCTGAGGATGAGCTGCTGGCTACAGAAATAGCTTCAGATGAGGCTGCAGTGCTTGTTCCACCGGTGGATGAGCTATCGGCTCCAGAATTATCTCCTGATGAGGCCCCGTTGTCCGCTCCTCCTGAGGATGAGCTATCGGCTCCAGAACTCTCTCCTGATGAGGCCCCGTTGTCCGCTCCTCCTGAGGATGAGCTGCTGGCTCCAGAAATAGCTTCGGATGAGGCTGCACTGCTTGTTCCTCCTGAGGATGAGCTGCCGGCTCCAGAACTGGCTACAGACGAGGATCCACTGTCCGCTCCTCCTGAAGATGAGCTGCTGGCTCCAGAACTGGCTCCAGATGAGGATCCACTGCCCGTTCCTCCTGAAGATGAACTGCTAGCTCCAGAACTAGCTGCACTGCCCGCTCCTGAATAAGAAAATGAATGAATGAATGAATAAGATTGAAGAAAGATTGGTTTCATATAGTCTTGAAACAAGTCTTAATCACCAATTTACATTCAAGGCACTCTGCGATAAAATGAAAATTAAAAAAACCTGGACATACAATACGTACAACCTACTAAATTAAGACAGACCCTCATTGAGTATGAGATGCCAATACGGATGGCGTGTTTTTTACTCAATCGTGTAGTATTTCTTGCCGACCGCTGCAGTGCGAAAATAATGTGTTTTCATAAACACTTGTAACGAAGGACTTCGTTGTATGTTTTTTAACTTTTTACTGCATTAATGTGAATAGTTCTGAACATATTTGAGTAAATGGAATTATACAACAATAAATATTTTCATATATCCCGCTAACACATGAAACCTGCCAAAAAAAAAACCCACAGAAACAAGACGATAAAAAAGCTATTGTCAACTTTTTTCAGACCGACGTTAATTAAATTTAAGCAGTATTTTCATAGGAAATAGACGAAATACTTTAACCAATCTTGAGTAATGTATTGTCGACTCTATTATAAAGATATTAGAGTTTGTTACGATATAAATGATAGAAAATTGTACATTACATACCAGGGTCACCGCCCTTGGTATGTAGGATAGGACAATTTACCAATAAGTGAATGTAATAGATCGCATGTTTTTGTGCCATCTGGGTCTTTACTAATTACCACTCGTGGTGTGTCTAAAGTCTTACGTCTCGCCTTGGCTAGTAAACGAGATTTCTCCCCGCGTAACTAGTGGGCAGTAAATCCAACTTAAGTCTAGGGTGACGTAAATAATATTAAGTCTCGGTGTTTTTTTTATAATACACTAGCTGTGCCCCGCGGTGTTACCCGCTCATCCCACGGGAACACTTAATTTATTCGGGATGAAAAGTATCCTATGTCCTTCCCCAGGTCTCAAACTATCGCCATACCAAATTTCATCTAAGTCGGTTCAGCGGTTTAAGCGTGAAGAGGTAACAGACAGACAGACAGACACACTTTCGCATTTATAATATTAAAGTATATAGTATAGTATGGATTATATTATATTATCCTAAATCCTTCTAATATTATAAAACCGAAAGTGTGTGTGTCGGTGTATATGTATGTTTGTTAATTCTTCACACAGAAAAGGCTGGAACTGGAAGTGGAGTTGCTTCAAATTTAAATAGGCCTTACCATGAGTTAAAGTGAACGTACTCGCTAGTGACTGCGTAAACGATTTCTGTATGGAGAATAATACAGCGCCCCTAGCGGTTCTTTGTAGAACTTACAATTCTCTAAACAATCGTTTACGCAGTCGCTAGCGAGTACGGTCACTGTAAACTCATGGTAAGGGTACGTATAATATAAGTTTATACCCTACGTACGCATAATATGAACTTAACACAGGCATGTTACCGTCCTATGGTACCCCTGTGGTGCAGAGGGCCCTCGTGAGACGTCGCCATCCGCTCCTGTCCTGTGCCTCGCATACTTAACACAGGCATGTTGCCGTCCTATGGTACCCCTGTGGTGCAGAGGGCCCTCGTGAGACGTCGCCATCCGCTCCTGTCCTGTGCCTCGCATACTTAACACAGGCATGTTGCCGTCCTATGGTACCCCTGTGGTGCAGAGGGCCCTCGTGAGACGTCGCCATCCGCTCCTGTCCTGGGCCTCGCATACTTAACACAGGCATGTTGCCGTCCTATGGTACCCCTGTGGTGCAGAGGGCCCTCGTGAGACGTCGCCATCCGCTCCTGTCCTGTGCCTCGCATACTTAACACAGGCATGTTGCCGTCCTATGGTACCCCTGTGGTGCAGAGGGCCCTCGTGAGACGTCGCCATCCGCTCCTGTCCTGTGCCTCGCATACTTAACACAGGCATGTTGCCGTCCTATGGTACCCCTGTGGTGCAGAGGGCCCTCGTGAGACGTCGCCATCCGCTCCTGTCCTGTGCCTATCATACTTAACACAGGCATGTTGCCGTCCTATGGTACCCCTGTGGTGCAGAGGGCCCTCGTGAGACGTCGCCATCCGCTCCTGTCCTGTGCCTCGCATGCTTAACACAGGCATGTTGCCGTCCTATGGTACCCCTGTGGTGCAGAGGGCCCTCGTGAGACGTCGCCATCCGCTCCTGTCCTGTGCCTCGCATGCTTAACACAGGCATGTTGCCGTCCTATGGTACCCCTGTGGTGCAGAGGGCCCTCGTGAGACGTCGCCATCCGCTCCTGTCCTGTGCCTCGCATGCTTAATATTAAATCTCACCTGAAGAGTAAGAAGACGAAGATGCAGACGAATATGTCCGCGCTGTAAATAAAAATAAATAATTATACGCTAGCCCATGATATTCATGGTAATCATTTGATTAAGTAGCAAGCAGAAAAAGGGACGACATAACGAAATATTTATCAGGGAAAAATCCTCATAAAAAATCCAACAGAAGATAGTAGTAGATAAGTAGGTATAATAACAATTATATGAAATAGTCTAAAATAAACAAGGATCACAAACTAAATGCCTTACTAAAACTAGGCGAAAAGGTGTATCATGAATTAAGCTCTTTTTAAAGTTGATTACGAAGAATTCGGCTGCTAGTTTTTAAATTCATTGGGACATTTATACAAACTACCCCATCACTACTTGTAAATTTGCAAGTGACTTTATGCCAGAAATTCAATGAGCAGATTTGATGTCGATAATTTATGAAGTTCAGACAAAATGCACAAAAGTGCATGATATGTACTTACAACTTGCGGGTTTTGCTAGTAACGGCCCCACCAGCAAGGCAAGAATAACCAGATGCTTCACGTTGAGAGCCATATTTTATCAACTCCTTTCTCTTCTTATGTTGAAGCCAATATGATTCAAATGTTGCCGTCTTCAGTATTTATACAAGAAAAATCCATATTTTTTTTATACTATCATTATTATTTTGTGACAGAAGTTGTAAAAATTTCGTGATATCGTGGAACAATAAATGAATCGATAAGGATGATGTTAAATGAGTTTTGTTTCTAGAAATAGCCGTTTACAACAAATGAGAACTTTGATCCTTGAGGATGTCACGATTTTGTCGACACGAGTACACGACACACGACATAAATATTCTTGGTAGTTATCAAACCGGGGTGGGATTTATTTTATGTGTAGAGTTTGTGAAATTAGGCATTGTGGAGTTAGGGCGTGTAGAGACAGAAGCTTGGCTCTACATGAGATCTGATAACTTTTTGACAATGTGAGTCGTATGGTCTCGTCTTGGCATCATTTTACATTAACATGTTTTTGGTGGGATTCCACCTCTTTTTGTAATTTGCTTATGGCATGTTTTTTGTTGTTTATAAATGGTTATATGGTTATTTTATTACATTTCTTTATTATTATTTAAAACAAGCATCCCGATATAAATTTTCAGACCTCTAGCGTAAATAATTGCGTCAATTTAATGTATCCATGTCTACCATCGTTCCATTTAGCATAATTTTTATCAAAAATGCAGGTACAGTCACATCTTGTCTCATGTTATTGACTGATATAACTTCATATAAACCATTAAAATCAGACTTTGTAGGATTATTTCCTTTCACCTTCGATGCACAAACCGCTTCAATATGCCCTGTTATTCCACAGTGGTTGCACTTGGACCATCGGAATCTGCATGCCCCTCTATGAGTTCTGCCACAGCGAAAACATCTGTCTATCTGTTTATCCATCTTTTTGTTAATAAATTTGTTCACTTCCATTGGTACCTCCAAGTCAAAAGTAGTCTTACTGGAAGATGCCCCCACAATAATATTTGAATCAATGCCCGCAGCTTCATGTGACAATGCAATCTCACAAGCTTGATCAAATGTTAATGTACTATGTTGCAATAATCGCTTCTGTACTTCCTTGTCTCTGATACCACAAACTATGACATGCTGCAGACGATTAGCTTCCATTGGTTAAATTGTCGTTTAAACACGCCGAGAAAAGGGTATAGCCGTGTTTCTATGGGGCATCGGCCCCAAAATCAAATCGATTGCCGTTTTGCTAATATATTAGCCCAGATGTAAGATGCGATTTTACAAAATAGGAACCTGAAACCCTTCAGGTTTTTGAGAAATTAAAAAAAAAACGAAAATTGGTTGTCATTTTCTTTTATCTAAACTACTCAACAGATTTTTTTGTAACTTATACACATTATGTAGGTAAAAAAGATGTATCATTAAAAAAAATGGATTTCCAAATATCCTTATAAGTAGTGAAATTTTCACTTTTAATTTTTAATTTTTTTTTTATATTTTCGAGATAGGGACACCCCCAATTTTGGCTATATTATGTATAACCTAATATTCTATAATATATATTTTTTTCAAAAATATTTAATTGGATCAACATATCCAAAATGAAACAAACTTATTGCCTGGTGTAAATTTTTCAGACAGTACTTTTCAAAACCTCGTATCTTGTTTGTTGATTGATACTGAGATACGAGCTTTATTTTAAGTAGGTATTTGTTACTTAGTGAGTTTTGGTTGTCAACAGACGATATGGTATGCCATGGTAACCTATCTCAAACACTAAAAACCATTGACCGAATTTCAGTTGTCCGAAAACTATTCGAATTATTAATGTTTGTCCGATGACAGGATTCGTACATTTTTCTTTTCACCATTTCACATTTAGTAGAATTATCGTTTGTCCGAAAATCTTTTCCCGTCATATTCACTTGCCCTATGGATGTTACTGGATATATGGAATTAGCTCCAATGTTGGTTCAGATCTTGTCACTTGTTTCAATTAAAGCTGAATATCTTGGAAGCTACTGCTGTGATTTCAAGCAAAAATGGCTACGAACCATCTCGACAGATAAGTGTTTTGTAACCCTTTGGGAGATATGAACCACCCCTCTTTTTCGTTAGGGGTTAATAATAATAATAACGCTCACGCTCGTGTTGCTTCCGGCCGTCTTTACGACGGCATTACGGGGCCCACCTAGTGAGGGGCGAGTCACCACCCGCCAGAGGTAACAGTCGTACCGATGGTTACGGCGGGTGACATTTTACTATTGCAATAGCCCAAATTAAGAGTCCACCCATACTCCATTTTAATAGCCTAGTTTTTTCTTTTCCATATCAATGCAATAGTTCAATCACCTGCAGGGACCTGTTCATGGATGTATCATCCTATTGATATGATCAAGAACGGGTCCCAGCAGGGCTACAGCCACAGCAAATTTCTCCAAGGGGCCTCTACGTGTTGGATCCATATCCCCACGCAAGCCTTTCAAAAGACCGGGACGTATGAGCCCGAGACTATGAGTCGAGAAACAAATAATAATAATAATTCGTTTATTTCAGGCATCAAAGGCCCATAGATAAATACCTTACAATCTAACATACATATTAAATTACTAAACAACTAGGTCACGATGTCTTTAAACATAAATACAAAAGAAAATAACAATAACAATTTGAACTCGATATTTTTTAAAATGCGGTTCGAACCTGCGTCTATGATTATGTAATTGACGAAATCGTAAATTATTCGTATTTTACAATAGCAAATTAAAAACCTTATTTTATTTGAACAATAATCTATATGTTTTATATGAAAAAACTATATTTAACATTCGATGTGAGTGAACAACAATATGCTGCAATTAAAACATTTCCGAGTGTATTTTTATTTTTAGGGTTCCGTACCCAGAGGGTAAAAATGGAAATTCCCGGTTGTCAACGTATAAAATCAACCGGGAGCATTCCCGAAGTTTTTCCAATGGGATTTTGCCAAATTTAAGATCCAGTTCAAGGCCAGATCCCAATTGTCAAGTTTTCAATCTAAGACAGCCAAATAACCTAAAATTCAGTTACCAATTCTGCGCGCGACGTCAGTGGCCGCACACAAGCTACCAATACCAAGAGCAACGTTACGCTCAAGGTCACCCATAGCCATACAGGCGCTCTGGGAGAATCATTTATTAGGTGGCGCCTTTAAGGCGTCTTAGACCTGGTTAAAGAAACGCCCTTAGGAGCTAGCGCCTCAAGCGGCCACCCGGGTGAACCCTCCCTAAAGCCACCCATGATTACGCTAATACTAGTGACCAATGTAGACAACACAATGTCCGTATTGATAAGTACGTGATTGAATAAATTATCCATAAATCCTTAGGCAAATAAGTTATTAGATATTAATACTAAATAATTAATCGAAATAAATAACCGTTATTATCATCTACTAGAACTAGAACACAGCAGGCAAAATCAAATAAGAAATCAAATGAGGCCACTTTTTGAAATATTAGTTGAGTTCTGTCAATCTAATATTATAACAGTAACTTTAGTTATTATACAATTAAATTAAATGTATCATAGTGCAGCCTTAGAATAATAACGCCTAGAAACCCAGTTCACGTGCAACGGTGAGGCCACTAAAACTTAGCCAGAAATTGCTAAAAGCGCCGATCGGCTTTTCAGTTGCAAGGACGCGTGACAGGTGTAAAGAGCTCCCACATTTTCAATTATTATGGCGGTTTGTGCAGTAATAGGGTGTCACAATGCATCTGATAAAAAGGATAAACATGCTAAGATAAAATTTCACTAGTAAATATTATTCTTTAACTCGTATTTTTACGTAAAACAGTAATCAAAACACAGAAATATATCAAGATAGAAGGAAAGAGTGGACGTACCTCGCGTGGCGAAACGTTGACACGGTGTCAACTTTGCTCGCCGCGAACATTAGTCAGCACCCGACCGCGGTCTGTGTGCGACGTCAGGTCTTAAAAACAAAATGGCATGTTGCGCAATAATTAATTGTTCAAACACTTCCAAAAAAAATTGGGGCTGTTAATCGAGATATTTCCTTTCATTGGTATGTAAAATTTGTCCTTAAATATCTGTTAATAATTACAAAACTATTTATTTTATTATTTCCATCAAAACAGAGGCGGGCGGTTGTATCCAACGCTAGCTTTCCATTGCGGCTTTAATTTGACGAGCCAACCAACTGTGCAAATAAAAGTGTTACGCCGCCGGTGGATTAGGTCAAAAACTTCGATCGTCAATTTCAGTGCTTTAGAAGCGTTTTCACCTTGGCTGAAAAGTCATTTCAGGCCGTTTCAGGATTTGACCATACCTACTATTTACGATTTTATTTATTTGTATAAATATAATCGTAAATATATATAATAATAATAAATAATAAAAAACCTTTGTTTAATGTATTTACAGTGTTTGAAGTCAACAACGGGTCTATTATTCAATTAAAATTTAGAATGTCACCAATCACCACTGGCAAGAGTATACCCCAAATTTCATGGGAATGTGATTGCGCTAGCAACATTATTGCTGTGTTTGTGTGCGTATCGCCGCGTGTAAATACGAGTTGTTCACAACTACATGAATCCATTTTATGCCTCACGTGCGGCGCCTCGGCCGTAAGAAACTATCCTTCTAGGCGTTATTATTCTAAGAGTGCAGCACGTTTGGTGTTTTACACTATTGATACAAAGATCGAAGCTACCTAGTGGAAGTCACCAAAATCGAACCCGGTACCTCTGGGTTGCCGGTCCAGCGCGTAACCACTTCCAACTCCACCCTACCCCACACCCACACCCTAACTCCAAGCAACCTGTCGAATTTTTCCTTATGCTTCGTTCGATACACAGATCTTTGCATTGTTCATTTAAAAGGTTTTTCATCTTAGCGGCCTCTATGTGAATACGTTAATATCTACATCTAACCACACCACTTTACAGCAGTGAACGAGCAAGCGAGATGTTTAATTTTTTTAATGTGGGTACACACCACGTGGCTCCACGGTACCTCTGGAGCGAAGTGGTTAACGCGCCAGACCGGCAATCCAGAGGTACCGGGTTCGATTCCCGGTCTCTTCCACCAGGTAACTCCTGTTTAAATTTTTCGTTAAGGTTTGATTTTTGATGTGTACGCACATTAAAAAAAATGAAACATTACATGTTTCATAAATTCATATTTTTCACTTTTTAGATAAAGTAAAACTACACGGCTTTTTTTAATTATTTTTAATGATAAATACAGTGCTTATTTTTTACATTTTTCTCTTGCTCAATATAGTGAAATTATATACATATTTATTATATACTTATCAAAAAAAGTTACATTCGTTTCGTTCAATTCGTACTTATCCTATTGTAGCCGTGCCCTCGTTGTTGTATTTTACAAGATCTCGTGATTCTGAAATACAAATAATAGATATTCAGATTGTAAATAAATTAAGATAAATAAATATTTGGAGCCAATATTATACAAATGCATATCGAGCCGAACCAACCCAAAGCAAAGCTTGCTTGTACCTTGTACTATGCACCAAATATTCGAGCTAATTAATTAATATTTATCAATGCTGGGATTCGAGCCCAAGTTTGTCTGCTTTGGAGACAGCTGCACTTCCACAGAGCCAACCTTCAGCTAAATTGTTGCGCTCTTGTACTCGTAATCTCATTCAGTAAGTAGTGTAGACCTATATTTAGTCCTATCTACAGATTTTAGCTCCTCCTGTGTCAGTGTTGGTAACCTATCAGCGTCGTGAAACAAAATGTCTGGGTAAACTTAGGCTGATTTAGCTTACTGTTTCCAAAAACAATACTTCGTACACAACATTTCCTAAAATACAACCTATGTGACATGCAATTGTTTATTGTGAGAAGGTAATTATAAGTTAAGTATATTATGTAAATACCGCATAATATTTTGTTTTTATACCGCAGAGCGCTTCTGGCAGCTGCCGCAGCGCCTCACTACGAAGCCTGGGTAAAAGATTCGTGGCACGCCTGGAAAAACAAAGATCATTGTCAAGAAGTTGCTTAGGAACAAACCAGTGGCCCTAAGATGGTTGCGTTTATCACTCGATAAAAAATATAATTAAGGAAGACTTAAAATATGTACAAAAAATTATCAGGCTTATGCCGATCATAACATATCTGTAATATCAATTGATATATGGTACATCAATCTCCTATATTTCTAGCCTAGAAAAAACAAACATATTTGCTTCTTCAATACTATTCAATACTATGATGGTTGCGTTAATCACGCGATAAGTAAGTGACAAAGCATCCGTCACGTTTCGATAATGCGAGTATGAGTGACAAATGCTTTGTCACTTATTTATTATGTAATAAACGCAACCATCATAGGGTCGCTGATCGATGCAACTCAACTAACTAACAACTAACCTCCAAACGCCGCGGCCGAACCAAACGCGCCAGGCTGAACACCCCCTATGAAAAAAAACAGTGCAATATATTGAATTTGTACGAAAACGTAATGTGAACAGATAAGAATTATTATAATTTATTCAATCGCGACCCCCTTGTAATGTAATTTTTTTCTAATACATACGTATAAGATTAACATCTTCGTCATATTATCATTGACATCATCGTCATTATAGACTCCATAAATTATTTTAAACAAGCACTAAAATACACGAGAATGTAAGATACTTAGCAAATTAAATAACTCTGATTGTGATCTCAAAGGACAGTAATTTTCAATAAGACATCAATTTAATCTCACAAATTGATAGTGTGTAAAATTATTGTATTTACGAATTAGCAATTTAATTCCTAGTCAAGTTAGTTAACTCAATTTTTTCCTGAAAAATTACTTGAATTTCACGAGCAATTACAGACATCTAGCACCTTCAAGCATACATAACGCACCTGTAGATGCACCACTGCTAGCAGAGCTAAATGACGATGAGCTTGAACCAACTCCTCCACTGCCCGCGCCAGCGGCACTGGAGCTCCCACTGTAGGAGCTAGATCCGCTGCCAGCGGTGCCGCTGCCGCCGCCGGCTGCACTACCGGCGCTGCTACCGGCCCCAGAATAGGTTTCACTGCCCGCTCCGCCTGAAGAACTGGCTCCTGAATTAGCAGATAAGGCTCCACTGCTCGCTCCTCCTGAAGATGAGTTATCGGCTCCAGAATTGTCTCCAGATGAGGCTCCACTGCCCGCTCCACCTGCGGATGAGCTATCGGCTCCAGAACTGTCTCCAGATGAGGCCCCACTGTGTGCTCCTCCTGAGGATACGTCATCGGTTACAGAACTATCTCCAGATGAGGCCGCACCGTCTGATCCTCCTGAGGATGTGTTTTCGGCTCCAGAACTGTCGCCAGATGAGGCCCCAACGTCTGATCCTCCTGAGGATGAGTTATCGGCTCCAGAACTGTCTCCTGATGAGGATCCACTGCCCGCTCCTCCTGAAGATGAGCTGCTGGCTCCAGCAATGGATCCGGATGAGGCTACACTGCTAGCTCCACCGGAGGATGAGCTGCTGGCTCCAGAACTGGCTCCAGATAAGGCTCCACTGCTCGCTCCACCTGTAGATGAGTAGTCTGCTCCAGAACTGTCTCCAGATGAGGCCCCACCGTCTGATCCTCCTGAGGATGAGTTATCGGCTCCAGAACTGTCTCCAGATGAGGTTCCACTGCCCGCTCCACCAGCGGATGAGTTATCGACTCCAGAACTGTCTCCAGATGAGGCCCCACCGTCTGCTCCTGAGGATGAGTTATTGGCTCCAGAACTGTCTCCAGATGAGGCCCCACCATCTGATCCACCTGAAGAAGAGCTGCTGGCTCCAGTAATGGATCCGGATGAGGCTACACTGCTAGCTCCACCGGAGAATGAGTTATCGGCTCCAGAACTGTCTCCAGATGAGGCTCCACTGCCCGCTCCACTTGCGGATGAGTTATCAACTCCAGAACTGTCTCCAGATGAGGCCCCACCGTTTGCTCCTGAGGATGAGTTATCGGCTCCAGAACTGTCTCCAGATGAGGTTCCACTGCCCGCTCCACCAGCGGATGAGTTATCGGCTCCAGAACTGTCTGCAGATGAGGATCCACTGCCCGCTCCTCCTGAAGATGAGCTGCTGGCTCCAGCAATGGATCCGGATGAGGCTACACTGCTAGCTCCACCTGAGGATGAGCTGCTGGCTCCAGAACTGGCTCCAGATAAGGCTCCACTGCCCGCTCCTCCTGAAGATGAGCTGCTGGCTCCAGCAATGGATCCGGATGAGGCTACACTGCTAGCTCCACCTGAGGATGAGCTGCTGGCTCCAGAACTGGCTCCAGATAAGGCTCCACTGCTCACTCCACCTGTAGATGTGCTACCGGCTCCATAACTGGTTCCAGATAAGGCTCCACTGCTCGCTTCACCTGTAGATGAGCTATCGACTCCAGAACTGTCTCCAGATGAGGCCCCACCGTCTGCTCCTCCTGAGGATAAGTTATTGGCTCCAGAACTGTCTCCAGATGAGGCCCCACCATCTGATCCTCCTGAGGATGAGTTATCAGCTCCAGAACTGTCTCCAGATGAGGCCCCACCGTCTGATCCTGCTGAGGACGAGTTATCGGCTCCAGAACTGTCTGCAGATGAGGCTCCACTGCTCGCTCCACCTGTAGATGAGCTATCGGCTCCATTACTGGCTCCAGATAAGGCTCCACTGCTCGCTTCACCTGTAGATGAGCTATCGACTCCAGAACTGTCTCCAGATGAGGCCCCACCGTCTGCTCCTCCTGAGGATGAGTTATCGACTCCAGAACTGTCTCCAGATGAGGCCCCACCGTCTGCTCCTCCTGAGGATGAGTTATCGGCTCCAGAACTGTCTCCAGATGAGGCCCCACCGTCTGATCCTCCTGAGGATGAGTTATCGGCTCCAGAACTGTCTCCAGATGAGGCCCCACCGTCTGATCCTGCTGAGGACGAGTTATCGGCTCCAGAACTGTCTGCAGATGAGGATCCACTGCCCGCTCCTCCTGAAGATGAGCTGCTGGCTCCAGCAATGGATCCGGATGAGGCTACACTGCTAGCTCCACCTGAGGATGAGCTGCTGGCTCCAGAACTGGCTCCAGATAAGGCTCCACTGTTCGCTTCACCTGTAGATGAGCTATCGACTCCAGAACTGTCTCCAGATGAGGCCCCACCGTCTGCTCCTCCTGAGGATAAGTTATCGGCTCCAGAACTGTCTCCAGATGGGGCCCCACCGTCTGATTCTCCTGAGGATGAGTTATCGGCTCCAGAACTGTCTCCAGATGAGGCCCCACCATCTGATCCTCCTGAAGAAGAGCTGCTGGCTCCAGCAATGGATCCGGATGAGGCTACACTGCTAGCTCCACCGGAAGATAAGCCGCTGGCTCCAGAATTGGCTCCAGATAAGGCTCCACTGGTCGCTCCACCTGTAGATGAGCTATCGGCTCCAGAACTGTCTCCAGATGAGGCCCCACCGTCTGATCCTCCTGAGGATGAGTTAGCGGCTCCAGAACTGTCTCCAGATGAGGCTCCACTGCCCGCTCCACTTGCGGATGAGTTATCGACTCCAGAACTGTTTTCAGATGAAGCCCCACCGTTTGCTCCTGAGGATGAGTTATCGGCTCCAGAACTGTCTCCAGATGAGGCCCCACCATCTGATCCACCTGAAGAAGAGCTGCTGGCTCCAGTAATGGATCCGAATGAGGCTACACTGCTAGCTCCACCGTAGGATGAGCTGCTGGCTCCAGAACTGGCTCCAGATAAGGCTCCACTGCTCGCTCCACCTGTAGATGAGCTATCGGCTCCATTACTGGCTCCAGATAAGGCTCCACTGCTCGCTTCACCAGTAGATGAGCTATCGACTCCAGAACTGTCTCCAGATGAGGCCCCACCGTCTGCTCCTCCTGAGGATGAGTTATCGGCTCCAGAACTGTCTCCAGATGAGGCCCCACCGTCTGATCCTCCTGAGGATGAGTTATCGGCTCCAGAACTGTCTCCAGATGAGGCCCCACCGTCTGATCCTGCTGAGGACGAGTTATCGGCTCCAGAACTGTCTGCAGATGAGGATCCACTGCCCGCTCCTCCTGAAGATGAGCTGCTGGCTCCAGCAATGGATCCGGATGAGGCTACACTGCTAGCTCCACCTGAGGATGAGCTGCTGGCTCCAGAACTGGCTCCAGATAAGGCTCCACTGCTCGCTCCACCTGAGGATGAGCTGCCGGCTCCAGAACTGGCTCCAGATGAGGGTCCACTCCCCGCTCCTGAATAAGAGAAATTAATAAAGATTGGTTTCAAGTCTTGAACCACTCGTGGTTTGTCTAAAGTAATTAGTGGGCAGTAAATCCAACTTAAGCCTAGGGTGACGTAAATAATATTAAGTCTAAGTATATGAGTTAAAGTGAACGTACGCGCTAGCGACTGCGTAAACGATTTCTGTATGGAGAATAATACAGTGCCGCTAGCGGTTACTTTGTAGAACTACAATTCTCTATACAATCGTTTACGCAGTCACTAGCGAGTACGGTCACCGTAAACCCATGGTAAGTGTACGTATAATATAAGTTTATACCCTACGTACGCATAATATAAACTTAACACAGGCATGTTACCGTCCTATGGTACCCCTGTGTGCAGAGGGCCCTCGTGAGACGTCGCCATCCGCTCCTGTCCTGTGCCTCGCATACTTAATATTAAATCTCACCTGAAGAGGAAGAAGACGAAGAGGCAGACGAATATGTCCGCGCTGTAAATAAAAATAAATAATTATACGCTAGCCCATGATATTCATGGTAATCATTTGATTAAGTAGCAAGCAGAAAAAGGGACGACATAACGAAATATTTATCAGGGAAAAATCCTCATAAAAAATCCAACAGAAGATAGTAGTAGATAAGTAGGTATAATAACAATTATATGAAATAGTCTAAAATAAACAAGGATCACAAACTAAATGCCTTACTAAAACTAGGCGAAAAGGTGTATCATGAATTAAGCTCTTTTTAAAGTTGATTACGAAGAATTCGGCTGCTAGTTTTTAAATTCATTGGGACATTTATACAAACTACCCCATCACTACTTGTAAATTTGCAAGTGATGCTAGCTTTATGCCAGAAATTCAATGAGCAGATTTGATGTCGATAATTTATGAAGTTCAGACAAAATGCACAAAAGTGCATGATATGTACTTACAACTTGCGGGTTTTGCTAGTAACGGCCCCACCAGCAAGGCAAGAATAACCAGATGCTTCACGTTGAGAGCCATATTTTATCAACTCCTTTCTCTTCTTATGTTGAAGCCAATATGATTCAAATGTTGCCGTCTTCAGTATTTATACAAGAAAAATCCATTTTTTTTTTATACTATCATTATTATTTTGTGACAGAAGTTGTAAAAATTTCGTGATATCGTGGAACAATAAATGAATCGATAAGGATGATGTTAAATGAGTTTTGTTTCTAGAAATAGCCGTTTACAACAAATGAGAACTTTGATCCTTGAGGATGTCACGATTTTGTCGACACGAGTACATGACATAACTCCCTGCTTGGTAGTTATCAAACCGGGGTGGGATTTATTTATGTGAATGTAGCGAAACGGTCAAGCCACAAATTTTAACTAAGGTGTATAGTTTGTGAAATTAGGCATTGTGGAGTTAAGGCGTGTAGAGTCAGAAGCTTGGCTCTACATGAGATCTGATAACTTTTTGACAATGTGAGTCGTATGGTCTCGTCTTGGCATCATTTTACATTAAAATGTTTTTGGTGGGATTTTACCTCTTTTTGTAAGTTGCTTATGGTATGTTTTTTGTTGTTCATAAAGCGTTATGAGGTTATCTTATTACATTTCTTTATTGTTATTTATAAGAAAGCATCCCTATATCAATTTCAGACCTCTAGCGTAAAAAATTGCGTCAATTTAATTTGAAGTGCTGCAGACGATTAGCTTTGATTGGTTAAATTGTCGCTTAAGGACATCGAGAAAATTACTCTGAAATATTTTCTAAAAAGTCATATTCGTATCCATAAGGAACGGTTACCATAAAGTGCTACATTGTTGTCGTTTTGCGAGCTATCATAGATATACCTACAGTTTACAAATGTATTTTGTGTATTGGATTCCGGTAATGTAGGACCACATTTTCGAGCATGGTAAAAAAAAAATCACAACTTTTCAGCTCAACAGCGGGAACATATTCGATTTATTTGTACTTCTTCTTACCATTCAAGTGTAGCTATGTTTAGTCTTTGTTGCTGATTTCAATGATATTAATTACAAAATGTTTGTTGTACTTACCTGCTGCTTGAAAAGGCATAACAATATAATTTTCACCTCACCAGCTCAAACATGGCGATTTAGGATCTGTTGCGAGATAAGATAACAGTATAATAACAGTGAACAAAATGCGATTTTGTTTCGAGCGGGAGTAGAAAGTAGCTTTTTATTTATTTCAATTTCTGATTACGACGAGTTGTTATTTCTCAGCCACAGATTAATAAAAAAAATCGAATTATTCGAATTTCGATGCACTCTTGTCTCTTTCATATCTATATGAAAAAGAGAGTGATAGAAACATATCAATTTGAAATTCGATTTTCGAATCCGACTTCAAATAAAAACACGTTCCAATACGCGTTATACCGTAAAATAAAATAAAAAATACCCCAAAGGAGTTTTAATTACAACATATTGTTTTTAACGACATCAGAAAATGTGTTTGCTAGGCTTTAGTCGGTGGGCTTCGGATATCGATGTCGCAAGTCGCGCAGCCATAAACGCGCCTTGAAGTTCTACACGGGGAATAGGGTCTGAGAGGCGTTACGCGGACCTTTTCACTCCAAAATGAGGTAAATGCCACAGCGGAGACCCTGAAGTAGGAGGACCCATACATGGCTCAGCATAACCTTTCGACCGCATGTCATGTATATTTTCGTCGATAAGGTTCAGCATAGCCCGGGTCTGTCATCATTTTTCTCTTTAAACTGAGAAGACCTAGATCTAGACAGAGCTAACTTATAACTTGTCTTAAACAGTAAGCCTACCTCAAAACGACCACTTGTCAACCGGTACGCCGTGCGCTCCACAACTTGTACTGGCGCGTTCGTCGTCGGCACTACGGGCTTCCGTTTTCGATATACCAATTGAATCGATTTTGAATTGTTCCCTAATAAGATTTTCTGTAACAAAATTGTCACTTACAACGTCAGGTTCGACAAGTGTGGTATGGTTGACAAAATCAACCCGTTTACTTCTGCTGCAACCGAACCCAAACAAAACCCAACCCAATGCTATGTCTACATAATATGTATATGTAAATTATAAACTTGCTTGTATTTTAAAGTAATACCTTTTGATTGAATTGTCTTGAAATTTCATGAAACAAAGCTGACGGTACAGAATGTAATAATAAAAGACTTTGTATTAAAGGACTGAATTGAGTTTTTTTTTCTGTCTCGAAGTACTTAATTTAGTTATTTGGTTTCAGGTCACCCTTAATACTTGGAGTAAATCTTGTTTTCTGAAATATCTACCGCTATGTCTGCCCAATTTACTCTGCTACGAGAAAATCGTGTTTCTTAATCTATATATATATATATTATTCCTCAATTCAAGCAGGTACAAACGCCGCACTTAGTAAAAGCATTATCATTATCACTATGGGCTGGACAATTTTTAAATTGTATAAAACATAATATTTTTAATAGTTTTGTTTTACAAATATTTTGGTAGTGACTGCTGTTAATTACTTTGTATTATTTCCTCCCAAGTGTGATGAAAAACTTCGTACGTGACTTTGGTGTAACGGAATTCCAAACTCGTGTCATTAAAGCCCTCGCCTTCGGCTTCGGGCTTCTAATAGACACTCGTTTGTAATTCCTCATTTACCACCCTTGTTAACGACATCCAGTCTTCCCGGCGGGCATCAGCACGAACAGCATCGTGCAGCTGGTGACGCAGGAGCACGCCACGTAGAGCTGCCCGTGCGAGAAGCAGCCCGTGCGCAGGTCCACACCGGCGGGGCGCAGCGTCTGCCCCTGCTTGTTGGTGGTAATGGGGAAGCAGACGCTGACGGTGTATTTATTGTAGGCACTTGCAGTGGAACGGGAATTTGCTCGGGATAAAGGGGATGTGTGGGATGAACACGGCTTCTCCGGCGCCGCACCCCCTCAGGATCTGCGCGTCGATGAGGTTTCGCTGCAGCTGCACTACTTTTAGCCGGGTTGTGTTGTATAACTCATGCAATTACACGCGTGTTGATTTTACCACGACGTAACTATGAAAACCAGAGAACGAATAACTCATAGAAGCCTGATTAGCGTCGGTAAATGGCCCTACGAACTTTATGTCAGTAAAGGCAGGACGTGAACTTTGTATTGTGTCCAACGGCTATCTAGATTGCACATGGCGACGCAACCACAGTCGCAATGTCGTGAAATTGTATCAAATTGCAAAGTAACAATAGTTATTTGTTATGCAAGGCTGCAAAGTTGTTATTTGGCGCGAGTGTTGAAATTGAAAGCTGAGCGAGCGAAGGAATCTAAGATTGAAAGCTTCGCTACGCTCAGGAATCTATCTTTGAACCATTCGCTTCGCTCATGGTTCAAAGATAGATTCCTGAGCGTAGCGAAGCTTTCAAGACACGAGAAGCTAAATAATTTTGCAGCCATGTGGAACACACAACTTTTCACCTCACTACAACGAGGAAAATGTAAGTTCAAGGAAAACAATTAAAACATAAAAATAATCATATTTAATTTTGCCTTCTATTTAACACATAAAAATTAAAACATAACACACTAAAATCCAAACCAAATAAATACGAGAGAAGCACACATTAAAAATTAAAAGTAATATGGCCGTAATTTGTATTATCGTCGTGTATATTTTATCGTTGAGTTTTTCTTAAGCACTGTTATATTTTATTTGTATTTGAAACTACTTGGCATGGCATTCTGGGAAGGATTAGTTGGCCACTCGGAAGTATTTTCCATAACACTTGCTTTGGAAGTTATTGGACGATGGGATCCGAACAAGATTATTTCAGCTTTCTTCTTTAAAAACGCCAATAGTTTTGGTAAATTACTTATCGTCTCCAAATATTTATAACAAATAAATTTTCGTTTTAATGCAGGCAGATGCAATTTCGTTTTAGCATTGAATAAATACTCCAAATTGGGCTTCACTTTCTTTTTTTCGATATTTCTATAAAGTAAGACAACAGTATGTATTCTCCACAGAACAAATTTACGTTGTTTACGTGAATTGTGAAAACTTCCAGTTCTTATGGTCTGTGCTTCCAACTTTATAATTAGTTATTTTTTTCTCGGGTGCATTCAGAAATTACACTCATGTTCCAACTTTTATAACAAATAAATATAAAAATTTGTGTTGTATTTAATATATTTACTAGTCAAAATATGTAAATGAAACTGAAATACTTACTATTAATATGTAAGTATAAACATATTCAACATAAAATAAAGTGTATAAAAATAAAAACTTGAAAATCTGTAACCACAAACCAGGTTTCTGGACGTGATATTGTAGGTGTACTTTTTTAAAAAATAATTATTCAAACGTGCATATGATTTTAGCTGGCCTGACCAGATCGCCCTTTATTAGCGTGCGTTGATTGGTTATTCGAAGATTTATCGACTGATGAATCAGTCACGCGTTGAAGGAGTCTTTAATATAAAAAAGTTACATGCACCACAGAGAATCAAAATCGTCGTGTTCGAAATTCAAATGACTTTTGCACGCTAGCGGATAAAATAGACTTTTGCACGCAGATTTCGCCCTATAAACGAAGGTTTTCCGAGCGAGTGAGGTGAAAAATATGCCTTACAGTTTGGTGAAATGGTGTATTAATCACTTTAGAAAATACAATAAAAATATGGTACCTACGTAAATAACATACGTAAGTTTCATACGTAAGTAAAGCGTTAAACATATTTATTTAATTTATTTTACGGAACAGATTTTGTATAGGGATGGTGTTATGCTATGTGATGTCCTGTGGTTCCATGCGGGAGTAAATTCAATAAAACACTTAAATGGGTTTTCTGTCGGCCATCACCTGCCCGCCTCCGTTGACGTCTGTCATAGCAATGGCGGCAGCCGGGCAGTTGTGGGGACCCTTTATTATCATAAAGGTGTCTATACACTACACCATCCTCTTTTGATAAATTCGAAATAGTTATTTATTGACACCTTATTTATTTAATTATTACTAGGTATTAACATTTCATATCACCCTTGCATTACATGTACATTTAATATATTTCTGGAATCTAGATTGATTCATATTATTAGTAACTGGTATGCACAACACACCTATTAGTAATATCTCGGTCACTAGACTGTAGTAGTGTCTTTCTTCTGTGACTGTAGTTGGAAATGTAATACTTCTAATTTAATCCTTAATCATGAATTTGAATTTACATTGAAATGTAACACGAGTTTAATCTTATCAACAACTGTATTGTGAATTTGTAATAAATGTGTCATAAAGAAATGTTTTTTCTTTGTTACTATTCGCGTATTCGGTATTTAATCTCCTTTTGAGACAAGGCTTTTAACTATAAGTTTATGCATACATGAAGTTAATTTAGTAAGTGTTACTTATTATTTAGTAGTTTCAAGTTCAATAATTTTGTCTTCATTATTTACATCATTAAATAATTATATGTTCTCGTTTCCGTTACCTCCTCTTTCCATTTGTGTTTTTTTTTTCAATTAGGTACTTGTTCTTTATTGGTAAATGGAATGAATTAAAGTAATGGAATATTTTGTATTTGGTATTGTAACAATTATTTTTATTTTATTGCTTTCGCCAATCATAACATTGGATTACATATATGTTCATTTACTCGTGAATTAATGTACTATGGAGCTATTATTTTCGAAAATTTAGGAATCTACCAGCGCTTCCAACTAAGGCCTTTGTGAGAAAGAAGCGCCGCAAGAAAACTCACAGTTTGCCTTTTTCAATGAAATATACATTTTCCAATTTTTTGGTATGAAGTTAAAAATCGTCTCACGAAATGTAAGTATTTCAGAATACTAAACCGGCGTTGACTAGTCATCACTTGAAAAGAAAATCTGTTTTCTTTAGAATTTCTATATAGTGAAATTTACACAATTGATTGGTACACCGACCATAATTTCAAATACCGTAGTAACTTCGTAAGGAATCACGGTTTTTTTTACTGCATTATTGAAATTTATATTGCAAGTTTCAGGTGAGTATAACTCAAGGAAAATAGATAGGTAAACACACTACCCACGTCTCTTATGAGGGCTCGTGGATCGTTATTAACTAGACTAGATGCAAAATATTAATAATGCTGCGTCTCTCGATTAAAACAAAGTCTTCAATTTGGAAAACCCTCGTCCAACCCAAATTTTATTCATTTTACCATTTAATTCAGGGACAGCACTGTTTTAATGCATGTATAATCACGAAGACTTATTTATCACAAGTACTGAAAGTCTAAAATTAGTTTGTTGAAAATAGGAACCACAATCGTTTACACTTCATTCTAAAGCAGGTCGCAGGTTTCACAGCCATAATATATATTTATATATATAATTATTAATATCATCGTCTAGTACCCATAGTACAAGCTTTGCTTAGTTTGGGACTAGGTCGATTTGTGTATGATTGTCCCTTAATATTTATTTATTAATTATACATTTTATTATTTATATGTTCATTGGCAAGTTTTTCACCTTTGTGGTCATTCTGGCACCTTGTTATTTTGTGCCCATTGGCATTTTTTGTATGCACGTTAGCATTTTGTATATTATGTATACCGTGGTACATTTTGTACACCATGGTACATTTTGTACACCAAGGTACATTTTGTACACCATTGTACATTTTGAACATTATGGTACATTTTGTAGACTATAGTACGTTTTGTACACCATGGTACATTTTGTACTCTAAGGTACATTTTGTACATCATAGTACATTTTGAACATTATGGTACATTTTGTAGACTATAGTACGTTTTGTACACCATGGTACATTTTGTACACCATGGTACATTTTGTACACCAAGGTACATTTTGTACATTATAGTACATTTTGTACCCTATGGTACATTTTGTAGCTATGATACATTTTTTTGTAGTGTGTGCACCTTTGGCATTTTTTTGTTTGGACTTTGTGCTCCTTCGGCATTTTTTGTAGTTTGTGCCACATCGGCATTTTTGTTTGGACTTTGTGCTCCTGCGGCATTTTTTTGTAGTTTGTGCACCTTCGGCATTTTTTGTTTAGACTTTGTGCTCCTTCGGCACTTTTTATACACCATTGTACCTTTATTATTGTAAACCCGATGTAATGATTATTCAGTCTACCTAGTCGTAGCGCGAACAACCGAGTACACTGCTAGAAAGGATAGTAGGGTCTTTGGAATACTGTGCATCTTAGGAAATATTGTCAAAAGCGTTATCACTTATTTATCCCGTGATAAACGCAACCATCATAGGCCCGCAGAAAGTGTTTATTTATTTATCTCGACGTTTCGACAGTGATGTTAAGTTCATGGTCTCGAAGGGACTGTAACATCAAGTTCGAAACGTATATAATAATGTGTGAAAATCATGTACCTAAGTTTAAATCAATATAAAGAGGAAACAGTACTAAAATATTCCGCAAATATCAAGTAATATATGCATAATAAAGATCATGGTGAACCCTGTTGGGCACTGCAATGTTCGGGAGAGGAGAACTTACTAAGTATTTACAATGTATCTTCATACTTGGAAGCGTGTTATAGGATTTAGTTAGTAGTAGATGCTTTATTTTATTTATATACTTTTATCGTCTTCTTCTTGTATTATAGAGTCAGGTAAAATATTATAAATCTTAATTGACATTATTAATAGGCCTGAGAATAGCAGTTTCAGTTTGGCGGGTGGTGGAGCGAGTCTATTCTTATTACGGGTAGGTCGTGATGAGGGTATGTCACCGCGTTTTACATAGAACTCTTTATGTTTTCGTACAAACTTACAGGTCTCAAAGATATTATAAGGAGTTATTAATTCAGTTTCTTTTTTTAATAGGGTTTACAACTGTCAGTTTGCTTGATATTGGCCAATATATTTCTGGATGGCGAAGACCAAAGGCACACTTAGTTTTCACGAGAATTAAACAAGATTTCTTTAATTAACTTTAGTTTATTCGGCACTCGACAGCATTCCGATACAATACCACAGACACGACAAAGACGGTGGCGACACCTATGAACTAGATAGCTTATAAAAAAATAACAGAGACACAGGTAAATCCCATACAGCCAGACATTAAATAAAATTTAATTCCAATACTCCCACTAAATTTAATAAGAGTAAACTACATAACCTGTCTGTATACATTGATTTTCCTGCGTTACAATTGTAAATACAAAAAAACTTAAGTGAAACTAAGTACCTATTAATTACATCAGTATCTATGTATATATATATAGCACATGTAGGAAAAATTTATTTAATACACATAGCTGACAATAGCATAGCTTCTCTTTTACTTATTATAGTAAACAAACATAAAATGTTGTGTTATAAAAAACAAACATTCCCATTTAGGACTCTTACATTAGTCTGACATTACTGATAATATTTCATCCCTTATACATTTAAATTTAAGTGCAGGTAAAGCGTTGGTAAAGATGTCGGCCAGCTGATCAGAACTCTTCACATACTTTATTTCAATTAACTTTTGTTTAACCTTTTCTCTAATAAAGTTAAATTTAATATCTATGTGCTTTATTTTTTATGATACACTGGGTTATTTATGAGTTTTATAGCACTTTGGTTATCTATACATAGGATTGTGCAATTTTGACCAACATCAATTTCTTTAAAAAAATATCTTAACCATAAAAGATTCTTTGCGGCTTCACAACCAGCCATACTTCGTAAACTCAGCCTCTGTTGTTGATAAGGCAACACAAGATTGTTTTTGACTTGCCCATGATATATCATGGGCATGGGCCTATAGGCCCACTATTTAACATAAAAATATATCCAGAGGTTGACTTTCTTGTGTCCATATCCCCACCAAAGTCTGAGTCTGAATAACCAATTAAGCTTTCTTTACCTTGATATTTTATACACAGATCTTTAGTATCAATAAGATATCTAATTATTCTTTTAAGCTGAACCACATGACATGGACTTGGGTTATTAACATATCTACTTAACAAATTGACACCATATGAAATGTCTGGCCTAGTGGCCATAGATAAAAATAATAATGATCCTATAGCCTCCCTGTAGGGGAAAACAATCCGCTCATTATCATCATCATTGACATAATTGCTTACTTGAACATTTACATCAATAGGTGTATTACAAGGATGTGCTGTACTCATATTAAACCTATTGATTAACTGCTCAATATACTGTTTCTGATTAATACATATGCAAGAATTAGTTTTGAAAATTTCTATACCAACAAAGCGAGTCAAATCCAATTCTTTAATTTCAAAATGTTGTCTTAAGTAAGTTGTTATCTCCTTTAATACAACATTCGATTGGGACATAATTAGGGCATCATCGACATACAAAATTAACCATGCCTTAACATCATTAAATTTACCTACAAATACACAGTTGTCTGCTTGTGATTGAACAAAACCAAATTTTAATAAAAAATCTGTAAACATACTGTTCCAACAACGGGACGCTTGTTTTAAGCCATACAGGGCTTTGTTCAATTTACATAATGTATTTGCAGGGGCTCCCACTCCATCAGGAACCTCCATGAAAATATCTTCTTCTAGCTTTCCATATAGGAAGGCAGTTTTAACATCTAATTGTCTAATATTCCAATTATACTCAGCAGCAAGAGACAACAGTATGCGTATGGATTCATACCTCATTATGGGTGAGAAGATTTCACTGTAGTCGACGCCTTTTATTTGTGTAAATCCACGGGCACAGAGCCGAGCCTTGTACCTCTCAACCTGACCATTTTGATTAGTTTTTATATTAAAAACCCATTTTGATGTTATAGCTCTTTGATTGTTTTTCTCAACAAATGTCCAGGTGTTATTTCTTTTGTGAGCTTCAAGTTCCTCTTGTATGGCCTCCAGCCACAGCTTGCACTCCGCACTATTTATTGCATCTTGATACGTCAGAGGAATAGTTGCTTCTACTAAATTCGTCTCTAAAGAATCATTTCTACGAGGTCTCAGCGTGATATTTGACCGAGCTATGTCATCCAGCTCAATTATTTCCTGTGATGGTTCATATGTCTCATCATTTTCATCAACAGCAGTGTGTGTGCTGTCATCGCTTCTATAACTTTCATCACTTTGTTCTGTGTCATGCGTCACCTCTAATATCAATTCTCCTTCTCTATCTGGAATTTCTTCGTGTTCATCACCAATAAAATTTTTGGCATAATTCCTTTTTAATTCAGGGCTCTTGTCTTCATTAAAAATCACATCTCTTGACACTGTTATAGTTTTCTTTTCTGGATCATACATCTTATAGTTAGTATGGTCATAGCCTACTAACATCATCATACGACTCTTACTCTCTAGCTTCTTTCTTAACTGGTCTGGCACGTGGACATACCCACACAACCAAATACTCTGACATGATCCAAGGCAGACTTTACACCACTCCATAACTCCAATGGTGTAATGTTTGGTGTTTGGCTAGATGATGTGCGATTTAACAAATAAACAGCAATTTACCGCCTCAGCCCATAAACAGAGTGGCACATTCCGGGCGTAGAGCATAGATCGGGCACTTTCCACAATGGTCCTTATCTCTCTCTCTGCTCTACCATTTTGCTTTGGGGTATACGGGGCAGTCAGCTCATGCGTTATTCCCTCACTGTCAAGATATTCCTTGAAGTCCCTACCAGTGTACTCTCCTCCATTGTCCGTATGCAAAATGCGTACACTATGTGAAAAAATGTTTATCACTTTAGCACTGTATTTTTTAAAACACTCTAGTACATCACTTTTGTTCTTTATAAAGTACACATAGCGAAAACTTGTGGCAGCGTCTTTGAAAATAACAAAGTATCTCATACCTTGTACCGATGGTTCGCTGAAAGGTCCACATACATCACTATAAACCATGTCACCTGGATTCACAGATCCTCTTTCAGATTTCTTGAATGGTTGACGAGCATGCTTGCCATAAGCACGACCTTCACAAACAAATTTGTCACAGTGATAAGTCCACACCAGTAATCACATTATTTTTACATATTTTTTCTATTTCTCTCACATTCAAGTGTCCCAAACGTTCATGCCAAGTTTTAAGGTCTAATTTTTGAACAATGTTACACACTGGGTTTTGACTGGTTCTCACCTTCAGTTCATACAGATTATTACTCTGTAGAAATGCACACATCACTACTTCATTGTCCTTGTAGATCATTGCCTCACTACCTGACTTGATAATTTTATAGCCTTGTCTGGTCACTACTCCCTCAGAAAATAAATTTCTTCGCAATTTAGGAACATAAAGTACATTTTTCAGCATGCTTTTCTCCCACAGCCCATTGACACACTTGCTAATTAAAATATTGCCATAGCCAGCAACTTCTAATATTTCTTGATTTCCCAATTTCAAAGGTGATCCTGTGTATTTATGTAATTCTATAAAGTTCTCCTTGTAGGACATATGGGCAGAAGCGCCACTATCCAATATCCATTTATTACTCTCCTCACTTCGTTTCTCATTGGCGTATTTCTCTGTTTTAGCCGGTGGAAATGACTTCTTCTTTGCACCTGATTTAGCCACTAGCAATGCTGTTTCACTATCCTCTTCATTTAAGCTAGCCCCTTCATCCAGTAAGCGAGCTGTTAAATTGACTTTAGTTTGATTTTGTGGAGCAAGCGACATCCACGCCTGACGAAGGGATCTAAACTTAGGCGGCAGGGTACTTAGTATTTTGGTCATGATAGCTGTATCGCTTATTTTCTCTCCACATTCGTTCAACTATTTCGCCAAACTTTCCACTTTGGCAATATGCTGAGCAATGTTATCTCCCGTTGACATCTTATACTGATAAAAGCGTTCATGTATGATCATTTTTGTGAGCTCCGACTTTTGTTCATAGATTGTTTCGAGCCTAGTCATTACCTCGAGCGCTGTCTCACAATTTTCAATAAGCGCTATTTGACTGAAGTCCATTGCCGATGTCATTAGAAACATCGCTAATCCATCGTCCTTATTCCATTGTGTGGTGTTTGTTTCTGGTTTTGGTTTAGTTATATCCAATCCTTTAGCACGTAACGCGCACTTAATTTGGAATTTCCACTGCTTGAAATTGGAGCCGTCGAATTTATCAAGCTTGCCGACCTCCATTTTTAGGTTAGGCCTGGTCGTTTGTGACACAAAGCAAGTTCCACACTTTTACTTCAAATTTTCGCTGCTCTTTGTTTATTATCATGTGATCACTCCAGGGCGACGTCCTGGGCCCATAGACACTTAGTTTTCACGAGAATTAAACAAGATTTCTTTAATGAACTTTTGTTTATTCGGCACTCGACAGCATTCCGATACAATACCACAGACACGACAAAGACGGTGGCGACACCTATGAACTAGATAGCTTATAAAAAAATAACAGAGACACAGGTAAATCCCATACAGCCAGACATTAAATAAAATTTAATTCCAATAGTCACGTCCGTGCTGTTTCCCTAGAGCATAATGCCATAAGTGAGCCTTGCGTAAGCGTAAGTATAGTAAGTAGAGAACGCGGTTTCCAGGTTAGTGGATTTTTTTACTTCCCAAAGCGCGTAAACATATTTCGATAAATTAACTTTAATTTTGTTTATGTGAGATTTCCATGTAATATGCCTATCTATATCAATGCCGAGTAGCGTAAAGCTTTGTACAGTTTCTAGTTGAAACTTAGGTAAACCTAGATTTTCTGATACGGGTGTAACGTCATAATTTGCGTTTTTGAGAATTTTACTTCAAGGTTATGCAGTTATTTAAGGTTGTCTGGAAGAGATCGCTATTTAGCGATACGACCGCCTGTTGTTTACCTCTGCCTGTTATTTGAATGTATCTCATGTTGTGTTGTATATTCCTTGATGTTGGTGGTGTGCAATGTATTTGTATTTGTATTTATTTCTTTAAATACGGAATTGAGTTTAAGATTGATGTTTATGTCGTTGTGCTGGATATATGTACTTATAAACGGTCATTCATTGAATATTTTATATTTTTCGAAAAAAACCGTAGAGATGCGTTTGCACATGGCTTTTTCAAACACTTTAGAAGATTTATTTTTTTTATTCACAGACTGACCGGCGATTGACCTCATCACCTGATGGAAAGTGACTACGGGGTCGAGGATGTAGCTCGCCGGTTCAGTAATAGCCTATTCACTCTTACCTTGAAGATACCTAAATTATATTTTTTTGGAAATACACACGATGGGAGCGAGTTCCATTCCTTAGCGGTTCGCATTAGAAACGATGAAGCAAATCGCTTCGTGCGAATGAGTGGTAAACTGACAACATAAGGGTGAAATCGCTCCCCTCGCCTGGTTGTCCGATGTTGAAACGGGGATGGTGGAATTAAATCGTGCAATTCCTGCGCACACTCCAAAATATATCCGATAGAACACTGACAAGCTGGCAACTTTGCGGTGATGTTCGAGGCTCTGGAAGATGCAAAGAATCACCAATGAGTCTTAGGGCTCGACGTTCTACTGAATCCAAGGCAGCCATCTGGTACTTAGCAGAGCCGTCCCAAAGATGGCAGCAGTACTCCATGCACGAACGGACTTGAGCTTGATAAAGAGTGAGAAGCTCTTCCGGTGTGAAATACCGACCGCCTCACTCTATATAAGACACCAAGTTTTTTTGCAGCTGTTTTTGCCTCGCCTTCAATAGAGGAGCTGTTAGTAAAAGAGCAATTGGTAAGTAAAAAGTTCGGATCAGTTGTGTTCTTTTTGTGTATTGGTTTAATTAAACTACGTTTAGTAATTCAGGGAAGGACGCTTCTTCAAAGGATTGATTAATTATAAGAAACAAAGGCCAGGTGAGAAGCACAGTGACGGATTAGAGATGGTGGTACGGAATCCAAAAAATAATAAAATCAAAATCACGTTACGAATTAAAATACCAAAATACCTTTTTGTATATTATTTATTTCATTTACACTGCAAAAAATACTTACCCGTTTAAAATAAATGGAACTCTCCGTGGCTGTATCGGTTAATACATTGCCAAATTGGCATAAGAGAAGACTAGGTTTTTTACCCCTATAGTTTCTTCAGATTCATAAGCATTTAGTTAGAATGTGGTTATCAACAGGCATAATATTAGTTGGAACTTTTTAGTATCGCCCCTTAAAATTCTCACGGGAACACAGGGACCAATATTATTCTATGCTCGGCCGGTACCATTTAACACCACAGATTTTTTCCGACTAATATTTGTTGAAACTACTGAAACTATATTCACAGGATATAGGAGCTTTCAATCCACCCAGATTGCCACTATTCAAGGCCAATGCTCGGTCAAATATTCTGAAAGGACTTTTCAAAATGTCTTCTGTGAAATCGGCAGCTCTAACTGCAACAGTAAATGGGGTTGAAATCGACTCTCCGATTGATTTCAGTTCGCTGAAGTCCTTCAGAATATCCTGGGCCAAATTAAATGACTTTTCAGTAACGTCGAATGGTGTTAATGCTGTACTTGCAAATAAATCTTCTGCGAAATGTTTTTTATATGCAATGTTAATAGCTTTCTTTGCTAGCAATTGTTGTGCTTTGTCGAGTTTTCCGTATTCAAGCTTCAGTTTGTTAATTATGATTTGTAGTTCACAACGAATTTCTTCTGATGATGGCGACGGTTTCCCCTTTACCTGGATAAAACATAAGGTCAATTCAATTAGATTACCTACTGTTGGTTCTAGTAGATGTTATTTCGAGACTGTCAAAGACCTACTAACTCATTGGCTTGATGAAAAAGAAATGTTTTCTATCGCTTTTGCTGGCGGGATGACTACGTCCACGGTCGTATGCCGTCACCTTCTTAAATCGTTCACAATGCAATGTCGTCAGCATACAATTTCTATATAATATATCGTCACCTTCCTTAATTTCGATGCACTATTCCATAATCGCATCGACAATATCCCATTTTGTCTGTGGTCCACAGTGCTAATTCGCCCAAATTCATATATGACCTATATCGAGCACTGTGTTATTTGGTCCGCAGTCACAACTCGTCCACATTTATCAGACATATCTTACAAAATCCACTTACGGAATACTTGGATCAAATAATTTTTTGAGAAATTGGAATATAACTAGACGGGTTAGCCCTATATGGTCGATATAGGCCTGTTGACGAATTAGCATATAGGAAAGTGGACAAGATAGGAATTGACGACTCTGATTCGTCAATTTCCTATCTTGTGGACAATTAACAATATGACAATGAGGACAAGTTAAGAAGGTGACGCAATACATAAGATTGTGGAAGAAGTCGTCCTGAGCCTTTTTGCCAACCACGAATGAGAAGAGCTTTCCTGATATTGTTTTTATCGCTAAAGCTAATTGTTTAAGGCTCTAAAGCTACAGCCACAGTTCTAAAAAGATTCCACAATTTGTTCAACGCGTTTTAAACCTTTGATTGATTTCGAAACGAACAGCGGAGACATTTTTTTAACTGGTAAATAATTAAATACTTACGTATGTATTAGTATTGAAAAACAATAGCTAGAAATGGTGTTTGGTGAATCAATTGATTAAATTAACTCAACTTTTACATATTTATGGGATCAAAATGTCTTAATAATTATTATACTCACGTAAAGTGATCCATGTCCGCTTCCTGATCCTGATCCACTGCCTGATCCCGAGCCACTACTGGATCCTGATCCAGACCCACTGCCTGCCCCAGATCCACTACCCGAGCCAGACCCACTGCCTGATCCAGACCCACTGCCTGCCCCAGATCCACTACCCGAGCCGGACCCACTGCCTGATCCAGACCCACTACCGGATCCTGATCCAGACCCACTGCCTGCCCCAGATCCACTACCCGAGCCAGACCCACTGCCTGATCCAGACCCACTGCCTGCCCCAGATCCACTACCCGAGCCGGACCCACTGCCTGATCCAGATGCTACCCCAGATCCAGAGCCACTACCCGATCCAGACCCGCTTCCTGACCCGGAGACAATGCCTCCCCCAGATCCACTGCTAGATCCAGGTCCAGAGCCACTATACGATCCATAGCCACGGCCTTGTCCACATTCTGAGCCTACGCTCGTTCCACATCCACCCACAGATCCGCAACCTTCGTACGGTACGCCTCCACAACCCGATTGACCTGGAGTTATTGGGACTGCAAAATAAAAGGTTTAATCATTGACAGCTACTTAATACAGATTGTTGTAAATGTCAGCGCGCTGATAACAACACAAATTAGTAACATCACTTTAGTAATACAGATACTTACAAGTAGGTTTTGCTAGTAAAGGTACTACCAGCAAGGCTAGTATAGGCAGGAGCTTCGCGTTGAGAACCATCCTTTTCAGCTGTTTCCTCCAATTGAAGCCGCTATGCTCGATATGTCGGTATATACGGAATTTATCGAGAAAAATACATAATACTTTAATTGTAACATTAAATTATTTGTGACAACATTTAAAACACGTTCAGTCGTGATTGACGTTAATCAATAACTTATTGTTGATAAAGGTGATAATAATAAAACAAAATGATATTTACCTCATATAAAGTTAACGTCCCTCAAAATGACACGATTTTGTAACCACACGAGTAGGTATTTGTTGACAGAATCAGAAACGCGGCCCGGGCAGTGAAAAACTAAATAAGTATTAATTTTTCGTCACATTTGCTCGTAAAAGATGGTATTACATGCAGGTATACTGAAGGACAAAGGCCTATATAGTTCCCGCGGGGGTTATAAGTTGTTATAACTCCCGAGGGAGTAATGGTTTTAGTTTTAAAAATATAGTACGCACTCGTAGATTACTTCAGACTAAGAAGGTTTCAATCCAGCCAAGGTTTTTTGTTGTACCAACAAAACTTGCCTACCTTCTTGTGTATTGAATTAATACGGTACATGTAACTGCATTATATTTATGTTTTACAATTATTTAAGTGTATTTTGCAATAATTTTATTAAATTTAATTTTAAATTATTGTTATAATCTGGTAGTATAGCCTGCCAAGTTTCTAAACTAAACGCAGTTCTTCGCATTAACTGTGGTAGACTACACAAAAAAAAAGTTAAAAGATTATTGGTTAGGTACTATTTAGTTTTGTAACAAAATTACTGTTCATATTTTAGTTTTATAATACTACGCTGTTAATTTTGCTGCATAATATTGCTAATTGTTGTTTGTTTCATGATAGATGGTAAGATTCTGTATATATTTGTTTTCTGTTTTAATCTGATGGCCGTTTTGCCATGCTTATAGTAAATAAAAAAAAATATACACAGAAAAAAGTTGGTTGTCAATCGTTTTATATTTATTTTCGTCTTATGTATTTGTTACTTCCTCCCAAATGTGATGAAAAATATTGTGTGTATAGCGGGTAGTAAGGGGATTACAAACTCAGGAAATGTCCTGAGTTTGTAACCCCTAAGGTTTATTAGCTTTTAATGAAAAGCTAATAAACCTTAAATTCTAATAGACCTTCGTTAGTAATCCCCTACTTACTACCCTTATGACACAATATACTATTGGTCCTATTGTCATCATATAATATACCTAACTTATTTTCGTTAACGTCGGTTATTTCTTATCAATAGTTAGGATATGGAATGGTGTTGTTTGTCATTGTAATCCATAATTATCGCATGTCATATGTAATTTACCATCCATCTAAACTGTTTGAATAAGATAGGTTAGGTTAAAAGACTAACCTTAGTCAACCTATATAATATACTAGCTGTGTAGCCCGCGATTTCGTCCGCGTGGAATCTTATCTTGAACATTTTACATATTTATTATTTTCAGATTGAAGCAATGCTGAAATTACTTTTCTTTTTGCAAGTTGTATGAGATTTAAGTCAAGTAGATTTTGATGTTGGTTGCTGTAATTCAACAAATAATAAAATATACGTAATAAATATTGAAGTGCGGCTCCCAATACAACAAACGTGATTTTATTGCCATTTTTTACGCAATGGTATTTATGGTACTGAACCCGTACGCGAGTCCCACTCGCCCTGGCCCCTTTTTAGGGTTCCGTAGCCAAATGGCAAAAACGGAACCCTTATAGATTCGTCATTTCTGTCTGTCCGTCCGTCCGTCTGTCTGTCCGTCTGTCCGTCCGAATGTCACAGCCATTTTTTTCCGAAACTATAAGAGCTATACTGTTGAAACTTGGTAGGTAGATGTATTCTGTGAACCGCATTAAGATTTTGATGCAAAAATAAAAAATAATAATAAATATTGGGGGCTCCCCATACTTAGAACTGAAACTCAAATTTTTTTTAATGTCGTTTGAGGCATTTTACCTATGTCTTTATGATAAAATTAACATAAAGGTAAATTATGAAAGAAAAATTGAATGTGATCCACTGAAATGTACGCAGGACTCGAACCTGCGACCCTAAGTTTCCGGCGTAGTGCTCTACCAACTGAGCTATCATATCGTTACGTCAATCACACTAAATCTTTGATTCCATAATTCTTCGCTACTGGAGCGCCCTCTGTGTCATGTGTGTTTAAAATGCTTATGCACATTAGCCAAAAAGTAAAAATGTGGTATTTTCACATTATTAAACAGAATCGATATAAGATTCTATAAAAAAATAACATAGATTAAATTACCTGATTGTCGTATCTTAACTATTGGCATTTATACAAATTCACCTGCTTTGATACTATGAAACCATTGTCGCTTATCCTTTTTTACCTGATATGACTTTGATCGACTACTGTCGCTTATCTTGAATTGCTTGAATGACAATTGAGTCGTATTTGTCGCATAGAATGTACCTAAAAACAAATATTTTCGTTAAATTGGTAGTTAGACAACTTTACCGGTTCTGTTTTATAAAATATCACACATTTAGTAATAATTGAATATATTTATAAAGGCCGTTAGGCCCACCTGCGGTGTAAATCTGTGGCGCTAAGGCATTACTTTGGACTCGCTTGATGGACCCAAACGCCATCTCACTCAAACAGTGTCTTACGAGACGTCACTTATACCACACAGAGTTCTAGGTAGTTTTGTTATTCTTGTTAGGATAGGATATTATCTCATTGCAATTGTAAAACTTGAAATTTCACGTAGTTCGTGATTTAAAATTCCTTAATGAGTACCGAGTGACTGCAGTCTTGAGAACTCTTGTGCTGTTCTCATTAGTCATAGCTATCGTTTGCTACCATACATTGGTCTAGAACTACTGGAAATCTTTCAGCAGATCACACATAAAAATTGATAAAATCGAAATTTCACGTGATATCTGATGAATTAATCGTTAACATTTCTAAAGCAGTTTTTATTTTATTTGCGTAGTTGGACCATAAGTTTTTGTCTTAGAGAACTTTAAATGTCACTTCATTAATTTTAATGTTTGAAAATAAATATTTTCCTCTAATTAAAACATTAATCGTGAGGTTTTATTGTACAATAAATAGCTTTTCATGTCTGAAATATTTCCTACAAAGGCGATTAGATAATTTTTCTTGATTTATTTCATGCTGATTTATGCACATTCGCTATCATACATATCGCTAGGACTGCCGATAATAGATGGACAAAACGCATAACAAAGTGGAGCGGTCCATGCGGGAAAAGAAAGCCAGGAAAGCCAAAAGACCGCTGGGTCGACGATATCCAGAGAATTGCCGGAAAAGAATGGGTACAAGAAGCAAAAAATAGAAAAGGCTGGAGACAGTTGGAGGAGGCCTATACCCGAGAAGGGGCCATGTCTTAAATTTATGTTATTTAGGAAAAAAATCTTTGTATTTTTATGTCTTTTAAGTCATGGAAATAAAGGCTATATTATTATTATTATTATTATTATGCACATTTATATATTTACGTGACTATAAAATGAGCATGCACATATATATTGTTAACTGTGTTGATTGTTGTGTAATAGATTAAACTATTATACCTGACTTATTTCTCGGGAAACGTGTCGTTTAGATAATTTTACCTAATTCTATTTTGACGGTCATTTTGCGTAAGCGACGCTAAATCCTAAAATATTCCATTAATAGACAAAATAACAAAAGCAACATGTAAAAAACATGATATTGTTTATATAAAATGAGCATCGTATGCACATAGATATTGTTTACTGTGTTGATTGTTGTGTAAAATGTAGATTATACTATTTTACCTGACTAATATCTTGGGAAACGTGTCGTTTAGATAATTTTACCTAATTCTATTTTTTCAGCCATTTCGCTTAAGCGATGCTAAATTTTAAATTATTCCATTAATAGACAAAATAACAAAAGCGACATGTAGAGAACATGATTGTAAGCATTTTCTTTTTAATTTCTAACAATATTACTTATTAATTTTATTTCATTAATTATTGATTTTATTACTTCTATTTTGATAAACAGTGATAACTTATTTATCATCAAAATATATAAAAGTATTGTAAGTCCGGAAGCGGATGTTTCAAAATGTAAAGCGTGCTGTCTCTCAATTTGGTCGAGCGTTCGGATTGGTTGACGGCGGGGAACGGCAATATGGCGGGAGGACAAGAATTGAGAGGCATCACGTCCGTAACAAAAACTCTAAAATAAGTCTTCCTGATTATAACGTTGTATAGATAAGCAAGTACAAGGAATAAACGGTGTTACTCGGATGCTGAAGTTTACTTTCTGGACTGTCCCTTTTAGTTCAGAAATTGGGATCAGCCGAGTTTATAGTAATAACCTCGGTGAAAAACTTTACGCCCTATTAAACTATTAAGTAAAAATTATGGAGAGAGAAGGATCACCTCGGAGGCGTAGAAAAGGTGATGATGAGGACTTTAGTACACCTCTACGCGAACGAAGTAGACACTCGTGGCATCGCCGCAGCCGCAGTCACCACAGAGAAGACAGTTTGGAGAGGCGATCTAATCGACGCTCTCGCCGTCGGCGGAGGTCGAGCAGCTCGCGGCGCGGGCAGAGATCGGGCAGCTCGCGGCGCCGGCTGAGATCGAACAGTTCGCGACGTCGGCAGAGGTCGCGCTACTCGGGACGTCGACGGAGGTCTGGCAGCTCCCAACATCGACAGAGGTCGCGCAGCTCGCGACGTCGGCTGAGGTCACCCAGCATGCGCCGCCAACAGGGGTCATCCAGCGTACCCCGAAGTCAGTACGCGCAGGAGCAGGTTAGACAAGTATTAAATGAACCAGAGCTATGTAGCCCTTCTGTAATTAACCAATCGTTACCAGTACCTAATCAGTCAAATGAACTACAACCTACATCTAATGCTAACAATGACTTTATTAACCTTGCTGTACAGTTTAAAGAGCTCATCCAGGCAATGAAAACTGGAGGCGGTAATGAACGATTCCCAACTATTAATGTTATACCCGAATATGATCCAACCAAACGAAACCAGACGATTAGTATGTGGTTGTTAAAAGTCAATGAATGCGCCCAAATTTATGGTTGGACAGAGCGTCAAACAATCCATTACGCGTTGCCTAAATTAGTTGGTCTCGCACAGCAGTGGTATCAGGGATTACCTAGCCTCTTGTTTTCATGGTCTGAATGGCAAGACAAGTTAAAATTGGCTTTCCCAAGTGACGAAAATTATGGACGACTGTTGACAGAAATGCTGGCATGTAAAGCACGCTTTGGTGAATCATTAGAAGAATATTTTTATAAAAAAATGATTCTTTTAAACCGTTGTAATATACTAGGTAAAAATGCAATAGATTGTTTATTGTTCGGCATTGAAGATAGGTCTGTGAGAACCAGTGCCGAAGCAGCTCAGTTTACGGAACCTGATAAGCTATTAGTTTATTTAAGAAATGTTAAAATCACTAAACCAACTGAACGAGCTAGCTCAAATATGCATACCAGTGTTTCTGACAGCATACGTACCAGGTCTTTTAAAGCGATACGTAATAGTAATGAACTCAAAAGTACTGCCAAATGTTATAATTGTGGGGAAGCGGGTCACCCTTACTTCAAATGTACTCAGCCAGTCAAGAGATGCGATTCATGTCATAAAGTTGGACACCTTGCTGACGGGTGTCCTGTAAAGAAGAATAATCCCGACAATAAGGTTGTCCTACGCATATCTCTTGAACAAGATAATGACATAAAATATTTCAAATCTGTTGCTCGAACTTTTTCCGATGATCGGATTTTATCCGATTTACCAATACTTAGAGGATTTGGAGATTCAGTAGTTGAGTGCATTGGTAAATTGAATTTAACTATTGAAATTGATTCTGCAAAAGCCTCTTTGGATGTATTGATTGTGCGCCATCATCTGTTGAAGGTACGGTTACTTTTGGGGCAGACGTTTACCGAACAAGAACATGTGGGTTGTATACAAGACTAATGACACGTTGAAAATATCATCAAAAATTAAGCAGCCGAAAGACAGTGTATCATTGCATGTTCATGAATCGGTTCTTATTAAGGGTTACACAATAGTAAATGTACGTTCAAGGCCGTCGTATAGTGGGGATTTATTTCTGGAGCCAAGTTTATGCTTGCAACCGAAAAGAGAGTATGAGGTTTTACAAAGTGTTATTAATATAGTCGAAGGTCAAGGTCGTGTAGTAATCAAAGGGTTAGACTCAGAGGGATTCTTGATGGATAAAGATACTTTACTAGTTCGCGCCGTACCATTGAGGGAGTTACCGAAATCTGTAGAGTCGTTAGATGTTAATAGGATTGAAAAAGGTATAGAAACTCGGGCCAGTAAAACCGTGATTGATGAATCAATGATAAACATAAATCAAAACATTAATCACGAGCACAAAACTAAATTGATCGATCTGTTGAATGAATACAGGGACTGTTTTGCGTTCACAGTGCAAGAATTAGGGTGTGTAACTACTTCTGAAATGGATATTAAGTTAAATGACCCTACACCAGTAGTTTATAGACCATATCGTTTACCCCATACGGAAAGGGAGATAGTTAGGGATATAGTTCAGGAACTCGAAGAATCCGGTATAGTACAGCAGTCTTCGTCGGAATATGCATCACCAATTTTGCTCGTTAAAAAGAAAACTGGCGATTACAGACTTTGTATAGATTTCAGAGCATTAAACAAACGCACAGTTAAAGAACATTACCCTTTACCGAGGATTGATGATCAATTAGATAGTCTCTCTGGTCATAAATTTTATACCACTTTAGACTTAGCGTCAGGATATTACCAAATACCTATGTCCGAGTCTTAAAAACACTTGACAGCATTCGTAACACCCGACGGACATTATGAGTTCACACGTATGCCATTTGGACTAGTCAATGCGCCATCTAATTTCCAAAAGACAATAAACAACATTCTAGGAAATGCTAGATTCAAAGATGCACTTGCTTACATGGATGATGTAAATATTCCTTCGAAGACTGTTGAAGAGGGTTTGTTAAGCTGCGCCAAGTGTTGGATCTGTTTAAATCTTCAGGATTGACATTGAACCTCAAAAAATGTCATTTTATGATGGAATCCATTGACTATCTAGGATTTGAAATTAGTCAATCAGGTATTAAGCCTGGTAGGAATAAAATAGAAGCAGTAGAAAAGTTTCCCAAACCTACCGATCAACATAAGGTCAGACAATTTATAGGGCTTGCTAGTTTTTTCCGCCGTTTCGTTAAAGGCTTTTCAATAATTTCAAGGCCATTAACACAACTTTTGAAGAAGGATGCTCGCTGGTCATGGGGTGAGGCCGAAGAAAACGCATTTGACACTTTAAAAAAGGAATTAATTAAACGGCCGATACTATCATTCTATAATCCCTCATATGAGACCCAAGTGCATACTGATGCATCTAAACATGGGATAGCGGGCATGCTTCTTCAAAGGAAGGATAGAAACTCACCATTTACTGCTGTCGCATATTATAGCAGACAGACTTCACCTGAAGAAGCTAAATTTACTTCTTACGATTTAGAGACTTTAGCGGCGGTGGCCTCTGTACAACGCTTTAGGGTCTATCTTTTGGGAATTTCTTTTACCATAGTTACCGATTGTAATTCGCTTCGAGCAACTTTTGACAAAAAAGATATGCTGCCAAGAGTAGCACGTTGGTGGAGCATGTTGCAGGAATACGATTTTAACATCATTTACAAACCTGGTTTAACCATGTCCCATGTCGACGCGCTAAGCCGAAATCCTCCGGGATTGGAGACTACATCTAGTTTTGAGATCCGAAATATTGATTGTAACTGGATAGCTACAGTGCAAAACAGCGATCCCGAACTTCAAAGAATTGTAAATATATTCAATTATCCAGAGACCAATAATATAGTCGAAATTAAAAATAACTATTCGATCAAAAGGGGTTTACTATTTAGAAAAACAGAAGATGGAGATCGCTGGGTTGTACCTAAGGGTGTAAGATGGCAGGTGTTGAAGGCTAATCACGACGACATAGGTCACTTTGGTTTTGACAAAACTTACGAGAAAATCAAAAGTAGTTATTGGTTTGCTAAAATGAGGCGATTTATAAAAAAATATGTCGATTCTTGTCTAGAATGCGCCCACGCTAAGGTACCCTCTGGAAAGAAGGCTGGTGAACTACACCCGATTCAAAAGGTAGACCGGCCCTTTCACACCATTCATCTAGACCATCTAGGACCTTTCGTGCGTAGCAAAAGGAATAACTCATACTTGCTTTTGATAATCGATGCATTTACCAAATATATTATGTTGATACCAGTAAAGAGCACAAAGTCTATTCATTCCATTAGGGCCATCAAACAATATTTCCATACTTTTGATGTTCCTAAACGGCTAATATCAGACCGTGGATCGTCATTTACCGCTAAAAGTTTCGAGAAATATTTGCACTCTCTAGGTGTCAAACATATTCTAAATGCAACTGCTACACCTCGCGCTAATGGACAGATTGAGCGCTACAATAGGACTGTTTTATCGTCACTCACTGCTGCAACTCTTGGTAAATCAGAAAGGGTATGGGATGAGTGCGTTCATGAAGTTCAGTGGGGTTTAAACAACACGTTGAATAAGGGAACAGGCAAGACTCCCTCACAAGCACTTTTTGGTTTTCAACTAACCGGAATATCCAACTCTGTTTTACAATCATATATTGACAATGGGGAAGCTGCAGAGTTTGAAAATTTAGATAAGATTCGTAATGAGATGTCTGAACACATGAGACTGAACCAGGAAAAGCAAAAGACAACTTTTGATAAGAGTAGAAAGAGGTTGTCTTTTCAAGTTGGTGAATTAGTCAGAATAGAGAGGGACATTCCGGCTAGTGGACAAAGTAGGAAGTTGGTTCCTAAACTTCGTGGCCCATATCGTATTGTTAAAGTACTTGACAATGATAGGTACGTAGTTGAGGACACGCCTTTATCTAGAAAAGGAAATAGAGCATTTAGTGGCATTTTCTCAGTTGACAAAATTCATCGCTGGATGGTATTTAGTAGGAGCGAGGATATTGACTCTAGTAGCGAAAGTGACTAACGTGTAAATCATCTATTGGGCTGTATTTTTAATAAAATATTGTTTTCCGAAGGTTACTCTGAATTTCTTTTTGTAAAGTAAAAGTGCAAGTAATTATTGAATGTATAATAATTTTATTTGCTAATGTAATATTAGAGACATGTAGGGATTCTAGTAGAAAATTTAAAGTACGGAGGTGGTAGTGGAAACATGAAGGGGTTCCAGTGCTGCAATGTATTATATATTTAGTTGGGTAGTATTGGAGACATGAAGGGGCTTCAGTGCTACAATCCATTCTGTGTATTATATTTAGTCAATACTGGAGACATGAAGGGGCTCCCGTATAGCAACGAAGTGAATGGGTTCTAGTGGAGACATGCAGGGGCTCCATTACAGCACTTCTTATGTAGGTACAGAATATTATGGATGATGATGACATTCACAGGCCCTTAAGAGAAATATTTTTAGTATTGCTAATAGTATTATAGTAGTAATATGGTAACGGAAGATACTAGGACTAAAGGATATATACTTTGTATTGATTTCATTCCTATGTACATTTAAAATAAATATTTTAATTTTACAGTAAGTTAATAGTATGTAGTAAATAATATCGAATTTATCGAGACGATAAAGAAGTCAGGAAAGGCCGACTGCAAGCATTTTGTAGTTTCTAACAATATTACTTATTAATTTTATTTCATTAATTATTGATTTTATTACTTCTATTTTGATAAACAGTGATAACTTATTTATCATCAAAATATATAAAAGTATTGTAAGTCCGGAAGCGGATGTTTCAAAATGTAAAGCGTGCTGTCTCTCAATTTGGTCGAGCGTTCGGATTGGTTGACGGCGGGGAACGGCAATATGGCGGGAGGACAAGAATTGAGAGGCATCACGTCCGTAACAAAAACTCTAAAATAAGTCTTCCTGATTATAACGTTGTATAGATAAGCAAGTACAAGGAATAAACGGTGTTACTCGGATGCTGAAGTTTACTTTCTGGACTGTCCCTTTTATGATGTTGTTTATAATTATAAAATGCTTCATTTAAAAAGTAGGTCCACAAAATATTTAATAACTTTTAATTTAGTTTTTTTAAGTTCGTAGTTTTTTTAGATCTCCTGTAAAGTCAGCTCCGTGTCTCTTGGATAATTTTCCTTTCCAGCGTAGATACGTTTTTTTGCGGCATAAAGAGCCGTATCTTTTTTTACGTTAACTTAGAAGTTCGATTTTTTACAGCTTCAAGGGACTGTAGACCAAAGTACGACGTGTAGACGGTTTTAATTTCAACTCGACACCTACACGCGTTACCGAGATAAAGGGTCGTGACAGAAAGACGGACGGTCAGCAAAATGATCCTATGGGTTCCGATTTTTCCGGTAAAAATACCTAAATCTATAAATAATGAGGTTTATCACTTTTAATCAGTATATATGAAAATTAGCCGATAAAAATGGTCATTCGCATAAAATTTCAAGATGGAAAATGTTATTCATAACCAGGCTAGTTTTAAATGTTTACCATTTTATAGTGTAAAGGTAGGTTTTGAAGTTTAAGAAGGTAATAACATATTTTGACGGTGTAATGTGATATATGAATACAATAAATAGTACTTCATGTGACTGTACATAATGAAGTGTTTTAATGCCTAATTATGTACAGTTACATATACTAATTTATCTAGCCACATATCATAAGCCTCCATGATGCATTCAGAAGTCGCACATTATAACAAATATTACCCGGTAATGGCGGTAATGAAGTTTTCTGGCAGCTGTCATTGTTTTTATTTTAATTCAGAGACAAACTAGAGTCGGCCCTAACTATCATATCGTTCGATATCTTACTTACGTGTGACATTTGTCAAATTTGATTGAAAATTGACAATTCATTTCGAACTAAACGTCATCTCGATTGACATTAGAATAGAGGTCAAATCAAATTTCTTTGTTTTTCAGAGATGTGCGAAATTTGAATAAATAATACTATCGAAATAAGAAATTTGTGCTAAAAAAACAGTCTATTTTTATGGTGGTCATAATGTGCCGTTCTTGAACGCATCATGGAGGGTTTATGATATTTGGAGAGATAAAAGATTTAATAAAATAACAAGCTTTCGATAACTGAATGTACTTATACATGACTCAAAAGTTTTTTTTCTTCAGATTATTAGCATATAAGCCTGTGCCGTCCCTTTGTCGCGTAAAGGCCTCTATCTTTTTTCCACTCGTCCTTATTTAGATCAGAAATGTCCAACTCTTTTGTAATACATCCAGGTAGTCCCACCATCTTCATCGTGATCTACCGTGACGCCGAATTTTATTGGGTGGGTGTAGATTTCTTGATCTGCAGATCGGTTGACATGCGGCAAACGTGTCAGCCCTACTTTAGTTTAGCGGTTGTCTGGGTTACGTAAGCTATTTGGGTTTCGGCGTTCGTTCCGCGATCGATTAATTTGATCCAAGATCGTTTCATTGCCCTCTGGCAAACTTAGAGAGAAAAATTCTGAGCATTAGTCAAAATTCAAGTCCGGGCATTACGATTATATATTTTTTCATTAATTCAACTGTAATCCGATCATTAATATATGGCTTTTAAACGATATGTAATAAAAATCAGGTTTTTATTTTATAAACGGTAAACAATTGGAACAGAACTTATGGCCAGGCTAGGTATGTCTAGCTAGGCCCGGCGGATATGTCAATAATTACTAACGCTCGCGCGCTCATTTAGATTTAAATATGAAGTGGGAAATTTATTGATGCAAATATGTATTCTGACTATATTTACATAAATAAGCCCTCATGCCAAAATTGTCACTTGCCTTCTAGGACTAGAAAATTATTGTAATTTTTGATAATGTATTTTTATATCATATGCCATGTACTGTACTAGTGACGCAACGAATGTGAATACTTACAATAAATATTCGTATTCGTAAATTAGCGTTTTACCGAATATTACAATGGTATTCAAACGAACAATACTTGTTCTGCATTACGATATTCATATCTCTTAGGGTTGAATTCATAAAGATCATTAGACGTTATCATACTTAAATATCTGTATTATCAGATTTTTTTACTAACCGAAATACCTAAGGTACTCTAATATTACCTACACAGAGAAGGGCCCTAAAACCCACACCAAAAGTGTTATTTTCTGGGAATCCTGTCTGGTGTGGGCCCATGACTGAGAATATCTAAGTATCCAAATGTGTTCGGGAATGCTAACCAATAACAATTTTTTTTATAAGTACTTAAAATTAATAGATACCTAAATACGAAAAAAACAGTTGAATTTAATTCTATATGAAAATGAGTGCTTTTTGTTATGTTTATGTCGCATAGCGTAGTCGTGTGAAAAAACGAACTACACTCTCTTAAAATACACTTCAAACGCACGAAGACAGATCGAACCTCCGCGGGATCCGGTACTATAACAATTTTCCGTAACTAGATGGATCGCGAGAGCAAGTGACACAGCCTTCCCCTTCGAAGGTTAGATTTACACTGAGCTCGCAGCCCGGGCACGGCCGCGCTCGCGGAAATTCAGTTTTTTTGATGCTTCATTAGACCGAATTTCCATTTTACTAACTTTTAAACAATACGATTAAAGATCAATGAATTGTCAATGTTCTTGCGAAAGAGCCGTGTAAATATCACTTGTAGTTTAGAAGCCTTAGGGAATTGAAAATTGAAAACGACCCTACTTCAACATTATTTTTCCATAGTAATTATTGCTTTAATAAAAAATCCAACCATATTTTTTTAGAAGAAATAGTCAAAAATAACATATATTTTTTTCAGATTTTTCCGTTGGCTAGATTACGAGCCTTAGGACTTTAAAAATCACCATTCCACTCTCCGTACGCGGAGTCGCCTTAAGACAATTGTTTTATGTTTATGTTCTCAATTTGATGTGTATCTAAACTAAGGGGAGGAATGTTGGATATGTGTGCGTGCACTCACACACCCGCCTTGTTATTTTATAAATACACGTCAGTATCAGTACGCTAACAGTAAGCAGTGGTTTCACTTGTCCCCATCCCACGTATCTATCAGTTTTGGTAGATCGATCCAAGCGCCAGGCAGTCAGTGCTCGTTGACATCACCACCCCCCATGACGAGAACCTCGTGAAGGCTAAGAAGGACAAAATCAGCAAGTACCTTGACTTGGCTCACGAGGTGACCGCCATGTGGGATGTTGACTCGACGATCATTGTCCCGATAGTCGTTTCGGCGAACGGTCTTATAGCGAAGAGTCTCGACAAACATCTTAAGAGACTCTCGCTAGATGGCTGGATCAAGGGCCAAATACAGAAGGCGGTACTCCTGGACACGGCGCGCATCGTCAGGAGGTTCCTCTCTCTGCAACCCTAAACACCGGTAGCTTGGGCCCTGATTTGTATCAGATGTGCCCAATACGAGTATGTATACATTTTTAAAAACAAGATTAAATTTGCTGTTTAGTTATATTTTTTAAATTGTAAATATTCAGGATAGATAACTAATTTATCGTTCTGAATAAAAAAAACTTCATGTGATTTTTATCTTTTCGGCAATAAACGACAATAAATAAAAAATTTCATATGAAACTATTCTTAAATAACATGAAAAATTAATAGCTGATATCTATTATACACGAAAACGATGTCGCACAAGCCCTAATAGCCTTAACTGATCAGTAATAAAAAAAAGAAAAGGAGCAGTACTTGGTCCTCTTCACCCCGCTCTCCCACCACACAGGGGACGAATCTGACTTCCCTCCACATCTGAAAATAATCACCGTGGAACGCTCTATGTGTGATAGAAATTTCATGCTTGTAAAGCACAATTTCGCGGCTTAGCAACTCTACTATAGCACATAATGACATGAATTTTAAGAGTTTTTGGAAGGAAATTAAAAGGTTGGACGTTAGACCGGGCCCCCTGGGAGCGTTGAGAATCAGGTTGAACATAGGAAAATAGCCGAACTGTTTAGAGAGCATTTCACTGTTGCGCCCGTGAGTACCCACTCACGGGCGCAACAGGCTGCGTCCTTGATTGCTGATGCTGTGGCCGTTGAGACCGGGCGGGCGGTGCTTAAATTTGACAGCGAATGATGTGATGATGGTGATCAAGAAAATGCTTAGAGGGAAGTCGCTTGGTCACGACGGCCTCAGCATCGAGCACTTTAAGCATGCTGGCGTTCACCTGCCTAGAGTGTTGGCAATGTTTCTCAACCTTGGACTTAGAAAATTTACGACCAAAAAATTTTTTCTTGTTGGTTTGAGCTTAAAATAGTTTTAATCTTGTAGATTACGCTAAAAGAAGCATATGTTATTCTTTAAACTTTTTCTCTCAGATCGATACTTACCGAGATATTGGGGTTCAAATGCATAACATATTTTGATGTAGGTACCTAATAGTAGATTATTTACGAGGATCCATGTAAGCAAGCATTTTGACGCTCCGCTATACAGGGTCACAAAACAAACCTAACCTAACCTACAGTTTTCGGTTTTCAACCCATGTACCATATTTTCAGCAAGCACTTTTACCTTAAAAACCCCAATATCTCGGTAAATATTGATCTTAGAGAAAATTATTACATAACAAAACATGCTTATTTAAGCATGTTTTAAAGGATACTTTAATAAAAATGAGGTGTTATATTGACATAAATTTCACGACTCCGAAATTTTTCTAAGTCCCAAAACTGGCCCACCTTTCCTATACCCCAACCGACGGGGGCTCTCTCGGATAAGAACAACTATCGGCCCATCTCACTTGCCACGACGATCGCCAAAATACTTGACAATATGCTTAACGTGCTTCTTGAAAGCACCTGAAGCTACATGACGCCCAGTTTGGATTCAGGGCGGGGCTGTCTACAGAAAGTGCAATAATGTGTGTAAAGCATACTGTTGGGTATTACACTGCAAGAAAAACACCGATTTATGCCTGTTTCCTCGACTTATCTAAGGCCTTTGACCGTGTCAATTATAGCATTCTGTGGCGTACAATGAGGGAAACAGGTATGCCAACCGAGTGTATTAGGGTACTCGAGTACTAGTACTTGAATCAGTCGAATCAGGTGAGATGGGCGGGTGAGCTATCAGCTGAATATAGGCTCCAGTGTGAGGTATGGCAAGGGGGGATTACGTCTCCCAAGCTGTTCAATTTATACATGGACCAGCTGGTAGCCGGCCTTAGCAGCATGCATGCGGGATGTTACATAGATGGCGTGAGTGTCAATAACATTAGCTATGCCGATGACATGGTGCTTCTGGCGCCGGATGTCAGCGCGTTTGAACAGCTGTTGAAGAGATGTGAGACCTATGCCGATTCTCATGGTCTTACATATAATGTCGAGAAGAGCGAGGTAATGGTATTTAAGGCGGGAAAGGTTAAGCCCTATCATGTAGGTATCCCCTAATAATAATAATTATTAGTATTACATAACGTAGCCCTTAATTTCCGTAGGAACCTTACCTTCTGTTGCATTGAATGGTGTCCCTCTCAGAGTGGTAGAAAAGTTTAAATATCTCGGTCACATTATTACCACCGATCTAAGCGATGCCCTAGATATTGAGAGGGAACGCAGGGCGCTGGCGGTTCGTGGAAATATGCTAGCCCGTAGGTTCGCTCGATGCTCGACTGAAGTAAAAATAACTCTATTTAGAGCATACTGTCAGAGTTTCTACTTGAGCAGCCTGTGGGTGAGATATACTAAGCGATCAATCAGCGCCCTGAGGGTTCAATACAACAATGCCTTTAGAATGCTGTTGGGCTTGTCCAGGAGATGCAGTGCCTCGGGTATGTTTTGTGAAGCCCGAACTGATGGCTTTCCAGCACTCTTAAGAAAGAGGATTGCATCTCTTATGGGACGAATCAGACAAAGCTCCAACAGGATTCTAAGTGTTATATCTGAAAAATACGATTGCTCGATATTTAAACACAGGATTGAACAGATTAAAGGGGTAGCACTTATTTTAGATTAGTATAGATATGGCATTATTTAAAATTAATTATTACCGATTTAAATTTGATTTAATTTTATGTAATTTATTAATTGACTTTGTTACAATAATTTAATTTAATAATTTAATTTGTGTAATACTTACTAACGTAGTAGTAAGATTGTAACCAAACTATGGAGTCTAGTGTTACGTGTTCCTGAACGTAGCCTTAAGTTAGAATAAGACAGATGTATACGCTTTGGTCCTCGTCTCACCGGCGCAATGGCCGACAATACACTGCTACAATTTGATCCGTGTAATTATTTACAATAATACCCGGTAGACAACATAACATGGTGTCAGAAGTCGATGGCGAAGTCCACCATTATCACAGATGGAAGAATACGTCCCTCAGTAAGTCAATCAGAACAAAATAATAAGTCACACTGTCGCGTCCTAACAAGTCAACATGCCGCCACCACCACCACCACCACTACCACCAGGTGTTGTACCGTCGCCGTCGCAGAGTTCCAGCCGCTCTCTGCCTCCAAGCAATTTCTGCATGGACTTTAACGTCTCAAACCTGTCCCTGGCCTGGCGAAACTTCAAAACTAGCCTAAACATATATCTCATCGCCAATAACCTAGAAAACGAGCCAGATCATCGTCAAGTCGCCATTTTGCTGCATACAATGGGTCCAGACGCGTTGCAGATATTCTACTCATTTAATGTAGACATGAGTAAAATAACCTTCAAACAGCTAATAGAAAAATTCGATGAATATTTCACGCCACGCGTTAATATATCAGTAGAGAGACACAAATTGTTTAACAGGAAACAAGGACCTGAAGAGGAAATTGAGTCATATGTCACAGATCTAAAGAACATAAGCATGCAGTGCAACTTTGAAGGTCTCGCAGATGACATCGTCAAGGATATTTTCTCATGGAATCTTAATGCAACAAACTCATATATAAGGGAACGTCTCCTAATAGAAAAACCCAAAACACTCGACGAAGCAGTCAATCTTGCCAAAACATTGAGGAATACAAAATTGGAAGCACAAGCCTTGTCAAGAGAAGAGGTGTGTGCTGTCGTCAGTCAAAATCGTCAAGAAAACAGTCAAAATCGTCACAGTCGTCCAAGAAACCTGTCAAATCATAGAAGTCAAAGTCAAAGAAGTCAAAGTCACAGTCGTCAACAGGGATCCAGTCATGATAGCCAAGTCAGGCAGTCGTCTACAACATGCTCCAGATGCGGTCAAGTTCATCGAACAAGATGTCCAGCCATCGGGGTTTTCTGTAGCAATTGTCACAAGCCAAACCACTTTGCTAAGTGCTGCCGCAGGAAGAACATAAGACTCATCGAAGAAGATCCTGTGGTAATAAGTAATTCATCTGATACCTATTTTCTGAACAGCCTTTTCACTAATGAGATCTCTGTCAATTCGGATAACCCTTATCAGACTAGTCTGTCTATAAATAACCTTAAGGTTGATTTCTTGCTTGACACAGGGGCCGACACCAATATATTGTCATTTAGCTGTTATAAGAAACTCAAACTGCCTCTGAATATTATAAAATAGAGCTGTCACAAATTATCCACCTTCAGTGGAGAAATTTTACCTACTGTAGGTCAATGCACTCTATCAGTCAGTCACAGCAACAAAGAATTTCATGTTAATTTCCATGTCCTTTCCATGGACTTGCCTTGCAAAAACATAATTGGTCGCAAAAGCTGTGAGATTTTGAAACTTGTCAAAAGAATAAATAATGTGCATTTCAATCTGCCTGAGAGAGATATACTGTCAGAATATTCGAACCTTTTTGAAGGAATTGGCTGCCTTAAAGACTTCGAATGTCACCTTACCTTAAAACCTGATGCTGTCCCGTCCATTGATGCTTGTCGTAGAGTCCCTTTCTCCCTTGCCAATGACCTGGAAAAAGAACTTGAAATGTTAGTCAAAAATAAAATCATAGTCCAAGTCCAAGAACCTACCGATTGGGTTAACTCGCTAGTCCTAACTTCTAAAAAAAATGGTAAACTAAGACTGTGTATAGATCCAAGAAAACTCAATAATAGTATCATGAGAGCTCACTATCAGTTCCCAACAATTGACGAAATTAAGCATAGCCTGTCAGGAGCAGAATTCTTCACAACACTTGATGCAAATAAAGGGTTCTATATGTTAAAACTAGACGAATCCTCATCCAAGTTGTGTACATTCATAACACCCCTAGCTCGCTATAGGTACCTCCGATTACCATTCGGAATAAATGCAGCTCCTGAAATATTTCACGCCGAAATGTCGAAACGATTTCATGATCTTGATGGAGTTAAAGTCATGATGGATAACTTGCTCATCTACGGTAGTAGTAAACAAGAACATGATTCGAGGTTAGAAAAAGTTCTACAAAGAGCACAAGAAATAGGCATTAAATTTAATAAAGAAAAGTCCAATGTCTGTCAGAAACAAGTAAAATATTTAGGACATGTCTTCAGTAAGGATGGTGTAAAAGTCGACCCTAATAAAGTTCAAGCCATAAGTCAAATGCCACCTCCTACAAACATTACTGAACTACAACGATTTTTAGGAATGGTCACATACTTAGGCTCTTATATTGAGAATTTGTCACAAAAGACGTCCAATTTAAGAAAACTTCTGTCTAAAGAAAATGAATGGTCTTGGCAAGAGGTACACGAGTCAGAATTTAATGCTCTTAAGGAATATATAACGAAAGCACCTGTCCTGATATATTATGATCAAAAGAAACCAATTACCCTGTCTGTCGATGCCTCAAAAGATGCCATGGGTGCTATGATTTCCCATGATAAACATCCTATTGCTTATGCTTCAGCTTCTCTAAGTTCATGTCAACAGTCTTACTCACAAATTGAGAAAGAACTTCTAGCAGTCCTATTTGGCCTTACCAAGTTCCATCAATATGTCTATGGTCGACATACATTAGTTGAAACCGACCACAAGCCGATTGTTACACTCTGTAATAAGCCAATTTACAATATTCCTCCCCGACTACAAAGAATCATGTTGAGATTACAACCATATGATTTGAAAGTGACTTACAAACCTGGCAAATACCTCTATGTCGCTGATACTCTGTCCAGAGCAGCATTACCGGAACAGTCATTACTCGATGTTGATGCAGACCTAGATTTGCATGTCAATTTAGTCCTTAAGTCGCTGTCCGTCAGTCCCTGTAAACTAAAGTCAATCCAAGAGCGGACTTCACAAGATGAAGCATTGACACTCTTAATTAAATATTGCATATCAGGTTGGCCAGAACACAAAAAATCAGTCCCAGAAATAATAAGGCCCTATTTTCCTTTAAAAACTGATTTGCATGTCATTGATGGCATTGTTTTTAAAAACAATAGCATAATAATACCTATTTGCATGAGAAATGATATATTGAAACAAATTCATGAAGGCCACCAAGGTATTCACAGTTGCCAAAGAATAGCAAGAAACTTAGTATATTGGCCCAACATGTATTCAGACATAGAAAAATACATAAATAATTGTCACATTTGCCTCACATACAGACGCAGTAATTCCAAAGAACCTCTACAGCCTCATGAAGTTGAACCAGTCCCTTGGCATAAAGTCGGTGTTGATCTTTTCGATCTCAATTCAGAGAAGTATATCATAGTCGTTGACTATTTCTCTAAATATGTCGAACTCACTAAATTAATAGGTGGTTCCACTAGTAAGATTGTAATCAGTACACTAAAATCTATTTTCTCCAGACATGGAAGTCCTGTCATTCTAGTTTCTGATAATGGCCCTCCATTCAACTCAAAAGAGTTCAAAGACATTGCAGTAGATTGGGATATACAACATATAACATCCAGTCCTTATTTCCCAAGATCTAATGGCCTCGTAGAAAGAACTATAAATACAACTAAGAATATATTGAAAAAATGCATCGCTGATAAGTCTGATACCTATCTAGCACTACTACAGTACAGGAACACTCCAAAAGAAAATATGTACTCACCTGCTCAACTACTCATGTCTAGGACACTTAGATCCAAACTCCCAGTATTAAAACAAACTTTGAAGCCTAAATTACCTAATTATAGGACTTTAGCAAATAAAACACAAACAATGAGTCATAAATCGAAAATTTATTATGACAAACATACTAAGCCTCTGACTTCACTAAACATTGGTGATAAAATATACTTTAAGAAACAGTCAGATAGCACTTGGTCACCTGGAACTGTTTCAAACGTAGGTCCACAACCCCGGTCATACACCATTGCCTCCCCAGATGGTACATTCCGTCGCAATCGTGAGCACATTCTCAAACCAAAACTATCTCCATCTTTGCCTGCCTCCAGTCATAGTCCACACCAGTTGCCTGAACTCAATAATCGTCCTAGCACTCCTCCGCACGCTCCTAAATCACAACCGTCGTCTCCTCTGTCGAACTATCAGTCTCCTTGTCCAGACACTCCTGCCCCAAACCCTGAAACAAGAACAAATACATTAAATACACCTAATAGCCATACAGGCCGCCCAAACCATACCTACTCGTCGTTTGGTCGAGCTATTATGAAGCCCCGAAGATTTTGGTAATAAGTTTAGTTGTTAAGCTGCTGTATTCCATTAATTTGTCTAATGCATATTGTATTGTGTATTAGTGTTTTTAGTTAGTTAATAAACTTGTTGATTAATGTATGTCACTGTCAGACGTCAGTCAAGTTTGAATGTCACCTTGACAGACGTCACTAGAGATGTTCGAGACATCTAAAATTTTAAAAAAAGAAATAATGTTACTTACGTTCCGTTTCATGTTTCATCACTTGTCAATGTCTTTTTTCTTTTCGATAAGGGAAATGTTACGTGTTCCTGAACGTAGCCTTAAGTTAGAATAAGACAGATGTATACGCTTTGGTCCTCGTCTCACCGGCGCAATGGCCGACAATACACTGCTACAATTTGATCCGTGTAATTATTTACAACTAGCTGTGCCCCGCGGTGTTACCCGCTCATCCCACGGGAACACTAAATTTATGAATGAACGGGATGAAAAGTATCCTATGTCCTTCCCCGGGACTTAAACTATCTATATACCAAATTTCATCTAAATCGGTTCAGCGGTTTTAGCGTGAAGAGGTAACAGACAGACAGACAGACAGACAGACAGACACACTTTCGCATTTATAATATTAGTATGGATTAGTATGGATAATACCCGGTAGACAACATAACATCTAGTATTTCGAAATAAAGAAGTTATTATTCTCTTTATTGATTTCCTGTCTTAGGCTAGGTCTTTACAATATACATATGTATATAAAAAGTAAAATACAATAAAGAAATTACTAAATATATAAACACATTATAAATAACCTAACCTAGGGTGCCGCCGGCAGCGGGGCAGGGCCCAGGCTACCGGTGGTTAGGGCTGCAGAGAGAGGAACCTCCTGACAATGCACGCCGTGTCCAGGAGTACCACCATCTGTATCTGGCCCTTGATCCAGCCATCTTGCGAGAGTCTCTTAAGATGTTTGTCGAGACTCTTCGCTATAAGACCGTTCGCCGAAACGACTATCGGGACAATGATCGTCGAGTCTACATCTCACATGGCGGTCACCTCGTGAGCCAAGTCAAGGTACTTGCTGAGTTTGTCCTTCTCGGCCTTCACGAGGTTCTCGTCATGCGGGATGGTGATGTCGACGAGCACTGCCTGGCGCTTGGATCGATCTACCAACATGATATCAGGCTTATTGGCTACAATAGTCCTGTCCGTGATGATCTCAATAGAGCGTGGCACGACCATTCTCAAGAACTGGCATCGGTGCGTACTTATAGTACGGCACCTCAGACCCCACAAGACCGTATCGAAGAGCAAGTTGCTGGTGAATGATCCTGGCTACTTGGTTATGTCTGTGCAAGTAGTGGCCGTTAGCAAGATGAGAACAACCGGAGATTATATGCCTGAGTGACTCACCGGGACGGCGGCATGCCCGACAAATGTCGACCGTACCGTTCTTCAGGATATATTTCCGGTAGTTGTTCGTCATCATTACTTCGTCTGCAATTGCACAGACAAAACCTTCGGTTTCCCCGAAGAGATCCCCGAAGCGTAGCCAGTTCATCGACGCGCGCAGATCTACATCGGGCCCCGTAAGGGCCTTGTAGAACCACCCGTGTAGCTCCTTGCTCTTCCATATAGCCCTGCGGTCATCGGTCTAAGCACCTTTGGTCTGCGCCAGTTCTCGTTTGCTAAGGAGAGGCGAGCCCTTTGTCAACTGCTACTACATCGCGATGAATCCCAAACTCGTTGTTTAGGAAATACTCCCTAAGGCTGCACACCTCGCGGTTATGGAGGTCCTTGGCGTTTAAAAAGCCACGGCCCCCACACTTACGCGGGATGTACAGTCTCATAACTGACGAGCGTGGATGCCTCATGCGGTGTGTAATGAGCAGCTGACAGACCCTCGTATCCAGGGCGTCCAGCTCAGTCTGAGTCCACCTTAGTATGCCAAAGGAGTAAGTGAGCAGAGGAATCACCCAAGCGTTGAAGGCGCGCGCCTTATTACCACCGGACAAAAGACTGTTAAGTACTTTTGTCAAGCGACAAAAGAAACGCTCCTTCAACGCCTGTCTAATGTCTACGTCCGCAATACCCAATGACTGTGACACACTACTTAGTAGGTTTCAGCTTCGGAGATAGACTTGAGGGACATTGTCTCAGAAAGTTGTAAGTTCGCGGAATTTACGACTGTCCCCCGCTGTACATGCATGACCGCACACTTGTCTACACCAAACTCCATTTTGATGGCGCTACTGAAGGTTTCAGTAACATCCAGTAGTTCCACCAGATCCTGACGTTTTGGTGCATACAGCTTAAGATCATCCATGTACAGCAGATGAGAAATGACCTCACCTTCTCTCCGAAGCCGGCAACCTAGTCCTGAATCCTTCAGCAGAGTGCTGAGCGGATTCAGGGCTAGGCAGAACCACAGAGGACTCAAACTGTCACCCTGGAAAATACCTCTCTCAATCCTTATCAAGTCCTGCGGGCCAGTGGGGCCATCCCCGCCACCTGGTTGAAGAAGGACTGTGGTCCACTGCCTCATACACGCGCCTAAGAGGGATCTTAGAGCTGTATCGATTTTATACAGCTCTATGATCCTCTCCAGCCATGAATGAGGCACCGAATCATAGGCCTTCTTATAGTCAATCCAAGCGGCCGAGAGTGACCCCCTGTTCCGCCGGACTTGTTGGCAAATGGTCGTGTCAATGAGGAGAAGCTCCTTAGTACCACGGGACCCAACCCTACATCCGTTCTGAGAAAAGGCCAAAACGTTGTTCGCAACAATGTGCGTGTTAATTTTTGTTCTCAGAATGGACCACAGACAACCCCCACTAGACGGAGAATGTAAGGCGAACCGCGCGCACCTAAACTAAAATCCACAGACCTACGGACTAAATTGACAACTGACTGACAGGTAAAATCCCAAGCAGCACATTAGTGAATTTTGCAGCTTATCTTATAGCTTTAAGTTCTAAATGAGTGGTTTAACAGTGTTTGATACAACTTATAGCTTTAAACACAACTCAAAACTGTATATGAGTTCATCCTATCACTTGTAGTTGCATAGGAGCGTTTTTTGTTTCTACTTTATTACTTATGGTGGGTGTAGGTGACGGGATGAAAATAAATGCAAATTTTGACAGAAAAACGTAAGGATGGTTGGACAGAGAGTGACGTGTGTCTCAGCGCGTATCATAGCTCGACTGACTCTAGGCCAATGGCGACAACTTTTTTCGACCCTCCCCGCGGACACCTTACCCCTCAGACGCCCATGCTCGGCACATACCACTCCAACTTCCATCCACCCTCTATTTATTAAAAATAACATTTAAAAATTGAAAGCATTACAAAAATAGATAACGCGTCGCCTACAAACCCCACCCCAGTGCTGCATCAGCACTTAATCATCTGCAGTAGGTACATATGCGACGCGTGCCGCTGACCTCCGTAATATTCCGGTCTTGGTTTTTATGTGAACAACTCTAATGCGACCATCCTTGCCCGGAATTGTTTCATGAACAATACCTCTTGGCCAAACATTGCGGGGTGACTCAGGGTCTACAACCAATACCAGATCTCCCACTTGTAAGGGTCGTTGGTCTTGGTGCCACTTCTGTCTCGGTATCATCTGTGGCAGTACCTCTCGTACCCAGCGCTTCCAAAATAGGTCCGCCAGCCTCTGAGAGATTCGCCATTGTTTGCGTAAAAACATGTCAGAGTGGTCAAAAGAGCCGAGTATCGGTAAATTAGAAGATCCGCCCAGCAAAAAATGATTCGGCGTTAATGACTCATCGCTCTGTGGCTCGACTGTGACATGTGTGAGGGGCCGGCTGTTTACTATTTGTTCCACTTCTGCCATTAGTGTACTCAGAACTTCATCTCGTGGGGCCTGTTCCTTTAGAACCACTTTAAGTGAAGTCTTAATTGAGCGAATTAGCCTTTCCCATGCCCCACCCCAGTGTGGGCTAGCCGGCGGCAAAAAGTTCCAGGTCGTGCCATAATTTAAAGCGAAACTCTTTAACACGTCCTCGTTCAGTTCACAAATAGATTTTCTGAGCTCATTGTCAGCGCCCCTCAGATTGGTGCCATTGTCTGAAAAGATCTGTTGAGGCCATCCACGACGAGCCGCCATCCTTCTCAAGGCCATTATCAAAGCATCAGTCGTGAGCCTTGTCACTATCTCTATGTGAACAGCTCGTACTGTGAGGCATGTAAACAAAACCCCGTATCGCTTTTCCCGTCGGCGCAAAACTGACACTTCCATTGGGCCATATAGATCTATTCCACAAAAGGTAAACACTCGTTGGTGATGGGCCATCCGTGCAAGAGGTAAGTCTCCCATTCTAGGTGGTTGCGGTCTAGCTCTCTTTATTCTGCAGATCATGCACTTACTGCTCACATGTTTCACTGTCGGTCGAATTCGAATAACCCAATATTTTTGTTTCAGATTATTAACCACTGTCTCCTGGTTCCCATGAGCAGCCATTACGTGATAATGTCTCACAATCAGCCTGGTGACGTGATTACGACCATCGAGGATGACGGGTCGCTTTGTTTCAGGTAAAATGCCCAAAGCCGCTCCAATTCGGCCATCAACGCGCAAGATACCGCATTCGTCGAGTACAGGGGATAAGGTAAGTAATTTACTTTTCCGATTTAATTCTCTCTTATTTTTCAGGTGTTCCAGGTCTTCAGGAAACGACTGCGTTTGAGAAAATTTTATAAGCAAGCGCTCTGCTTTTTCCATCAGCTCTCCATTAATATTCCCGGTGAGTTTCTTGCACTTATTGATGAACAATAACATCGCACAGGTAGCCTTGAGTAGTCTTAGCCATGACGAAAACCTTTCAGGTTCTGGAACTGGAGGTAAGTCTTCGGGCGCAACGTGAATAGTCATTATGCATTCCAGGTCCACGTCGGCAGGTCTAGGTAGTTGTATGTTAGAGGGCCATGTGTTCTCAGAGTTATACAAAAACGAAGGGCCGTGGAACCATTCGTTTTCTAGTGCCTTAAGTTCGCAAGTATCCCTTGTTGCAATATCGGCTACGTTCAACTTGGTAGGTACGTATCTCCATTGATTAGATTCCGTTAATTCGTCTATTTCGCCGAGGCGATGCGCCACAAACGCATTATAAGTGCGCGCATCGTTATATATCCAGTGCAAAACAGTTGTCGAATCACTCCAGTAATATATTTCATGTGTAAACATTTTGTGTTCCTTTTTTATGGTATTCGCCAATCTCGCAGCCAATAAAGCGCTTTCCAGTTCTAACCTCGGTATGCTTTTTTGTTTTAAAGACGAAACTCTGCATTTGCTCGAAATGAACGCTAATCGCCATCGATTGTTGTTATCTAACCAACGCCAGTAGGCAACGGCACAAATCGCTTGCGATGACGCATCGCACATGAGATGCATTTGTAGGTTTGTATAGGCGGCCGCCCGGCCGCTGCTGCTATTCGGTGCATTCAGTGCATTCTCCATCTCGCTCGCGCGCACTGCAGCTTGATAATATCGGGGCAGGCGCACTGTTCGCGTACGTTTAAGCAGTTCGAGGAATTCTATCCATTTTGTATATAAATCATCTGTGATAGTGTCGTCCCAATGTATTCCTTGCCTCCAAGTCTCTTTTATTATAATTTTACCCCTTATGGTTATTGGGGATAAAAATCCGTAGACATCAAAAATGGACATTACGACTCGCAACATCTCTCGTTTAGTAGGTCTCGTTTGTCCAGATATTATAGTTTCAGGTATACGTTTGAAAGAGACGTCAAAGCCCAGGAGATCGTCTTTTGGATACCACACAAGTCCGAGTGTGCGTTCACCATCGTCTTGTTGATCGATTTTGAATCTTATGGCTGTGGACCCCAAGCTTTCTTTCGGTAAAGCATTTATTAAAGTTTCGTTGTTGCTTGTAAAGTTACGTAAGTTAAATCCTCCTTGTTTATGAATATGGGTCACTTGATTAACAACGCGAATTGCAGTTTCTTCGTCTTCGAAGCTGTCAATATAATCGTCGACATAATGTTGTTTACAAATCGCAGATGCAGCGGCCGGCATAGATGACTCATAGCGCTGGGCGTTCTTGTTTTTTATGAATTGGGCGATAAACGGCGCACAATTAACTCCGAAGATTAAAGATTTCATTATGTATGTTTTTACAGGACCCTCTGGCATAGTGGAGCCTTCGGGGCTCGTCTTCCATAAAAAACGAAAGGCATTTGGATCTTCAGGGATGATTTTAACTCGTAAAAACATATCTTGGAGGTCTCCTGTTACGCCAATTTTATTCTCGCGGAAACGAAGCATTATGCCGTACAACGATACTAGTAGGTCTGGTCCTTTGTATAGGTAGTCATTTAGGCATACACCATTGCTCCTTGATGCACAATCAAAAACGAGTCGCAATTTTTTCTTGTTTGGGTTGTCGACTCCGAAATGTGGCAGATTCCAGGTTTTTGGCGTTTCTTTAGGATCGGTGAGTACAGTAGCGTAATCGTTTGTAAACAGGTGATTTATTCTTTCGGTGTACCTCGAAGCATAGCCGTCGTCTCTTTTCATTTTTCTTTCGACGCCCCTAAGTCTAGATAGCGCATTTCCATAAGATTCTGTTGTCTTGCAGTTAATATCTTTCCAAGGAAGTCCGACATACCATCTGCCGTCTATCAACTTAGCCGTTCGTTCCAGATGCTCTTGCGCTCGCAGGTCCTCAGAGTTCTGGCGCGGAGTACAGGAGACGCCCATGGATTCAATAGTGAAGGACCGACGTACTTCTTCATGAATTTCCCGCAGTGTATGCTCATTTTCAATTTCCTGGTTTTCGGTGACAAATAAAGTCGAATCGCGTTGGTACTTGTCACTTGGCACATTGACGCAGCCGTGGATGGACCAGCCAAGAGCACATTTTGTAATATAAGGTTGGTTTAGTCCGCCTTTTATTGTTTGTATAGGCAGCAATAAATGATAGTGATCCTGCCCTATAAGCACTTGCGGTTTCTCATTTTTAATGTCACATAGCTGGCTTCTTATATCGGGCTTTAGGTCGTACTGCATAAGGTTTATAATTGATGCATTTTGAGCAGGTAAGTTTAGTTCGGTAACACTTCGCGCTTGCAACGTAAACATCTGTCCGTCTTTATTTGACACATTCAATTTCACGATCTCACTTTCGCACGTAAGTTCGGTATTACTCCACGCCCCGCTCACACGCATTGTTTGTTTGTCACCACGCAGTCCGGCGCGCGCTGCCAGCTCGTTACTTATGAGGGACAAAGTTGACCCAGAGTCCATCAAGGCCATTGCGCTAATAATTCCGTTAGGTCCGTGGATGTTAATAGGCACAGTTTGTAACAACACTTTGCAGCTTTTGGAGTTAATATGCGTGATAATGTCCGATTTCGTTTCACTCACATCAGTGTCTATTATTTCCGTAATGTTTACACTTGATTGTTCGGTGTTATTTACACGCGGAGTGTAGTGCAACAGACGATGATGAGATTGACCACAGTTATCCTTATCGCACGGAGCAGCGGGGCACGTTTCTTTGTTATGTCGCGACACTAAACATTTATAACACAATCCATGGCGCTTTACAAATGTCCACCTGTCTTTACGTAATGTTTTTTTGAACATTCTACAGTCTGGCAGGGCATGTTTAGACGTACGACAGAATTTGCACTTATCGTCACTTAGTTCGTTTTGTACTAACACGGTTTGTGAGCGGTGATTAAAATCAGCTTGTTTACGTTTTGTATCACTGTAAGTGTTCGATAAAATCACAGAAGTCTTCGATGTTTTGATAGCTTCGTCATTTAAAAAGTCCGACAAAATAACGAGCCGCGACTTCGTGCCTTCATTGATGAGTGGGTAACTATAGTCCACCCATTTAGATATTAATAATGTTGGCATCTTAGACAAAATTAAGGATACGATATTCATCCCCTTCAGGTACTCATCATGTCCGATGGCTGTGACTGCCGCAACGTAGTTTTTGACTTTAATAGAAAATGGTACGATATCCTTATGATATTCTTGAGACATCGGCTGGAGCTTGTTGACACTTTGTACAATCTTCGAAATGATAATGTCAGGATTTCCAAATTGAAGCTCCAGCGTAGATATCACAATATCTGGTTCAGTGGCTCCGATCAACAGAGCGGTTACGGCTTCTTTAGCCGGTCCATGCAGGCATTTACGCAGCCGCCATAAGTTTTCTTTTGAGTTGAAATTGCATACTTCAGTTGACTCGACGTACGCCTGCTTGAACTGGAGCCACTCCATTGGGTCCCCAGAAAATGGGGGTAACTCTCGAGGAGTACATAAGCGGCTTAACATTCCAGCGTTAGGCCCATTTGTGGCGGAGACCGCGGCCATATCCTTTAGTGCAGTTGCCAACAGGTGAACCGTGCCCTCGATACCGCCCGGGGCCGGCGGAGCCGGCGCTGCTGGGGTAGGTGACGGGTGCTGCTTGTCCATTTTTTTTTCCGGTAGTGGAACATGCTGCGCTTCTAGTTCTTGGTGACTGCGTTCTAGCCACTTCTCCACCTCCTTGTTAGTATGAATGTCACTAACTGTCGATTGTGAACTGTATTCTATTTCTTCTTCTTCTTCCAATAGTGCTAGGTCCGCCGCTAGTTTTTTGTCGATTAATTCCATTTGTATACGCGCTTTTGCTTCTGCTGCCTCTAACTCCAGCTTCTTTTTCCTGGCCGAAACTGATGAACATGCAGAACTAGATGTTTTTGACTTTCGGAGGGATTTTATAGATTTAGTTTGTGTGAAATCATCCATTTTGTTATTTTTTTCTTTTTCATTAACACTACCCACATCCATAATAGTCGTATTGTCCAGTTGCTTCTTTGTTTGTCCCAGCTGATTTATTTTTCCGGGTCCTTCAGTTTGACTAACAGAACAACATGGTAGCTCTTGTTTCGGCTCCTGTAACTCCTTCTGCTTTTCTTCTTGTCTTTTTGCACTGCTCCGTGTGTTCACCATTGTGCGCGGCGGAGTCCAGTACATTTAGGGACTCAAGATTCGGTTCGAAGACCAGCTTGTAGGTGACGGGATGAAAATAAATGCAAATTTTGACAGAAAAACGTAAGGATGGTTGGACAGAGAGTGACGTGTGTCTCAGCGCGTATCATAGCTCGACTGACTCTAGGCCAATGGCGACAACTTTTTTCGACCCTCCCCGCGGACACCTTACCCCTCAGACGCCCATGCTCGGCACATACCACTCCAACTTCCATCCACCCTCTATTTATTAAAAATAACATTTAAAAATTGAAAGCATTACAAAAATAGATAACGCGTCGCCTACAGTGGGATAAAGTCGATTTTGCTACTTAAAGTTGCATGAAGGTTCAAATTGTCACTCAATAAGAAGCAATAGTGCTATATAAGGCCTTAAAATCACTTATAAGCAACTTTTACATATAAGTGGGAACATACCCTTATTTGAAACTAAAAGTTCCAAATGACTAGTACAATAGCGAATTATATCACCAATAGTGGCTAAAGGGATAATTTTACGGCTCTTTTGGAACCAAAAAATATTGCAACTTTAAGGCCTAAGAAGTACCTTATTGCCACTCCAACGCATAAATAGGTCTCAGTAGGAGGTTCTTGGAACCAAAAGCAGTTATTTTCACTTATTTCAAACCACTAACGAACTAAAAGTTCTATTATAGTTCCTATTTGCGCCTTGTCAAAATATATTTAATAGTCTTGCTTGTTTAATAGTCTACAAAAGAGCAAATAATTACTATTGGTAATATCATTCACTGCTTTGCCACTCGCAAGATACAAATAAGTGATTATTAGACTTGATAGTTCCAAATAAGGAACAAATAAGTGAAAAGAAACACTGTAGGATCTTTTTTGTTTCGCCATGTTTACAAATGGAAGCCTATATGAAAATTGATTATTTTAACCAGAATTTTATCACACTCACGCATAATCACAGACTTTTGATAGTTGTGACGATGTTACTTTAACATTGTACGTAACCTACAATCATTAGGTCAGGTTTTTAACAGTTTTATTTATTATCAGTATCTATTCCTTATTTAATTTAGCACTCTCTTTTTTAATATTCCTGATCAAATGAAGGGCGCGTCGAAATTTACAAAGAAAACATACTATAGTTTCACAGTAAAAAAAAAATCGCAAGAATTTCGTGCTTATTTCAATGTTTGTATAACGTAAAGTTTTAATCACAATCAAACAGACATATAAATCCAAAATGAATATGGCGGATCACGTATTACTTTTAATAAAACACAATTTGACAGTTGCCTCGCCACTCAAAGATAATTTTGGCGACTCATTTATCACTCATTGATCGAACTGAAATGTTTTCATTCGTTCACTGCGCATAACTTTCACCCATAGTTCTAATTACCACTTAAGGTAATTGTGAGATCTCTTATGGATTCTATTTAGCACCAAAAATAGGCTGCAATTTTTCTCCTTTTGGTTCTATACTGGTGGCATAAGGGTTCTTGCCACCTATATAGCACTTAGTCATGGTGGTAAATTTCACTTAAGCATCTAATTAGATATGATATACGAGCTATTTAGACCCAGTTGTGCTACTTGGGATGATACCAGGAACAGCAAAATAAAAATAGTGAAGGGTATATGTCGATAACAATATATCGACAAGTTGTAAAGTACAAATAACAGCCTAGTCAAAAATAAGTATATTAGTTTCAAATAAGAGGTACAAATTTTCGTTTGTTTGATTTTCGAGGTAGTGGATGGATAAAATGCGTTTTTACCCACTAGTTTTAAAGCATAAAAAGGTTTCCGAGCCTGTAGGTAAAAAATAAAACATCTTGTCCGACGATAACTAGTCTTTATTATAAAATATTATTCATTCCCAGGCTCCGTTATTTCGTCATCTACATCATCATCAGTTACATTTATAATAAAACGATCCGAAACATTGTCCACTAAATGGTCGAGTTGTAACATTTTGTAAACTTCTCTTGTTCTTTGTATTCTTTAAAAACTTTAAAAACTGAACTTCTTGAAATACCAAGAATTTCGGATGATTTCATGACACACTCGTTTTTATTGTCATGAATGTCCTCTGGGATATTTTGTTCGTCCTGCTGCTGATAATCTGTCTACCATCTCATTATAAATATAAACTTAACTTGATGAATCGTCTCTTTTTCAATTTCACAAATAGATTTTTTTCTCCTTTATATCGGAGGCAAACATTTTGGTGAACATGGCTCTGGTCCCGAATCTTGCGAATCCATAATAACACGTAACAATTTCAATAAACACTCGTAATAGCAATGATAACGTATGTCGTTAGATACATAAAAGTAGTTTGTAAACAGCGGTCAACTATTTCTGAAGATACCCGCTTTTTTTTTTAAAGATGGACCACATTGTTGGGAATTTGAAAAAAAAGAACAATTATTTTATTAATTCATTTAATTAAATGTATGTATTCAATAAACTATCAATTATCATAAATATATAATTGCATGTTTCATGTACATTATTGCTGGTTTGACATAATTTTTTTATCTCTAATTAGGGGTCTACAGACCATTTGATCTGTCATAATCACTGGAAAAAGTTGGTATATAGATTAGCCGATCAAATTGCCAATTTGATTGTCCCGTCTGGGTGGACCTTAAACCTACGATGTAACAATAATTTTAATATCGAAAAAGGTAGGTAGTGCCCCGCCTCTTTTTTTTCGTCTTGGCGGGGGCACTACCGTGCCCCCAGATGAGAACGACACTGGCCAAACTGTGGCAACATTTGTTCATACTTACTTGTCAATTTAGTCCGTAGGTCTGTGGATTTTACTTTACGATATGGTACGGCAGAACATTAAAGTATCAACAGGGCGGCCACCGTTTAGTTGCGTCCATGTTTATGAGGTCTCTCTACACCACTTAACACTACAATTTACCATGTTATTTATTTAATTTCTTTTTTCGTTGACGTACGCATGGATCATAAACAAGGACGAAACTAAACGGTGGCCGCCGTGTTGATACTTTAATGTTCTGCCGTACCATATCGTTGGTGCGCGCGGGTCGCCTTACATGCTCCGTCTAGTGGCGGTTGTCTGTGGAATGGACTTAAGGTGCTTGTATAAAGTGACCAAGCACGTGATGGGTCTATAGTTTTTCGCTTCCGTGGTACTACCGGACTTATGGAGCAGGAAGGTAACACCAGTAGTCATGAAAGATGGCAGAGAACCAAGCTCGAGGGCGTCTTGAAATTGTGTTGCCAGACGTTCGTGTGAGGATCGAAACCACTTGATCCAGAAGTTGCGCAACCCGTCTGGCCCAGGACTTTTCCAATTATTATTATTATTATGTAAACATCTCAGTAAGTACTGTTACGGAATGACAAGGTCTGTCACTTTTGGACCTTAATTCCATCACATAAATCGAAAAGTGGCGAAACTTTCATTCCCCGACTATACCTAACATCATTGGATATTTTGGTACCGCCAGAATGCCGCCGGTAAATAATAAACAAAGAATCATTTATATATTAATAAAACGTCTATTTTACACAATAAAAATCAACGTTGGAAGTTTGCAGGAGAAAACGATAAAAAAAAAGAAGAATTGAAGCCAAAAGTTTATTATTTGATCAAAATATTAAGTACATATGAGTGCAGGCAGATAGAAGCACAGTAAAACATGGCGCTAATGTAAGAACAAAACACAAATTGCCAATTTCTCAAAATATGAAATAGACTGAATAAAATAGTCGTGCTCTAATCGTCTTCTTCTGAGCTATAGCTACTATTATTGTTGTTATTCCAACCATTTGAACCATTGGAACCAGTCGAACGATTCCAACCATTAAAACCATTGGAACCATTAGAAACATTGGAACCATTAGAGCCGTTGGAACTACTGCTGCTCGCTGCTGAGCTACTGCTTGATGAACTAGAACCATTAGAACCATTGGAACCATTGGTACCATTAGAACCATTGGAACTACTGCTGCTCGCTGCTGAGCTACTGCTTGATGAACTACTCGAACCATTAGACCCATTTGAACCATTGGAACCATTAGAACCATTAGAACCATTGGAACCATTAGAACCGTTAGAACCATTGGAACCATTAGAACCATTGGAACCATTGGAACCATTGGAACGATTAGAACCATTGAATCCATTGGAACCATTGGAACCATTAGAACCATTGGAACCATTAGAACCATTGGAACCATTGGAACCATTAGAACCATGGCTTCCTGAGCCTGAACCAGCACCGCTGCCTGCTCCGGCACCACTGCCTGCTCCTGCGCCGCTGCCATATCCTGATCCTGAACCAGCACCGCTGCCTGCTCCGGCACCATTGCCATATCCTAAGCCTGAACCAGCACCGCTGCCTGCTCCGGCACCATTGCCATATCCTGAGCCTGAAACAGCACCGCTACCTGCTCCGGCACCAATTCCATATCCTGAGCCTGAACCAGCACCGCTGCCTGCTCCGGCACCACTGCCTGCTCCTACGCCGTTGCCATATCCTGAGCCTGAACCAGCACCGCTGCCTGCTCCGGCACCATTGCCATATCCTGAGCCTAAACCAGCACCGCTGCCTGCTCCGGCACCACTGCCTGCTCCTGCGCCGCTGCCATATCCTGAGCCTGAACCAGCACCGCTGCCTACTCCGGCACCATTACCATATCCTGATCCTGAACCAGCACCGCTGCTTGCTCCGGCACCACTGCCTGCTCCTACGCTGCTGCCATATCCTGAGGCTGAACCAGCACTGCTGCTTGCTCCGGAAACACTGCCTACTCCTGCGCCGCTGCCATATCCTGAGCCTGAACCAGCACCGCCGCTTGCTCCGGCAACACTGCCTGCTCCTGCGCCGCTGCCATATCCTGAGCCTGAACCAACACCGCTGCCTGCTCCGGCACCACTGCCTGCTCCTGCGCCACTGCCATATCCTGAGCCTGAACCAGCACCGCTGCCTGCTCCGGCACTATTGCCATATCCTGAGCCTGAACCAGCACCGCTGCCTGCTCCGGCACCATTGCCATATCCTGAGCCTAAAACAACACCGCTGCCTGCCCCGGCACCACTGCCTGCTCCTGCGCCCTTGCCATATCCTGAGCCTGAACCAGCACCGCTGCCTTCTCCGGCACCGCTGCCTGCTCCTGCGCCTGAACCAGCACCGCTGCCTGCTCCTGCGCCGCTGCCAGATCCTGAGCCTGAACCAGCACCGCTGCCTGCTCCGGCACCATTGCCATATCCTGAGCCTAAACCAGCACCGCTGCTTGCTCCGGCAACACTTCCTGCTCCTGCACCGTTGCCATATCCTGAGCCTGAACCATCAACGGTGCCTGCTCCGGCACCACTGCCTGCTCCTACGCCGCTGCTATATCCTGAGCCTGAACCAGCACTGCTGCTTGCTCCGGCAACACTGCTTGCTCCTGTGCCGCTGCCATATCCTGAGCCTGAACCAGCACCGCTGCCTGCTCCGGCTCCATTGCCATATCCTGAGCCTGAACCAGCACCGCTGCCTGCTCCGGCACCATTGCCATATCCTGAGCCTGAACCAGCACCGCTGCTTGCTCCGGCAACACTTCCTGCTCCTGCACCGTTGCCATATCCTGAGCCTGAACCATCAACGGTGCCTGCTCCGGCACCACTGCCTGCTCCTACGCCGCTGCCATATCCTGAGCCTGAACCAGCACTGCTGCTTGCTCCGGCAACACTGCTTGCTCCTGTGCCGCTGCCATATCCTGAGCCTGAACCAGCACCGCTGCCTGCTCCGGCTCCATTGCCATATCCTGAGCCTGAACCAACACCGCTGCCTGCTCCGGCACCACTGCCTGCTCCTGCGCCGCTGCCATATCCTGAGCCTGAACCAGCACCACTGCCTGCTCCGGCACTATTGCCATATCCTGAGCCTGAACCAGCACCGCTGCCTGCTCCGGCACCATTGCCATATCCTGAGCCTGAACCAGCACCGCTGCCTGCTCCTGCGCCGCTGCCAGATCCTGAGCCTGAACCAGCACCGCTGCCTACTCCGGCACCATTACCATATCCTGAGCCTAAACCAGCACCGCTGCTTGCTCCGGCACCACTGCCTGCTCCTACGCTGCTGCCATATCCTGAGGCTGAACCAGCACTGCTGCTTGCTCCGGAAACACTGCCTACTCCTGCGCCACTGCCATATCCTGAGCCTGAACCAGCACCGCTGCTTGCTCCGGCAACACTGCCTTCTCCTGCGCCGCTGCCATATCCTGAGCCTGAACCAGCACCGCTGCCTGCTCCGGCACCATTGCCATATCCTGAGCCTGAACCAACACCGCTGCCTGCCCCGGCACCACTGCCTGCTCCTGCGCCCCTGCCATATCCTGAGCCTGAACCAGCACCGCTGCCTTCTCCGGCACCGCTGCCTGCTCCTGCGCCTGAACCAGCACCGCTGCCTGCTCCTGCGCCGCTGCCAGATCCTGAGCCTGAACCAGCACCGCTGCCTGCTCCGGCGCCATTGCCATATCCTGAGCCTGAACCAGCACCGCTGCTTGCTCCGGCAACAGCTCCTGCTCCTGCACCGTTGCCATATCCTGAGCCTGAACCATCAACGGTGCCTGCTCCGGCACCACTGCCTGCTCCTACGCCGCTGCCATATCCTGAGCCTGAACCAGCACTGCTGCTTGCTCCGGCAACACTGCTTGCTCCTGTGCCGCTGCCATATCCTGAGCCTGAACCAGCACCGCTGCCTGCTCCGGCACCACTGCCTGCTCCTGCGCCGCTGCCATATCCTGAGCCTGAACCAGCACCACTGCCTGCTCCGGCACTATTGCCATATCCTGAGCCTGAACCAGCACCGCTGCCTGCTCCGGCACCATTGCCATATCCTGAGCCTGAACCAGCACCGCTGCCTGCTCCTGCGCCGCTGCCAGATCCTGAGCCTGAACCAGCACCACTGCCTGCTCCGGCAACAGCTCCTGCTCCTGTGCCGCTGCCATATCCTGAGCCTGAACCAGCACCGCTGCCTGCTCCGGCACCACTGCCTGCTCCTACGCCGCTGCCATATCCTGAGCCCGAACCAGCACCGCTGCTTGCTCCGGCAACACTGTCAGATCCTGAGCCTGAACCAGCACCGCTACCTGCTCCTGCGCCGCTGCCAGATCCTGACCCTGAACCAGCGCCGCTGCTTGCTCCGGCACCACTGCCTGCTCCTACGCCGCTGCCATATCCTGAGCCTGAACCAGCACCACTGCTTGCTTCGGCTACACTGCCTGCTCCTGCGCCGCTGCCATATCCTGAGCCTGAACCAGCAACGCTGCCTGCTCCGGCACCACTGCCTGCTCCTACGCCGTTGCCATATCCTGAGCCTGAACCAGCACCGCTGCTTGCTCCGGCAACACTGTCAGATCCTGAGCCTGAACCAGCACCGCTGCCTGCTCCTGCGCCGCTGCCGGATCCTGAGCCTGAACCAGCGCCGCTGCTTGCTCCGGCACCACTGCCTGCTCCTGCTCCTGAACCAGCACCGCTGCCTGCTCCTGCGCCGCTGCCAGATCCTGAGCCTGAACCAGCACCGCTGCCTGCTCCGGCAAGAGCTCCTGCTCCTGTGCCACTGCCATATCCTGAGCCTGAACCAACACCGCTGCCTGCTCCGGCACCACTGCCTGCTCCTACGCCGCTGCCATATCCTGAGCCCGAACCAGCGCCGCTGCTTGCTCCGGCAACACTGCCTGCTCCTGCGCCACTGCCATATCCTGAGCCTGAACCAGCACCGCTGCCTGCTCCGGCACCACTGCCTGCTCCTACGCCGTTGCCATATCCTGAGCCTGAACCAGCACCGCTGCTTGCTCCGGCAACACTGTCAGATCCTGAGCCTGAACCAGCACCGCTGCTTGCTCCGGCAACACTGCCTGCTCCTGCGCCGCTACCGGATCCTGAGCCCGAACCAGCGCCGCTGCTTGCTCCGGCACCACTGCCTGCTCCTACGCCGTTGCCATATCCTGAGCCTGAACCAGCACCGCTGCTTGCTCCGGCAACACTGTCAGATCCTGAGCCTGAACCAGCACCGCTGCCTGCTCCTGCGCCGCTGCCGGTTCCTGAGCCTGAACCAGCGCCGCTGCTTGCTCCGGCACCACTGCCTGCTCCTATGCCGCTGCCATATCCTGAGCCTGAACCAGCACCGCTGCCTGCTCCGGCACCACTGCCTGCTCCTACGCCGCTGCCGGATCCTGAGCCCGAACCAGCGCCGCTGCTTGCTCCGGCACCACTGCCTGCTCCTACGCCGTTGCCATATCCTGAGCCTGAACCAGCACCGCTGCTTGCTCCGGCAACACTGTCAGATCCTGAGCCTGAACCAGCACCGCTGCCTGCTCCTGCGCCGCTGCCGGATCCTGAGCCTGAACCAGCGCCGCTGCTTGCTCCGGCACCACTGCCTGCTCCTATGCCGCTGCCATATCCTGAGCCTGAACCAGCACCGCTGCTTGCTCCGGCAACACTGCCTGCTCCTGCGCCGCTGCCATATCCTGAGCCTGAACCAGCACCGCTGCCTGCTCCGGCACCACTGCCTGCTCCTACGCCGTTGCCATATCCTGAGCCTGAACCAGCACCGCTGCTTGCTCCGGCACCACTGTCAGATCCTGAGCCTGAACCAGCACTGCTGCCTGCTCCTGCGCCGCTGCCAGATCCTGAGCCTGAAACAGAGATCGCATATTTATGGGACAAACACCTGCGCCCGTGGACATTCACGAATTTACCGCCTTAAGTACTCTTCTATGATAAATATGTATATAAATTAAACTACTACGCGCTTGTATCACTATCGCAAATCCATGATCGCTATCGCAGAAGTAATATATTATGTAAATAAGGGGAACTAGATGTCTTAACCTTATCTGTTCAAAAATGTTGATTGTTTTAGATGTTTTTCTCTGTGATCGAAGATTTTTATTGGAAGTTATCATTGATAATTTTTGACTGCACGCAATGAAAGAATGAAATAGCTATGTTACTACTTACAACTTAGGGAATAAAAAGTATTATTCACTTCGAAGACTCGGTTGAAATTATCTCCTATATCCGTCATAATATGATAAGAATACATTTTAAAACGTATAAGAATAGTACATTACTGCAGAAGCAGGGAAAATTCAGTTCGTGAATGAGTATGATTTTGAAGAGATGGATGAGACTGTGCCGTACAATAAAAATAGAACTTCACTTCAGGTAAGTTCATTTAATTTCTAATTGTATTTCACTGCACAGTCTCTTCAATGATAATAACTCATGCAGATGTTCAGTCAAAACAAAGTTTATTTCTAGCTTCGCATTTAACTCTTACGAGTAAGTGTTACACGTCATAACATTACATAATTGACTAATTTATATTATATTAGAGGTATTTGGAATACTTCAGGCGGCACTAGAGGCCTCTCATAAAAATTAGAAATGATTTTAAAGTTTCATTCAAACCTGCAGGTGCCTGCAGTCTTCCTCATAACATCAATATTAACACATTGCAGAGCCACGGCAAAGAGTCAAGTGGGCGGTGAATATTATAGAAGTATCTATACCGCTCTTGTTTATATATGACTTGTGAATTGTTTTGTCAATCCGCCAGCTTAGCATTTGAGAAGTTATCTCCTTCTAAGTTATTATTTTAAAACAATAAAAAAGATAAAATGACGTAATGATGTTTATGTTTATCCTTATTCATATGACAACAGGGCTTTTATTGGACCAACTTCAGGTTTATATCTAAAGAAGGGCAGCGAGAGTAGAGGCTTGTTCGAAACCTGCCTAGATGTCTTAATTAAATTCGGAATTTAATTCAAAACTTAATCCAGATATTGGAAAGTATCGGGTAATTAAATAAGAGACAGTGTTTGTACTCACTGTACAGTGGTACTTATTAGCAAGGTAACTATTTCTTGCTTAGTTCCTCTAAGGAGAAACTAGAAACTATCTGAAGACAATCATGGCAAGTAACTAATGTAACCACTAATTGTGGACCCCAAGTATATTTAGGTTAAGATGGATAAAAGCATCCTTCACAAGATCATTGTCCCTTATGAAGAAAGAGAGAGGATTTATATTAGCAGTTACTACATATAAATACAGCTCGGTTTGAAAAAAAAAATAGTATAAAACATTTTGTGCTGAAGGACTGATGCATCTAAATAATTATTAATGTTTTGAAATAAACAAAAACGATACCAGCATTTCCGGTATGTGTTTTACCGCTATGCGGTATTATGTGAGAGTGATGCCAACTAGCCAGCATTATGTCCGCTGAGACTGATCGACACTCCTCTTAGTTATAACACATCCAGCACAGCACCACCGTAACCAGGATAAGGTGTTCTAAGAACTGCTGCTAGCAACCAAAAATATCTTGATAAAATCTGAGTTCGAAGCAATTTATTATACATGTAGAGCTTACAAGCTTTAGAAACACAGGATACCACTCTAGCGCCCGCCAGTGAGGTGACACATAGATGACTTCAAATTGCTATAAAAATATATATAATATACATATATGTATACTAAATGTATATTATTAATAGTTCAATATGTGAAGTAGTCTGAGAAATAAATTATGATCATATTCTATGACATAAACCAGGGAGCGAAACTTTGGTGCCGGAGACGTCATTATGACGCAAAGTCGCATATAGGATGTTTTTTTTTAAACAACATTGCAACACCTCAGTTATTCTTTATAAATAATAATGGTAATATAACATTATTGTTTATTTATAAAAATGATTGGTATTTGTACAAAAAAAATATCTAAATATTCAAAAACGATACGATTACTTTTTTTTCTGGATAATGAAAATCCAACAAAAAAAAAATCCTCAAGTATTAAATGAAACAACGCGACAAATGTTTCGTTGGATGACGAAGTATGCTTAAAGTTTAAATATAATAATAGCATCTTCTTTCTTATTTACAGGCGGTGATACAGGGGACTATTTGGAAGAGTTTGAACCCTATATACTTTAGTCCAATCCGTGATTGTTTTTTTAATCGAGTTTTTCCAATTTATTCAGTGCGTACCAAAAATTAACATGAAATCATTAATAATAATAATAATATTAAGGGACAATCGTACACAAATCGACCTAGTCCCAAACTAAGCAAAGCTTGTACTATGGGTACTAGACGACGATATACATAATATATAAATACATATATAGATAACATCCATGACCCAAGAACAAATATTTTGCACAAATATTTGCCCCGGCCGGGATTCGAACCCGGGACCGTCGACTCAGTAGGCAGGTGTCTACCAACCGAGCCAAACGCGTCGTCAAACATTTAACATTTAAACTAAACTATGCATATAATTTACATGTATACAGTTCACACGTACATTCAGGGCAATATAATTGTCGAACCTCTCGCCAGTTCTTAATATCCCAATAAGTTGTAATTTGATTAGGTATCTATAATCTAAATAAAAACACTCTGTATGTAGCTTGACGTCATACGTCTGTCATCGGCACCATAGTTTCGCTCCCTGCATATAACACACATTATTAGTGCAATCACTTGCCATTAAGTCAATTTAATATTTTTAAGTTTTAATATGTCATACATTCAATTTCTGAATGATTCCTTCTAGATTCTTAGTCAGTGATATTATTTTATTCTGATTTTATATATGAAGAGAAAAAAGTCATATTACTTTTTCACACCACTGCCAGGTTTGCGTTACAATAGAATGTGGGTGTAGCATAAATTGAAGCTGAATTCAGTTTATGTGTGAGACAATCTGTGGTTTAAGCAATACTCTAAAAGATCACACAGTTTTTTTCAGTCTGAGCACAAAATATTTTAACCTAAAAAAGCTGCCAAGACTTTAAGGTAGTCATCATCCTCCTAGCCTTTGTCCCATTTTTTGAGAATGAATTCTCAATCGGGGTCGGCTACCTAAAATCCCAAGGTAGTATACTATATAATAAATTAATAATATCGACCGAAATAGCTCATTCTTTACCATTTTATAATTTGGCATGGATTTATTGTAATTGTTTGGTATTTCTTTAGGAAATATGTATTTATGCCTTTTTAACTCTGTGAACCTCGAGCATCAAGCCAAAATCAGTGGCAGAACGGACTAGCACAAGCACCTCAGTTAAATAGGCAAAATGTCTGATTTATCACGTTGATAATTTAATAAATCTAGTATAAAAGTCATCATTCCAGTAAGCTAAAAACCTTTAAGAGTTTTTAGCTCACAAAGAGAGATGTTAATTGTCGGAAACTAACATAACTCCAAAAAATAAAAAATAAATTGGACTACGGTAAAAAAGGATCTTTTCTCCTAGTTTACAATGAAACCTAGTTCTGTAACATTTTAGATTTGCCTGTATGCTATTAAATATTTTTTTTTTGTTTATTAACTTTATACCACAAAACAAGTCAGTATGAGTGGCGGACCCAATGCCAAATGGCATCCTCCACCATATGGCCAAACCGAGAGACTTACTAGTACAGAACAGGTAGGTCTAGGTAATAACGAATATCGTTATATGTTATTCCCCCAACAAATTAAAAAACTGCACATATCAATCACAAATCTAATCAATCAATGAACTGCATAACAGTTTTAAGCAACTCTGTGTAAGCGTAAGATGACATGTTTAATCCTAAAAAATACACCTTTACATCCCTGATAGTTTAGGCTATGAGTATTCTACTTATTAATGGACCCGGAGAATATATACATCTCCGGGTTAAGTGTGCCCAGTGATGTACCTGTTGCATTAATTTACTATTATATTGTGGTGATATAATTTTAATTGTAATTTTATATTTATTATTGTTATTCAATGACACAGAGTCAGACATGTAAAAGTGCCCTGGAGGCCTATTTGCAGAAGAAGTATTTTGAATTTTGGAATTTATAGTACCATAGCAGTTGGGAGGTATAAGCCTAATGGCTGTTTTATAAACCTCTTGCTTGGAGTGTTGCATTAAAATATGGTTATTTAATTCCTTTCAATTGTAGTAAGACTACAAGATCTTATGACAGAAAATATCAGGTAAACATTGGCTTCTGCAAGGTAGGCATTTAATGATGACTGCTTGCATTTAGTAGCTAGGCATAGTAATAGATCTTATCTCATTTAGAATTTTTTTTTCTTACTGGGGAGTAAGCTGCATCATTTATGAAAACAAAACTTTTATTTACCTTCTATTTTTCACTTTATGTCAACTAGCCACTTCGGCCTCTATTTAATCTTGAGGCATCCTCAAATTTTTAATAGTCCGGAACGGTAAACTTTTTTAATTTTGCGCTTTAGTACGCCTCTTTCGATTACATTCTTGATTATAATGGGAATTTATTCTTATTATTCTCAGCAAGAGCATCAGATCAGACTCACTGGATCTGGGTCAAGTGTGTCGACTTCTAGAGCTTAAACCGGTGAGGCCAGTCTCTGTGTTGATGGGTCCATAATTCATCAGCTGCTTTATAAGCGCTTGTCCTTAACAAGCGCTTATAAAGCATATGGTGCACCACAATGCTGATTTTAGCATGAACTGGACTAGTGTGACATGAGCCCCCAAGGCCATATATAGTTGCTGCGCATAGAAAGCAACGAGTGAACCTAACTAGTACACCACTCTGCTCAATAGAGCCAGCGAGAGCTCAGCAGCTCAGCAGAGAGTGGACCCATATCGCGCACCACATTACTTAAGATAATGAGCATAGAGTGAACCCAGATAGTACACCATATAACTTACGTTAAAAGCTACGAGTGTACCCAAACAAATATCACATCACTTTGCTTCAAGATGCGAGCGAGCAAAAAATATATTTTCTCCAACTTGCTTGGAAATGTTCCCATTAATGTAGTAAAACTGGACCGCGAAATCGTTCGTTATTTTTTAAAGGCGTTAATACAAATTGAAAAATATATATATTATTGGCCTTAGCCGGGAAAACAATATTATATACCTAAATAAGACGTTTAAGTAAAAAACACACCTTCCGTTTATGACGTCTCATACAAGTGAGGGTATTCTTAATTTGGCCGGTTACTGCATTTTTTACTTTTATTTTTTTCAAAGACTGATAATTCATCATACAGCCAATTGTCCACTAAATTTAAAAAATAAAAACTATTATAAACTTTTTAATTGTTCTCTGCGTTTAGTTCTTGCACTGAATTTTTTTCTGCTCTGCTACTGTCAATGTATTTTAAATGTCGACAAATTTCGAATAACGGACAAATAATTTAAGTAATAATCTTATTGCGGTTAATTTATTTTCATGATTCTTAGTTATTTATTAGAGATTTCTCACGAAAGTTTTAATTTTAATAATATGATGGTATTTAATGAGTGAGTTGAAAATTGATAAGTGTACCAAACGTAAACAAATAAAAAAGAAAACAGAAATGATTGTGTCCAAATCAATGTAAAAGTTATTTTGAAATTAATCGCCCCCTGCCTGCTATACGGCCACATATCAAAAAAAAATTTTTTTTGGATTATTGAAGTTTCGTAGTCAGGATTGTTTAATTTATGACCTTATTTCGAGAGCCATATGAAAAAGTGTCCTTAAAGGCCTTTTTTCCCACAAGTGGCCTTATGAATCTGACCAAAAATTGTCAGTTAAATCCCTGCAAGACAGCCACTTGCCAGTTGTGGCTGTATAGCATACATTTATAATAACGTATATTCTAGTGTTATTAAGTTGAATCCCTTTAATATAAGCGAAATAAACGTCATTTTTATTGGGTCACAACACTAAGTACCGATGGTGCTTATTATTTATTTTATTTATTCGTATGGCATATTATGTACAGTCATTCATATACAATTATAAGTTCTTCTATTGTACGGTGGGTGCCTCGACTTCAACCGATGAGGCGGCAAGTTTGCGAACTCTACGTAGATGGGTAAATTGGGACAATTCACGAATTTTTGTGCTTCGTGGACCAGTGCCTGTTGTTTTCATAGTTGGGCGGGAGCTGTATGACTCAACGCAGGCAGCTAAACCAGAGGAGTACATTTGATGGTTCCCAATATGCATCGCATGGTTTCGTCTAACACGTCTATCCGATGCACATGTGCGCTGTTGTACCAAACTGGCAAGCAGTACTCTGCCATGGAGTAAACTAGGCTAAGATCGGTAGTGCGTAGCACGTCAGCTGTTGCTCCCAAAGTAGTTCCCCTTAATCTGTGGAGTATGTTATTTCGCGACTGTAGCTTCTTCCCTAAGTTACTAATGCGTGGCGCATAGGTAAGATTGCGGTCTAGAGTGACACCCAAGTACTTCGGTGTAGGATTTAATTTAAGCGCCATCTCTCTGAAGCAGATTTTTGGCTCATAATTTGCTTCTTTCTTGCAGAAATGGAATGTCGCAACTTCTGTTTTACTAGCATTGGGCTGCAGTATCCATTTTTTAAAGTATTACTCAAAACATTCCAGATCGCAAGTAAGGGCTTTCTTCGAGGGTTTAAATTTGCCATCCTTGTTTGTGATGGCGATGTCATCCATCAGCATATATAAATTTCCACTTCTCTGTTTTCGGAATCGGTCCTGACCCCACTCCTGTTCAACCTATACACACACGATATAATTATTAGGTTAAACAGGAGCGGGACCAGGACCGATCCTTGCGGTAGTCCATTGTTCAGCTTCCTGACTTTGCTCGAGGTGTTTTCTAGGTGGACGTTAAAATTCCTATTGCTGAGCATAGAGTTGATTAGTCCCACCCTCTTTACCACGGTCATGAGCTTATAGGTAAGCCCGTGTCTCCATACGGTATCGAATGCAGCTGAGAGGTCGATAAAGACTGGCACGGTTTTCTCTTTCCTTTGAAACCCAGCCTGTCTTTATGTGTGTTGTGAGCGACATTATCCACCTGATCCACGCAGTTCGGACCACTACGGAATCCAGCCTGCTCCATAGGAATTATTTTGTCAACTATAGGTTTGATTTGATTGTAGATTGGCCTTTCCAAAAGTTTGTAGACGCAACTAAGTACAGCAATGCATTGCTGTACTTAGTTGCGTCTACCCGAATTCCCCGAATTACCCGAATTCAGTGTATGCAGTTGAACTTAGGTGGAATTATATTATTCGAGACTATGTCTAAATAGAACTGTGAGAGCCATGTCCTACATGTTGGTGCAAGGTGTTCTAAAAATTCGTTGTAAATACCGACTCACATAAATTGGGACTTTAATTCGAACCAGTCTTCATCCAGTATTGCTAAACCTAAAAGTAGAAAACGAAAAGCTTATCCTGCACTATGAAAAGGTAATATTGTAAAGAAGTTGAAGAATTCTGGGAAACAGCAACGGGAACCTAGTCCACGCTAAAACCTAAAACTACGGGGCCTCCTTGTACATGGTACATGTTATTATATGGTACATGTTAACACGATAATTAAAGATACAAGTGCCTTTAAGAGAAGGTACCAGATAGTCATTAATTATATGCAAAATGATGATGATATCTGCATCTAGAAAGTTGGTATTAAAGCTACATGCACTGATTATCGCTTTCAGTGATGTTGTTACTGTAACAAATGTCGAATTATAAAGGTATTTTAATTAGTTTAGTGTTTGCATAATAATTTTTATGTTACCATTTTCCAATAATACTTGTTCGGTTTTGGACGCGTCTCAAAATTTCAACAAAATGTTTCTGCAATACGGCCACAACTCCAAGTACCTATCTTAAAGGCCTCGTATCTTAAAAAATATACAAGTTTATAAAAAAAGACGGATTCGTGAGAAGCGTTATATCATGTAGAATAAAAAAAGTTAAATTTAAAATGAATTGACGGAAAACTCAAGCAGTAAGCCCCGTTTTACTACCACGCACTACGCTGCCAAAACTTTAACAAGCGATCTCACGAAAAAATTTTTTTTGAGATATGGCCGTATTGCAAGCAGGGGGCGTTATGATCTTCTCCGAATGATAAATATGGTACTTATGGCTTCAAAAAAAAAACAGTGTGTTTAGAAGTTGTTAATTTAACTAAAATTCATAATTACCTATGTGCATATTTTTTGTTTTTGTGTTTTCATATATATTTAATTCTTATTAACATATGTATTTTATTTTAAATCAAACATATGATTCGGACCCGAATTTTTATTCCTATTCCTAACAAAAATAAGTACCAAATGAACTTCATGGTACTGATAAGATATTAAATAAAATGTAGATTGGTGATTATTTCCAAGCATATTTGGAGAAAAGCACTATACAAGCCTCGGCGGGAATGTCCGTTTGCAGATTCGTATTATTCAAAATCATACTCGTCCACGAACTGACTTTTCCCTGCCCCGGCAGTAATGTACTATTATAATGCGGCATTCTGGAAAACAGGCAAGGTGACGGTCCAAAACATCGCATTCTTGTCTTACATTGATCCCCTGAAAGACCGGCTTGCCAACGGAGTCGAGGGCACCTGAGCGTCGATATGGACCTCGCCGTGAGACTTTCCAAAATACGGAATACCTGTCGCAATGTATATATCAAACCGTTTCGACGATGTCCCAACATCCTTTTTATAATAACAAATAGTATTTAACACCTTTCACAACACAATATTACATTATCATAATTAATACGAAAAATCGTAACGTGGTCGCACAAAAACGTTAATGAAGTTGACAACTGAGACCGCGGGAAGCATGGCTTGCGTTCGGGAATTTGGCGCGTTTTGTGAATCGGAAGCTTAAACTCCTGTGCTCTGGATGTTGTGGTTAAAGGCTGTATAACTGCGTTATACTACATGAGGTATTATCATTGAAGACTGCAGCGAAATACAATTATTAATTTTGGTTAAATCTACAACTTCTAATCGCACGATTTTTTTTAGGAACCATACTATATTTATCATTCGAAGATAATCGTAAGTCCAAAATAACTTTTATATCGATTTGGTCACAATCATTTCTGTTTTATTTTTTATTTGTTTACGTTTGGTACACTTATTAATTTTCAACTCACTCATTAAATATCATCATATTATTAAAATTAAAACTTTCGTGAGAAATCTCTAATAAATAACTAAGAATCATAAAAATAAATTAACCGCATATAAGATTATTATTTAAATTGTTTGTCCTTTATTCGAAATTTAAAATACATTGACAGTAGAAGAGCCGAGAAATGTTCAGTGCGAGAACTACACGCAGAGAACAATTAAAAAGCTTTTTCTCAAACATCCAAGGAAATGTCGTTCTTATGATCGTGGTGATAGAACGCGAATTACGTCTTTGTATAGCAATTGTTGAAGATATAAAGGAATTTCACACAACATTATTGGCCGTAGCCAACAAAGAGATTGTCTTTTGTTTCAGTGGGGTTTATTTCTTTTATTGATAATCAATGGCATACTGCCAATAAAAAAATACTTAGTTTGTGCATGTATATTTACGTTTTATTTCTTATATTTAACTAGTTTATTCAATTAGATTAAATCAGATATTCAATAAAATAAACAAGGAATCACGTTTATTGTTAAAAAATATAACAATATCTAATTAATAAGGTGTTGTAATTTTTTAATAAATAGAATCATCTTAACATTTGGTGGAAAAAACATTGAAACGAACAGCTTAAAAAAATAAATTTGTTTTTTTTTATTAAGTTTGAAATAAATTTGTTTTTATATGAATATATAAGTTGAACATTTGTATTATTTCCTTGGATTTATTTGAGAAAAGCACTATACAAGCCTCGGCGCGAACAGGGATTGTCGGCCTCGTATCTCTAGATGGCCTCGTTATCACTCGGCCATCTATTACTACTCGGCCAATAATCCCCTATGTCGCGGCCTCTGCAGTAATGTACTATTATTACTCCTTATTTTTAATAGTAGTTTATGTAACTGTAGGTACATACTGAAGGGTATTATACACGAGTGTGGGTTTGTGGGTCATACGAGTGTTTGTATTCCTAATTATGTATATTTACATACACTACTTTAAATACCCACGTATCATAAGCCTCAATGATGCATTCAGGAGCCGCACTATGACTACCATAAGAATAGACTGTTTTCTTAGAACAAATTTCATATATATCAAATCAGGGTAACTTATCTGAAACACAAACTTTTGTTTCCCATCTGTAACGTTTCGCCAAATTTTCATTTTTCCGAAAGTGTTTTTTCCTGAAATCCGTAATATTTTCAGGATTTTACAAACATCTTTTTAATGAACCCATTAGGTTAGCTTAGGTTTGTTTTATAATTATTCTGAAAAATTAACAGCTTTTGGAAAAAACGAAAATTTGGCGAAACGTTAGAGATTGTACCTAAACAAAAATTTGTGTTTCAGATAGGTAACTGTTTTAAACAATGCTGTAACGCACACAGTGCGAACACCATCAAAGACTATCGTTTTCATTTTAACAATTGTACGTTTTCGTAATATTTTGTCAGAAGTGTGATGAAAAACTTCGTATGAAAAGCGTCTGCATTGGTTATTACGCTCTCGGCTCCATTACATTACACCCTCGCTTTCGACACAGCTTGCTATTTTGCCTGAACTGTAATAACCATCAACTTAGCACACTATCATAATGTTATTCCTAAAGGACGATGACGGTGAGTTTTATAGTCTGTAGAAACATTTCTTACCATACGAGGACGCGAATGACGATGCACTGGCTGTAAATAAAAATAAATCATTAAAAAAAATGGATATACTCTTAATGTCTAAGTGTAAGCATGTTTCTCAGGAGCTGATGACAGGGGTGTATTTCTAACTTGTTATTGAGAACAACGAAGTGCCAAAACTACGTTCTGCTGAAAGATTTCTAGTTTTTAGGATATACTGCCCTAGTTTGCAAGCAAAAATATCGTTTACTAAATCGCTTTCAAAATAATAAAAAAATGTAATTAATTATGCTTCCGGGCTAATGAACTGGACATTTTGAAAATATTGGGTTTTCCGTGTGTATCAAATTATGAAAAATATAATGTCACAATAAATACACGAGTAGGTACTAGCAAACATTTAAATAATCTAAAAGAAAAATTCTATACTTACAACTTGCAGGTTTAGCCACTAAAGGCACCACCAACAAGGCCAGTAAGACCAGAAGTTTTATGTCTGCCATATTTCTTTAAAACAGCACACTCCTACTTAAGTGATGCCAATGTAATTGATAATAGTAGCAGTTTTTCAGTATTTATATGAGATAAATGTATAATTAATATTTTTTTATTATAAATTTCACGTGCTCGTGAGCAATAATTATTTTAAAGTCAGTCGTAAAACTCCAATTTTATTGATAAGAATGATCATATAATTTTTATAAGTAACGTTTAAAAAAACCGAGGTATTTTGCCCCTTTGAAAATGTCACGATCTTGACGGCACGTGGAACGTAAGGAAGATCGAAAATCGATCCTATTTTTAATGAGATCAAATGTCCCCTAGATCTTTGTTGTACTCTATGAATCACATGACTATTGGAGTGTCAAACTTTGGTATCGGATGAATTCACTTGGCACAGGTGTAAGACTGTACACGATAAAATCGGGCCATTTTGTCTCTTGTCTAACTTTTTCAATTAATGTCATATATACTTGAAATTTTGTTATGTTATCCTATGGAAACCAATGCAAATATTTCAATTACTGCTACGGATTATAATGCAATAATTTTAAATGTCCTCAAAAAAAGAAAGTTTTCGTAATAGAATTGTTTCCGAGCACTTTCTCAGTCCGCAGTTGTAGCATCGGAAACTCCCAAAAAAAATTAATATCGGTAAGTCAACCGTATCTGATGTCTTGAAACGCTTTCAAGAGAGGATGATTGTTGAAGTATTCATATTATATATTGACAAAGACATGACATTGAAGTTTGCTAAAACCTTTTCCTTTTTAACATCCTCCCTTTTTGGCAAACTTTATAGCGTCTTTGTACGGAGTGGGGTCATCATTGATCAATGTCGAAACAATGAAGTCATCATATCTGCTTGGAGCCCGCAGTGTAGACCTGTCACGAAGTGTTCTTGTATCAGGGATATCATCATGATCTTCGTCTGAATAATTTATTCGACATCCATCTGGTTCAGGAGATGACTCGTCCAGATCTTCCTCTTCTTGACTTAAATCATTCGATGTTTGAGGCATTACTTCCGCATTTTGTGGTATATCCTCCCTTGCTTCAAACATTGGTTGATTTTGTGGAGTCTTTGGGAAATGGAGTTCGATTTCTGTCGTAGTTTGTTCATCCTCTACCTCAGATTCAGATATATCAGATTCCAATCCAACTGATTTTATCAGAGTTTCTTTAAATGTCACATCTCTCGAACGGATCAGTGTAGGTTCGTTGTTTTTATTAAATCCCAGTAACCGATAGCCATCATCACCATCATATCCGATTAAAATACATTTTTGAGCTTTCTTGGACATCTTTGTTCGCTTCTGTTTGGGAATATGTGCAAAACATTCTGTTCCAATGACTCTCAAATGTTTAATGAACGGCTTCTTTCTAAACCATAGCTCAAATGGTGACTTTCCTTCTTGAGAAGTTGGCCCAGTTCTTTTCAGGATATACGCAGCCGTGTTAACAAGCTCTGACCAACAGGCAAATGGCAGTTCTTCGTGAGCGTGCATCATAGTGCGAGCGGCTTCAACGAGGGTTCGATTTTCTCGTTCACTGGACCCGTTTTTCTCTGGTGTGTAGGTTTTCATTGTAAACCGGTGCTGTATGCTATGCGAACCTTTTTTCTATTAAACTATTCATTAAATGTCTCAAAAATGATTTCCTGATGCCCTGTAAGGAGTTAGTTCATAAGTACCTAAGTAATAATGCAAGCCTGCTAATTTGTATAACTATGTATAAATTACGTGTTCTTATTAAATAAAGAGTAGTCTATAATCAGCATTCAAGTTGTTTACTTGCTCCTCCAAGTTCCCGCACCACATGGCGATCCTGCCACGTGAGGTGTCGGGTTCGGCCGCCGCCGGGAGTGCGAAAGTGCATTAATTGGACATTAGCCGACACACTCATACATCGTAATTATAACTTTATTAAATCTGAAAAATGTGCAACTCAAGAGTTGAAAAAGAAAGCGTTATCATAAATCAGAACGCTGCGGGAAAATCTACGAACGACGCGGCCTTCCACGAAATGAAAACCCATTTATCGAGCATCAGTATTGTGATGATAGTCATTTGCTCATTTTTGGCCATTGGAATACTTTACGCTTGCTACAGAATTTATAAGAAGTGCCACGACAAATGGTCAAGGGATTTGATTGTCCGATACAATCTTCGTCGCTCTTTTAATCGAGATCTTCGCGAGACTCATGGACACTGCCATCAATGTGGACCAGCCCGAGGTGTTTCGTATTCAGCTAACAAGGCCAACGAGTGACCCAGCATCAGGACGTGACTGCGATCCAAGAGTGAAAGTGAAGTGCGCGCGTATTCGGTGTTAAAAAGTGAAAAAGTCAATTATGACAAGTGATAAATCGGTATGAAGGTGATTAGTGCATAATTGTAAGTTTTCTTTTATTTCTTAGCAAAGGTTGACCATTACGTTACATTCTTATTTCATATTTTCGTTATAGTAAGACATTTAGAAACGTTAAGATAAATATTCAATTTTGATATGTCAAGCAATTTACAAGAAATATTTGATGATTTAAGAACTATTAAAGAATATTTAGTTAAGCTTAGCTATGATAGAAGGACACCCGAAGTCCTAAATGCAAAGTTAGAGGAAGCATTTTTAATATATTCTGACTATTTAAAAAATTGTGAACAAATAAAGAAGGAAATTGACAATAAACAATTAAAGGGTGAAAGTTTATTGGAAGTTCAGAGTTTTTGTGAGCATATTAAGAGTTTGTATAAGCAAATAGAAGATTTTTGTAACAAAACCTATACAAGTTCAAATACTGTGTCTAAGAAAAAATCTACAATGGGGGACTTCGACTTGAAGATAGCCCTTTCATTAATACCATCCATGACTGACGATGACGTTGCAATTAATAAATTAATAGACTCCATAGAGTACTATGACTCTACCTTAAAAAATGAAGCTAAACAGCAGCTCATAAATTTTGTTTTGAAAAATAGATTAACACAGGTAGCTAAATTAAGATTATGCTCGACTACACTACTGTTCAGAATTTAGTTACGGATATGAAAAAACAGTTGTTGCCTAAGAAATCTGCCACTGCTATTCAAAATACATTGCAGACGCTGAGACAAGGAGAGTCTTCAATCGACGACTTTGGGCAAAAATTGTCGAAAATGTTTGTTGACCTCACGATCGCGCAATCAGACGGTGACTCAAATACATTTAATATATTAAAGGGTCTTAGTGAAAAACAAGCGATTAAAAGATTCGCGGACGGATTGCGCAATCGTCGAGTGAGCACAATCATTGCGGCTCGTGATTACAGCCCCTTCAATGATGCTATACAGGGTGCGAAGGACGAGGAGACGACTTCAGGCAATACGTCGAGTGATATATATACCTTTAACCGTCATAAAAACACTTCTTTCAGTAGAGGGTACGTTCGGGGCCGTGGATCTTACAGGGGACCACCACAACCACACTATCCTTCAGGTGCCAGGACGATGCAGTATCCAGGGCATTCGGTAGCAGGAGGAGCATACGGTTATAGGAGCAGAGGAGCCGGAAGAGGAGGCTACCAGTTCCAGAACAATTATCGAGGACAAAACTACCGAGGAAAGCGAGGTAAGTCAAACACTTTTCATAGAAACAATGGATATCGCAATGACCAAATTTTTGTGACTGAAACTGAAAAAAATGTCACGCCTAATCAGTTTTTTCGTGAATAACGAATCTATATTTGCAAGCCATAATACATGTTTAGTTTATTGTAATGTGCAAAATAAAAAACAATTATTGTTATGTGACACGGGAGCCTCAATAAGTTGTTTAAAGTTGCCGACCGCTTTGAAACTAGATATTCCAATTTATAAAGATAAGTTAATTATTAATGGAATCGGTGGAACAAAGCAAGCAATTGGATATGCTTACATTGAATTGACGGAACGTGATCAAGTATTTCGACATAAGTTTTATATTTTTGATGACTTTTATTCAACCGCGTGGGACGGAATAATAGGTAACGATTTTCTTGTAAAATATCAGGCTTGGAAAGTTAAATTTGCGAAGTATGGAATTAACTTTGGTATCGAGTAAGGATGAAACAGTTTGTAGGTATACCTTTTCAAAATAGTAGAACTCATTTTACCCTTCCCCCAAGGACTGAATCATTACACTTTGTGACCACTAACTTACAGGAAGATTGCGTAGTGTATTCGACAGAATTGCAAGATGGTATATTTTTGGCAAATTCAATTGTTAGACCTTTTAACGGAAAATTACCTATAAAAATATTAAATACAACTGAAAAAGAGATTAAATTGAATGACTTACAGCTAGCTATACACAAAGCGAGTGATTATGATATTTGTTGTTTTGATAATTGTGATTCAAAAAATGTGGTTCGTGTAAATGCTTTATTTTCACAGTTAAATTTAGAAACCCTCAACAAAGAAGAAAAGATCTCTATAGAAAATTTATGTGCGAAATATTCCGATATATTTTATTTACCCGGTGACAAATTAACAACGACAGACATTTACAATCACTCAATAACATTAAATGATAAAACCACCCCAATTTATACGAAGCCCTATAGGTTACCACACGCTCAGAAAAATTTAATAAATACTCAGTTAGAAAGTATGCTAAAAGAAGGTATAATAGAGAAATGTTCAAGTGAATGGTCTAGCCCACTTCTAATAGTTCCCAAAAAAGTAGACAGAAATGGCGAGAAGAAATGGCGAATAGTTATAGATTACCGAAAATTAAATAATTGCATCCAAGATGATAAATTTCCACTCCCTAACATCACCGAAATTATTGATGCCTTATCAGGTTGCATCTATTTCACACATTTAGATTTGGCAAACGGATATTATCAGTGTAACCTAGATGTAAACAGTCGAAATTATACCGCTTTCGCGTCGGGACAGTATCGCATGACGCGTATGCCACAAGCTTTAAAAACTAGTCCAAATTCTTTTTCTAGGATGATGAATTTAGCTATGTCTGGCTTAACATACGATAAGTGTCTAATTTATTTGGATGATTTAGTTGTTTTCGGGAAAAACCTAGATAATCACAACTTAAATTTAATGAATGTTTTTAAAAGATTACGTAAAGTCAACCTTAAGTTGAATCCAAATAAATACGAATTCTTAAAAAAAGAAATACTATACCTAGGGCACGTAGTATCTTCCAACGGCGTGTTACCCGACCCAGAGAAAATAAGTGCAATTAAAAATTATCCAACACCTACTAATTCTGACCAAGTAAAAAGATTTGTTGCATTTGCTAACTATTATCGTAAATCTATTCGAAATTTTGCAGAAATTGCTTTGCCATTAAACCACTTATCACGTAAAAATGTAACATTTAATTGGGACATTAATTGTCAGAAATCTTTTGAAAAGTTAAAAGAAGCTATAACTTCGGCACCCGTATTGCAATACCCAGATTTATCAGAGAAAAATACGTTTATACTGCAAACAGATGCGTCAGCATACGCACTAGGAAGTATTTTAAGTAATTCTGACAATAGGCCAGTAGCATTTGCCAGTAGAACATTAAATAAAGCCGAAAAACACTACCCGACTGTGGATAAGGAGTTACTCGGAATTGTATGGAGTATAAGACATTTTAGACCTTATTTATATGGTCGTAAGTTCATAATTAGGACGGATCATCGCCCATTAGTATATTTATTTGGCATGCGAGATCCATCAAGCCGACTGCTAAAGTTCAGGCTGGCGTTAGAGGAGTACGATTTCAAAGTGGAATATGTGAAAGGATCGGATAACGCACCGGCTGATGCATTGTCGCGTATTTGTTTGAATAGCGATGATTTAAAAGAAATGAATGAAAGTGTGAATGTAATGACGAGGTCACAGTTTAGGAAGGCTTCCGCTACTTCTAGGCAGACTATTGATTCTACAGATGATCGGTCTGATCACCCGAAAATCGTGGAAACACATAGTAAACCTCAGGAGTCAGTAGAATTACAATTTTTGTCACGCCAAGAATTGTTTAGGAAATGGAATCAAATACAAGTATGTGTTGAAAATAAAATATTTCTCTATGATTCACTGAAGAAAATATTGTTTATAAAATTCCTAGATTCTTCATCGCAACTATCGCCAGGCGAATTTGTGAAAGAACTAGATAATTTTTGTAGAAAAATAAACGTTAACGTACTATACATAAAGAAAAATAATAATAACTACATTTTCATTGAGAAATTATTGCATGAATTTAAAAAGCCAGAGTGCGGTTCGAACTTAAGAATATGTATTTTAAAAGATTTAATAACGAGAATAGATGACAATCATCAAAGGAAGGTAATTTTGAATGACTTCCATCTTTTGCCCTCTAGTGGCCACGCGGGCATGAGACGGATGTATAATAATGTTAAAAAGTATTATTTTTGGCCCAATATGGAAGAAGATATAAGGAACTTCGTAAGAAATTGTGATAAATGTCAAAAACATAAGTATTCTATCCCGGTAAAAGAACCGATGGTTATCACAACCACCGCTACGTATGCTTTTGAAAAAGTTTTCTTAGATTTGATCGGTCCAGTCGAAGTCGATGATAATAATTATTCCTATATACTGACCGTACAGTGTGAATTAACTAAATATATTGAAGCATATCCATTGATTTCAAAGAAAAGTGAGGAAGTTGCTAGAGTATTTGTCAACAATTTCATACTTAGATATGGCGTTCCAAAACGAATAGCGACCGACAGAGGAACGGAGTTCCTGTCAACAACTTTCACAGAGGTAAGTAAACTACTAAATATAGACCAACTTAACTCTACAGCCTACCACCACGAGAGCATAGGTGCGCTGGAAAATACACACAAGCATTTGGCTGCTTTCTTACGCATACAATCAAAAAAGCATCCACAAACATGGAGTATGTGGCTGCCTTTTTGGAGTTTTTCTTTTAATACATCAGTTCACACGGAAACTAAATACACCCCATTTGAACTTGTATATGGTAGAAAATGCTAACTACCAAGTAACTTGACAGGTGACCTTGTAGAACCTTTGTATAATCACGAAAGTTACCCTAAAGAGCTAAAATACAGACTCCAGGTATCTCAAAAAGAGGCGAGAGATAACTTGTTAAAGTCAAAAATTAAAAGGAAAGAAAAATATGATTGTAATAAGAAACCTATCATGTAGGTATAAGCCCGACGATTTAATTTTATTAAAAAATGAAGTAGGTAGTAAATTAGATAGCATATACTTGGGCCCATATAAAGTATTGAAAGATCTTTCACCTAATGTAGAGATAGAGATTAATGGTAAGCCAATGATAGTTCATAAAAATAGAACTAAGTTTTATTTTACACCAATGTAAAAAAAAAAAAAAAGAAGAATTATATTTTCTTTTTTTTTCTCTTTTCCGTGGGAGATGTAAGGAGTTAGTTCATAAGTACCTAAGTAATAATGCAAGCCTGCTAATTTGTATAACTATGTATAAATTACGTGTTCTTATTAAATAAAGAGTAGTCTATAATCAGCATTCAAGTTGTTTACTTGCTCCTCCAAGTTCCCGCACCACAGCCCTATTTATCAGAAAATGATACCACACTCGAGGTATTGGGTAATTAGAAACTGATATATGTACTTTTTTCTGAAGTGCGACGGCGTGTAACTTTGACTGCCCTTCCTTCCTACCCCTCAGGGGGTGGTGGATGGCTACCGGGGTAAATTAGCTTAGTTTTACGTATACTACATATGTGCCAAGTGAATTCATCCGATACCAAAATTTGCACCTTCCATACATTGGGTGACACTACTTCCCGCACTAAATTGAGCATAGTCTCCCAAAAGACTGATTAATGCTAGAGTCACCGATGTCTTCGTCAAGATGAAGACACTGGTCTTTGTTTAGCACCACTCCAGCACCTGAGCGTTTGCCACCCACGTCAGATGCAGCATGTTATCATATAAAACGGGCCGCCCTGATCAGCGCTACCCCATACAGCTGTCTGGAAGCACAAGTTTTATGTGGCTGAGTGGGTTTATTAATGTTTCGCCGAAAATTATTTAGCAAATTCTTAACTCGCCGAACTACGTATCCCATATTTTTATTTGGTCAAATTTTCATTTCCCAACTCAACGTTTCGCACTGATATCTTTTCCCAATTAATGATTTGATAAACTATTGTTAGACCAATTATTATCTGGGATTTTTATAAGATGTCAATTATGTTTTCGTCAAATGTATTGATTGGCATACCTTGATTTAGCAACATATTGAATGGCATTATGCAAATCGCAGTATAATTTTATTGCATTAAGCGGGTAGGGTGATGCACCATGCACCTAAATTTAGAGGGTACTTTTGTTTACATACTTTGTGGCTCAAAATAGCATTTCATTCTTGAGTTATCATCGCTGATAGTTAATGTGCGTGTGTGCATAAAAAAAAAATAACCCTCAACTACCTATCTCTGGGAGCAGTTTCGTCCCGAAGACTGTAATCCCGACGGCTAGAATTCCTACAGTTCACATACATACGTATCACAAGTACAACAAAAGGAGCGTTTTTTAGGGATATAAAAAAAAACTAACCTAACCTAACCCGGCCGAGTCGGATCTGCTCACATACATACGTATCACAAGTACAACAAATTGATTTTGATAAAAAAATATTTTTTTCGGTTTATATTTGTGTTTTATTTTGCATTATCATCATACCGTAAGCAATGGTTGTAGGTAATTTGCCCAAATGGCTTTTGATGAATCGTTATTTGACTAAGCAAATGATTTGCTACACAATTATTTACCACATAAAATTTGACATAATAAAATTTTGGAATATAAAAATGTAGCGAAATAAAAAAAATACGAACTAAAATTATGCCAAGGATTGGTTTGCGTAATAAAACTTCGGCGAAAAGTTGGTTGCCAAATGAAATTTGAGGAAACATAATTCGGCGAAAAGGCAGTACACTGCCTGAGTGCGGCCATTAAGAAGTCGATGGGGTATCATGTGTAATATAAGTAATAATGTGGTAGAGAAGGGACGTTGATGGGAGACAAAGTATATGCCGAGCTCTAGATAGTAGTGAACGTTTAATTACTTAAAACATTAGCTTATATACATTTTTACAATAAGGTTAACGCTTATCCAAGCAATATGTATAATTACTCAAAACAATTGCAATTCCAATGTCTATTCATTTATCGCACTTAATTAATATATCCTTCGAAAACGGTACATTTCCTACCGCATTAAAAAAGTCAATTGTCAAGCCTATATTTAAAAAAGGTGAAAGAAACAAGGCTGACAACTATAGGCCAATTACATTGATTCCTGTCCTATCAAAAGTTTTCGAAAAAGCGTTCCATAAGAGGCTAGATATATTTTTGTCTATAAATGACGTCCTAAAACCTGAGCAAAACGGCTTCAGGAAGAATAAGTCTACGACGTTAGCTTGTTATAAACTAAATAATCAAGTAACAGAATGTATTGACAAAGGTATTCCTGTAGGTGTAATATTTCTCGATATGTCCAAAGCATTTGACACTGTTTGCCATAAACGCCTTCTGGACAAAATATACAAATGTGGAGTACGCGGACTAGCTCATTCTTGGATAGAAAGCTACTTAAAAAATAGAGAACAATGTACGGAAATAAATAGGATCATCAATAATCATCTTTCAGTGTTCAATTCATGTTATAAAGTAAATAAATATGGAGTTCCTCAAGGAAGTATCTTAGGACCCCTTCTCTTCCTTATTTATATAAATGATTTACCTGACTCAACAAAACATGAATGCATTTTATTTGCCGACGACACCACATTAATAATTAAAGGAACAGACATAGATAACTTTGAAAATGAGATGAATTCAGCCCTAAGAGACGTTACAGATTGGCTTGAATGTAATAACCTGAAAGTAAATCCAAATAAAACTAAATTAATGCTCTTTAGAACTCATAAATCCAAAATCTATCATATTAAAGTCAAACATGGATTAGACAACATAGAGGAAGTAAATAGCACTGTATTTCTCGGTATGACACTGGACACACATTGTAACTGGAAAGAACATGTAGAAACAGTCTGTAACAAACTCAATAAATTCGTTTATGCACTCTGGCGCCTGAAGCAAACCGTGTCTTTCAAAACTGCCTTACTAACTTACCACGGTTATGTAATGTCTATTCTGAGATACGGTATAATAATGTGGGGAAACTCAGTGAACGCGGAACGTGCCTTTATAGTACAAAAAAAATGCATTAGAACTATTTGTGGAGCAGATAGAAGGGAACACTGCAAATCTCTATTTATAAAGCTCAACTTACTGTCGTTACCCTGTCTCTATATCTACGAAATAGCTGTTTTTGTTAAGCTCCATACAGAACTGTTCACTTTCACAGATAAGGAAAGAACTAGATCACAAAGACAATTTAGGTTGGAAATACCTGACAGTAACAAGTTAGCACTTAGGAGAAAGAGTGCAAACAACATGTGTGTACAAATATTTAACAAAATACCAGCTGCATTGAGAGCCTTGTCGCTCAGTGAGTTTAAAACGAAATTATATAAATTATTGAGCGACAAGTGTTTTTACAGTGTAAAGGAATTTTTGACGCATGAATTTAAATAGATCTTAGGTACCTACATAACAATTTTTATTTCATTTTAATTATTATTTTATTTATATCACAATTCTGATTTCACTTAATATTTTAAACTAGTTTCTAAGAATTGACATGGTATAAATTATTCGCATGCAATTTAATTACTATTATTTATATTGACTTTGTGTGACTTTGTATAAATTATTAGTAAATAGTAAATTTTATTAGCTAATTTTAAATTGTAATCAACGAACATAATTTTCACATACCTGTACTGGGTTGAACATATCATGGGAAATATTTATTGTAAGATCTTCATGTAACCGTATGTTCCAGTGAATAAACGCTTCATTCATTCATTCATTCATTCATTCATATGCATTAGGCTACAGCTATACTGCATGCTATACTAAATGTAGACATTAGCTACATACTACAGCTTCCCCGTAAGATCCCTTCACCCCCGGGGTGCTGGAGAAAAAGAAAAAAAAAATGCATGTTACTTGTTTACAATTCGAAATGAAGATGGGGACCACTGTGTAAACTACTTATAACTAAGTTTACCTATACACTTTACAAAAACTTATCAAAAATTAGTTGGTCACCCCATAAAAAAAAATATCGTAATGTCCCAGTGTCACTGTTTCAAAAGAAATATGTTATAGTTAAAGATAAAATTATTTTTATTAAAATTCCTGTCTGTTCCAACAAAATTATTAGTATTATTATTATCAAATAATCTATCTCAAAAAAAAAAATTATAAAAATTTGCCATTAACGTTGTGTATTAGTCACATATATGGTACTGGTATTACGGTATCGGTACATTTACCCTATAAAATATCTAATGCCGTATCAATGGAGTCTTCGCTCCTAAAAATAATAAACGGGAATGGCTACCCAGGGCATGGTCACCCTATATAATATCCTCAATGGGCTACGCGTCCACGCGCACCCTTTACTCAAAACATGGGCATGGTCACCCAAATGGCATATCAGGCTACATGTACTATGTGCCTGTAAGTCGGTGTCGCAAATACATTAAGACTTAATAAGTCTCCAACTGTTTTCACGGAGGGCACGATAGTCCAGAACACCATGAGCAAACGAGAAGGACTAGCGCCCAAACTTTATACTTAATCAATATGTACCGTACCTTACCAAGTACTGAGAGAGTAAAAAAAAATTAAATTAAAATTTCATATTGTACCTAATACTTTATAAAAGAAATATCTACGCAAATATAACTCAATTAACTATCACTAAATTATTAGGTGATCAATCCAATAACTAGCTATAGTATAATTGTTCAATAAAATTTCTAAGTGTGAATATCAAATTACATTCACCAACAATTAAAAGTTTACTTGTAGACAGCGAACGCGCGTGACCTACTTAAAATTTTTGCTTACGCGCGGACTTCGCGGCGCGGTATGCATTTCCGTGCGCGCGGAAATTGCGAAATGTGTAAGTTGTTTACGACATTTGCATCTAAAAAAAATTATTAGCGACGATTATTATAGTGATTTTAAGTGATGATATCTGATTAAAAAAAAAAAAAAAAATTAGAAATGCTAAGTGACATGGGTAACAATTTCATGTACGAAAGTTATCTAACAATTTATGTATGTAATGGAAAAAAAAATTTGAATGAATTGGACGTTAACCTGTATAGCTAATTAATTTTTATATACTTAATAAAAAAATTATCATAAAAAATCTCATTCTCATTTCTTAGATGCGATTTCCTTTTGACGCCTCTGAGGGCCAAGTTTACCTAAATATTCTCTTATATATTCCAACTTAGTATATAAATCTTGCAAATCAGTAGACATAATAAAATTAAATCGTGCGTAAATGTAAAATAATTATAACCGAAAACATAAGTTATACAATAAAATATTCACTTACTTAATTCAACGCTTACGTAGGAGTAATGCCTAACGATATTGAGGTCATCACGAGTCGTCACGTTGCGCGATGCATGGCGGGACGTTGATGCGCTGGCGGCTGGCAGGCACGTGGAGGCGCGATGCCGTTGCTGATGCGCGATGCGATGACGGGCCGGGCTAACCCTGGACACCCTCGAGCATGGGCCGGGATTTCCCTGGACACCTCTTGAGATGGGCCGGGATAACCCTGGACACCTCTTGATTTGCGAGCCGGGATAACCCTGGACAACGCTCTTCTTTTCTTGAGACTTGTTTCTTCTTATGGCTTCTTTCATAATTGTCTTCTTCTTTTTTCACGTTAATCAAATCTTCATTCTTGAGACTGCATCGTCAGTCTGGTGGTTCCTCTTGTTTTTGTGGTGTCCCGGACGGTGTGGTGTCCCGGACGGTGCGGTGTCCTGCCGCACCGTCCAGTGCGAGGTTCTGAGGTTCTGGCTGGTTCAGAAGTTCGTCTTCGGAACGTTAGGGCAGGATCGCCATGTAATATAAGTAATAATGTGGTAGAGAAGGGACGTTGATGGGAGACAAAGTATATGCCGAGCTCTAGATAGTAGTGAACGTTTAATTACTTAAAACATTAGCTTATATACATTTTTACAATAAGGTTAACGCTTATCCAAGCAATATGCATTAGGCTACAGCTATGCTGCATGCTATACTAAATGTAGACATTAGCTACATACTACACATGCTTCCCGTTATACCTTTGGGTATACACTTATTGAAGTGTATCACACTTCTCTCGTGCATGTGCAAAGGTCGATGTACGAGTACGAGTAGCACACACCTGTGCAGGTGCAGGCGGGCAGAGGAAGTATGCACCAATATGTGTAAATAATGTGGCAATGATTGTCTGAACAGGAAGGAGGATGATGATTTGATAATATTACATTCATTTGATAATATTACATTGATTTGATAATATTACATTGATTTGATAATATTACATTGATTTGATAATATTACATTGATTTGATAATATTATATTCTTAATAAATGACATGAATCAATGGTTTAAATGACAGGAAATTTCCATTTTATTTCAAATCTTGTATCAATTTCCACCCTCTTATTGAGTGTTACTTAAACGTAAGTGAAGTCTCCTCTCTCCTTGAAGTTGTCGTGAAAAAAAAATACTTCCAAAATTGCCGCCATCTTGTTGTTTTATCACTTCCGGTTATTAAACCGGACTGCCGGTTATCAAAGTTGAATTCAGCGACCCCAAAACTTATGCCATGACACCTCACACAACCAGAATCTAATTATAATTCGGCTATTTTAAGTTAAGGCTCTATTTTGGCCGCCATCTTTAATTTTGAGCAAAGGAGCCAAAAGGACCCCTATTATAAATTCAAAATGATATTACTTTTCATAGTTTTAAACACATACCTTTGTAATACGTTGCCTTCAGAGAAGATATTTATGAATATATATATATGTAAATGTATTATTTTTTTACTCATAAATGGTAAAAAAATCTTTTGTTTTACGAAATTAGTACATTCAAATGTTTTGAGCTCATTTCATACTTACGGCAACTACTACGTGAACCTGTTAGTTAAGTTAAAATTCAGTATTTAAAAAAAACATGTTTTTAATATTGCTATATTTTATGCAATAGATATCTTTTATTTCGAGTATTTGTATTTTTCGAGTATTTTATTTTGAGTGTTTGGAACGAATTTACTTGACTTTCATTAAAATAAAACAAGATTTTGTAAAAAAAAAATCTCGCTCCACCTAATTGTATACAAGGTGCCCATGAGCATTGCGAAAGATTTTAACCTAGCATTCCTGAAGGTCCTAAGGAGTAATAAATCTTGTTATCTACCTGAACACATCGCGCATCGTCAGGGGTATCGCCTTATTATTATTTTTAGCAAGTATTTATGGTATGGAAAAATGGAAAAAAAAGCATAAATTGGCCTAGGTTTATATAAGATTTATTACTCCTTAGGACCTCAGGAATGCGTGGTTAAAATCTTTCGCAATGCTCATGGGCACCTTTTATAATCTTTTAAGGGATTTATAATTTTTTACTTGTTTTGTATTGCGCTGACATAATATCTCGACAAAACTGTTAGAAATGAATACGGAATTTTATAACAGTAAAATGCGACGCTCTAGTGCAGAAGAAATGCACAGAATAATCTTTTCTTTGATTTACAGAGGTTACAAAATCTGAATTCAAATACCTAACGTATAAAATTTGAAATAAATAATACTTAGTATTTTTGTGATACTTTAGGTCAGGAATAAAACAAGATGCAAATATAACTATTCTATTTATTGTCGACACGGTTGGCTCAGTGGAGAGCTGCCTACTGAGCCGGCGGTCCAGGGTTCGAATCCCGGCAAGGGCAAATATTTGTGTGATGAACTCGAATATTTGTGCCTGGGTCATGGAAGTTATTTGTATTTGGGTATGTATTTATCTATATCAGTCTTTATATCATCTTATAGGGGCATCAATATAAACGGTGAATATATTTCACACCTTCGATTCGCCGACGACATAGTCATCTTGGCTGAATCGCTGGAGGACTTGTCGGAGATGTTGCGGAGCCTAAATGTTTCTTCCAGACGGGTGGGTCTGGGAATGAATGTGGATAAAACTAAAGTTATGTTCAATTCATTCGTAGACCCAATACCGATCACCGTCGATAATGTTAGCATCGAAGTTGTTGAAGAGTACACGTACCTAGGCCAGATGGTCCAGTTAGGTAGAAACAACTTCGACAAGGAAGCTGACAGAAGAATCAGGTTGGGCTGGGCAGCATATGGGAAGTTGCGCCATATTTTTCAGTCATCATCACTGCCCTAGTGCCTTAAGTCCAAAGTCTTCGACCAGTGCGTCCTTCCGGTCCTTATTTATGGGGCCGAGACGTGGACACTAACAAAAGGCCTCGTCCACAAATTCCAAGTTGCTCAGCGAGCTATGGAGAGGGCTGTGCTCGGAGTTTCTCTGAAGGACAAAATCCGGAACCAGGAGATCCGACGGAGAACCAAAGTGACCGACATAGTCCTAAAGATTGTAACGTATAAATATCGTCAATATATTTAAACCATAGTACGTTAAAGGAATAAACATTAATTAAAGAAACAATAAAATTCATTAATATCAAAACAAGTAATATTAGAGACTACTAACGCCATCTATAGGATTTTATCGTAATCACCAAGCTCACAATTAAACGTTTCCTTAAGCAGTCATGTTAGTTCGCGATACTAGATAATTAGTCCCAAAAACAACCACATTATTAGGAAGAGGCGCGCGCGCAACGGCCCTTTCTTTTCGATCCAAGCGCGAGACGATCAGGTCGCTGCCATTATAATTTTTTGAATACTTACTTAATATAAATGGCGAAACTCCGTCACTGGATCATACTTTCTCAATAATGTAGCCAGGAGAGCTACCAAATAAAACTTAAATGGAGGAATAAGGAGAGCCCAAAAATGTAAGTAAATTCTTTTGACGCGAATTCAAAATGTACCTACCATGACACGTGTTGGCTTGTGTGAAGTGCTTTGGTTAACCGGGTTCATTATTTCTAGGGGTTCTATTTCCAAGTCTTAAAGCTGCATACACTTTTCTACGGGAATATTTGGGACCTGGCAATGACTACGCCGTATAGATGGAGCTGCATCTGATGTCGAACTGGACCCTGGGCTCTGCTTCCTGAAGGCAGCAGCGCGATCATCTGATTATTGTTAAGAGTGTAAGACTAAAAGGTCAGTGTCATCTCCATTATCTAAATGTGATCAGTGCCATACCGTGAAAAGTGTAAAACAACATACATTTGTATTAAAGACTTTCTTCCCGTAAAGAACATCTATTATTTATCACCAACAGTAGTAAAAAGGCGCCCTGAGGTATTTTCAAAAAAGAGAGTTTCATGCCAACGGTGAGTAACCCGGTGGTAACGCGTAAAGAACGTTACAAGAGTGTCTACCCAACGTTTGGCCTTAATCTACTTGTTGGTAATAAACGATTTAGCTTAATTAATTTAAGTGTTAGTATAAGATAGCTTAAAACAGTGATTTAAAAATTTATCTTGAGGTGTTTCTACCCACTTTTTTTTCCTTGTGGAGAGAACAAAGAACGATTGTTCTAGAACTAAAGTATTACTATGTATTGTTACGTATATGTCAGCGGTATAATGTTTTAATATTTCTAGCCTTAAAAACGATTATTAACTTGTACTTTCTTGTATATGTGAACTTTGACCCTTGAAAATTTTAATCGCAAATTGTATACTTACCTATGAGTTTCTGAAATATTTCAGTGTAATTTAAACTTGCTTTTGTAAAAATAAACTTGACAAAATGTCTGTCCAAAAATACATCGACTGTTTACATAAAGATGAGATCATGTATGAACTTAATATTCTTGGAATATCCACAGAACCTGGGGTGAGCGTCGATGCCTTGAGGAAGCAGATAAGACAGGTGTTTACATTGGCCCGAAGAGGGAGTATGAAGGGTGAGCCAGTTATGACACCAGATGCAGCATCAGAAATCGCGACCTGCACGCCTAAAGTAGTATTGCTGGAATCGGAGTTGCCTGGACCCGGTACGGTGAGTGACCAAAAACTTCTCATCAAGCTAACACGTCGTGCCAACTATCTCGTCGATAGATTAGCTAGAATCACGCAAAGCAACCCCGAACTGTCAGACTTACTTAGTTGGTTAGTTAAAATTTTGAGCATTGTAGATGGTGAGGACAGTGAGGTAGACAGTGATAGTGAGGTAGCTATAGTACACCATTTACCCGAGAAGCAAGTACGCCAAGTGATAGTAGTGAAAGACAAATCGGTAAACTTAAATTCACTCAATTTAAAATTCGACGGAACCACTTGTGTTCGCGTTTTTGTCGAACGACTTGAGGAACTTCGACAAGCGCGCAATATTCCCCAAGACCACATGCTTTCGGCGGGTCTCCTTCGCAATCCATAATATCGTATGTCCTAAAGTCAAATGCCATACCACATTTACTCTAAACATTTTTGACATATCAATCATTTGTCATAATGATTATTTGCCATAATGATCTTACATCCTAATGATCATTAACCATAATATTACATTACCTAATGCTCTAAATACCTAATATTGTTTTGTACTAATCTATTAACACATAAAACTTACGAGTCATAATATACAAAACCATAATTATATTCATAAGTAAATTCGGAATTAAATATTTCGGAGTATTTGGATAAAGATTATTTTTTTAACCAATTTTTTACATTAAAACAAAAATATAAAACCGGATTTGGACAAATATCGAATTGGCTAAACCCCGAAAACTGTAGGTTGGGTTATTGGCTGAACCCCGAAAACTGTAGGTTAGGTTAGGTTTGTATTGTGACCACGTATAGCGGAGCGAGCGAAGCGAGCGGAGCGTCAGACTTGCTGAACCCCGAAAACTGTAGGTTAGGTTAGGTTTGTATTGTGACCACGTACAGCAGAGCTAGCGAAGGGAGCGGAGCGTCAGACTTGCTGAACCCCGAAAACTATAGGTTAGGTTATTGGCTGAACCCCGAAAACTGTAGGTTAGGTTAGGTTTGTATTGTGACCACGTATAGCGGAGCGAGCGAAGCGTGCGGAGCGTCAAAAGACTTGCTGAACCCCGAAAAGTAAAGTTTGAAAATCTGTGCGTACAAAACTATACAGCATTAAAATTGTGTAGCCTGGATATCATGATTTAGGATACGTACCTATTAGGACACGTGATAATAATTAGGATAAGTAACTATTAAGACATATGATGATTATGGCAACTAGTATTAGGATATATAACTGATAGGACACTTGATCATTAGTACTTAAGATAATAGTGCAAATAATCATTAGGATATTCAATATTAGGATGATCAATATTATGGCATTTACATTAGGATAAACGTTATTATGGCAAAAGATCATTATGACCACAGTTATTATGGAATTTACAAATAGGACAAAGGAAATTATGGATTCCAATATAGACCCGCTTTCGGCTTTTTCGGACTTACTTGACAAAGCGGCATTACACTGGTTTAGAAATAACAAAAGTAACTTTCATTCGTACAGACAATTGTTAGATTGTTTACGTGAAGACTTTGATTTGCCAGACTTAGACTACAAATTACGTCAAGAGATTATGCAACGGACTCAATCCAAAACGGAAACCATAGTTGTATACCTATCAATAATGCAGGGTATGTTTTCCCGATTAACGACTCCTCTTTCTAGTAAAGAACAACTTGACATACTTATGCATAATATTCGTCCCGAATATATGAAAAACTTAGCGCTTCAAAACATAGATTCCATTCTCACTTTGAAGCAGTATTGTAAACAACTTGAACTAGCACGCTCGCGAGCGGACCAATTTAATGAACCGAATTTTCACAACTTTAGAATTACGACAGATTTACATTCTAGGGATACAAAAAGGCCAGTAAATAGGGATGTTTCAGCGTTAAATGAGCCGAGTACCTCACATCAAATTAAAAAATGTTTTAGATGCAATAAAACTAACCATTTCACTAACCAATGTAAATCCAGAGAAATCGTATGTTTTAAGTGTGGAATGAAAGGTGTGAAACGAACGGAATGTGAATGTAGTCTTAATCCAAAAAACTAATAAATGGGCCTCTGAACAATAAACGGCACAGTAATATATCACCTAACCATCAGGTTAACGAGGTCCTGTTTAAAAAAAACTTAAACGATATTCGACCACATTTAAAACTTAGAATATTACACCTACAGGCTTTCGGACTTCTTGATTCCGGAGCTTTCTGTTCAGTCCTGGGTAGGGATTCGCACTTAAAATTTATAGAACATGGATTTAAGCTTAATTATTTTAATACGGAGAATCATGTTAGGACGGCCGACGGCACAGAGTTGCATTGTTTAGGTTACATGCCATTACCAGTAGAATTTAATAACAATATTAGAGTCATTAACTTTCGTATTGTACCTAAGATAACGACACCTATTATACTGGGAGTGGATTTTTGGCAACAATTTAATTTGTGAGATGGCGTAGTTTCAAGTCTTGAGTCAAATTTGAGTATGAGAAATCCATACTACGATTTAGATTCGTGTATTAATTCCGTTTCGCCTAATAATGGGTTAGAGGAATATGAGTCTTTGACAACCGAACAAAAACAGGTTATAGACAATTTAATAAAGAAATATGATACAATTAACACAGCAAAGGTCGGTTTAGGTAGGACTAGTTTGGCATGCCATACGATCGACACGGGCGATAGCAAGCCAATTAAACAGAGATATTATCCTTTATCTCCCATTAAGCAACACGCCTTAGAAAAAGAGTTGGATAGAATGTTAAGCTTAGGAGTAGTTGCACCGTCTCAATCCGCGTGGAACTCACCCGTTGTTATGGTACAAAAGCCTAATGGGGACATGCGTCTCTGTCTTGATTGTAGGAAACTTAACTCAGTATCAAAACCGGATGCTTATCCTTTACCGTAGATTAGTAGTATCTTAGATCAGCTCAGAAATGCTAAATACCTATCATCCATAGACTTATCTGCTGCATAGGTACTGGCAAATACCGTATGATAATGAATCATCAGCAGAGAAAACTGCATTCACTGTGCCACGCCGCGGGCTATATGAATTCAAGGTCATGTCCTTTGGCTTAGTTTCGGCCAGTGGAACAATGCAGAGACTCATGGACAAGCTCTTTGGTGCCGAATTCGGTAACAAAGTTTTTTGCTTTCAAGACGACATCATTATCATAGCGAGCACGTTTGTAGAACATGTACAATTGTTACACGGAGTATACCAAAAGCTGAAAGACGCAAACCTCACAATTAACATGGAAAAGTCAATGTTTTGTAGAAAGGAATTAAAATACCTAGGTTACTTAGTAGATAGACACGGACTTCGTATGGATCCTTCAAAAGTTGAAATTATTTTGAACTATCCAACCCCAACAACAGGAAAAGATGTTAAACGATTTTTAGGTATGGCCGGCTGGTATAGACGATTTATTAACAACTTCTCAAAAATAGCAAAACCCTTAAATAAATTGACAAGCAAAAATTTCTCGTTTGAATGGTCGACTGAGGCAGAGGAATCTTTTAACCATCTTAAAACCGCCTTAGTATCCGCACCAATCCTTAAATGTCCTAATTTTGACTTGCCTTTTGCTATTCAAACAGATGGTTCCTCATACGCAATCGGGGGTGTCTTAACTCAAACATATGATGGTATGGAACATCCTATAGCCTATTATAGTCGCTCACTCAACAAAAATGAAATGAACTATAGTGTTTCAGAGCGCGAATTATTAGCCGTAATATTTGCATTGGAGCAATTTCGACAGTATGTTGAGAGACAAGAATGCAAAATTGTTACTGATCATGCCTCGTTATTATGGTTTAATAAAATTGATAATCCATCAGGACGTCTAGCAACATGGAGCATGAGGTTAAGTCAGTTTCAGTTTCAAATCGAACACCGCAAAGGCAAACTTAACGTAATTCCGGACGCTCTAAGCCGCATCACAATAAACGCCATAGGGTCAACGAACTCGAGCGATAGCTGGTATAATGATATGTTAGAAACATGTCAAGCGAATCCGCGCAAACACCCTAATTACTTAATTACAGATGGTAAATTATTTAGACATACAAAAAATAAATACCAGCTAACGAGCGACTTCGAGTGGAAACTTGTAGTACCACAGGAACTACCACAGGGACTAAATATCCTTAAAAAATGTCACGATGATCCTACAAGTGCACATTTAGGTACATATAAAACACATAAACGCCTCCAAGTCTCCATTACTTTTGGCCGAATATGTATAAAGATATCAAAGAATACGTAAGTAAATGTGAGACATGTAAATCATATAAACCAGTTAATACGGCACGACCAGGCTTAATGGGTAATCCAAAAACAGTAAATAAACCCTGGATGTCAATATGTGTCGATTTTCTCGGACCGTTCCCCCGCTCTCGTAATGGAAATACCTACTTAATAGTCTGTACGGATTACTTCAGCAAGTACGTTATGTTGCATCCTATACGGAGTGCAACAGGTGTAGTTGTGGCAAAGTATATAGAGGACAAAGTATTTTTAGTTCACGGGGTCTGTAAATCGATATACATTGATAACGGAGCTCAATTTATATCTGCACACTTTAGACAATTACTAAAGCGATATAATGTTCCAAACATTTACTATAATCCTCGTTATCACCCTCAGGTGAACCAAGCCGAGCGAGCTATTAGAAACGTCGTATGTGGCATAGCATGTTATGTTAGTTCAGATCATCGGAGGTGGGATGAAAATCTCACTAAGCTACAATGCGCACTTAACACAGCAGTGAATGAAACCACTAAGCATACACCATATTTCCTTGTACACGGCAGAGAGTTCATTAGCGACGGGAATTTACACAACGTACATAGTGACCAGCCAATACTTAGATCTGAAGTCACAGTAGGTGAACCCGATAGTTATAGTAAAAGGTTGAACGAATTGGAATTGATATTTAAGAAAGTACATAAGCATATAAATGATGCCCATGTTAAAAATGCGAAACAATATAACTTAAGAAAACGAGATGTCGAATATAGGGTCGGACAAATTGTTTATTTACGTACTCACTATCTTTCGAATGCATCAAAGAATTTCACTTCGAAATTAGCCCCGAAATTCCAAAAATGCATTATAACTGCAAAATTATCAAAATTAGTATACTTTAAGTAACATGGATGGTAAGAACTTAGGGACCCATCACATAAAAGATATACTCAAGCAGAATGACATCTAACGAGTGATTTGAAAGGTTTATAGAATGATCGATGAATAGTATGAAAGTGTATTTTTTTTCTAAATTTATTCCATATGGACTATTTGAACGCAGAGTAAGCTGTGACAGAGATAAGAAAGAATGTGACTCGTAAGGACGTTATGTAACCATCTGGCTCGATGCAGTTTGCGTAGTAAACAAATGCTCGGATATACATTGTTGTTATATGATAACCTTAACTTAAATAAACTAATGACTTAATACTAAAATTACTTAATGGATCCAATCTTAAAACTTAAATGGTAATTAATTTGATACGTAATGTTTAGTTATGTTACTAAACAAACATACTTAAATAAACATGTTTTTGTTTATCAATAACAAAACTCGATCGAGATACGTGGAATACTAACCTTCGTTTATCTAAATCTTAAAATATACTATTCACGTGAACCAACCTAAGTAGGTAAAAATAATAGTTCAACCGCGGAACATCGGTTTGTACTTAATGTAGATAGACGTGAGATTATCGTACACAAAGTTAACGTTAACTTATTAACAGGTTTAGGTACATATTGTTAGGTACTCTAAACCATTTTTTTTTCTTTGTAAATAATCAATTGTATTTTAGGTCGTAAGTTAAATACGTCGCTGGATAGTGATGTAAACAAATAGGTAGATAGAACCCCATGATCGCTGTCTACCGAACTGCATGTTAGGGTTAGCTGTACATACATAATTAGGTTTAATTCTAGTAATTCAGTTATAAATCATATAGTCATAAGTATATGTAGGTCAGTAGAGTACTTGCAAAAAGTATCTTCGGTACGAAGAACTTTTTAAACCAAGAGGGAGGAATGTGTAACGTATAAATATCGTCAATATATTTAAACCATAGTACGTTAAAGGAATAAACATTAATTAAAGAAACAATAAAATTCATTAATATCAAAACAAGTAATATTAGAGACTACTAAAGCCATCTATAGGATTTTATCGTAATCCCCAAGCTCACAATTAAACGTTTCCTTAAGCAGTCATGTTAGTTCGCGATACTAGATAATTAGTCCCAAAAACAACCACATTATTAGGAAGAGGCGCGCGCGCAACGGCCCTTTCTTTTCGATCCAAGCGCGAGACGATCAGGTCGCTGCCATTATAATTTTTTGAATACTTACTTAATATAAATGGCGAAACTCCGTCACTGGATCATACTTTCTCAATAATGTAGCCAGGAGAGCTACCAAATAAAACTTAAATGGAGGAATAAGGAGAGCCCAAAAATGTAAGTAAATTCTTTTGACGCGAATTCAAAATGTACCTACCATGACACGTGTTGGCTTGTGTGAAGTGCTTTGGTTAACCGGGTTCATTATTTCTAGGGGTTCTATTTCCAAGTCTTAAAGCTGCATACACTTTTCTACGGGAATATTTGGGACCTGGCAATGACTACGCCGTATAGATGGAGCTGCATCTGATGTCGAACTGGACCCTGGGCTCTGCTTCCTGAAGGCACCAGCGCGATCATCTGATTATTGTGTAAGAGTGTAAGACTAAAAGGTCAGTGTCATCTCCATTATCTAAATGTGATCAGTGCCATACCGTGAAAAGTGTAAAACAACATATATTTGTATTAAAGACTTTCTTCCCGTAAAGAACATCTATCATTTATCACCAACAGTAGTAAAAAGACGCCCTGAGGTATTTTCAAAAAAGAGAGTTTCATGCCAACGGTGAGTAACCCGGTGGTAACGCGTAAAAAACGTTACAAGATATGCAAGTTGAAGTGGCAGTGGGCGGGGCATATTTGTCGTAGAGCCGATGGTCGATGGGGCAGACGAGTTCTAGAGTGGAGACCACGAACGACACGCCCTGTAGGACGGCCTCCCGCCAGGTGGACCGACGACCTAAAAAGAGTGGCGGGAAGCGGTTGGATGCGGAAAGCTGGGGACCGGGTATGGTGGCGCGAACTGGGGAGGGCCTATGTCCAGCAGTGGACGACTCCGGGCTGATGATGATGATGATGATGATGAGTCTTTATATCGACGTCTAGTGTCCTAACACAAGCCTAATAGAGCTTACTGTGGGACTACATCGATTTGTGTAAGGTTGTCTGATATTGATTTATTTTATTTTTTATCATTTATTTTTCTTCGCAGCCAGTCGAATATATGAGGGTATTTGGTTTGGAACCCCGGTACTAGGCAGCCTGGTTGCCTGCCAGTGCAGTGCAGTGAGATTGGGAGGCTTAAAAAATAATGCTGCGACGCTTTTCATATTAAAAAAAACCGGCCAAGTGCGAGTCGGACTCGCGCACCGAGGGTTCCGTACAAACACTTTCCATCCCTAAGTGGTTAAGTTAAGTTTGCACCTGGTATGTATAGCGCCCCATATAAATTAGGTGCAAAGTTAGGTATTAAAAAAAAAAATTATGGTTTTCGTAATTATTCCTTTATCTATGCTATAAGACGTTGCTTCGTACCAAATTTCAAGATTCTGAGTTCACGGGAAGCACCCTGTAGGTTTTGATTCCCTTGCAAGTGTCGAAAATTTGCAAATTAGGTGCAAAGTTAGGTATTAAAAAAAAAATTATGGTTTTCGTAATTATTCCTTTATCTATGTTATAAGACGTTGCTTCGTACCAAATTTCAAGATTCTGAGTTCACGGGAAGCACCCTGTAGGTTTTGATTCCCTTGCAAGTGTCGAAAATTTGCGGCATAAACGGCTGTATCTTTTGATTGCGTTGGCTTAGAAGTTTGATTTTTTCACAGCTTCAAGGGACAGTAGACCTGAGTAATTGATATAAATTTCAGCTTCATACGTCCACGCGTTCCTGAGAAAAAGGGTCTTGACAGACGGACGGACAGACGGACAACAAAGTGATCCTATAAGGGTTCCGTTTTTTCCTTTTGAGGTACGGAACCCTAAAAATACGGATCTTACGCTATATAAAAAATATCTACCTCATAAATGACGCATTCTCATTGTTTAATTGACATGTAGCCGACGATTTGTTTTGAATGGTCCGTTGCCGTGTAAGCACGACACGGATATGATTCTGAAGTATATTCTAAAAAGTTGTATCTTAGTCATACCTACGACTCGTTACCGTAATGTGCTACATTTTAGTCGTGTTTGCGAGGCTCATAATTGAGTTTAGAACTGGATTTAGGTCATCTATATCTATATTGGCCACATTTGCTATCAGCGTCGTTAAAAATATATACCGTTGTTGCTTTTGCTGTTGATACCAAATCCATCCCATCCAGAACTTCGAAACCCGCAAGTAACAATTTAGTTCAATAAAATTAGCTAAAAATTTGGCAAAATTAAATGACATCTTTTATCTATCAGGATAATGTAGGTTATGGAGCAAAGTTAAATTTTATTTACTCCACCCTAACTTTGCTGACATCCAGTTGGCATGCTGCTTATTATATGTCAAGACTTACGAGGCTTTCAGTCATAAGCAGTCGTCGAAGCAGATTTACACGCAGAGCTGTATTCAAGTCGGGCTAAAAGCGTAGAAAATAAAAAGTGTGTGTGTCAGCTCCGACGCACGACTGGAGTTTACCCTTCAGGCCAGGCGCGCACCACAATTTTTTTTTAGTCGCGCGATAATTTTGTCGCAGAAATAAGCGTACTTATGGGTTTATGAAAATCGTGGTGCGCGCACTCTCATATAAACCCATATCTTGCATTTCTGCAACAAAATTATCGCGCGACTAAAATCGTGGTGCGCGCCTGGCCTTAAGAACGATTATAAAATATATACTCAATACGTTTATTGCACATAATGGTTATACAGGTGAAAGTAAATAGTTTAAGTATCAAATTATGTACCCTGTTGGGCTCTGCAAACAAGAACGAGAAGGTAGGCACTTACTAAATATTAATATACTAGTATACATTGAGGTATTATTTATAATAGAGCCACAGACCCGAACAAAATTGTCGAAAAAAGTGGCACTGCTGTCATGTTCAAGTAGATGCCAATAACGCTTATTTATAATTTACAACAACATAATTACTTCGTACAAAATAACTCTTTACTCAAACGTTTAAGTGTCAAATTGGCTTACGTACTTATTACCACAAATATTTTTTGAGTAAATTAACTTTTTTAGCGTATTCTGACTCATGTCTCTTGTCAAACTTGGAAAATGGCACGAATGGAGCAGATTTTAATAGTTTTACATACTAAAAATATTTTCATTATTATTTTATTTAGGTATTAAAATATATTTGTTGTTTGAACTAAATAAACTCGTAAATTGTTAATAACAAATTAAGTTACGTTTTTATTTAACAACTGCATAAAAGGGTCCCGACACTACATAGAAGGGAACAGTAATAATGACATTATGATTTCTCAACTCATCTTGTTCTAGTATGTGAAATGAGAGTATGGCAAGTGCAAAATATTAACATTTTTAACCCTTTAAAGTTTGTTGGCGTGGCGTGAAAGTCGGTGGCGTAGTATATGGACGGCAGCACACATTCTTTAGGTGTTCTTGGCGTTCAAAGGTTTAAACTAACAGTGTCTAGACTCTGAGACAAAATAAAACAATGACAACAGAGCAATTTTTTTATTAATTTATTAATGTAACCTGTAGGATCTGCCTGTAAAAGGCATATGTTCATAACACTGGCTCACTCGCCGCCGCACACATAGCAATGTCATGCGTCCACTCTCGCCCTCGGCTCGCGTGTAACTAAACGCAGCATCCTATATGACGTGCGCCTGAGACAGTGTATATCTATTTATGTATAGATACCTACTACCACAAACACTACATCACCATTTTACGCTTCTTTTGTATACATTGTAATTTTTATACGTTTTTATTGAGATATTAAAGTTGTGTTGAGTGAAAGACTTTTACGCTTCTTTTGATTAAATATAAAAAAAAAACATATATGAGCATTATTGTATTAAGCGGTTTACACTCACGTGAAATTGTCAGGAACGGCCCGACAAATGTTTCGAAGTTTCGAGTGTCCAGTGACGAGTTTGCCGCGGCGGTGTACGGGCAGCCGTCCCTGATGAAGGGCTCCATACGAGTTCGAAACATGTCGGGCCGTTCCTGACAATTTCACGTGAGTGTAAACCGCTTAATACAATAATTAAATATGTCTCACGAAAGTTTTAATAAAATATATGATCATGCCGAACGAACACACGAGAGACGAATTATTTGGCTGAAATTATTCTTGACATCTGTCTCTTACTAAACGTGGCCTCAATTTCTCACGTTGTTTAAGATCGCGTGGGAATCTTTAATAAAAAAATAGGATAATTATTTATTGCCCACCTTTATTAATTTATAAAATATAAAACTATAGCGACTCCTTAGATTTTTGTTCTGTGATGAGGTGCATTTTTAAGGGACAAAGTTAATAATTCTAATCTAAAATATGCTATGATTTTACATAGGATTCTTTAATTAATCAATAGAATCTGCGTAAAAAAGAATATGTCGACCTTTTTCTTTATTTTATAGCTGTTATTTCTGCAATTTTTCAGTGAAAATTAAGTCATTTTTGAGACCCGTCATGTGTCATGGTCTAAACGAGACTGATCGCCCAACTAATGCGATTTGTGATTTTGCATTAGTTGGGAGGGTGCCATTTTTTCCGTCGGATTGTGTGTCCATGTAATTAATACGTCAATGCTAGTATAATATACAGCAAAACTTATAATAATGTTAAGTACATATTTTTTACCTATAGGCCTATCTTCTAAATATTCGTTCAAGGAGTAGTACGTTTTCGAAACTAATGATTGTTTAAGTTTGTGAACGAAAACTGCACCTTTTTTTTCTTTTACTTCGAACTTAGTATCGTGCCCTCCCTTTCACTCTCGTGTTATACACTGTTTGAGTGAAAGGGACGGCACGCGGTGGCGGTCAGTTGTAATGTATGACTATCCTAACATTCCCTCAGACACACGCGGCCTGGATTGTCATAGCAGGCCGCTGATGTGTGCGATGGGCTTTAATAAAATTGTTGACGACATGCATACTTGACCGCTCGACGTTGTTGACCAAGGTCTTTTCGCTTTCATACAAAGAATTAGCTTCAAAATGTTATATACGGCTAACAATATTTTTATTGCTCGATGAAATAAATATACTTGTATTTTTTATTCTGTCAATGCTAGGCTGTGCTGGCTGTAAGCCATAAAGTCTCGAAAAAAAAAACTGATGGCTGTCAACCTGTTATTTTAATTTACGTCAACAAGCGGCCAATTTCAAATTGTTTCGCGATTTATTTCAAAAATATCATAGTTAATGTATTCAAATGCATAAAGAAAATGTGCTTAACGCGGCTAAACCTATGCTGAAGACGATTCAGTTCATTTTCCTAGAGCGGGAATAATAATTTTAAGGTAAGAATATTTTATTTCAGGCCTCTTATATATGTCTCGGAATTTTGTTGTCATATTTTAATACACATGGAATAAGAACTACCAGCTATTTGTTTAAGACGTGTTTCAGGTACATTTAGTAAGGTTAGCTTACCTCAAAATACGGTTATTGTATGTTATTAAATCACAGGTTTTGTTTGTTTGTTTTAAATATCTTTAACCTCTCATCACACAAAAACGGCTCGGACGGCACGGATTTTAATCCCAGATAGCATCCAAACATGGTGATAGGATACTTCTTACCCAACAACTGGAGACAAAAAGTTTTTTAATACAAGTATTTAGGTACCTGCAGACATATAGTTTTTCAAATATTATTCATAAGGTAATATTTTAACACTGCTAGAGATATTTAGGCATTGCCTGCATTGACCAAACTTGTTCTGAGCTTAGTGCATAGTATTTTAACATTATATTTCATTGTTAAAATGTAATTTCCTATTTCAGGCCTACATTTTGGGCACGAGTGGTCTTCACAAGAATCCTTGACTTCTCTGTACGAAAGGAATAAGGTTTTATGTGGACGACATTTCCAAGATTCCCGTTACACTGACAGTTGTAGAAAAAGCCTGAGCACGTATTCTGTTCTAGGAACAACAGAATATATTATTAAAACAATGCAATAATAGTGCACCTATGTAGTAAACTTTTTAAAGACATTTTGTAAGTTATAGTCCCTGTTTTTGGATATACAATGAATAAAGGCCATTTAATTTTTTTTATAAAACTATTAAATTTCAGCTCAGTCGTATACTGGGAAGTGGTTGACAAATAATTTGCAGGATTAAACCGTAAAATAGAAAAGTTAGAATTTTTTTTTAGTTCGAATTGAGAACCTCCTTCTTTGAAGTCGGTTAACAAATTTTCATAATGGCATATTTGAAAACCCCGCCAAAATAGCTCGCTGTCACTTAATTCTTATACGGTGGCGCTAGTAGTTTAAAAAAAAAGATAGGCAACTTTTAATAAACGTAGTTACCGTTCTTCTCCTTGTGAGTTTTATATTCCTTGTTCTTGACATACTTGACGTTCAAGTTTGCATGACGTTATTCAACAATTTTATTGAAGTCCGTCCCTTTCACCCTCGTGTTATACACTATATGAGTAGAAGGGTCGGCACGATTCGAAGTTCGGAGTAGGCTCTTAGATACACATACACAAGTTTACCGAACGCCGCTTCAAGCATCATGCAGGCTTGACGGCGGGCTTGATCGTGTATGGCCTGCATTATTCTTACTTCATGCAGGCATCCGAAATGTCAAATTTCATAATTTGTTTATGTGAACATAATGGTAGGGGAGCTGGGAACGTTTAGTTTGTCTCCCTTCCACTATCCCGAAACCTCTCTTGGGCTCTCTCTCGCACATAATAGTATATGATCCCGATATAAAACGACCTTCACCGAGCTGTTTATTTGATCATATAAACATCTCGGTGAAGGTCATTTTATATCGGGATCTTAGTCTATAACGCTTAACGCATAACCTGCTAAATTAAGAAGTCGTATTTTTACCCCGATCGTATACTGAGATACTACTTTTTAAATTAGCACGGCAAATACGTTCGATTTTATACCCCATATTTTTCATACCCCGGGCTTATAATGAAAATCGATTCTTAAGGAGGAAACTCCAACAAAAATGCTTTACTTCTGACCATGAAGTCAATCAAAATGCTCAGTTATACGCCAGATTCTCCAGAAACGGGCCTTAGAAATGCAGTTACCCAGGATCTTGCAGCAGAAAAAAATAAAGTGTCATTTCTCACTGCCAATAAGCAGCTTGGCTCAAGTTTGCTTCCGAAAGGCTCACCAACAGCAGGTCAACAACTGCGCTAAGGTCAAAATTAACAAAGGCCCGACCTTCAAATACAAGGCAGGCCGTTCAAAATCTGCCATTGCTTTTTAGCAACGCTTTCTTATGTTGTAGTTTTCTACACATAAGAAAAACCGTAGCGTCCAACAACGTTTGACAGCTGTTGACAAGGCTGGGAGAACTTTATGTCTGCGAGAGATCTTGAAACGTTCCTGTCTCTGCTGTACCAGTCGAGTATGTGACGATGCAGGCTATGCTTTGTTTGGCACCACTCCAGCGCCTGAGCGTTTTCCCCCCACATCAGACGCAAATGTGGTAGATTTTGAACGACCTGCCTTGTACAGGTCTTGAAGGTCGGGACTCGAAAGTAATGAAATTCTCTCCGCCTCACAATTTGGATTTCGGGTTGGCAAATCGACCTCCGATGCTGTGCATGAGCTGACAGACCACCTATGTAATAACCTCGACTGCAATCAAAAGTCGATTGCAATTTTTCTAGACTTGGCCAAGGCTTTTGACACAGTATCTCTCCCCATCCTCATCTCGAAATTGGACAGACTGGGAATCAGAGGACAGCAGTTAAAATTATTGGAGAGCTATCTTACCGATAGAGTACAAACTGTTAAGGTGGGTAGGTACATTAGTGACGAAGAGCCTATCACGTATGGAGTCCCGCAGGGGAGCATTCTTGGCCCAACACTCTTCCTAACTTATATAAACGACCTGTGCGAGCTCCAACTACCTAAAGGTAAAATAATTACTAATGCCGACGACACTGCCTTACTCTTTCACGGATCATCATGGGAAGAAGTTTTCCAATATGCTCAGAGTGGCTTTAACATGGTGACCAAATGGCTAAACCAAAATGCACTCACTCTTAATGTGGAAAAAACAAAATACATTACTTTCTCCCTCAAATCCGATTTTTCGCTCTAACCTTGATCATTAGTCAATAACAGCTCACTCTTGTAGAAATTATGACTCTTCCAGTTGCCAATGCAACGATATTACTAAAACAGATAGCATTAAATACCTTGGTATCGTAATAGACAGTAAACTTAATTTTCAGGACCATATTAAACTTCTTACATCTAGAGCAAGAAAACTGATTTATATATTTGTCGGGGACAGGTCTGGATGGCCGGTGTGGTGTGGCACATTAGATGAGCTAATCGACATAGTTGTGGACGAGGAGGTAGTTGCGAGCAAGATGAAACAATACGGATGCAATTAACTTGATTTATTCCTTATACAATGAAGCACAAAATAACAGTTCCTGGCACAGAGGTCTGTAAGCTAGGTTATCAAAGTCTCACAAGTCTTTATTAAATTAACACAGTATTGTTGAGTTATAACGTTTCAATGATTCTAACTTGGTATAGCACAACGAAACGGGACAGTCCAAGGCAGTAGTGCACTCGACGGCGACCCAGAGTGAAGTGTCGGTGGGCGTTCGCTGAGTCACAGTATATATATGAGCTCAAGCAGTATGGAAACTAAGGCCTTTTTTGAAGATAAATACCTACGCGCTAGGGTTGTCACCCGCTGCCGGCGGCACCCTAGGTTAGATTTTTTATAATGTATTTAGATTTTGTTATTACTGTACAGTATTTTACTTTTTATATATATTTATTGTAAAAAACCTAGCCTAAGATGAAAGATAAATAAAGGAGATAGTAATCGAATGAATTTACTAGTTTAAAACAGGCAGTTAAAATGGGAAGTTTTTGTACGGAACCCCTTAGTGCGCGAGTGTCACTTGCACTTGACTTTTTTTTATGTGGATACACACCACAATGTTTATATTATTATATTGTTATCAATTTCTATATTGTTAATTGTTATCAATTTTTATATTGGTATAAATGGTTTAAATGTCATCCTTTACAATATTAATACTTATACACGCAGTATTCGACGTGTTTACGCCAGGGACCGGAACCGGTTACCCTAACAAGGGTTTTTGATGAGGTTATTTTAGAAGTTGTTTTTAAAAACCCTTACATATTGTTAACCCTATGATGTGGTTGTTTCAATGATACGGTTACTGTTTTGTTGCAGTTAACGCGGTTACCGGTTACCTTAACTAATCAAGGGTTTTTAAAAACAACTTCTAAAATAACCTCATCAAAAACCCTTGTTAGGGTAACCGGTTCCGGTCCCTGGCGTAAACACGTCGAATACTGCGTGTATAAGTATTAATATTGTAAAGGATGACATTTAAACCATTTATACCAATATAAAAATTGATAACAATTAACAATATAGAAATTGATAACAATATAATAATATAAACATTGTGGTGTGTATCCACATAAAAAAAAGTCAAGTGCAAGTGACACTCGCGCACTAAGGGGTTCCGTACAAAAACTTCCCATTTTAACTGCCTGTTTTAAACTAGTAAATTCATTCGATTACTATCTCCTTTATTTATCTTTCATCTTAGGCTAGGTTTTTTACAATAAATATATATAAAAAGTAAAATCAGCAGACTTACGAAAAGATTTTCACTTTTCTCATCCCAGCTTTGGCCTCCCATTAAACCCATTTTGGAGATGAATTTCTAAAGAGGCTCACATTTATTGTCTCAGTTTTAAGTGATTATTCTACAAAAAAGTCACGTACCTCTTATTCATAGAATGAAAATGTTGTCAACTTCAATTTAATCTGCTTAGGGGATGAATATTTAAAAATGCATTTTTATTTTTTTATTTTCTTACTTCGTAATGATTAACCTATACACGTAATATTATTACTCGAAATAAAATCCCAAGCTCTTTATACAAACTGTTGCCCCCGTACACTGGGGCTAATAAGGGTGTTTTTTAAACGCTGAAATCACTATTCCCAGTTTTTGATGAACAGTCTACAGACAAAAAAATGCACATCTTACTCTTAAAAGCCACGTTTGTCATACAAACTTCCACTTTCCATTTGACCCCTTTCGGAGATGAATTCCCATAAATGCTGAAACTTGTTTTCTTACTTACCACGAAATATTACCACTCCTACTCAAAAAACTTCAATCTCTTCATCCAAACTTTCACCTCCCACTTTACCACATTAGGGGTTGAACTTTCAAAAACACTGAAATCAATATTTTAATTTTTTGATGAAGGGTCTACACGGAAAATAATGCACCCCTTACTCAAAAAGGAGGTGTTTCTCGTACAAAGTTCCACTTTCCATTTAATCCCTTTCGGGGATGAACTTCTAAAAATGCTGTTTTTTTTTTTTTTTTTTTACTTCTTTTAGAATCTACACGGTATATTACCACTCCCACTTAAAGAACCACAAGCTCGTCATAGAAACTTTCACCTCCCTCTTGACACCATTAGGGGTTGAATTTTCAAAAACCCTGATATCCATATGCTCAGTTTTTGATGATGAGTCTACACGCAATATAATGCACCCCTTACTAAAAAAGCCCACTTTTACACACAAAATACCACTGTCTATTTTAACCCTTTCGGGGATGAATTTCCAAAAATGCTGAAACTTGTTTTCTAACTTTGTAAAGAAGAACCTATACACGAAATATTACTACTCTTACTCAAAGAATCCAGAGTTCCTGATACAAACTTTCACCTCTCATTTAACCCCATAACAGTGAGTTTTCCAAAATCAAAAATTAGTTTTCTTCTTTTTAGATGGAGAATCTGTACACAAAGTTTTACACTTCTTGTTTAATATAAAAATTTTGCATACAAAATTTCCACCCTAATTTGACCCCTTTAAGGGTCCTTAGCTTACGTCATATATTTGACCCATTGTAAAAATTTGAAGTTCCTAGGTTCAGTAGTTCCGGTTCTACGTTGATGAGTGAGTCAGTCAGTCAGTCAGGACTTTTCCGTTTATATGTATAAATTATATGTATAGATAGAATACCTCAATGGTAAGCGCAAGAAAATGTGTTTATTTACGACATCACATTAGAAACCTCTAAAATTATCAGTGTTTCTCTACAATATTATGCATGTATTATACATATATACCTTCCTTTTGAATCACTCTATCTATAAAAAAACCGCATCATAATCCGTTGCGTAGTTTTAAAGATCTTGGCATACATAGGGACAAACAACAGGAAGCGACTTTGTTTTATACTCTGTAGTGAGTGATAGTGATTTCGGACGGTACGGTGGAGGGAGTAAACATTTTGATCTTAGTTTTTGTCCACAGAAAAATCTATTAATTTTTTTTTAATAAGATTCCTGTCTAGTTTTCATGCATTCCCATGAAGTTTAACTACATTTCCATTGTTTATGAACTGCAGAAGTAACTTTGTAATAGCATACCTAAATTATGTCTGAAGAATTACGCAGAAACTTATCTAGTTAGTTTGAAAGACCGGACTACAATTTCGGTATGTCTAGGTTTTTCGTTGCTTTATAGCTCTCAACACTCATTATCATCATCATAACCCGTATTTCTGGGCGACCGCGCGCATCCAATCCCTTCCCGCAGCCTCGACGTCGTCTCTCCGTCTAGCATCTGTATGTAGGCGAGAAGTTGGTCTCCAAATCGGTAACGGGTAGTTTTAGTACAAATGCCAAAATGCACTAAAGTTTGAGATGTAATATATTCAAAATGTACAAAATATCCGTGCCTTTAAGCACAAAATATACTATGGTCGACATTTATTTTAGTCAAAATGTTTCCAAGGTAGCATGTATATTGTCTGAAGGTTTTTAAAGGCCAAGAAGTACAAAATGAGTTTGGTTAAAAATGTGCTCTTCTCAAAATGTTTTTACAGCAGAGTAATAATAATAATAATAACAACGGCGGCACCCTAGGTTAGGTTTTTTTAGAATGTGTTTATATTTGTATTGTATTTTTTATATTTTACTTTTTATACAAATTTATTGTGAAAAAAACCTAGCCTAAGTATAAAAACGAATAAAGGGAATAATAATAATACAATACTTACACACCAATAAAAGTTTCATGGTGCAGAGTATCATGGTCGAATGGTATCATTTGTTCATTATATCATAATAACATTTCGACCGTACGTTTTAACCCAATCTTTTTTTTGCCATTTTGGTGTTTGTGCTTTCATGTTGTACGACATTGATACATAGACAATGAGGTTTTCGATCTCACCGAATATTTTGGGATCTTGACGTTCTATTTTCTGTTCATGTTTTCTCTTGTATAATTAGGTTCTTAAGTTTTTATTTTGTATACCTAATTGTTTCTAATTCAATAAAATTAGCTGAAAATTTGGCAAAAATAAAGGACAAGTTTTATCTATCAGGATATGTAGGTTATAGAGCCAAATTTAATTTTATCTACTCTCCCCCCCTCTCAGGGGTGAGCGTTACCCCCCCCCGCGCCCTCGAATGTGTCCCGGAGCGCGGTATTTTCCACTTTAAAAGAAAACCGTGTACGATACATACAAAATGTATAAGAACGAAATAATCCTGAATAAATTTACTATAAACCTTTCATACATACAAAAGCGATATCACTTATAGAATCAGCGCAATCTGTTATCAAATACTAACGTTTTTAATTATTGATCTTTTTTTTCTGTTAAAAGGTTAGTTATCTCAAAAACTTCTCACTTCTCGGCCAAAATATGTATAACAAAAGTAAAGAATAGAAAATTTTCTTTGTAAAAATGTATAATTTATTTCTGTTACTCTTTCATTTACCGTTGCAATGCTATTATTAAAATTTAAGTCATTTGGCCATTATGAGAAATATAAATATTCGTACTAGTTAAACGGTGTTGCTTTCAATACCATAGACTTCTTATATGTTTTTTTTAATCTATAAGTATTGAACTATATTCAGTATTTCTTTTCCTTTTTTAGAATCACTATTTTAGGAAATAAGGGGTGTGTGGGAAAATCGTCAAGTTTTGCTCATTTTCGTAAATAACTTCAAAACCGTTTAATTTAGAATTATGAAATATATATATTTGAGATGTTCATAATGTACCCTTTCATTTGATATGTCACACGATACACTTTGCCATTTTTTTTTCTAATTTACCCCCCAAATCTGGCCTCCATGTTTCAAATTACTTGATTTACTTTACGTTACGTTACACGTTCCTGTTTGGGTCATCAATTTACATACGTGTACTAAATTTCAACTCAATCGGTTCAGTAGTTTCGGAGAAAATTGGCTATGACAGACGGACGGACTGACACAGACACACGAGTGATCCTACTATAATCATAGCGAATTTTCTCCGAAACTACTTATGAACATCTCAAATATATATATTTCATAATTCTAAATTAAACAGTTTTGAAGTTATTTACAAAAATGAGCAAAACTTGACGATTTCCCCCCACACCCCTTATTTCCTGAAATAGTGATTCTAAAAAAGGAAAAAAAAATACCGAATATAGTTCAATACTTATACATTACAGAAAACTATATAAGAAGTCTATGGTAGTGAAAGTAACACCGTTTAACTAGTACGAATATTTTATATTTCACATAATGGACAAATGACTAAAATAACATTGCAACGGTAAATGAAAGCGTAACAGAAATAAATTATACATTTTTAGAAAGAACATTTTCTATTCTTTACTTTTGTCATACATATTTTGGCCGAGAAGTGTGAAGTTTTTGAGATAACTAACCTTTTAGCAGAAAAAAAAGATCAATAATTAAAAACGTTAGTATTTGATAACAGATTGCGCTGATCCTATAAGTGATATCGCTTTTGTATGTATGATCGTTCCTATACACTTTGTATGTATCGTACACGGTTTTCTTTTAAGGTGGAAAATACCGCGCTCTGGGACACATTCGCGGGCGCGGGGGGGTGACGCTCACCTCTGAGAGGGGGGGACAGTAGATAAAATTAAACTTGGCTCTATAACGTACATAATATCCTGATAGATAAAACTTGTCCTTTATTTTTGCCAAATTTTCCATACTTTCAATCTAATTTTCTTGTACTATAAAACATGTTTACATTTACATGCACATGACAAGCAGACATTTTGAACAATTATACATACATTTAGATATTAGTACCAAAATTACCTTATACCTCCTACTGGAGTGGCAACCACTAATGGGAAAAAAGCGTCGGCAAACCCCCTAAATATTAATTATGTTTAAAATATGAATAGGTTCGAGCTGTAGAACAGATCTCTAGTGCCCATCGAGGGCTACATGCTTAATTGATATGTGAATTTGACTTTGATTTTAGTATGTCTTACCCGATGAGGCTGCGGCAGCGGCTGCACTGCCTGTAAATGAAAAGAAAATAAAATGACATACTAAAGAAAGAAAATAAAATGCAAACCAATCTCAAGTGTGAGTATAAATATATGACTGATGTTTCGGTTTGTTATGAATATTTACTTTTGAAGAGACACTTCGTTTCAGTCGTTTTCGTGAGAGAAAGGACTATTCGTACTAAATTGCACAAATAGGCGTAAATATTCTTAACCGTTGAGAAGAATTGATAAATTGCAATTAATTGTATTGAATTAATTGACTAATACTATCCATAGTAAACAAAAAATAATTAGTACTTACTTGCAGGTTTTGCCAATAAAGGCACCACCATCAAGGCGAGTATGGCCAGAACTTTCAAATTAACTCCCAACATTTTTAGAGTATCTTACTCTTTCTCCACTGATACCGATACTATGTGTTGGTCTCGCCTTATTCAGTATTTATATAAGAAACGTACATAATAATTTAATTATACTATTAAATTGTTCGTGACAAATTATTGCAATACTATCAGTCGTGATAAATTCAAAATATGGCGATAATATAACGTTTACAACAAATGCGAACTTTGAGTTCTTGGGCAAATCACGATTTTGTAGGCACGTGTAACCGGTAACATAATATTGATTTGATCACGGAGAACCAAAACGTTACAAAACAAAAGACACGTTTTTTGGGTACAACACTGAAAACTTTCGTTTTTTTGTATTTTTTTGTTAGTTATGATGGCTTAGATTTTATTAAGTACTCCAAAAAAAAAAAAAATGGTTGCCTGTAAAGTCGGTTTTACGGGCGAAGGAAGATTTTACGTGACAACTTCTTTTTCTCGGTAGAATATTTATTTGTATCATATCCATTCACAATTTCCCTAACAACATTTTAAGTGTTACTTTCTGAACGCACCCATCACATGTGTCATTAATGTCATTATAGTGTCTTTATTTTACATGTTTTAAATCTAAATATGCGATAATCAGACTATTATGCATGTATGTTGTCGATTCCAAACCCTTATTTAGTCTAGATCTACATGTAATTATTCTAAAAATACCGAACCGACGGAACAAACATCATATGTTTGACAGGTAAGTAGGTACGAACAGTTTGTATTTGTATGGGAATATAAAATTATCGTTTTTATTATTTTCCACTCATTTATTCTATATTTTCTCACCGTTTAAACCTTCCCTTGACTTCCACGAATATTTCAATACTAAAATTAGCCAAATCGGTTCAGCCGTTCTCGAGTTTTAGCGGGACAACCGGCCCTCGTAACAGACGTAAGCGGGCGTCACAATTTTTCATTAGTGACTCCAAGACGCAACCTAATTTAAGACGTTGTCACGTCAAAATTGCGCGTGCGATTTTTTCCATAATGACATTAGCCCATCCTGGAGCTGAAAGGAGATAGAGCTGTCTTTGTTTATTATTTTTTTCGTGTAGATCCGCTAGATGGCTTTGACAGATCAAAAACACAATGTTTTGCATAGTGACGTTTTGGTTGTCAATGAGCATTATTTACATTTATTTATCTTACGCATCTTGCTTCATGAAAAGAAGTTGCAACTTAATATCAGCCATTTTATATAATACGATATTCATGACGTAATAACGTTGATGATACAATAACAAAGAATTCCAGCTGAGAATGGTTCCTAAATATATTGAAAGTTCCCTGCACTCGACAACATAAAGCCAACATGGCTACGCGACACTTGCCAAATATCGCACGCTGTGTAGGCTCGATTGGTAATGTATTTAGATATCGCAAGAAATTCAATTTTGTTCTCTAATGCTCGGAAAGTAAGCCTATAGGTAATAACGGAGTGAAAAGGGTAGTTACATCTCTAGGGAATAAAGTTCTTTATAGTTTTATCTTTTATATGGATACTCGTACTTACCTACAGTAACTAGAGTTCGCGTGAAATCTATGGCCGTGTTTTGACAATAAGAATATTATTCAACTGTGATAAGAATTTGCAATCTATTAAAATAAATTATGATGATGACTTATATTTTATTGTAACCTACCTAGTTTAAATTAAATAAAATTAAGCTCTATAGTTTATAGTGTTATACTAGACAACGATATACATAGGTATTTATTTATGTATATCGTCATCTATAAATGAATCTTTAATACGGAGAAACATCTAGACCCAGGTACAAATATTCGAGTTCACCATACATATATTTGCCGTTGCCGATTTTCGAACCCTGCGCCAACTGCGTCATAAGAAACAAAACTGGTATAAATTAAATATAAACTTGAATGAAGTATACCATTTATTTATTTCATTAATAACTTGAAACTACAATGATGCTTGATAAAGTAAAACAAATAAAAATCATATACTAATTTTCGTACATGGTGCGAAGTAAATTAAAAAATTGGTATGATGTGCTGCAAATCTGGAACAAATAAGGCATACAAAATATAAAAAGGCAATAGGTATTATTTTTAAGATAAAGCAAGGATGTAAATAAAAAAACCATTTAAGTCTTAATCAGACTCGCCGACCGAGGGTTCTTTACGAACTATGAAAGCTCTGCATATTGCTTTAACGAAAAGATAAACTGTACTGAGCGACCAACTTAACTTTGACGTTGAAAAACTGTTTAGTGTTGTTTTGTTATAAACTTACGGTTGTGAACGTGTTAAGGTTCATTTCTATATAACCTTTAGCAGTAAGCTGAAATGGTTTTTGCATGCGCATAATTTGCATAAGAATCAACTGCCGAGTTGGTCTGTCGCCGTACGTCCACTTGGAAGCGTATAGTGCTTGGGATAGTTGCTCGCTCTGAAATAAATGTACGGAAAAGGTAAGTAAATAGTAAAACCGACTGTTACTCTTATAATTATATTAACTTAATCTACAGAAGAACTGGGTATGAAAATACGGGTCAAGTGATAATAAGAGTCAGGCATTAAAGAAGGAAACATTGTATCGTTGCTTTTGAAAGAAATTTACGTACCGGGCTGAAACCCTCATAAACAAATTACTTACATGGTCACTTATACATTGTCCCATAATACACTGATTAAGCATGGATATTACCAATGATATTAAGAAGAAGAAACAACGCAAGGTACTGTACAGTTCGTCAACAACCTAAAAAAAGAAAATGACGTATACATTTCCTTTAACAGTGAAAATAAAAAAAAACCGACGATAGTGTAGGTCTCTTACCGTAAATGTAAAACCAGTGAGACAAATAAACACCGACCCAAACGTATAATTAACAAACATGATATCTCCAAAAACAACATCAAGTTGAGATGAAATACTGGAATCGAGAACGATGTACAATATATAAAATGATATATCTTAAGTATTTCAAACATTTAAATCCAGGAGGTACACTTTGTGTCAATATTTTATACCCAAAATAATTTTATTGAAAATTTTGGCAAATCAATACTTTCATGGTATTCCCCTGGATTTTAAAATCTATTTACTTACTCTGCCAAGAAATTATATCTTATAATAATTCTTCTCAGTTTCAGTCTGATTTTGTTGTGAATAGCAGCCACATTTTGAGATCTTTTTAAATGCTTGATGTCTTCATCCTCAATAAGCCCTTTCAGATGCGTACTGAGAAGTTTCAACTCGAGACAAATGTAAGCTATGTACGAAACATTTATTAAATCTGAAAATGTGTAAATGCAAACAACAAGGGCCGTAATAAAGCTTTCCCATGCGTAGGCTGCGTAATACCACTTTACTTTGTCGAAAGGGTACCAAGCTTCGAATGGGTACCGGGGCTCGAGAGGCTTCCCGAGAACCTTATTATCGTAATACATGATTAGTATCGGGAACGACGTGACTACCAGAATCAAAGGCACAACGTAATAAACAAACCAGAGCGTAATAAAACGTATAATTTTTTCATATCTTGTTAAAATTTTTACATTTTCTTCCGATTTTTCCAAAAAGGTCTCCCACATGTTTATACGAAAATGAACGAATATCGAATTATATAGCTGCTTGTGATTATTTACTTTTACGTATTTGGTGACGGACATCACACATACGCCAATATTTGGGGCGATGTTAACAATGTCAAGGAAGCTGTCCAATCTAACAATGCACAGGGATATGAATTGCTGCATAGAAGCGAAGATGATCAGGAAACAAATTAAATGGTAGTAGAAGAACTTGGTTCTTGATCTGCCGTAAAACGGATAGAGAAATATCCTCGATGATATAATACTCAGATATTCCATTCCATCAAGAAATTCTTCTTTCGTAGTTGAAGACATGACCACTTCACGACTTCACGAGTACAGAAAGTGACTGAAAATGGTACAGTAAGGGATTAATGCCTGTTAGTAATGAACTTGCATATTTGAGCACATTACATTATACGACCTGAATTGGCACTGGAGTTTTAGTTATTGCTTTGTCTACACTCCTCTTGTTAAATTCCTATAATAAGTTCAGATATTATAGGTAAGGACCTACATTACTTGGCAGTGACCAAAATCAGAGATGTAATTTCATTACAGTACCGCAGCCACAGCGAGGTCACCATTAATTACAGTATCAATTTTGATCAAAACTGATACTATAATGGTGAACTCCCCCCGCCACCGCGCGAGTTACCTCATGTGTTCCTCTGCTCTGCGGACTGACTGGCAGGACTGAGTGTTTCATATTTTCATAAAAGAAATGTGTAGTTAAAATATTGTATGCAACTGTATATAATTAGTCATTAAACACTCGTGTGATTCTATTATGAAACCTGCCTACGGCTGGTTTCATAAAACCACACTCGTATTTTAAGACCTCTCATTATGTAGCAGTTGCATAAACTACTATGATCAACTAGAACTTTAAAGTTCGTTTCGTGTAAAGAAGCTTCTGTCGATTATGGCCACTGTAAATAACAGGTGTTGGTAAGTGATCAGAGGCTATCTACGTAAAGGGTGTAATAATAGGTAGCAAATAATTTGAAGGCAGTTCACTGTTTTAAATATAGTGAAAATAAAAGTGTAGTGAATATTAAGAAGTTGTGAAATACCTTCAAACTTATCACAACATCAAGTTTCTAAAGAACTGTTTTGTTATTAAATTCAATTCAGTTATTTATTAAAAAAACATTTCTATCTAATATTTTATATAATTAGTTGTTAATTCTTAAACTATGTATTTTAAGTTACATCTATATCGTCATTTATTTTTTTAAATTACCATAACTACAAAACAATTGTTGGGTATGTGACCAGGTATAATTTTTTTAATTTATTTTTTATTTTAATATCGGACAACCTCACACAAATCGATCTAGTCCCAAATTAAGCTCAAGAAAGCTTGTGTTATGGGTACTAGACGACGATATATATACTTATATAGATAAATATATACTTAAATACATAGAACAACCATGACCCAAGTACAAATATTCGAGTTCATCACACAAATATTTGCCCTGGCCGGGATTCGAACCCGGGACCGCCAGCTCAGTAGGCAGGTCTCTACAAACCGAGCCAAACTCGTCGTCAAATTTAATTTAGGCGTTGAAAAAACTCATGAACGCAGTCAAGCGCGACGGATATCAGTTTGGTTTTCAATTTATATAGAAATACTCTCGTTTTTATATCGCAAGGTATTGCGTTGTATATTTTTGGGCTAATTGAAACTAGGAACCTTTTCGACTTCGATAGCCATATCGGTGGTGGTCGCAGGAAATTGCGGCGTCTTGTGTTATGTCGTGTAAATATTTAAATCATTGGCATTGTCAATGTGTTACAACTTACAACTGTATTTTTGAAAATACAATATATAGGTAAGTACTGTGTATTATTCTGCACAAATACATTATATTTTCTTTTGGAGTTGATAAGATTGAATGATCATGATGATTTTGATGATGATGATGATTTTGATACAGGGTACTTAACTACCTATAATAATTATGTAAGATCACGATTAGAATATATAATATTGGTTTTTAAATAAGAGATATCAAGCATTGTTAAATAGATCATTCACGTTTCAAAAATAATCAAGATTTAAAGTTTTATGTTATATATATGTAGACCACCCTTAAATCGCATCCTAAGAATTAAGTAAACCAAATTTGTCAATCAATGTCTTATACCCTGTACTTAAGCTTTGACAATCGCATATCCACTCCATCCAACTGACTCTTATTCCGCCCCCGTAAGCTTTACATCCTACAACCAGATTACTAGTAATTTAATATGGACAGAAATGGGTCAAGAAGCACTCAAAGGTTGCGATTGCTGTATAATTTGCTGTATTGTTCACCGTTGAATCGAAGTCTCTCGACAATGCCGCTCGCGTTGGGAGTCCTTTGATGCATGACTAATATGGGATTAATTCGAGGAGAGTATGTCATCCACTTCATGCTAATGCACGGAGGCTTTTGTGGGGCTTTGCGATTCCCTTTGCTTATTTGCTGTGGGTGAACGAAATATTGGCACTCAGCTTCAGCGTACGTTTATTTGAAGAATGCTCAAGTCAACACATTAATTTGGTATTTTGATATTCCGTGATTTATGTGGGTGTAACGTTAATATCTATATATATATTACGCGAGGCCGATTTTTGTACATCCCATCAGATCTACAGTTACGGTCCGATTTTGATAAATGATATGTCATTAGATTCGTCTCATGCTGGAGAGGTGCATAAAACTCTTGGATTTTTATTTTTTTCCTGAAAAAGTACTGAAAAATGGATTTGAAAAAACTACTGTGCGCTAACCACGTGACCTGTGATCCCTATTTTGACATAAGATGACCAAATAATAATCAGCATGATTTGCTCACAAACCTGTAGTAAGTTGTTCAGCATGATGAAATATTATTTTTGAGTCGGCAACATAATATCCGCAACACTTAAAACATGTACGAAATTACGAATATGCAAAAATAATTTTACAGTTTGTTGACAATGAATGAGAGTAACCATATTCTGTCAACTTTAAATGTATTTTTTATTGGGGGCTATTATGTCAATGACCTAATTTGCCAGGTTGTTTTTCTTTTTAAAATGTTGATATGGAAACTTTTTTCGCATACCTGTTAAAAATGTGGAGGAAAAAGCCGCGAGTAAAAAGTGCGAGTTGGACTGGTGCTTATATATATATATATATATATATATATATATATATATATATATATATATATATATATATATATATATTAAGAGCCTATATTGTCCCACTGCTGGGCAAAGGCCTCCCTCTCATTCTTCCATGCGTCCCTGTCCCGAGCAATCTCCCACCAGTCTCGATGAAAGGCGTCAAGTTCATCTCAACTGGGATGGGACTGGTGCTTGCAAGACTAAAAAAACTGATCGTCATTCAAGAATAGATTATTTTTATAGGCGAGTTTTACAATAGTAAATCAAAGCAGAAAAAATGTAGTATAACAAATTTAAACGTCATATAATTAAGTAAAATGATAGATTATTATAAATATGATTATATACCTAATTCCATCAAAAAAATAATTCCAAGGAAAATGGCATGAGTTATAGTAAATTAAATGGTATTTTACAAGAAAAAAGTTAGTCCTTCCGCTTGTATGTCGACGGGATGGGAAATGTGGTCGAGTTGAGAATATGGACTAGGTACTTGACAATGTAGCTAAGTTGGGAATGTATCTACATTGGTAATATGGATGAGTTGTTAAAATGGACGAGTTGCAAATGTGGACGAGTTGAGAATGTGGACGAGTTGGCAATGAAGGAGACTTGGTAATAAGGACGAGTTGGTGATATGGAAGATTTGGCAATAAAGACGAGCTGATAATAAGGACAAGTTGGTATTGTAGACGAGTTGGGTGTATTGTCGAGTTGGGAATATGGACGAGTTAGAAATGTGGATGAGTTGGTAAAATTGACAAGTTGGGAACATGGACAAGTGGGCAATGTGGACGAGTTGGCATTGTGGACGACCAAGCAATATGGACGCGTCGGCATTGTGGATGAGTTGGGAATATAAACGAGTTGGCAATGAAGACGACTTGGTAATAAGGACGAGTTAGTGATATGGAAGATTTGGCAATAAGGACGAGCTGATAATAAGGACAAGTTGGTATCGTAGACGAGTTGGCTGTATCGTCGAGTTGGGAATATTGATGAGTTGAAAATAAAGACGGGCTGACAATAAGGACGAGTTTGTATAGACGAGTTGGGTGTATCGTCGAGTTGGGAATATGGACGACTTGGAAATGTGGACGACTTGGAATTGTGGACGACTTGGAATTGTGGATGAGTTGGGCCTATGGAAAAGTTGGGAATGTGGACGAGTTAGCAATATGGACGAGTTGGCATTGTTGATGAGTTGGAAATGAAGACGAGTTGGCAATGTAGATGAGTTGGGTGTATGGACGAGTTGGTAATGTGGACGACTTGGCATTGTGGACGAGTAAGCAATATGGACGCGTTGGAATTGTGGACGAGTTGGGTATATGGACGAGTTAGCAATGTGGTCGAGTTGGCATTGTGAACAAATTGGGATTATGGACGAGTTGCCAATGGAGACGAATTGGTAATATAGAGGAGTTGGCGATGCAGATGAGTTGGGCGTATGAACGAGTTAGCAATGTGGACGTGTTGGGTGTGTGGACAAGTTGGCATTGTGACCCAGATGGGAATATAGACGAGCTGACATTGTGGACGAGTTGGCAATGTAGAATAATTAACATGTAACCCTAACATGCGAAACTTAATGGTAGAAATAACCTACATATGATGCAAATTTCAAAAAATCGACGCTCTCAAGAATAAATCATATTTGAATTAATGACGTCTGGTTGATCATTCTTATTCTCATTCAAAATAAAATTTGACAAATTCTGCTGTCAACAAAACAAATAGATTTTATAAGGCTTCCGTTTTTACCGACTATGGTAAGGAACTCTAAAATTAGGTTTATATCATCGACTTGAGAGTATAGATATCATCTCCCTCACTCTTCTGTCAGACACTATTTCAATGAGAGGAAAGACGAAAGTTTAAATTTGGAATTCGGGTATTAGGCCTTAAGCTCTAAATTGATTGAAAAAAATGTGTCTTAATATTCTTTTTTCAAACATTTTTAGCTGTTTTATGTATTGGATTTTATTTATTACACATATTTGACACATTCCTTTTTTATTTTTATGGTGGAGTATTGTTGGTCAGTTATTTATTTAGATTAGTAAATAGGGTTTGATTAAGTATACCTAGCGTAATAATTTCAAACACAATGTGTAATTGTTATTGAACAAATGATTGATGATGATGACATGGCAGCACCCATTGATGGCGCGGGGTTGAAGGACCACTCCTCAATATGAGGAGATATATGGGAACAGCAGGGACGAAGGTCCCTATGTGTCCCGAAGGCGAAAAGTGGAAATGTAAATATGGGGCGAAGCCTGCCGTACCTTTATCTCGACGTCGATGGGTTTCGGCGGCGCCGCCGTATGCTGGTTCTCTTCTTCTTCCGCACTGATATTCACTTCGTTGTATTTTTTATTAATTTTAAAGGAGCGATTTTTATGGATAATAGTTTTTGGCGACAGATGTCAATTTCGAACTAACTTAATTTTTCTTCTTATTGGTTTTGGCAGGCGTGCGGGTGACGTGAATATGAGGATCGAGGTTTTAATGATGTGACATGAAAGAAGGTGAATGTTCTTATAAACAGATGGCGGTAACATTTCCCCCCGACCTTAAAGGGTTCCCTTTAAAAGAAACCAAAAGATGCTTGTGCTCCTCGCAATTGAAGTAGGCAAACATAAATAAACGTCAGTTAGTATACACCTAACCATAAACTTAAAATAGGCGAGACATACGCGGAAATTAATTAAACTAAAGCGGGTTTTTACAAAATAAATAAGTAAAGTACTATATTATTGACTAGGCAGTGGACACAATCGCACTACAGGACGAGTGAGAGTACCTCTACTCGTTCTTACTGTGACGACACGAGTTGTGCCATCCTTTGAGGGATGTACTGCCTCAACGACACCTAATGGCCATGAAAATGGCGGTATATTATCAACCTTTATAATGACCACTGTGCCAACATGGATAGGTACTGATGGAACCGACCATTTTGCTCGCGACTGCAGCTGGTGCAGATACTCGGCACTCCATCGCTTCCAGAAAGACTGCACTATTTTGTCCAGAAGTGTATGACGGTCGAGTAGATTGACAGCCAATTGATCGGTCAGCGGCGCGGATACAGAAAACAGCGGTGCGGTATTTAAAAAATGAGCCGGAGTCAGAGCTGCTGGCTCACCGGGGTCACTGCTCATGGCTGTCAACGGGCGAGAATTTACGATGGCCTCTATTTGCGTAAGTGTTGTCAGAAGTTCCTCATAGGACAATATCTGAGCACCAATTGCCTTCACAAGATGGTTCTTTACTATCTTCACCATGCTTTCCCACGCACCTCCAAAATGAGGGGAAGCCGGTGGGATAAACTTCCAATCGATGCGATGTTCAGCAAGCTCTTGCTCTAGGCGTGGGCGATGATCGTCGAGGAACTTATATAGATCTCGTAAGTATGAGTTGGCCCCAACAAAATTAGTGCCATGGTCCGTGTATAGACATTGGACTGGGCCACGACGTGATAGAAAGCGCTTTAATGCCGCTAAGAAGTTGGCAGTGCTCAACTCTTTTGCTATTTCTATATGCAAACAGCGTGTGGTGAGACAAGTGAAAATGCACAACCATGCTTTTCGGCTTTTTACTCCTCTGCCACGAACAGGTGTATACTGCAAAGGACCTGCATAGTCACACCCGGTGTGTGAGAAGGCCTTGTCTACCTGGTTTACACGACAACTCGGTAAATCCGCCATTAGTGGAAATGTTGGTTGTGGTTTCGCTCTGTAACACGTGTTACATTTATCAACTCGTTCACGAATAACTCGTCGAGCGGAGAGTATCCAATATTGATGCCTGAGTAAGGACATCAATGTTTCAGGACCAGCGTGCAGATACTTCCTATGGAAGTAGTCTACTATTAAATTGACCACGTGGTCGCGGCGCGGTAGCACAATCTGGTGCTTTTGAGAATAATCCAACTCTGAGTTTGAGAGTCGGCCGCCAACGCGAACCAATCCGTCTTTGTCCAAAAACGGTTTAAGTTTTTGTAAAGCGGGTGAGCAACATTTATTGTTTTTAATTTTGTCGATATCTTCGCTGAAGTGGACGTTCTGTAACGAAGACAAAATTTTGTTCTCAGCAAATTCTAGGTCAGACCGAGTAATCGTCACGGTGCGCGGTTTTGGGTTTAAAATGCGGTATACGTATACTATTATACGCAACAATCTGGACCAAGTCGAAATTCGCTGGGCGAGAGAGTACAGCGGAGACTCTGTTGCATCTGTGGTTGCTGCATGTGCAAGCGATTTGAGCTCAGGCACTTCTCCGACTGATTCGCGATCAAGCTTTCTCAACGACCATTCTGACGGTTGCTTGATAATCCATTCCGGTCCACTGAACCACAGGGGGTGATCCACCAGCTTCGCGGGTGACAGGCCACGTGACAGGCAATCCGCGGGGTTCTCAAGTCCCGCCACATGATGGAAGCAGCTGGCTGGTATGTATTCTATAATCTTCACAACTCGGTTGGCGACGAACGTCTGCCAGCGTTGCGGTGACGAGCTGATCCAACAGAGAACTACCTTGGAGTCGGTGAAGGCAAAAACCTTGTCGATTTTATAACGCGGTTCGAAATTATCCAGGACCTTTCGCATGAGTTTTGACAGCAGGACAGCTGCGCATAATTCCAGTTTTGCAACAGAAAGCGTTTTAAGCGGTGCGACCTTTGACTTGGAGCACACTAGCCGAACTGTCACCTCGGTCCCATTTATCACTTGCAGATACACCACTCCTCCGTAGGCCCGTTCAGATGCATCACTGAATCCTAGGAGGTTGACAGTACAACCCTGTACTACTCCAAGATGACGCGGTATGCGAATCTCATTGAGCTTTGGAAGCTCAGAACAAAAACGATTCCATAAGTCCACAATGTGTGGAGGGGGAACATCATCCCAATCGCATTGGTTCATCCAAAGTTCCTGAATAAGGAGCTTTGCGTACAGAACAACGGGTGCTACTAAGCCCACGTTATCCCATAAACGCGCGACAGCCGACAAAATTGTCCGCTTAGTACACGCTGAGTCAGGCGCCGTGACTTTGAAATGAAAGTAATCACTTGACTTGTTCCAGCATAAGCCAAGGACCTTTTGGGATACCCCCCGATCCATTTTAATGTCTACGGAAGCTCGGTGCGAAGCGGGTATCTCGTTCAGTACGGCATCCGAGTTACAAGTCCATTTCACAAGGTCGAATTGACCTCCTTTGAATAGATCGATTAACTCCTTAGAAGCGGCAATGGCGACGGCATCATCTTGCTGCTGTGAGTCTTCTGACATTATGCTGAAGCAGACATCATCCATGTATGTGCACGAAGTTGCGATTGACGCTGCTGTCGGAAACTTATGTCCGTCGTCAGCAATCAGCTGACGGACGACGCGGAGTGCGTGGAATGGGCTGGACTTCATTCCAAAGCAAACACGATTGAATTCGTATACAGTGATAGGATCTTGCGGTGAGAATCTATATAAGATTCGCTGGTATTGGCGATCGGATTCACGAATACCGATCTGCAAAAACATTTGACGACAATCAGCCGAAAGCGCTGTTTTGAATAGGCGAAAATTCAAGAGGATTGAAAATAAATCCCCCTATAGATTGGGGCCCGAGTGTAAAACATCGTTTAAGGACAGGCCTGTACTTGTCTTGCTACTCGAGTCCAGAACCATGCGCACCTTCGTCGAGGTCTTGTCCTCGCGAACGACTGCATGGTGCGGGATTATGTAAGCGGCGGATGAAGCTTTCATCGATCTCGTTACCTCCGATATATAACCCTTGTTGACGTATTCGCGAATGATATCGTCATAGGCGGCACGTAAAACGCTCGATGATTCAAGCTTCCTTTCAAGACATAAAAAACGTCTATGAGCAGCAGAGTGTGACTCTCCTAATTTAAACACATCGTCGCGAAAGGGCAACGCGACAGTAAACCTTCCACTAGCATCCCGCGTAGTGGTGGCGCGGAAGTAATCCTCGCATTCAATGTCATCTTGACTATGTGCGGGCGGAGCGGATATTTCCTCAAGTTCCCAAAACTTTTTGAGGAGGAGGTCCAAAGAGTCTTGGACAAATGCACAGCATGCCGAGGTAAATTTACGCGGTACCCGCAAAGCAGGAGCGGAGCCCATTAGAATATACCCCAGGACAGACTGAATAGCAGGCGGTATTCCATTGACGTCACTATGTACCACATTTGGTAGCAATAAATGCGGAAATATAGATGCACCCAATAGTACATCAATAGCGGCGGGCGAGTCGAATGTGTCGTCCGCAAGTGGCAGCCCCTGAATGTGCGAAAACGCGGACGCATCCACGGACACTGACGGCAGCTCGTCCGTTATTCGATCGACTACGAGACCTGACACATTAAAATTCACGTTCTCATTGAATCGCGAAAATATTTTAAAGTCTGCGGTACCCTTACTGGGTTTCTCAGCACCACCAATGCCACGTACAGTCACACATGAATTGTTGTTGAAACTCAGACCTAAACGCGTGCAACATTCTTGAGTAATAAAATTACTCTGAGAAGCGGAGTCGAGTAGACACTTTACACGGTGTATACTACCAGAATTGTCGCGTATATGTACTGTCGCGGTAGACAACAATATCGTGTTATTCGTCGTACATTGCGCGCTTTGTTCGGAAGCTTTATTGTTCGCGACCGCTAGTACTTGCGCCGCAATGGACGTGCTACAAGACGGTTTGACATTTGACGGCGGTACTGTCGACTTAATATTGTCAGTCGAAGGAGGTAATATTGCGGATGTATTTGGCATACCAAACGTCGCAGGTTTTTCGTTTTTTACAGTCAATTGGACGTTGGATGTCATTTGATTTTTATTGTTATCAAAATGTAACATTGTATGATGTTTTTGATGACAATGTCGGCATTTTAACTCGGAATTACAATCGCGGGTTTTATGCTTAATGCTTAAGCAATTTACGCATGCATTACGTTCCTTTACGTATTTAAATCGCTCGGAAGGCGTCAAATTATTGAACGCGGGACACTTGAACAAATGTTCATGAACAATGTTATCGCAAATGCATTTGCGAGGATTCGCACTTGCCACATAACTTTGTGGATTTGGTGCGAAGCTTCGCAACGGCGTTTTCAAAGATTTATCACGCGAAGTACTAGCAACGGCGGTGCAAGTATGACTAGCCTGCGTATTTTGATAAATCCTATTCTGACTCTTCATGAAATCGGCTAGGTTATTAAACGAAGGAATTTTGACATTTCGATATTGCATTTCAAATGCTCGAATCGTTTCTTGATCTAACTTCTTTAAAGCTACATGAAGAAGCATGTAGTCAGACAAATCACCGAGTTTCAATGATTTGAGCGCATTCGCGGCTGTGACAAATTTGTCAATGAACGTTTGGAAGTTAGATGAAGAAGCGGGTCCGTTTATTTTTAAATTCAGCATTTGATCCATATATGTGGATGCGAGAGTACGTTTGTCATGGAATCTGTCGACTAAGCTGCCAAGGATGAGCTCATAGTTATCAGCACACGGCGTAATGCCCGAGAAAACGACTTGAGCTTTAGGCGACAGCTTACCTATGAGATAGTACAGTCTCTCGTCATCTGTCAGCGATGGGTTGTCGTGCACCCTTGATTTAAAGCTAGCGTAGAATAGCGGCCAGTTACGGATGTCTCCATCGAAAGCCATCAATTCCATTGCTGGCAAAGCGGGCATAGGCCTCTCCACCCTCGAAGGCGGCAAAGCAGTTGGCGCGGCGGCTGATTCCAGCCGTTTAAGCACTCGTCTAATACGGCAATACAGGTCTTCGAATGCTATTATTGATTGGTAGTTGGGAACGGCACCTGTTTTGCCTCTCAACAGCGTGCGATTGTGTTCATTAACCACCTCTTTGAACTCGGTACGAATTTCCTCAATCGTGTCAACAGCATTGAGAAAATTCTCTTTGCTGTCTTCGTCAGAATCGACCAGCAGAGATTTACTATAAATATTCTGCACGAGTTCAAACAGGGTGTTTCTCTTCGCCTCAAGCATCGACAGCTCGTCTTCATAGTACTCGCTGTCGACACTTTCGGATTTTTTTATATTTAATTTATCCATTTTGCGAAATTGTTATATAAAACATAAATAAATTTATCCCTACTAATAGGAATAAATACGCTTACATATATTTTACCTACTTAAATTGCGGGAGCGGTTATTTTATAAATTTTAAGCAGGTAATTCCTATGTAAGGGCGAGCGGGGAAGAAGACGAAGTGAAGAATTAATGAATGTGGTGCGGAAGAAGATGGTATCCGGTTCGAAGGACCAAAAAATGATGGCGCGGGGTTGAAGGACCACTCCTCAATATGAGGAGATATATGGGAACAGCAGGGACGAAGGTCCCTATGTGTCCCGAAGGCGAAAAGTGGAAATGTAAATATGGGGCGAAGCCTGCCGTACCTTTATCTCGACGTCGATGGGTTTCGGCGGCGCCGCCGTATGCTGGTTCTTCCGCACTGATATTCACTTCGTTGTATTTTTTATTAATTTTAAAGGAGCGATTTTTATGGATAATAGTTTTTGGCGACAGATGTCAATTTCGAACTAACTTAATTTTTCTTCTTATTGGTTTTGGCAGGCGTGCGGGTGACGTGAATATGAGGATCGAGGTTTTAATGATGTGACATGAAAGAAGGTGAATGTTCTTATAAACAGATGGCGGTAACACCCATATTAAGAAACTTTGCACGATCTATTGAATTTCATTACAAAAAACAAGCATTGATAATAGTGGTTTTTCGCGTATCTATAAACGATTTATACTCTCTATTTCATACAATTGAGTTTATGTAACAATTTTTATTATCACAATTTTTAAGTATTTACGATTATAAATGAATACATAAACAGTTGCGCACTACATGATTTCCTTTTTTAAACCTACGTATTGAGTGCCCAAATCTGTCGTTTCGATTCATGTGCTATTTCTGGAAATTGATAGAAATCGATCAAATCGATAAATTTATGCCCTGAAGAAAGAACAACAAATAAAAATTCTACCAATCTTATGTTCGGTCCTATGAAAATATGTCAATTATTTTTTTAAGATATAGGATTATTTTTAGAATTAATTTATTTCATAAATCGGATAATATGCATTTTATTTGTGAAACAGATCACATGTCATTAATGCACAAGTTATTTTTACAAAATAGTTGAAAAAGTTGTCACGATAAAGCTGGCAGTTGGCTATCAGGCCTGGCTCTAGCCTGGCATGTTTTAACGTTTCTAAAACATCATTTTAACGTGTTTTTTTACAGTATTTATTCTTCGTTCGCCAAAAACTTCTGATCGATAAAGTAGTTATTTTCTGTAACACTACCGGATTTCCATATTCTTGCGGCGGTTCGACGCCGCAACGGGCCTCTAGTTTAAATAATTGGGATAGTTACATAAATGTAAGCACATAATCCCTTCCTACATTAATATTACGCGGTCTCGTACTAATGATATACTTTTTGACGGGATTTAAACTACAGGAAGAGTAAGTTAAGTTTGTTATGTAACTTCAAATAAGTTACATAGAATAATCAAAATCTTTGTACGAAACAATTCCAATTTACTTCGCTGAGCCTCACGTTTAGATTTATGATTGCAATGTCTTGCCCATCTTGCTCATCAAACAAATCTATCCATTTTCTTATCTTGCCTAAAATATTACAGTACTAACGTTATACTACTCTCATTCAAATTCCGAATTGAACCACATTCATCTTCAAATTGTGTTCATTTGTGGAATGCGTTTGGAATCCATATAAAATGCGTCCTTACGTGCTCGATTGTTGTGAAATCACTACCAAACTAAGAAGGCCTGTTCCTCTATACTTCACCCCTAGGTGTAATAAGAAACTTAGATAGATGCATTGAACTGAAAGGGGTCTACGTAAATTGGAAGTATAATGCCTGGGTCGTGTTCGATGCCTTTATGTGTATTCTTATTCACACGCAATAGAATACGTTGGTGTATTAAAAGAAAACCTCATAGAGTGGTCAATACTCAGACAAGTTTATTACAAAAAAAAAAACGAAGTAAGGAGCTTCTACTTAAGATGGGTAAGTAGTAGGTAAGAATCAAATGCAACTTTGTCTGCGGGGATGGAAAATTTCGTAATCCAATATTTTTTGCTAATATCTGCAATCTAGTTGGCTTATTTCACTTACTTTTATAATATTACAAGCTGCGCCGCGCGGTGTTACCCGCTCATCCAACGGGAAAACTATTTCTTTCGGAGTAAAACATGTGTTATGAAATCACTGTTTGACGACGCGGTTGGCGCAGTGGTTAAGCAACTGCCTACTGAGCCGACGGTCCCGGGTTCGAATCCCGGAAAGGGAAAATATTTGTGTGATGATCACGAATATTTGTGCTTGGGTCATGGATGTTCTATGTAGTTAAGTATTTATTTATCTATATAAGTATGTATATCGTCGCCTAATTCCCATAGCACAAGCCTTCTTGAGCTTAATTTGGGACTAGGTTGATTTATGTGGGGTTGTCTGATATTTATTGATTTATTTACTGTGTTAGTCCAGGGTGTCAGCTACCTTCATACGAACATTTTTGATTTTTTTCTGAGCATCACGATGTTAAGTGCATTGCTTGCTGAATTATTTTATATGGAAAAAAAAGTTCGATTTTTTTAATAATTTACGGATCAATCTTTTAATAAGTGCCTATACTAAGACCCCGTAAAGTTTGCG